>JAPJYM010000002.1:2761713-3452141 GCA_026283605.1 Ganoderma lingzhi
CTCCGACGGTCTGTAAGGTATAGATGGCGGATGGCGCGAACCTCGAGGTCAGCTTTGTCGAGGAGAGATGCGAAGGCGGATAGTTGGTGGGATCCATAAAGGGCGATTGATTGGAAGGCGTACCGACGGGAGGTGTCGCGAACGCGGCTGGACACTAGGGAGAGGGATCGACCCGTGAAACCGTCGTCTGTGCAAGCCTCCTGGAAAATGAGGCTTAGAAGTTCGTTTGGACACCCATCCATGGGGCGTGGAGGTAAGCTTAAAGGTAGAAACTGGGTGGAAACCGCTTGGAGCTGCTTGGAGTGTGAAACCGCTCGCGTGGCGTTTGCATGCAGCTCGCGTGGTGGCTGTGTTCCAACAGAAGGCTTGGCCGAGACTCGCTACATAGACGCTTTGCTTCCTCTCCTTCGACCATCTCATGTATATGATACTTGAAACGAGGGCTCAAATAGGATCTAGCGACTCACCCCCCTGCGCCCGTCGAGTTCACGCCTCACTTGGTCAACGCAAGTTCAAGAACCCTGACCACGGCGTCCTCATCATCGTCTCCGGCCATCGCGATTCGACCGTGGACGCCGTGTACACATGGTATCGTGTACCGGCTTTAAGATGATGCCCTACGAGGTTCTGACTCGGAACGTCGTCTTCCGCCCGGGTGATTAGGGGGCAGAAGGATCACGAGTAGTAAGCTTCGCATTCGTTTCACTCAACCCCGTTTCTGAGTACCATGTCCCAATCGGCTTCGGTTTCCTGGACAGGATCTCCCATTCCGTAGTCAAGGACTTTGACACGAAGCCCGATACGAGACGGGAGACCGTCCGCAAGGAGGTCATCGAGTGGGGGCGAGAGAGCGACGAACAGAGGGAAGCCTGCTTGAGCTCTCGACGATGGCTTCCTCACACTCAGGTAACTCTTCCGACCCGTCGCGTCCCCAAGCTCGACGACCCCTTGAAGGAGGGCTTGGACTCCTTCCACAATTTTACAGCGCACCTCGTGGACGCGCGTCTCATGGGCCAGTGGAAAAGCGGTACGTGCGCGACTTATCGGCGCATATAGTCAGCATGCACTCACGAGGTGCAATGTACAGGCACATTGACCGATCTCTTCTCCCTACAAGATAACCTGGCGGCTGGGACAGGCCCGGTCGCAGCTTTCGATAGGATCCAAGCAGCCAAGACCGCTGACTGTTTGCCGCGCACACCCATAAGGTGAACGTGGAGTCGTGCGGCATCTCTACTGAGAACAGGCACATAGTCCGCTACGGCCAGTTCGGACGTGAGGTCACCGCTGAGGAAGCGGCGAGCGGGAAGATGCAGCTCTGTCGGTGAGTGCTCGTTCGCACATCGAGGTTCCGACTCGGACCCATTTGAACCATTTTTGATGGGCCACGACTGGCTGTGGTCTCATCTCATCTTCACCGCGACCCCGGGGAGCATCACAAACGGCTTCCAGTTCATCTAAACTTGAAGTGTGTCATTGGCGTTTGCGCTATCGCGGAGTTACCGGGGCTTACGCGTCGTCACAGGCGAACAACGTCGACTTCCCCATTGATAAACAGCCCGTCGTCCTGGACTTCGATCCCATCTCGTCCAGAACGGCGTCCACGTGCACTTTATGGCAAACGTATCGTCCCCATTGCCTCCCGACTGGGCGGGGAATATTTCTTCTCGCCTTCTATCGCCGCGCTTTGCATCACGTTTTCGTTGAAGTGAAGACGACCGACGACCGTGATCACATTGTCGATGATGTCTTGGAATTTTATGACGATTCGTACAAATGACATCTCGTCGATGTTGGATGCTGGGTCTTGCCTGATTGAAATGGGAGCAAGAATGGAAAATTTTCCCTTTATGTGCACGTCGTCTTTGACAGCGGTGCATAATACTTAGAACACTTGGCAGTGAATGGCAGGCGAGGGTCTGCGAGGGTTGATGTACCTCGGCGGTGACTCGCATGTGATGCCCGCTGCCTTTGCATTGGGTCGACTACTACGTAACGAGAGTACCAGTTTAGCTGAGGGTTGACACAGACTTGAGGTCCGAGGACGTGCCACAAAGTATGCAGGGTGTCGTACCTGAACTGGGGTCCGGGGGCATAACGAATCCAGGCGATCGTGTCGTTTCGGATCTGTTGGTGGCAATGAGCCGACGGGCATTGTCCTTCCATGGGCTGTTAGCCCTTGAGGATCCATTCGTCATTGTAAGTCCCTCAGTTTAAGTGCTTGGAAGCTTCCGTTCCAAGCTCCGAATGGCCAGGTAGCGGCTGAGAGCCCCGCTATATCCACTGGCAGTTCTCCCTCTTTCTCTTTCTAGCATTCTCTTCCTACGGACACCCCACTGTACGCGTAACGTTCCCTCACAGCATGGCCGAACCAGGTGCTGCTGCAGTGATCGCGGAGATTTCTGACCAGTGAGCTTTACCCCTCTGGATTCTCCACCGGCTGGCTGACTTGAAATGCCCAAAGAATGGTCGGCAATTGCATTTCCTTGGCTCCCGTGGGTCAGTCTGACGACCATTTTGTACGCCAAGTTGCTAACAAGTTTACGCATATGCACAGTTCTGGTACTTTATGAATACCTTGTCACTCTCGGCCCCGAAGTACGGCTGTTCTGGCGAAGGGAGATTACTGGCGCCTCCATTCTATTTTTTATCAACCGCTACCTGGTGCTGTCCTACAATCTGTTGTTATTTGGGGCGTACTTGTTTTCCCTTAACACCATATCCGTAAGTGCAGTCATGAGTGCCTCTTGATCTTTTCTCACCATATCCACAGGCGTATGCCTTCCTTCCGAGTCTATGTTGGCGCTGTGCTGACCTCCAGCGACGACCCTACTAGATGCCACCAATACATGTACGCAACCAAAGTCCTCACTCTTCTGTGCTACTACATTCCTTGGGCGGGTAATAGTGATTTATACTTTCATCTTCAAGTTTTGTGATAGCTCATATAATCTACAGGCTTTTCCGCTCTTCGTGTCTTCGCTTTGACCGGTGGAAACTGGTTAATTGCACCAACGGTCTTTGTACTGTCTCTGGGACCCGTGGCAATCAACTTTGTATGATGCACTGCACTCTTCCTACTACGCCTTTATTCATTGTTTCTCATCCTACAGGCAAGCCTCCATTGGTTTATTATCATGATTGATCCGGTACTCGGTTGCGTTCAGGAATCTGATGCATCTAATGCTCTCTCTTTGACGTTGGTTCTATTCTCTATAAAAATGGCAGGCTGGGAAATGACATTGCACCCTTTAGATGTACGATTTCAAGTTCAACCGAGTTTTCTAAAGGCTGGTTGCTGACCCTGCCATAGTCCTTGTAATCAGCCGGGTCTCACTCATCGCAGCTGACCTCATCGTCCTTATTGTTACTTGGGTCACAACGTACAAAACAGCCGCAATGTCACGCACTGTGCTCAATGACAACCGCCCAACACTTTCTAGTTTGCTTCTGCGTGATGGCACATTATACTTTTTGTGAGTGACTCACACCTCAAACCCATGATAATGACTCGGAACTTTAACACTCAATCCGGTAGGGTCATGCTAGCAATGAACGTGCTACACCTAGTTTTATCAGCGACCTCCGTGAGTATGGCTAGCCGTTGAGAACCCGCTGGCTACCGCTCACATTTAATCCCACTTTTAGATGTTCGTTGATATCGACATTGGAGATATTAGTTATATAACGCTGTTTTCGGAACCGTGCGTCGCGGTCGTCCTAAGCACGCGATCATCTCTTCGTGCACCATGAATCTGATGGAAAAATTCACCAGATTGACGTCCATCCTCGTCTCGCGCTTCATGATGAACCTTCAAGATGCTAGACGCAGATTGGCAGGTTCGACGACTGGAGGGAGTGGAGCCGGGCGGACCGTGTCATCGGTGAGGTTCGATCGAGTCGTCGGGTCGATCGGAGGATCGTTAGGGCCGAGCATTACTGACGGCGATATTCATGGTTTGGAGGATGATGAGGCCGAAGGTTCGGAGTAACCTAGTAAGCGTGGCTGGCTAAGCATTGGTATCATGTCTATTCCACTGCTCGAGAAGTACGTAGTTGCACTCGCTAGTATTTTGAACCAACAGGTCTGAGACCGCTTACACTATTTGCGTATCCCTGATTTACATCGAAATCCCGTCTGTATCTACGTTGGGCGGCACCCATTCATTCGCACTTGCGACGCACGATACGGTGAGGTTCATCGCCTTCACGCCCTCCGAGTAACTGGCACGGGTCCACTCTGCATCTCAGACTCCCCTCAGACTAAAATCGTCTCGCAAATGACTGTTGCGTCTGAAGATAAAGTAGATTTGTCTGCGAACGGAACATGACACTGGGAGGGCGGGCGTGAACGCGGGCCCTAGCTTTGACCATTACTCATACTTGCTGGTGCGCCCAACTCCTCGGCTGGGGTGATCTGCGCGCCTGCTATGGCGGGCGTTCCAGGCTACAATCGACGTCAGTACAACAATAAACTGCGGCTTTAGACGTGGTGGGTGGCCAAGGCATCAGTGACAACGAAACTGTATGCGCAAGGGTGTGAGGTATACTCACTACTCCACCTCTGCACAATATCCGTACGACGCCAGGATCGACGACGGCTCGACCTCCCACACCGCACTTTCGGATCCGACCACACGTTCCTGCCACGCCGCCTTGATCGCCATATAGAACCGCACGTCCGAGTTCTCCCCGGTCAGCGCTTCGGCCGTGTTCCACATCACAGGCTTGACGAACACGATCCTCCGCCGGACGTCCCGCATGACGACATCCTTGAGCTGGTTCGCCATGGGCAACGTGAGAATCTGGGAGGAAACGGCCATATCAGCCAGCGCTCCGCGTCACTGCACAAGGAGGGGAAACACACACCCGCAGGACACCCAGCCCGTTCTGGTCGTGAAGGCGCTGCTGCGCCATCTGGACGAGGACGCGCTTGAGTGTTGGGGGGAACCCGGTGGACGCGAGGTCGTCCTGCTGGAGCAGCCGTTCGAGTCCGCGCACAATGTCGCCCGACGCGATCGCACTGGGGACGAGGCGCGAGATCCTGAGGTGTGTGAGGAACGGTGCGAGGTGCGACGCGGCTTTCGTCAGTGGCCGTCTAAGAGAGACGTCCTGGATCACGTGGAGGCGCCGCAGCGAGAGGCACTGGGGCAGCTCTGACTGGATGGTGGGCGTCATGTTCGAGCCGTAGACGGTGAGCTCGCGGAGCTTGGGGAGAGGTGTGGCGTTGGAGAGAGGCTGCTCGTCGTATCGGTCGAAGAGGAGGAGCGTGAGCGTGCAGATCGTGGGCGCGGCGATCTTGAGGATGCGCAAAATGGCAGAGGAGGAATACTCGCGCGAGGGGTCGTTGACGTGGAAGTCCTCGGCGACGCGCTCTTTGAGCCATTGTTCCCTGTCTTGGCTAGGGAGATATTCCATCCAAACTCTCCGACGGTCTGTAAGGTATAGATGGTGGACGCCACGATCCTGGAGGTTAGCCTTGTCGAGGAGAGATGCGAAGGCGGATAATTGGTGGGATCCGTACAGGGCGATGGATTGGAAGGCGTACCGTCGGGAGGTGTCACGAACGCGGCTGGACACTAGGGAGAGGGATCGACCTGTGAGGCCGTCGTCTGTGCAAGCCTCCTCGAAAATGAGACTGAGAATCTCGTTCGGACACCTATCCATGGCGACAGAAAGAGCCGTGTTTCTGTCCTAGAAATCGCAGAAGGGGGGGAGTCCCGGTGATGGTCTGGGGCGAGACGGACCTGCCGTCGGATATCGATGCGTATGAGGTGTTCGCGTGCAACTCGCGTGGTGGCTGTGTTCCAACGGCGCAAGTCGCCGGGCTGCGGTCGAGACCTTTATTCGATTTCGTCTTGCATCGAACACTTTGCTTCTCCCACCCTGGCCATCTCCCACCGTGACCATCCCATGTATACTATACTATGGTGTGCCCACATCTCTGTGCTCAAGACAGCTTTTCGTATCTATGCAATCAACTGCTGCTCTCAACGCTCGCGCACCGATCAATGGCGGCCATTGGCAGAATCTCTCGTTCACCCGCGCAAATCTCACATAAGTCGGAGACGAGGCCAGGACCAGACTGGATGGTCGTTCAGGGTGAAGCAGATGTTGGGGAGTAGTATATCTTGTTGGTATGTCTAAACTGTAAGCACTCCCAACTTACACCGTTTACGTTGAAGGCGTCAACAGGATGCTTTCGTGGGATCCCAGACCGCCCACTTCAACGTTCGTTTTGCGGTGGCCTACTCCATATTGCGAGCTTATCCTAGAACTTGCGAGTCAGAAGTCTATCCATTAAGCCCAGATAGTGCCTGGTCGAGACCCAAATCGGGGATGCGCGGATCCCGAACCCATGCGCTTGTCTTTTGGGTCCGCAGAAATCTCGCCACCCCGGCGTCCCACTTGACTAACTGTAGTAAATGCAAGTAGGTGAGTTTATTGCACCGTGGTTCGGAAGGAATAGAACTCAATACTCTACTCAAGTCGATTCCCTGAGATTGCGAACGAGTAGTCTTCTAGACGGACCGTGCTGCAGAATAGCCGCGCATACATGCAGCTCTAAGGTGGCGCGATAAAGAAGATATCTCACGGAACGTCTCGTGGCCGCAGGCGAATTGGAGTTGTCGCTATGGTCCTCTTGAAACGTCTGCCTCGTTGACCTTCGGCTAATCGGTATGTTTTCCCCTACTTCTCTGCGTACTACGCTAATGTTTTCACGGAAAATTTCGCTCAGTGTCTGAGCTCCGACAAGAGATAGCAAGATAATTCTGAGGGAACCTACGCGCCTTCGACTCGCGCGACGTGCGGGTTGCGCGATTCGGGCACACTCCCAACGATCGACCTCGCCAAATATGGGAAATCCAGAAGAAGAACTTCGAATCAGCACCGCGACCCCCGATGGATAAGGGGAATGTGACTAGTCCTTGTACAACGATCCTAGTGGATCAAAGCGTACAGGGCATTCACAGAGGATTGGGATGTGTGCTTCGCGTCCCGCTCCCACACGGCCGCCGATAACCCTGCAAGAAGCTGCAGAAGGGACCTTGAGCTTGAAGCCGCCGCTCTCCGCCCATCCGCGGAGGCACTTGCGCCACTAGGTAACGTTCGAGTTCCGACATCGCCCACGGCGTACTAAATCGAATGCAGGGAGTTCGCGAAGACCTGCGCCGACCGCGACTCCACCCCGCACCCGAGCCTACGTCGGGTTGAAACACTCGGCGCAACTCCAATGTCGTCCCCAGAGGATGCGGCCGCAATGGCTGCGGAGTATACAAGCTTGTGCGTACATTCGTGATCTCGGTTATCTAGCACACGTTAACAGCTGCTCCGATGCGCGCAGCCTCCTCTCGAACTACTGCTCGAATGCGGCTGCGGGTTCGTCTCTCGCCGCATCGGTTGGCCGCATGCTAACACAACCCTCTCGAGCCAGCGCTCTACATGTACGAGTACTTGATCACTATAGACTACGAGGTGGAGCTGTTCTGGAAGAGGAAGTTCACCGGCGCATCGGCTCTGTTCTTGCTGAACAGATACCTGCGTCTCTGGTTCTACATCACCGAGCTCATGCTTTGGGCTCCCTTGTCTACCCCGGTGCGTTGATAACTCCCTGCTCGTCGTCGTCTGGCTGATCAGTTCGCCAATTAACCTAGAGGTATTCGTGCCCTCATTTTAAACATGAACCGCGACTCCGAGCTGATCTGGACTATTCAGCTGCGCCGCGCTGACTCGATTCACGTTTGTGTTCGGTTTGTTTGCATATGTTGTGTGGGCTGGTAAGCAGCGTTGCGCAAACTACGCCCGGCTGTCTTACGAGCGTGGTCGTAGCGTTTTCGGGCCTTCGAATGTTCGCAGTGTCTGGCAAGAACTGGTCGCTGTCTATCTTGGTCTTCGCCCTGTCCCTTGTCCCGTTCGCCGTTGACCTCGTGCGTACCCCCACGATATCTGCACCTGGACCATCAGTCCTCACCACGATCTTTTCGCAGGTGAACATGAGGTATGGAATCACCGGGGAAACACTTCCTGTTTACGGATGCTCAGCATTTGAGCTAACGCCGGTCTCTATCGAGAGAAGGTGAGCATTCCATGCAGTATACTCCAAGCGCTGAAATTGATAATGACCTAGATGTATGCTCTCAGCGAGCTTCTCATCGCATCCGCCGCATATACTGACAAAAACCCTTTGCCATACCAGTGACGATCGCAGACCGGACTTGCCTTATGGCGGCGGACTGTCTCCTCATTGTGGTCACTTGGTTCACGCTGTCAAGGCGAACATTCCTGTCCTCTCCGAACACGTTTGCGTTTGTGCTCTTGTACGACGGTCAGTCTCAGATGCGAAACATGGCCGTCTAGCCACCAGACTGACAAACTGTGTGCAGGAACCATCTACTTCGTGTCTGTTCGTTCCGTATCATGCGCGCAAACTCGGGCTCACCGCACCCATATCTAGCATTCTCCTCATCCTCAATACTTTGCACCTCGCGTTCACGCTGGCCTCTGTAAATCCCTTCATCATCCACGTCTCGTCTGGGCTGGGCACTCTAACACGAATCGCGGCCGCAGCTGGTGACACCCGCCCTTCAGAACGCGAGCGACCTGATCGTGTTTGTGGAACCGTGAGTTCGCGGGTTTGACACACTCTTTTCAAGATCTTCCGAACCCGATCTGACGCGGCCGACGTCCAGCATCACCGCGATCCTCGTCCAACGCTTCCTCATCCACCTCCAGCTCGCGAACCGCAAGGCGCTCCACCTCGACACCTCCGACCAGAACGGCAACGGCGCGTCCTCGCAGGACATGGGATCGCTGGTCTTCGAACGCGTCGTCGGGTCGTTGGGTGCCTCGTTGACGCTCGACGACTACATCAGCTCCACAGACGTCGGTTCGGAGATACTCAAGGAATCGGGCGGGGAATCCGACGCGGGGACGGGAGATCCTAGATATGGATGACGGTGGCGGGAAGGACTCGATTCCGTTGGAACCGGTATGTGTTGGGGTTTAATGGGTATCTTTGTTGGTGACTTCGCCTCCCCCCTCTTGCGCCAAGAAAAAGATCGGTCACTACCTCTCACGGCGTGCAGCCCGACATTCCGTGGGGCTCGACATGTTCGTGGAATGCTCGCGGAGTCCTTTGTGGCATACACAAAGAGCTAAGCGCGCTCGAGCGCCCTGCCATGCAAGACACCAAGGCGATTTCACGAACATGTCGCGACCAGCGGCATCCTCAGGATGCACGCTGTGTCTGCCATTTAAGCTTCGAATTGGCGAAGTCGTCGTCGCGCATGTTCGCGTCGTGGCATCTCCTCAGTATTAATCCCAATGGCAACATGATGAAAGTTGAAACCGCCCTTGATCCAAGTCACATGAATGATTCGCGCGTTCGAGGCGTTCGAATTAACTTCAAAAATCAACCTCGGAGTCTAGGTGCATATGCGTGCCAACGTTGTTTTGATCGATTTGCCGAACAATGCGTCATCCTACCCTGGACGTCGACTCGCCTGACCTTGCTGGCAGGAGGTGTCAGGTTGGCTACTTAGACTACGTATTTCAAATGGCTCGGAGCTGGCTTGTGGGTCGGCGTTTACTGCTGTGCTGACAAGTTCCAGTCTTCCAGGTGGGGGTTGCGAACGACGTGATGTGGGCGTTTAGTCGGCCGAGAACACCTTTTGGCAGATCACAGTGGGTGTTCATAAGTATAGCTTTGCCAGAGCCCATTGATTGACTTGATAATATGATACCAGCAGGAGCTGCGGTCAACGACGTGGCTGTTCGGCTTTAGTCCATCTGTGAAATGCCGCCAAGATGAATGGATTTGAAGGATCTAGCCTCAGCGTTCATGTGAGAGGAGTTTATGGTACGGATGCCTTGGTACCAATTGTATCGGAAGTCCCGTTGCTAACACCATGTTGCGGAGCTGTCGAATGTCTCGTCGACGGCGACGGCGTATATATAGTGGGGCGAATCGCCATCATTAGCCACAAGCAATCGGCGGGAATCATTGACGGGTAAGCACTCATATCCATCTTCTACTATCCCGGAGAATCGATCTCAACAATGTTTTGTAGTCCATTTTCCCACTATGTCCTCCGGTTCGACTACTCAGCCGCGCATCGCCATCATCGGAGGCGGCATGGGCGGTCTTGCCCTCCTCTTAACCCTCCATCGCCGCGGGGTGCAAGCCACGCTATACGAACGTGACACCGGCATCGACGCGCGCGCCCATCTCGGTGGCACTCTCGACCTCGGGTGGAAGAGCGGGCAGCGCGCCTTGCGCGAGAATGGCCTTCAAGAGGAGTTCGAGAAGAAGTCCCGTCCCGACGCCGATGAAATGAGGATCTGCGACGGTGCCGGCACGCTCCTCCTCACCGTAGGCGGTGTGGGCGAGGACGGCGCGCTGCCGCCCCCTGAGAAAATCCGTCCAGAGATCGACCGCACGGACCTCCGCAAGCTCCTCCTCAACGACATCCCTCCACATCTCATCCGGTGGGGCCACGCGCTGTCCTCTGTGCGCCCTCTCGGCGGCGGCCAGCACGAGCTCACCTTCGCGAACGGCCTCACCACGACGTCCGACTTCCTCGTCGGCGCCGACGGCGCGAACTCGCGCGTGCGCCCGCTCGTCTCCCTCGCCGTCCCTGAGTTCACCGGCGTGAACGGCATCGAGATCTCGCTCGCGCCCGAGGTCACGGACCTGCCCGAGCTCGCGGAGACGGTCGAGCGCGTGGGCAAGAGCACCCTGATGGCGATGCAGGACTCGCGCATGCTCGGCGCCCAGCTCAACGGCGACGGCCGCCTGCGCACCTACGCCTGGGTCCGCAAGCCCGACACGTGGACGATCTCCGCCGACCCCGCCGAGGCCAAGGGGTTCCTGCGGGAGCACTTCGCCGGCTGGCCGCGGTGGCTGCTCAACCTCATCGACTACTGCGACGAGCGCGCGATCTACCCCCGCCCGCTCTGGACGCTCCCCGTCGGGCACAGCTGGGCGCACACCCCCGGCGTGACGGTCGTCGGCGACGCGGCGCACCTCATGAGCCCATTCGCCGGCGCCGGCGCGAACCTCGCGCTGCTCGACGGGCTCGAGCTCGGTCTCGCGCTCGCGGGCCTGCACGAGAAGGGGCAGCTTGGAGACGCGGCTGCGGTCGCTGCCGCGGTGGCGGCGTTCGAGGAGGGCATGTGCGCGTTGGCCGGCCGGGTGGCGGACAGGGCAAACGGGAACTTGGCGGCGTCCGTCGGGCCCGACGCGCCGCAGGCGATGATCACGCGATTCGGGGAGTGGGCAGCACAGGGCGAGCGGGAAGGATGAGGAGTTGTCAGTACACAACCGAGTATCGAGTCAGGGCCTGGCTGGGGAGAGAGGTGTAGGCAATAAACACGGTGAAAAAAGGTAACAATGTCGTACATCATTCGAGGTCAGCCCCTCCGAGGGGCGACCGTGCGTCTCATCCGCTTCGCCAGATAACCCACGACACGATACTAGATCAAACATAACTCAATGCTCATGCCCCGTCAGTCTTCCTCTCCTGTAGCCTCGCTTTCGAGAACGCTCGGACCTATCTGCAAGGATTCACCTAAGGAGCCCACCATCCGGTGGAAAAGCAAAGTCGAGGCGTCCTGGCTCCCTGCGACAGTGGTTAGGTCCTCGGTGTGGCGCCAAGTTTCTTGTAGGTTCAGCATGAAGCGCCACACCAGGATGGCATTCATTCTTGGAGCACTATTATCAGCCGTGGCATGAAACATAGAGAAGAATGGACAACGTACGGTTCAATAATTTGTATAATGTTGCTCACTTCGTTACCAACACCCAGTCCAATGAAAACCTGTCACAAGTGGGTGTTAGTAGTTAGAGCTACTAGTAAATGGATATCTCGACTGATTGCGCTCACAGAGCTTGTCGAGAATGCTAGATGCATCACGTTCATAGCCAAGAGGACACTATCAGCAACACGTCAGCAGCACTCACAATGTTTGGCAATCCGAATGACTCCGAGATAGCCTACATGAAATATATCATGCCGTCTCGCAAGAGCAAAACAGACAATGTCATATGGGTATTGTGGCCTGTTGCGCGGGCCAGCCTAGTCGTTTTATACGTTGCGAACCAAGTGATGACAATGACGATGAGGTCCACCGCAATTAGTGAAGTCCGAGAGATGATAGTAACTGCAATAGAGTTAAATTTGCAACTTGAAATATGTGAATGGGACAATGACCGTACAACTGTCCATTGCGAAGTTAGATGTAGCTCAGACGAGTCCGACATAACACTGGCAATGACTAACCTTATTGAAAGCTCAGGGGGTTCCATGACATACTGCCCGCATCCCCACACAGGGTCAATTGCGATAGTGGACCAGCGAAAGTCGGCCTGTGATGGAATCAGAGAGACGGTTGCCCTTGAGTCAAAAAATCTGACTTACAAAGTTAATCCCTACGGGCACCATAGATAACAAGAAGACCACGAGAGCAATGGGCCAGTTCTTATTAGTTAACGTAAAGACGCGCAACGCTGAGAACGCTAGGGGGGGGCGCACGTAAGTTAGAGAACAGTGTAGATAGTGGCATCTCGACTTACTGCCCCAGGGAACATAACACAGGATCTCCACTACCCGTGTTCCATTTGCCCAATGAGCACAGCTAGTAAGCAAAGCGATTAATGGCAACCAGATCGCACCGAGCACTGGCAAGTAAGATACCTCTACCAAATCCAACTCAGTAGTAGATTGTGTTTGAGAACCCGAAAAGAGGACCTACCGAAAGTGTGCCAGTGGAAGGCCACCCATTCAGGTTCCATGGGAGGGCGAAGTTGTAGAATAACACCAGATACCTGTTGACAAAGAATAGGACCGACGGACCAGTGATCTTCCTCCTCCAGAATAGCTCCACTTCAGCACCGACTGTGATGATATAGTCATACGTTATGAGGGCTAGTTGTGTGGACGTGGGCCATGGGGAAGTTGTGGGTATGTGTATCAGTGAGAATGAATGCCTCGTACAGCAGCCTAAACCGTTAGTCGAACCTAAGGTAGCCCATCCTACGTAGTTGCTGACCGCACTTCAACCAATTGTCAGTCAGTAAGCCTTGGTTTCATAGGATTATGGGACACTCACCCTGAAGCGGCCTCTGCAATCCACTCCGAGTTGTCTAGCTCGCTCATAGTTCGGATTGCTTGGAAGAGTACGTATAACAGGGGTCCCAGTGAACCGGCTATAAAGCCACTGACACGGGCCGCAGTACGTCTTAGGTTCTGTTCAACAACTAGATGGCAGAGATGACCTATCATTAGAACACGTACCATTTGATGGTAGGAATCATCGCTTCATATGTTCACCGCCGCCATCCGTCAGTCCTTCGAAAGAACAGGGTTCACTAAGTGTTGTGACGAGGGAGATTTTACGAAGGTGGCAGCTCTCCGAGTCTCTGGTGCCTCCGAGTCGCTTACCAGTGGCAAAGAGGCGGCTGGGGTTCAATGAATCAATATGGAGAGCCGCGCTCTGACTCGGAGCTGATGCAGGACTCGGAAGAACCGACTGACTCCGAGGCGACGGGCTTAACACTGCCATCGGAATTCAGATTCTGCATCCTTGTTCGGCTGTGACCGCAGTTACGTCCTGTGCTTTGTGGACCTTTCCCCAGAGTCCAGACCACTGGCAGTGCCTGCCGTGCCCGCAGGCTGCCAGCATGGCGCAACTTTGCTAGTACTAGTGACTAGTATCCGATGCCAGTGTTGCCAGTGAAAACGTCGGTATCTGCACGGAGGTTTACATAAAGCGAGTATACTTACAGATACAGATATTCATGTTGTGCGGCTGGGGACGCATACTCACCCGGCAGTGGGAGGGTTGAGATAAGCAGTGTACGACTCGTCCTTCAAAGCTTCGAGTTGCGCTCTCGGCTTAGGCTTAGGCGCTGTTTGGGAGCACTGGGCGCTAGGGAGGTTCCGGCACGAGCGAGCCGCTTAGATTGACTCACGCCTGCTCCGCAACATTAACATGGATATAATACATTGAATTGTGCTCTATCATGCATGCATGATGCGCAGGTTGCCCGACTGTACTAAGAAAGTGAGTGCTCAGAGGAGTCGGACGTCGAGTCGTGGCCTCAACCGCCATAAAAGCAGGCTGTAGCCACGGGAGATTCCACCGAGTTCCGAAAAAGATTAAACTCTCGAGGAGTCCATGGGAACCTCAAACTCAAACTACGGTCTCATCCCATCCGCCCCGGCAACGTATATCAATCATCCATCCAAAAGCCACCTTGCGCCCAACCCCGCGAAGCTGAGATAGGAACGCAGGAGGCAGGGTGAGAATCTCTCGGTGTTGTTGGACCCGGAACGCCGAAGATACTTCCTCGACTGCAGTCCTGCAGTTGCACGGTACTCGCATGATGGTGGGAGACTCTTCGCAAGGATGATACAGCGAGCATGCAATCCTCGTTCATTTCGGGCTCGGGTCCGCTGCCGAACGACCTTGAGTCTATGTGGCCGCGGCCTTCACGCTCCCAAACCCAAAGCGGTTCTCGAAGGCGAGCGTCGATGCGCGGGACACCTCCGCCCCGCCGAACTCCATGGAGGCGTACGTATCGTCCTGCTCCTCTTCCGACCCCTCCGAGCTCACCGCCAGCGTCCTGCGGTTCGCGGACTGGAGATGGAGGAGGAAGCGGTGCAGCAGGACCGCGCTCATCCTGACGGTACATGTCAGAGGAAGACTAAGACTCGGGGTTGATGAAGTCGCTGGGAGGGGCGGACTTACGATTGCGTGAAGACGACGACGTCGCTCGAGTTCATGCCGTACATGATGTCGATCTAGGGACGTGGTCAGCCTCGTCGAAGCGAGGCGTCCAAGTAAAGACACAATCAGACGTACGTTCTCCAATGTGAAGATCAGCATCAGCGCGTTCAGCACCAAGAGGCCGCTGCGGCGCAGATATGGCGTCAGCATCGATCGCGAGGAGGAGGGCATGATCGGACTCGTAAAGTCGCGTCGTACTTACAGGAAGTACATCGTCCCTGCGCCGGATCGGTCAGAAGGCCATCTGGAATTAAAGCATGGGCATTCGACTCACCGTCGCGCAGCAGCACGTCTGCAAGCGTCGCTCTCCGACCGTCCCGCCCGAGGTCCGCGCGGCGGCGCAGGGTCGTCCATGTCGCAATGAGGAGGAGGATATCGGCAGCGATCAGACACGTTCGCGTGACGATCACCTCTGCAACGCAGACCGCAGACCGCAGACCGTCAAATCAAGGACGTAGAGCGCACATCCACGGTAGGTTGCGTACCACTACCAACGACATCAGCTTCGACTCCGCGCAGAGGATCAAGTGTGAGACGACCGACTCACTGCTGTCCGACGGGAATGGGAGTCCGGTCCACGGGCACGCAACCCAGAAGGGGTATGTTCGCTGCGTCTATTCCATAATGGTACGCGATCTTTCCGAGGGAGCAGGATGTTCGTGAACGAAGAGTCTTGTGTATGCATATGTATATGTCACAAACAACTTACCAGGTTTATGGGGACTGGGACAATAGATAGGACGAGGACTATCAAGGTGAGGACCCAGTTTTTCCCCGTCAGCGCGAACATGCGCATGGCGGAGAATGCTAGAACAGAACAGAAATCCTGAGGATGTGCAGTAGAGACGATTGCCGATGGAGCACGTACCAGCAGATACAGGGTAGGGGAGGAGGCTGACTACGAACCCGATTCGCGACCCCCTTGCACATCTGAAAATCCCCACCTAAGTCAATATTCGCGACGAATGGCTTGGACGCGTGAGGAAGCTCACAGCTAGAGGATGCGTCAGTGGACGTCTCGGCGTCATGGTCGAGTGAATGCGCACCTCGGCTGACGCGCTGGGCAAAGACAGCCCGACGACCCCCGCGATGTACATAAACAGCAAGATGTACTTGTTCAGGTAGTAAACCACCACCGCGCCGGTGCGCGGCGCACCCCAGAAGTAGTCAACCTCTTCTGCGAACGTGATCGAGCATTCGTATATCGCTAGGGCTGGGGGCACGCGGGTCAGCGTCGTCTGAAGAACTTATAACCAGTGGAGAGACGGACTGGCAACCGCAGGTCCAAAGTACCGCGAAACGACTCTGAACGCGTGTGAGCACCAGAGTAGAGGCATACTAGCTGCAGGGACGGCACGTACAACGTCTGAAAATCGGACACACCGACCGGCGGCAAGGAAGACGAAGACATGGGGGGGGGCGTTCGCGGGAGGTGCGAGGCGCATGGAGACGGGCCCGGGTGCGCGTTATAGCCTCAGCACGCAAGCTCAGGATCGTCGGCGGCGCACCGTTCCGGGCGGTAGTCTGTCGGATGGGGGTGGCTGCTGGACGGCGGCGCTGTCAGGCAAGGCACATGGAGCGAAGATGCCGACCCCGAGAAGCGAGACGAGCTTACTATACTTATGCCAATCCTGGCGCGACGCTGTGAAGGAAAGTGCCAACTTGGGTTCGGCGGGGGTTGTAACCGTGGGAACCCGAGTGCTTTAACGCGACGAAGGACGGGCGTGCTTGATATGCTCTTTGAACTCTCTTCGCCTCAGTGAAGTCCCGTCTAGAGATGGCTGAGAGGATGTGTAGGCCGGTGTGGTCGCCGTGAAGTCAATACTGGAAGGTGAAGCCGTGACTAGTGGCGAGCGGCGCAGTGCCGCCGTGCCGCAGGTTCCTGGACATAATGAAATCCTACGTAAAGGAAGACGTTGACGGACTTAGCACAGTAGCCGCGACTTGGCATAATGATAGCGATTTTCGTACCTGGCACCGGAGGGTGAAACCAGCCCCGCGCAACGAGAAGATACGGCACAGCATGCCATGCCGGCAGTGCGCTGCGATCAGAAACTGCCAGATGGATTGTTCACGCTGGATGACTTTAACCACCAGGCCACCCGTCCCGCCGTCTCACCCGCCGTCTCTGGCGGCCTTCCATTACGACAGGTCTGAGAGTCAGGCAACTTGACATATTATATGCATGCGGTAGACTCACCCTTTATATATGCGTAGCGCGAAGCAGTTCCGAACCGTCTTCGGCTGCTCCTCAGTGGCGCAACCCGCTCGCTCCACACATCTTCCCGCGTCCTAATTCTGGGCTCTGTATCTAGACCCTCGGCTATGACCAAGGAAGGAAGAGCACGGCGGGAGGCCCAGACCAGGATTTTGGGTTTCTGCACCCTGAAGGAGAACGTCCGAGCGTTCGTCATTGGCCGTTGTCTTCGGTCGTCCGTGAGCAGAGACGAGAATAACATATACAGCTTGACTATCATCGCGTTGCGACCGACGCCGCAGCCCTGACGTTCTCCTTATCGCCCAGATTGGTGGATTGGGCCGCTTCTTCACCGTCTCGCGGAAGACACAACCTGAAGAAGACGTTGGACGCATCCTCCACAGGAATCTTTGGACCACTCACCTGCTCGAGAGAGACCTAGAAAAATGCACTGTATTGCTGAGGTCGACGCGAGCACATTTGGGTCTGCGGATTGAGTTTGGGATGCGCCCGTCACGAAGCTGATTCCGATTCCAGGAGGCGCGGCGGATCGATTGCACGGATCGGTTGCCCAGTCACCATTGCGGAGTCTTAGTCGGCACCCTACTTGTAAAGAGTATGGGTACAGATAAGTGTTGGAAATAGCTCAACCGCAAAACGTACCAACTTGAAGCCTGTAGGATGGCCTTCCTTGATGCTGGGGACGCGGGGGGTACTTATGTTTGAATTCTCGGGGTTTCTCACCGAGGCTTGAAAAAGGTAAGCTGCTTGTTCGTTTGGGTCTCATCTAGGACCTACAATGCTCTGATCAACTAGCCTGAAGGGTCCTCTCAGCGGTGTTCAATGTAAGTTCAGCATATGGTGAGGTACGAACGTCGAAAAAGCAACGAAAAGACAGCCCGGGTGTTTTCGGAGCCAAGTGGGGGCACAGCCACCACGCGAGTGCCACGTGGCCGGCCTCTTCACGAAAGCTGTCTCTCAGCCTCAGCTCACTGCTCCCCTCTCTCTCATCCATCCTCTCTCTCATCCATCCTCTCTCTCATCCATCCTCTCTCTCATCCATTAAGTACACGCAGTGTACACCAATACCTTCGCGACTGAGGACGGCATCTTGCAATACCTTGAACCGATCCCATGCTACAGCAGGAAAATCTTTGACCTGCGACTAGGAAGCGTCAAGTTCTCTCCGACTTCAATGCAGCGCGCGCGGGTCCCGGGGATCCATCCTTCGTTTTCCTGTGACTATATTGACTGACATGCGGGGGTTTTTCTGTGCAGAAGCTTGCAGTACTACTGGCTTAACGGTGTCACTGTATGCGAAAACCAACCGGCGAAGGGTTTCGTTTTTTTTTTTTTCAATCCGGCGACTCGGAGACGGATCCACTGGGGTCTGGCATGCGACAATGATCATGGTGCTCGAGAAGAACTTGAACTTGCCAATCTGCCCGAGCTCCCGCGGCGGCCATCCCGGTGAGCAATAGGCGCCACAGCAGCGCATGGGCTAATACTACGCAGAGATCACGGTTTGTGTGTGCCATCGGCGCGCTTTTTGGTTTCGTATGGGCGCAGAGAGACTGGTGCTGAGAGACTCGCGAGGCCGAGTGCCCAAAAATGGTGGGCGCGTGGTGCATCCCTACGCGTTTAGTGCCGTTGTCACTGACGCCTCGACGCTCCGGCGCAAACCTGCTTAGGTGCCACACTCTGCCCCGAGGCGCTTCACCTCCTTGGCGGATGCTCGGGGCCTCCACCAGACCTCCATTTGACGGTCGGAGGGGACGGGCTCTGAACCTCGACGTTAGCATGCGAGGCTGCACGTTGCCTACGCAAGCCGGTACCAATCGTCACCGCTTCCGTATGTCTGGACGGTGGCCCTCTATTAGAACCCTCCGGTCCAATGTGGAGGTAGACGAGGCGCGAGTGGCGTCATATCCAATCGGTAACTTGTCATATGCAGGTAGAGAAACAGCCGCGTAATTGCATTCTTCGACGAATCACTGTCCGACTCCTCGCATCTAAGTACTAGACAGTACGGGTACAGCTATCTGTTGGACGAGCATGGGAGCCTGGAAACTACAAGACGAGCCAATGGGCGAGAGATGATAATAATACTACATCCTGAGGACAGCGAAAGCGTGACGTCATAGTAAGGACGCGCATGGAGGTGGCGGCGTAAGTCTATCCACAACGAAAACTATCGTGTCGCGAGATGCAGCCCGGGAATGGACACGAAAATCTGCTGTGTGAACGAATGCCCGAGGATGACCTCGGCAGAGAATGAAGGAGTTGGTGCGCGGATGCTCGAAGACAGGGGTCTGGCAGAAGGAAGTCGAATTAAAAAAAAAATACGACGGAGAAGTCGAAGTGGGGGCACGAAGGGAGAGGGAAAAGTCGAAGTCGATCCACCTGCGCGACGTTCGAATTCTCGGTCGAAACGCCAGTCCATGCCCATACTAGTTCATCGTGGTCGTGAAGTGGGTAGCCGCGGACGCGGGCTGTACAATGCTAGCTCAGCGAGGGCGACGAAAGAAGTCGATAAGCGGGAAGCTCACACCTGTGAGGACATGCGTCGTGGCGCCGATGGGACGGTCATGCGATGATGCACCCTGAGTGCACGCCGATATATCCGAATGTATCGTGGTCGACGAAGATCTCCGGGTTCTCCGAGGGGGACAAAGGCTCGGAGGCGGGCTCCTGAGACGGAATTGGGGCGGCGAGGTAGAAAAACGCGTCCATGGCAGCAGCGTGGTGTGCGTGAGTGTAACGGCGAGGGTGCGAGGTCGTCGCGAGAGTGTAGGGAGGCACGACCGCTTGGGCTAGCGAGGAAAGGCGACTCAGCTGCTTCACTGCTGGACGAAGGTCTGTCGGCATCGCAGTTGGTTCTTATAGGCGGATGGACAAGGATGGCGCACGGCATTGGTTAGGGAACAGGAAACGCAAAGTGACGTGCCGACAATAATGGTATGTCGGTGTTCCCAGATCCAAATGTGTGTCCGCGTATACCAGCCGCGCGGATGTGTGTGTATGTATGTGCCGATTCGACACTCGCGGGAGGGCTTGAAGTCTCGAACAGGACCGCGCAGTGGCTGGTTTTCAAAACGATGTGAGATGGAGCCTGTTTAATGAACCGGTCTATGAACATACTTTCAACCAATTGTCATGCCTGTTTGAACTTTGAGTGCCGTCATCCCTGCGCAGCAGCAAGCTAGTATTCATGAGCCGCGTCACTGGCATGATCGCAATCGTCTCGACAGGTGACGTACTTCTATGGCCATACCCTTCTAACAAACTCCATACGTCCCACCGTACTATTGTGTTCAAGAAAGCTTATGACGAGGCTCTTTCCTAGGGCTGTATTGTCTCCGCCATTAGCTCCCTCAGAACCTCATGCTTCAGGGGTCAGGCTCGGACGTACCACGGCAGTCACTGTCCAGGCGCCAGAGTCCCCGACAGGAGAGCGGTCCGAAATCCCACCAACGGGGCACATCACATTTTGCAAGAGACGTGCTGGTAGTCGGACGCTGAGTGCCTGCGGAGTCGGAGGCACGACCCAAGGCTGAGGTCCCAAGATGATGGTGGTTCGCAAGACAAAAGGGAGGCGCCCATAAGACAAACCTTGCTCTTGCTTTTCTGGACTCGAACGGCGCTCGCCTCACCGATATTGAAAGGTTTAATCGACGTGAATATGGTTCATGAAAGCTTGCGTCATTCTATAAATCCCAGGCGAGCCTGTCATCCCGAGCGAATTGAAGCGCGTCTAGTGGCATGCGTGGGCATACAAATACAGTCGTTTCCGAAATTGATGTCCACGCGCGTCTGAGCGCGAAAAAAATCGAAAAAATCGAAAATTCATGTTCACAGTTTCCACTGCTTGTACTCCCTTGAAAGTGCATATATGAGCTTGGAATTGCATCTGAAAGCACACGGGAAGTTGAATCGGCAGAATAGACCAAGTTTCTCAGCAGGAAAGCGATGAGTCGTCATCAGGAAGGGAATTCAAGTCCTCGCCTCGGTCAAACACGATTCCTGTCGATTGTTGATTCGTTTGAGTTCCTTCGATATCTAATATATGGGTTCATTTATTTGGGGTGCTGTACGGGCCCTCAATATCGAAGGGTGAACGGAATTCATCCTATCGACTTCTCAGCCAGATAGACGCTGGAAGGTCGTCGAGGAGACAGTCGCGTTTCGCACCTCCCGGCTGCCTTTAAGCCTCAAAATTGGCCCCTAAAAATCAGAAACGAATACGGAAGCTGATACAGGTGGTATATCGGCTAATCCCACCCCGAGAGGTAACTCTTTCTCTGTAAATGCGGTTGAGTTCATTCCGGATGACGAGGATCGTCAACGGCGCCGTGCGTGGCTGAATTCTCCTTCCTCTCGATATATAGGACATAAATCATGCATAAGGATGTCCCATGTATAGAATATGGTGGTCTAGGGTGGCAGAGTTGACCCTCATTCATGCCTTATGAATTTTCGTATTTTTCGATTTTTTTCGCGCTCAGACGCGCGTGGACATCAATTTCGGAAACGACTGTAAGAAGTGTTGTACAGTGATGTGCTTCCCGGAACGTGGTTTATACCAGGACAAGCAGATGATCCCAATTCTAGTGGGAGAACCGAAGAGAAAAACACCGTAAACTCATATGGGGACGGAATGAAAGACTCCACGTCGTACAGTAGGGACGACGAATGCGGATAGGTAGTCTGGGAGAGACGAAGGGCGAAAGTGTGCTAAGGTATCGAACGCGGAGGCTCCACTTGGCAGCGAAACGAACCAAATACTAAGACTGCAAGGAAAACACGGCGAGAAGGCTCGCAGAAGCGGATACGCAGGCCGGTAGTGAAAGGCGGCGATCACAGACGGGACGCGATGTAACGCGGCCGGATGGTGCGGTGAGGTTGAGGTGCAGGGAAGAGGATCTGGGGGCATTAAATTCAGCTGTAGTCGATATACCAAGTAACCGCACTCACGTTTTGCGCACATCCTCTTATAAGTACCACTCAATGCGCGGTTAGGCGATCACGCATCCGGCATGCCATCCGACATAGCCGAACGAGTCCTGGTCGACGAACGGTTCGTCAACTTCCGACGAAGAGGAGGTTGCCGCACTCTCGGAAGAGGTTACGAGAGGAGCGGAGATGACGAAGAATGCGTCCATGACCGACGGCGTCGACGGTGGCAGGGTGGTTAAATGTGGATGAAGAAATGCGAGAGCCGCGCAAGTTGGTCGGGTGTCGAGTCTGAGCGCGACGAGGCCCTGATATATGCGCAGCGCCGCTAACACCGAAACGTCGTGGGATAGGTTCGAGAGACGTACAGTATGCTTGCACTTGAACAATAGCAAGAGAGACATGTCAGCATTTCAGCCAGGCAGTGGGGGCTTCAAAAAGAGACCAGCTTACCTGACTGCGATCCCCGACTTCGCCAGGCTTCTTTACATAGAGCTTTTCAGGATGCGTCGAATGCGCATAGACGAAGTGCTATTAATGAACGATGAGCATATAGTCTATGGCGAAGTCACAACCATGTCTGGACTCTTTTGCGTTGGCTCCGGAGCACGCTGCCTTCCCCTTCAAGTTGTTCAGACGGCGTCCGTATCCCTAACGCACGACGAAGTCAGCACATGGGTCTATACTGAACCCGACGTACGAGATGCGCTATTGTCTTCGACAGAATATGACGTCGGGTTCACGACTCTGCGCGTCGCAGTGGATATGCTAACGAGCATTCGTGAGTAGGAGAGGTCGCAAAGCGGACCCAAACCCAAGAAGACGTGCACTCTGGCCGACGTTTCATTGTGCGGGCGTGTTGATGCTCGGAAGAAGGAGGCCGGAGTCTATGCTCGACGTCGCGCGAGACAAAAGGGTGGGACTCGGAAGCGCTGAGAAGCCGCGAACCGGCGCAAACGCGAAGAGCGCCTGCGCGATTCTTCCTAGTGGCTCCGACGTAGCCAAAGCTTGATGCACTTTGTAAGGAACCTACCACTGTCGCTCACGCTGAGCTGCACGGGCCGGGCGATCTGCACCGCTTTTCAGTCGTCAGCGCCGGACAGGTGGGTGGAACAAGTTCGAAGGCTTACTGAGGTGGCTCGGACAAACCGTCCCCGTCATCCAGGATGATCCAGCACTGGTCAGCGTCGACTAAGTACTCGCAGCATACCAAGTTCGCGCGGTGCTGGGTAGAAAACGCTGCTCGCCGGAAAACCAGAACCTACAGTAATCGGGTCGTTTGTCGCCCAAGGGCGTCGCATACTATACATTTACATTGTGATATTCATTCGAGACATGGGTCAGGTATCCCCCATCAGCTCTCCTTCTCTCGTTCCAGCCTCGCCCTCGACAGCGCCCATATTCAATTGTAGTGAGTCGCCCATGGACCCTATCACGCGGTCGAAAAGCAAAGTCGACGTGTGCTGGGTTCCCACGATCGTAGTGAGGTCTTCCTCGACGCGCCATCGGGTCTCTTGCAGGTTCAGCATGAAGCGCCATACCAGGATGGCGTTCATCCTACGAGCGTCATCCTCGTGAGAAGCGGGACGCAGCCCAAGGGTAAACGGGCAGCATACGGTTCTATGACCTGGATGATGTCGCTCACGTTGCCGTTCCCGACGTTGATGAGCACCTAGCATGGCACGAGTCAGTCGTTGTAACTTATGGAGCCGAGATCCCAGCAAATTACACTTACCGAGCTCGTCGAGAACGCGAGATGCATAACGTTCATGGCCAATAGGACGCTAGTGAGCCGTTGTCAGCCTGAGCGTACACGATGCGCGAGGACTTGAAGGACGACTCGAGACGACTAACATGAAGTATATCATGCCGTCTCGCAAGAGCAAGACGGACAGCGTCATGCGCGCCTTGTGCCCGGTGGCACGCGCCAGCCTGGTGGTTTGATACGTGGCGAACCAAGTCACGACGATGACGACGAGGTCCGACGCGATGAGGCACGTTCTGCTGATGATCGTGACTGCAAGGAAGCTCAGTTCGGGAAGACAGTAGGATATGGGTAGGAAGACTCCCGTACAGCTGCACATCGCGCGACGTCAGGGGCCATTCCACCTCGAGTACCACTGCAGCGATCGGGACTGACCTCGTCGAAAGTGCGGGGGACTCGGCGACCGACTGGCCGCAGCCCCACACAGGGTCGATCGGGATGGTCGACCAGCGGAAGTCCGCCTGGCGAAATTAGTATCTCAGCAAGAGTCCGCCCTGGACCAGCGTTGAGTCGGCCTTACGAAGTTGATGGCCACGGGCGCCATGGATAAGAGGAAGACGATCAGAGCGATGAACCAGTTCCTGTTGGTCAACGCGAAGACGCGCAATGCCGAAAACGCTGGGAGTGGAAAGGGTGTCAGCCGCCAGCCAACGTGGGCGAGTGCCGTAGTACAGCTTACTGCCCCACGGAACGTAACATAAGATCTCGACGGCTCGTGTTCCGTTTGCCCATTGAGCGCAGCTGACGAGGGATCCTTCAGCGGCGGGAAGACTGGATCACGCGAGATAGGTACCTCTATCGCCAGACTTCGCATTAGCAACAGTCGAAAAGGAAATGAAAATACTCACCGATAGGGTGAATGGCCACAAGTCCCGTAGGAGGGATAGATTGTAGAACAACACAAGGTACCGGTTGGTGAGGAATAAGATCGACGCGCCGGTGGCCTTCCTTCTCCAAAATAGTTCCACCTCGGCGCCGACAGTTATAAGGTACTCATACACAATTAGAGCTGAATGCGTGACCGTGAGCAAGTCGAGGCGACGAGAACACGCGTGAGGCGACGAACCAAGGGTGGCGTATCCAGTATAATTGGAAATCGCTCTGTAGCCATGTTATCAGTTCGCCGAGGCTCAAGAAGGACATGCAGAATAAGCGGTAAGCTCACAGCGAATAGTATTCAGAGATCAAAGCAGCATTGTCCGAGTCGGCCATCCAGGTGGTCCCCTGCTCGAGCGACAACGAAACAGGATAGCAAAGGTAGGGCGTGAGGGCGGGCGGGCGGGCTTCGACGAACCCCCACGATACATAAACCTGGACGGAGGCGCTGTAGTACGGCACGCACAATTCGAATTCCGCAGAGCAGACGGTACTAGTCAGCGGCGCGCGACCCGGGCAAACGTCGATTCGCTGATCCGGGCCGCCAAAACACAGCTGTAACACGGTTCCGGAGGCTTATGTAACGTAATGGAAGAAGGAGGGGGATTTCATAATGCACTGCTCTTAGTCCCCAAGGGCCAAGATCAACATTCCGGGGATGTGTCGATCCCTGCGAAGCAGCGCTCCGCGGGAATGGACGTGTGCGCTTCTCGGCTGCCGTCGTGTTTCGATGTGAGCTGCCACTGACCGGCATCGCGACCCGTTATGCGCCATGAGTAGGCTGGATCGTAGGATGAACTTCCAGCACTAAAGACGGCAGTCAGCTCGAGTTGGGGGCAGAAACGAGGCTCATGGGCTGACGCAATATACGAGGGCCGTCCTACGCCCGCGAAGCCTTGATAGCTGCCTTTGCTTGACAGTCGGCGCATATTTGATATCGGCAGCGTCTGGACAAGGAAGCCGGTGCTGTCTGCGACGCGGTGACGAATTGAGATTCAGAATTGGACCTACATCTGCCGTGATTTATCTCGAGGCACACACCCCGCGCGTGGCAGTGTATGCGTCGCGATGTGGTGTGCCCTTCCTTCCGGACTTCAGGTGATGAATATCGATGAATGACCGCATCCGTACGTCAACTACCACGATGCTCGTACAAATTCCACTATCGGCGATAGCATTGCAGAGCCCGTTTCCACGCGAAGAAGAGAAGAAGGTAGCTCACCAGATCCATAGTTTGCATGACTCGGCCTCCGGCTTGCGAAGATGACGGTGCCGTACAAGCGTTCGCGGAAATCCGATAGTACTTTCGACGAACCATACACAGCGAAGTTGAATGCAACCAAGCACGCGCACTTGGCGTCGTCGATGGTGGTCTAGAACGTCAAAAGAGAAGCAGACATCTGAAGTTTGAACGAAAAAGTGGATTCAGAGTACCGATGAGGGGAAGGTTAACTGAAGGGGGTTGCATCAAGCGCCCAAAACTGTATCAAACGCTGAGCACTAAGCGCCAAACTGTGGGGACTAGTACTGCGGCGGCTAACTCGGAGAAGAGTACTGCCAGACGACGGACGTCGTCTTGAGGCTAAATCCCTCTGTACACACATCCCACCACCTGTCGCATCGTGGACACCAGTTGGAAGAACTTCGGTGCCTTTCGCATCCGTCCGTCATGAACACCAGTGCTAGTTGGAAGGCTACTACTGAGTGGGCTGTCGCAGTGCAGTGTGTACTCAGGTGCACGGCGACCGTGCGCACACGAGAAGCGATCGACGGGGTACGAGGAGGACTCGGTACTCAGTGCTGGGGCGAGCATATGTATATTCAAGTTTGAACACTTATACTATACGCGGCGGGACGGGCGGGGGCATGAGGGGTCTGCCAGTGGGCGAGGGAGCGCACAACGCAATGGGCAACGGTACCGGCGGAAACTTCGCCATCACAACGAGGACTTTGAATCTTGATGGTATAGATATGCTGTAGGAACAACAACTTGTCGTGTTCCCGAGGCGGTCGATGGAGATGGAAGAAGTCCCGGTGGGGAGCGTCAACGCGCACCGGTCAGCATGTGAGAGTCGGAAATCGCCAGTCGGGAAACTAGAAGGCTGCTACTGTGCTACCCCATTTCAGGGCTTGCCGGCGGGCTCAGCGGTTAAGCCACGGTATTCCGCGTCTCGGCCCGTTTGACACTGGAGAAAGGGTAAATACGTGAATAACGGTACGATCGAGGACGACGAGTGATCCCATTGGTAGGGTGGCGTACTGCTTATTCAAGTTGAAGACGGAATCTTCGCCGGTGTAGAACAAGACATCGTAGACGAAGGTGCCGACTGTTACATATATATGGAAGCATGGGGTTAGCCACCTTGAGCGGTGTCGTGACGGGAGCGATGACAGATGGCGACGTACCGAGGGCACCCATAACGGGCGCGATCACTGGGCACCACAGCCAGTAGTGGCTCCTGAACGTGAATACTGGCAGCCGGGTTAGATGATCTTGTTCAGTACCATGTAGTGTACTGCGAGTCCCTAGCGCTACTGCTTACCTGGAGCACCGTAACCGACCATGGCGGTCAAAAGCCGAGGACCGAGATCACGAGCAGGGTTGATGGCGAAACCTGTGGGCATCATGCATGCGGAGTCCTTTCGAGCGGTCATCGGAAGACAAAGACGCACCCGTTTGCATTCCGAACGAAGCACTTATGCCAAGGAGCGTGACGAAGAGGACGAGGGAGGCCATACCGCGCGGAGGAGGCCTCTGTTTGTTTCTCGCATCGTCCGACAGAGCACAGACGACAACGAGCAGCACAGCGGTGCCGAGAAACTGGAAAAGCGTTAGACGGCGCTGCAGCGAAGGAGCTCCCGGAGCAACGAGCCTCATCGAACCACGCCGACGCCGGAGTTAGATACGGCAGCTGGAGACAGCCCCGAGTCACTATTAGTACACAATCGCGCGCTGTGAGTGGAGCACAGCGACATCGAACGGCGCACCGCGTATGTGCCGAACAGCCCGGCGGTCCCAGGGACGGTACGGATGTGGCGTCCGCCCTCGACGAGGTCGATGGCGTGGATGTAGTTGGCGTACACGATCCCGGCGCCGCACAGCCCGCCCATGACCTGGGCAAAGACGTACAGGGGGACCATGCGCCAGGGGAAGTCGCGGAACGTCGCCATCGCGATCGTGACCGCGGGGTTGATGTGGCTCTTGGAGATGCCCTCGGTGACCCACACGCCCAAGGCGGCGCCGACGGCGAATCCGAAGTTGACGGAGAGGTAGTCCTGTTGGCGCGCGACGGGGCCTGGTGTCAGCTACGTCCGGGCGTGCGCTACGCCAGCGTGGGGAAGGTGCTCACGCCGAACGCCATTGACGCGACCTTGGGGTCCCTGGATAGCTGTGTCTGGCAGTTGACCCCGTTCCCGAAGATGACGAGGATCATGACCCCGAAGAACTCGGCGGCGGGCTCCCGGATGGACTCGCTAGTAGGAAGGATGGCGCGTTTATAAGTTCAGATAATAGTATAGCATGAGCAAGGGCTAGGCTGACCGAATCCGGGACCAACGAGTCACGTTCAAGTTGGAGGGCCCGGGGCCGTTGAGCTCCGCGATGTAGGCTGAGACTGCACCCTTGGAGTCGGGAGGAGGGGAGAGACGGCTGCTCTCAGAGGGTACCGACATCGTGCTTCTCGAGGAAGGGTATAGGCAGAAGACAGAGACTTGGTAGGAGAAGGCCCGGGGATAGAGGGACGCGAGAGGGGGGCTTGCGACTAAAGAGCTCTACCTGTAAGGTGTCATGGCAAGATGGCAAAGCTATATTCAACGGGGGAGCCGGAAACACGAGGTGTGTAGAGGATAACTGGCGGGCGAGGGTCAGCCGGTGACATAGCTGTGGACCGGCCAAAAGAGTCGGTCCCCGGTCGGAGGGGCATTTGGACGAGAAGGTGTGGCAGGTGGATTGGCTCAAAAGAAGAGCCACATTTGGGGGTGCCTTGTCCAGGAATGGTACATATTGGAAATTGTGGACCTCGTTAGGCTATGATCAAGCTCAGGAGGGAGCGACGGACTGGTCAGAGTGGTCTGTGTGCAGGCAGTGTGAATCATCATGCATCATGAGCGTTCAAGCTCCTTCTTTGGGAGGCGCTTAAGTTCGGGCGATCTGTTTGATCGCTCGGGCGCTGCCGAGCGAAGTGGAGCGTGGCTACGCGGCAGCTGCAACAAGTTTGCAATCGGCCTTCTCCTGCCTGTTTAACACCTCCGCATCTCTATGCGTTCTCGTAACACTCCCTACTAGTGTCCGTGGCGATCTCATTTCCCCCTCTACCCTGCGTTCGCTGGCCAGACTTTCCACCCGGCGGTTCCGTGCCCCTCCGTCCACCATTCAACTTCCGCGAACGTCGTCCATTCGGTTCATGGTCTCGGTTCAAGCATACCCTGTGATAACGAACCGCACACGAACGGGAACTTAGGACCGGAACGATGGGGCAAGGAGGACAGTTGGGAGCAAGGAGGGGGAATCACGAGGAGAAGTCCTCTTGATACGGCCGCCAGGCGGAGAGTCGACGGACCTCGACGGACCCTACACGCGTACGGGAAATCGCGGGTTTGCCGACTGTGCAGCCTTCGCATGCTTGCGGGGCGAAACCAGCTGCAAAGCAGGTGTCATGCAAGCAAGCACGCGAGTCGGAGTACGTCGAGAATCGAAGTTCTCGCTGGGATAAGGCGGCGGAGCCAACAGCTTACGAGCCAACAGCAACCGCACGGAGCGCCCCGTGCTCACAGATCCTCGCGCCGCGCCCGCAATCCGGTGGTCTCGAACCCAGCTTGAACTCCCCCGTGCTATGTCCGCGCCCCGCCCCTACCTCGCCGTGTAGGCTCGCACCGCAATACCGCGCGTTTGCAGCAGCGATAGAGCGGGGTATGCACGGCGGGGAGTCCACTGCAATGATCGAGCATGGTCAAGCCTGACACATCCAGTTGACCGTGACAGAGCTGGGAGCGTACTATGAAGGTCCCAAACCATGGTATCGCGTATGGCGTCCGTCGATCGTGCTATTTCCTGCCAGGATCTGCCTTGCCGAATATGCGCCGTGCGGGGTCCACCAGTTCACCGTGCCAAGTTCCTCCCTGTATGCGTACATGCCCGTGCCACAAAGGCCTTGCATCAGCTGAAACTCGACATCTCGGACTTTCCTTTCCAGTCAGCAGCCCGCTCAATTTCTCATTTTCTTCTCGCCTATGCAGTGTGAAACCCTCTCTGAAGTTCCGGCCATCATTCAAACGTACAGATTCAGAGTGTTGAATACTGGCATCTCTAATCTATTTACTTATCTCCCTCCGACGACCTTGGATTCCGTGTCACCTTAAGTGTCGCACATCCTGAGTGCTCTTCATGTTGAATATTAAAGACGTTTTGGTGCGCGTGCATCCCCCTTCGTGTTGCAGTGATCAGCCTCCGACTGACTTAATGGCGTGAGCGTACTCGTCGCCTGCTGGCACGTCTCTGACGTACCCGCTGGAGTCTATTGCGCTTCCGCTCCACTCATTTATCGACGTGTTCCGCGGGCAGCTACGCGGTTAGGAATGCTTATTTCCCCAGTTACTTGATCGCTGTAACTTAACTGTAACTTTGATCATCCTGGAGCCGGCGCCACGAAAACCTACTCCAGTGACGCGGCAGATAACCTCGAACGGGACTCGGACGATGAGTCGGATACTGCAGTACCTCGACCTTTTTCGGGACACCCCTATAGGGCAAGCTACAGCTACGTAGCTTTCAAGAAATGCTACTGACAGCGCGATCGAGATACGATGGTTAACGGTGTGTCGCGACGGCATCTCGGCAAGTGGAGTATCTACGCAAGCGATCTTGATGGTACAACGGTGTTGCATAGTATTTACAGTCATATAACCTCCAGCTCGCCTCTTCTCTCCGGACTCCTCTCAACTATGTACGTGGTGGCCGCAAAGCCGCAACACGCGTCCAGAGCCTATTGTCCGGCGCGTAGAGGACGTACGAGCAGAACAGGAGTCAGGGTTCGAGCGCACCTTCGAGAGCATCCTGAACGTTGAACCTTGGGCGCCGCCTCAAACTACTAGAAAGCACGGCATCGAGGCCCGCAGTGGCGATGTCACGGCGCGAATTGGGCAGTGCGTAATCCATCGAGAGGCATCCAAGTAATCGAAAGTACATATGGATGTTTCCGCCTCTCTCTAAATACCGGGTGCCAGTGCATGCGCCGCATGATAAGCGACGGTCGTCCCGAACATATCCGTATCTCACTACACACAGGCGGGCCCGGGCCCGGCGAGTGCCATCGTCTATACACGCCGAGGAAAACGGAAAACTACCGGTGGGAGATGGCACACGACGACCCAGTACGGAACGACATGTCGGTCAGCGAAGCCGTGCAGGCAGCTTCCAGTTCGACGTCGCGGAACGGGTTCTCCGAGCCCCAGCCTCTCGCGCTATAAAGCGGGGGCGCCGCCGCCGCCGCCTCGTCCGCGCTCCACGAATCCTCTCCGTCCTCGCCCTCGCCCTCGTCCTCGTCGGCTTCGGGGTAGACCACCCTGATGGAGCCAACGACGCGCTCGAAGTTGATGGACGTCGCGTGCGTGTTCGCGCTGGCGCTGGCGCTGTCCGAGTGCGCGTGCGGCCACGGCCTGCTTAGGCTGTGCGCGGCCTGCTGCAGGTCCAGCAGGAAGCGCGACACGAGGATGGACGTGAGCCTGTCGAAAAGTTAGGGTGCGTCGCGGTGCGGATCAGGACGTGCAACGCGCGCTCGACGACGATGACGGCGGGGACGAACGGTTCGACGACGGCGACGACGTCGCTGATGTGGCTGTGGGCGGCGCTTTGGAAGATCTGGGAGAGGAGAGGAGAGGAGGGTTGGAGGAGGGCCCGACTCAGCGCGGCGTTCGGCGTTAGAGCGGGGGAAGGCGGGGGCTCACCGAGCGCGCGCAGAACGCTAGGTGCATGGCGTTGAGAAGGAGAAGGATACTGGGGATGGAGGCATGGTTTAGCCGCACGATCATACGGACTCGGATTGAAACCGTACATGAAGTAGACTGTACCTGAGAGAGGGCGTTAGCTTCTACTGGCGGCCGACTGAACGCGACGCCTGGACAGGCATTACTCACCATTCCGCAGAAGGACTTCGAGGAGGGTGCATCTCAGCGTCCTCAGCATCCTCACGGTGCCGTAGGTGGAGGCCCAGGTTGTGATGATGACCGTGAGGTCGGCAAGGATGAACGACACCCGCGAGACGATCGTCACTGGCGGCGAATTCAAAGGCCAAGTTAAAATCAGCCCGCGCCCGACAAATGGAGACCTACGCCTGCAAAAGGTCAAACGGACAAGAATGGGCGATATTGTACTACGCTGCTCACCTGATCGACAACCCGGGCGGCTCGAGGATTGCTACAGAACAGCCCGACTGCGTCTCAGAGACCAGATGAGCCCACCTGAAGTCCGCCTACAACCGCAGATCAGGGATAAAATTCGGGACCGGGTACGGGATTATGGGGCGTACAAAGTTGATGCACACAGGCACGATCGAGAGTAGAAACACGAGTGCACCGAGCAGCCACCCACTGGAATGACCGCGCAAGGCATAGGCTCGCAGCCCTGAGAACGCTAGACACGTCATCAGTCCCGGTCGAGTCACTAGTTAGATCTTACCTTACCTGCCCATGGAATGTAAGACAGGATTTCCACCACTCGGACGCCTTCTGACCATACGACACAGCTAGGAAAGTCGTCTAAGAAGGGAGGCTTGTGAAAGAGAATGCGTGATATCACTACCTCTGCAATCCTTTATCAGCATCTGGTTGAAGGCCGAATAAGGAGAGACTTGCATAGCTGGTGAAAGATCGCGCTCCGCGGAGCAAGGCGGCGCTGTATACCAGCACAAGGTATCGATTCGCGAAGAAAAGGAGCGAGGCACCAGTGAACCTCCTGCGCCAAAAGTACTTGATCTCGTTGGGAAGGGTGATGATGTATTCATAAAAGATGAGAGCTGTCGTGGACGTGCGCGTCAGTCCTAGCTACGTTCGGAGGATTTGTGCCTTGAGTTTTAACGCACCGACAGTCGCGAAATTGATGCTTGCGTTGACAAAGCTGCGGTCGACCGCGCAATGAATTTGACGTGAATGCCAGTCTGCACATCGAGGAACAGGTACCCACGTAGATTCATGTTGAAAAAGGACTTCGGGAGGTGGTGTTGAGTTCGGGTCAAAGGCTGAATAATTGTGCATGGAGTTTTGCTCGCTCCGCTGACTCCAGGGGAAGTGGAAGATAGGCAGACGGGGTAACACAGCTCACCATTTAAGCACCCTTAGCCAAGCTGCAACGTGATACAACTATGCTCGTCGCGCAGAGAAACGGAATACCGCGCTGCTACTCGATGAAGGGTAACGATGGGCCCGCGGTTAGCTCAGGTATCGCACTGTGAGGCGTACATGACCGGGGATCCTACGTATTTGGGGTATGGTTGCTATGGCCTAGCTTGATTGTCATCTGGTTCGCATGAATATGGAACATTGGATTCCGTGTGGGAGATCCCCCCCAAGTACAGTCAGTACCTGAACTTGGACTACACTGTACCGAGGTTAATCGTATTAGTATTTCATGTCGGGCGAGGCGCGGAAGGAATTACGAACCGTACGGCTGTGCTACTACACCTTTGCGAGGGCTAGCACCATGTCAATATCCGCATTTTATTATTACATATTGTGTACTATGCAAAAGTGTCGATGGATTCGGGACAGGATGGGGGACGGGACATGATGGCTCGGAGTCCGGGGACGAGTCGGGAATAGGACGGCGCTTCGTGGGAGACCGGAATGGAAAATTCCCACAGTGCAGGCGCGAGTGCCGAGGTGTGCTCATCGTGTCCGTCGACCGCCAGCACCTCACCTTCATCCTCCATGGCCTCCAGGATCGCCGTCTCTTCCCTCAGGGCATCAGGTATCTACATCTGGTCCATGCCATGTGCTCCGTAACTGATTCAGAACCCTGCAGCCTCCAGAGTTAGGCCACAGGCCTTCTCTGCTGTCCCCCGGGTCCTCGCTGCGTACGTCTATGCTGCCCTTTTCATTCACTCTCAGCCGGTCTGACTTGTGCTGTGTGTTTTTTTGGACGCTTTTCTCGTAGCCGGGGTATGGCCAGCTCCTCCAAGCCTCCGCCGGAAGAGCGCGCCGCGGAGATCATCAACACCCTCCCTTCGTCCCCCAACCTTGTCACGAAAACCGGCTCCGTCGTCCTCGGCACGGGTCTCCTTGCTACCGCCATCTCCCAGGAGCTTTACGTTGTCAACGAGGAGACTGTCATCGCTGCCGGCTTCTTCATCCTCATTTCGTTCATTTACAAGGTACGTCTCTTGCCGCGTTAATGCCTTTGATCCCGTGAAAAGTCCGCCCTGCAAAACACGTCGCATCTTCGCATGAGGGGCATGGACATACGCAACCCGTGGCCTACCGATGGTTCGCGTCATGGCCATGCGCGTCCAATGCCGTAGCGGTCTTCTATTTTCCATATGTTCCGCGTCCTCGCGTTGCACGAGTGCCGTTGGCGTATGCTGATACGGGTGTACTTGACAGGCGATCAAGGAGCCCTACCGGGACTGGGCCGAGGGCCACATCAAGCGTGTCCGCGACATCCTCTACGCGTCCCGGGCCGAGCACACCCAGGTCGTCAAGGACCGCATCCAGTCTGTTGAGCAGATGAAGGATGTCGTCTCTGTCACCGAGGGTCTCTTCGCGCTCTCGAAGGTGCGTTCCTCTCCTTTTCCCTCAGTTACCCCCAACTACCCTGTCGTCCCATCTCGCCTCGCCCCGTCCCTTCCATTACGACCCCACACCCCACCCTCCTGTGTACCCCGCACACCGACTCGTTCTCCGCTCACGTTCATTCTGTCGCCGATGTGCAGGAGACCGCGCAGCTCGAGTCCGAGGCGTTCGTCCAGCGCCAGAAGGTCGAGCTCGCCGCCGAGGTCAAGGCCGTCCTCGACTCGTGGGTCCGCTTCGAGCAGCAGGCGAAGGAGAGTGAGCAGGCCGAGCTCGTCAAGTCCGTCGTGGACTCTGTCCTCAAGAGCCTCAGCAACGACAAGACGCAAAAGGACATCCTCGCGTCCGCCGTGACCGAGATCGAGCGTACGTCCCTTCCCTACTCCCTACTCCCTACTCCCCCCTCCCCTGTCCTCCCTCCGTTGTTTCGTTCTCTGTCCGTATCTCCGCTTCCGTTCTCTATTTTTCTTTTTCCCGTACTTGGTGTCTGGTTGTCCGTGCGATCGGGTGCTAACGAAACGCGTGCTTACAGAGCTCGTCAAGAACAAGGCCATCTAGAGTACAGTACCCTCGTCGTTCGACGCGACAACATGTAGTGCGCGGTACATTAGTCTAATCAACTGCTCGTGCCGAACATCTTGCCGTGTACATCTCAAGCCTCTGCTCGGCGGGGACGTTTGGGTATGTGTCTTTGTGCTGGGGAGGACCGGTACCCCGTCGGAGGCTCGGGCAGCGGCTGCTTCGACTCGACTCGACGCCCGACGCGACCAACTCGGCTGCTCGCACCGAGGAACACGCGAGCTGGGTCCGGTACTCGCGCGGACGGAACAATGGAACACATTCAGATATGGCGCGAACGATCCCGGCCGAAGTGGCATGCGGGGACGCGGGGTATGCGTCGGCGAAGCAACGGCAGAGGCGTGCAGGTGGGAGTGAATATTGACCTTGAGCGAGTGCCAAGCAAGCACGTCATATGGAGCAAGGCGGAGGAGGCACGGGCGTAAGGGTGCGGCGGCGGAGGATAGGTGTGTCACCCACACCCGTTTGATTCATCTGTTCGCGCCCTTGCTCGCAGCTCTGTTCTCTTACGCCCCCTTTACGAGAACGGATAATGATTTGAACGCTCTAGGTGGCTGTGGAGTGGATGCAGGCGCCGTTGAGGCACCGTGACGTTGAATGGAGCAGCGTTGCTGCATTCCGCAGGTGGATCGCGTCCTCAGCCTCTTCTCGCCGCGCGGTACCGAACGGAAGGCCCAACCATCCTCGCCACCATTCAGGTTCAGCTATGTTCTCGACGATGCCTTGCCTCAGTTACGTCTTCCGACTCAAACTTCCCTGCCTCAGGTATGCCATCCTGACCACTGCAGGCTTCCGTCGTTGGCTTCACCTTGAAACTCCCTACGCTGACAGTACCTTCTCCCTACATTGACATTACCTTCTCCTTCACCATGCTCACATGGTATATATATGTTACATGCGACACTACTCTGCCGCCAGCGCAGTCCCTCCGTGACTTGCACTTGACAACACTCGTCTTCTCACCCATCTCACCCCCACCATGTCCCATAAGGGCGACTATGCTGCTTTACCCCTGGTCCAATCGACCGTGTCGGACACTGGGCCACGCAAGAAGGGCAGCTATAGCGCAGGGCTCGCAGTCGTGAAGGCCCTCTTGTTCGGTATCGGCCTCTTTGTCTGCTTGAACGCGGTTGGCCTCGCCCCCCGGGCCTCCTACCCTCGCTGGGCGACCGATCGCCTTCAACAAGTTAGGCCAGCGTCGGAACACCCCTGGCAGCCCGAGGCCCAATGCGCTCAAGCGACCGCCGTAGTCCCCACGAGGCACGCAGAGCTGTGGAGCTCTTTGGGCGATACGTACGGCACTGACGCGTTCAAGTCGCGGGCGGCCGAATGGCTCGGGGCGGCGGTCCGCGTACCGTAAGTGCAGGCCTTGGGCCTTGTTTTTTTTTCTTTTCTGAATGTTTTTGCGACGCGAGCGAGCGGAGCGGAGCTGACCGAGGCGCGGTTTCGTCCTGCAGGACCGAGACGTATGACGGGATGGGGCCCGTCGGCGAGGACGAGCGTTGGGAGGCGTTTGGCGCCTTCCACGAGCACCTGCTCGGCGCGTTCCCCCTGACGCAAGTGTCTTTCCTTTCCTTTCATTCCGAGTTCTGGGTTCCGAGTCTGATGTCAGAACCTCCCCCCCCCCCTTGTACAGCCACTCGTCGCTCGAGCTGACGAAGGTGAACACGTACGGGTTGGTGTACGTGTGGAAGGGCTCCGACGAGTCCCTGAAGCCCCTCCTCTTGCTGGCCCACCAGGACGTCGTCCCGGTCAACCCCGACACCGTGGACGAGTGGACGCATCCGCCGTACTCCGGCTACTTTGATGGCAGGTTTAGCGTTTTGCTGTTCAACAAGCCTCTGCAGTCAACAGTCGTCATCTGACGGTACCATCGACAGGCCAACGTATTTGGGGCCGCGGGAGCTTCGATGATAAGAGCGGGTTGATTGGCATCCTGTAAGCCGTCTCGCGAGCTTGTTTGTTGTCCGCTCGCTGATTTAATAAGTACAGGTCGTCGGTTGAGTCTCTGCTCGAGGCCGGGTTCCGGCCGACGCGCGGTGTCGTCCTCGGGTTCGGATTCGATGAGGAGATTGGGGGCCGCCATGTGAGTGTTTCGAACCGTATCTGCCTGCACAGCTCAAGTTACTCGTTGCCGACACTGGGGCTCTTCAGGGTGCAGCTCTCATCGGCAAGCACTTGGAGAAGACGTACGGCCAGAACTCGTTCCTGCTTCTTGTTGATGAGGGCGGTATGTCGTCCACTGGCTATGGACATTGGCACTGGCAGCGGGGGGCAATGTCTCACTCATGCAATAGGAGGATTCGGCAACTTGTATGGCGGCGTCATCGCCGCGGCCGCCGTCGCAGAAAAGGGCCAACTCAGCGTCGAAGTCGAGGTGGCTTCGCCGGGGGGTCACTCTAGCATCCCTCCGGATCACACGGTACGATGAACCGAACGTCGATCGCTCAGCGAAGCAAGTGCAATCCACTGACCGGCGGTTGCAGAGCATCGGAATCCTTTCGCGACTCCTTGTGCATGTCGAGGAGAACCCTTCTGAGGCCCAGCTCTCCCGCGGCACCCCGGTGTACTGGATGGCCCAGTGCCTTGCCGCCTATGCCCCCGGGCTCCCTGACAAGCTCCGCGAGGACCTCAAGGAATCCGTCGAGTCCGACGAGGCGCTCCACGCGGCCCAAGAGGAGCTGTTCAAGATCGCGGTCTTCCGCGCGCTCGCCGGAACGACACAGGCCGTCACCTTGGTGAACGGTGGCGTCAAGGCCAACGCCCTGCCCGAGCAAGCGCGGGCCGTGATCAACCACCGGATTGCCTCCTACAGGTTCGCCTCCTCCAACTTGAAGCTCTGTCGCGCTTTCTTTTTGATAAGGCGACTGATTATATCCTGACCCGGGGCGCAGCTCGGTTTCGGCCGTCCAGGCACACGACACGGGGCTGCTGAAGGGGCTCGCGGCGGACTTCAACCTCTCGTACACCGCGTTTGGCGTCCCGGTGTCCGAGCAGGACGCGCCGGACGCGCCCGCGCGCGGCGCGCTCACGCTCCGCAACGCGTGGGGATCTGCGCTCGAGCCGGCTCCGGTCAGCCCTCTCGACGCGCCGGAGTATGCGTTGTTCTCTGGGACGATCAAGGCGACGTACAACGCGCACCGCAACCTGGCCGGGGACGGCGACGTCGCCGTCGCCCCGAGCATCATGCCGTGGAACACGGGTGCGTACCGTCTTTCGCCTCCGCGCGCCACCGGCGAGAGAATGCAGAGTACGGCGGCTGACCGCGATTCTGGTTTGTCGCCTGCCGCCTGCCGCTACCCAGACAGCCGGTGGTACTGGGCGCTGACGGACCACATCTACCGCTACAATCATGTCAACCTCCTCAACGCGACGGCTTCCGGCAACGGGGTGCACACCGTCAACGAATGTGAGTACTAAGCACTTATTGCCAACTTCAGCCCGGGCCCGGGCCCGGAGACTCGGATGCGTGCGTGCATGCATGTTTCCGCAACTTGAAGCTCATTGAGATTTCTAGTCTTTGAGGCCGACGGTTTCGTGGAGCAGATCAGGTTCTTCACGACCCTGATCCTGAATGCCGACGAGTTCGCCCAGGCCTGACCCCGCGGCGAGCGACTGAGTCGGAGTCCCGCTCAGTTTCCTTGGTCGGGCTCGGAGAGGGACAATAGTACTATTTGGCATTTGGTTGGGTTCTGTTCTGATGGTGCTGCGTCGCGTTTGAGGCGTCATCCATTACTGTATATTCGAGATACGTAGCTACCCATTGTTCGCACTGCGCAGTGTCTTGTGGAATAAGTGTCCGGCTCCGCACGCGGGACTACCTGCACCGAATGAAAAAAAAGCGCCGGGGATTTGAACTGACAACGCGCGCGCATTGCGACTCGGGGTCGGAGCCGCGAGCGTGTCGTTAGACAGAGGATCAGGATACGATTGGATCTATTGAGAACAATTGACGACATTGCATGCCTACATACTCTACTCTCCATCTGAACCCTCCGAACCCTCCATGCGCGCCTCAACACTATCGAGCGGGGTGCCGTCGTCGCGCTTCACCTTCTCCACAGCACGCAGTGCACCAGGCCGCGGGCCGCCCGAAGACTGCGACCCCGAGACGGATATTAATGGCCTTTATATACAAGCTAGTATCTTAGTACTGTAAAATGAAAGAACCAAGGTCTGCCAAAGGCAGAGGATACTCACACCAGTGAGACAGTGCGCACTACAGGTCCGAGTAGACCTAGCTGAAGGTGAGGGTGATGTCCTCGAGATGTACATAGAATTTTGATCGCAAGGAACCCGAAGTCGCGCTGACAGTGCTGTTGAATATTTTCTGAGCGTACCTATTGAACGTTGAACGTTGAACCGCGAAAACCGCGAAAACGTCGCCAGCACAGCCAGCGCTAGCACGAGCGTCTAAGAGACGTCACCTTGCTTCCAACCACCAACCTGGCAGTCACGCCAGCCGGTACGTGCTCATTAGCTGAGAACTAGCCATTATGATCAAACTCTCGTTCGTTCCCCTTCCTGCGTTCATGCTACTAGTACCTCCCGTGCCCCAAGTTCCGCCCATCGTGACGCGAAGAAGCCGGCATTGCGCACCTGGCGCGAAAACCGTACGGTATCCCGTCCCGTTACACGGAGTCTCCCTTTTGCACTCCTGTTGGAGCGCTACATGTCTTCGCTGTCATTGCATCCCGAGTTGACGATCAGTCGCCAGCAGCACGCCGGTGGTGATTAATATTACTGAAATATATATTTTTGTCTTCGCTTGATACGCCACAGGACTTCCGAACCACCGCCCGTGCCATCCAGCCGGCTCATCATCGACGAAGTCGCTACTGCAGAATCCGCCGAGAGATACCGCAAAATCTTAATAAAAGAGACCATGAGTGCCACATGTATGCGCTCGCCGACCAGCGCAGGTCAACGGCAACGGGCGCATCCGCGTGTGCTCTCCCCGGAGCCTGTGGCGGCGCCGCGGCGGAGGAAGCAGGCTGCTGGAGGTGTACAATGGCTGTGCCCCGTGGATGCATTGCGACGAAGACAAGACACGGCGTATATGCGGCCGCTGTATCATTCCTCACTGGATCATTGGTGGACACCCGGGAGGAAGCGAGGATGTCCGAGGGGAGGAGAGCCCGTTGAATGGCTGCGCAATACCCGGCATGGGTGCACAACTATTGGCGTTTGAGACAGGAAGTGTATAATCTGCTATAGATACAATGCCAGTGGAGTAGTGACGAGCGAGGATGGAGGAATGTTACGAGCAGGACGTATCCGGTTTACGAAATGGTAATCTTCTTCGGGACCTGCTCGGCGGTCTCGCGAGGGAAGCTGACCATCAGGACGCCATTCTCCATCGACGCCTTGATATCCTCGGGCTGAAGAGCACGGAATCGGTCAATCAATCGGAGGAGAGACAGAGACCGTAGAACTTGAAGGCCGACTCGGAAGATTGACATACCTTGACACCCTCGGGGACAGGGACCGAGCGCGAGAAGCGCCCGAGGCGACGCTCGCGCAGGACGTATCCATTCTCGTTACGGTCCGACTTGAACTTCGACTCGCCGGAGACGGTGAGGAGGTTGTTGTGCATGTCGATGCTGACGTTCTCCTTGCTCATGCCCGGGAGCTCGAAGGTCGCGGTCACGATATTCTTCTCCTTGTCCTCGTGAACGTCTACCCTGGAATTGTACGTCAGCGGGAGAAACAAGTGTGAGCGACGACGGCAAGCTGGCTTACCTTGGGCGGAGGACGCGCGGCGGACCGCGGGCCTCAACTTGGTCGCTGGTGCGACGAGCAAACGCCTCGTCGAAAAGGCGATCAAAGTCGGAGAAGAAGGTGTCGTTGGTGAAGAGGTTAACCAGAGACATGGCGTTAGATCGCAGAGGACGTGTGTGGAGAGAAGACCGGTAGTTTGGCTGCTGTGATTGTCGATGATGTCGAACCCGCTGAGGGGAAGGCGTTGGCCCTTATATCCATGTTGCGAGCTCTAGACGCGTATAAGTGGGGATTTTCTGGAACGATATCGAATTCGAAGAGAAAGCGCGAGTAAAGTCCCGCAAAGGTAGACAGCGTCGCCAGCCAGAGTTGACGAGAACAATCCAGAACAGACGCCGGCGGCGGCGTTGAGTCGCGGAAAAGGAAGGTGCCACAAACAATTGCAAACTGCTGAGGCAGTGCCAGTGCCTACTATCCTTCTTCGACTTCCTCCATGTTCAACGTCAGCGAGGCCGTCGCAGCACATTCATCTTTCCTCGGTTGGGGCTGCACCCTCCACAGGCGCATGACTGCCGGACCTTCAATAACACCTTGCAAAACCCTACCAATGTGTCCGGAGACCGATACAGCAGGGTTCTGGCGATTTTCCAGACCACTGGCAGTCGCCATCGTACTCCACCGGCCTCTTGGCAGGGGACGGGATGAAGGTCTGAGGGGATTCTTATAAAATGTGGATCCTGTGCTTACGGCTGAATTCAGCGCAATGATGTTCCCGCATACAAAGGGTAGGGGCATAGTACGCAGACATGAACGCCTTGAATCCGACGCCAGCCCGGGTTGTCCGTCCTGCAGCACGGGCCTGTTGTTCAGATTAGGCTACACCGCTGCCTGCCTGCCTGCCTCGGTCACGGCGTGGAGCAGGTGGCGGTTGCGGTCGCCCGCAAGCCGCGAACTCGGATTACTCGGCGCGTCCTAAATAGTAAAACAAGCCCTCCAGTGGTTCTTCTATCGAGTTTTTTTGTCTTCCCCCCATTGAAGAGTACGTTCCTCCGAATGGCTTCCCGTCTTTTTCTCTCCTGTTGTTACCCAGAAGCAGGGCACATTTTCATGCAGAGTCTGTTTAGCTCACCTTCGCCTTCGCCTTCGTCCTCCAAGAAGGAAATCGGAACGGTGGGGATGGATGTCCAATGCCTGATTCCATAGGCCTCCGAGTCGGCGTGGCTTCGCATCGATCTCCGGAAGCCGAAGAGGGCATATGTGGCCCGTCGACATCGGTCGACCTGCGATATTTTATCTCCCTCGGGACGAGGACATCTGTGAGCCATTGTCCGCAACTTCTCTATCACACATAGGTGTTCATCGCCTGCCGCTTGGAGGTAGGGAACACACTACATCATCCACAGGGATGGCGACGAAAGGTCAGATTCCCGGATTGAACGGCGGAAGGCCCGTCGACTGATGAGACCTTCGTGAGCGTCGAAAGTTATATATATATATTCTGCAATACAAACTGTAACCTTTTCCAGATCAACGACGTTCCCGTCAAAACTCGACATAACACCAATGGCACATGCAGCGGAAGCAATTCATCGGCGAGCTGCTAGTGCTTGGATATGGTGCGGACGGAGGGATCTCAGCCACGGAGGCCTCTCTCGCTCTGAGCCATCCATGGCTGAAAGTCAGGATCGTTTTCAGAGCACCGCAGCCCATGGGACTTCTCCTCCGAGACTGCATGGGCTTAACATTGGCACCAGGATGACTCTGCAATCGCTCCCAGAACACTGTCGCTCAATTCTTGCGGTCTGGTCGCACCGGCACGTTTGCGAAGACAATGTAGGTAAGTAGGGCGTGTCAATGGTAGGCGGTGTGGGTAGTACGTAGGGAGGGGGAGTTGGAAAGACCTTTCCAATCTAATTGTAATCTTGTCGCTGCGGCCATCTCATTGTTTAGCCCGCCCACGGAATCGCGTGTTCTACTTAGGAAAATATACTTTAATCCAAAAAATACTACCAACACTTTTGTATGGCCAACGCCGGGATCGAACCGACGACCTTGGCGTTATTAGCACCACGCTCTAACCAACTGAGCTAGCCGGCCATAATTCTGGGCTTTTATAATAGGTATGTGACAATTTTGCGTAACGGTAACGGTCCGTCTTTCCCCTACTCCTTGTCCTACTACAGTAACTACATAGTGCAACACAGCTACTTCCCCTCATCCCGCTATTCTTTCACCGCCATGCCCCCTGCGAAAAGCAGCAAAACCGCAGGCCCCTTGAAGCAAGCCAAGTTATCGTTTGCCTCAAAGCGAACAACCTCCGCAAACCCCGCCGCCGGCAAGACCGCCAAAGCAACTCGCAAGCAACCCGCCCGCACCCCGTCCAGCCCTCTGTCCACCGCCGCGCCGATCGTCCTCTCGGACAGCGACAGGGATGGGTCTCTGGACGACGAGGGGGCTGCGCCCGTCCCGAAGAAACGGCGTCTCAACTCGGGGCGCAGGAAGCAGGAGCAGGAGGTGCCCTCGAAGGACGAGGGCGACACCGAGGCCGTCGCTGCTGAGCCGGAGAGGGAGCCGGAGAGGGAGCCGGAGAGGGAGCCTCTGAAGTTGTCGGACAAGCGGTGGAGGAAGCTCTATGGCGCTGCGCGGGAGAGGATGGACTACCTGGAGCCTGGTGAGCGCCCTCGTTCGCGGCGAGCAGCACATCCGAAGCTGACCGTCGGGGGCCTGCCTAGTTCATGCGAACGGGCAGTCTATGGTCCACCACATCCTTCGAGTTTTCGATCTGTGAGTAGTGTTTTCCCCTATATGCGTAGACTTCGGGTGTGTTCTGAGGCGAGTCGCCTAGTTCCTACGAGTACGGGCCCTGTGTGGGCGTGTCCCGCCTGCAGCGCTGGGAGCGAGCGAACGTACTTGGCTTGAATCCCCCTCCCGAGGTGAGCCCCAACGTCATCACACTCGAATTTCTGTGCGCATTCTGATATCGCTTTAGGTCAAGGAGATCCTGATGACCAAGGAAGGCAGTACGGACGACCAGTTCTCGCAGTCCGTCTTCCACGACGAAGTCTAGGATCGCAAGCCCCTCGAGCCCCCCTCCCTGCTTCCATCTTATTCGTTCAAATGTAGCCGTTATTATTAGTCGGACTCTGTGCTGGACCGATGTTGTACTGGTGACTCGTGTACTACCAAAGATTTTGCTACCCTCCCTTATGTAACTCCTACCCTAGGCCCCGGGATGATAGCCTCGTTAAGCTGCCTTCAGCCACCTTCGCTTGATTTTGAACCACATCCCCGAACGAGCAGACAGATCGTGACAATGTGAATCATACGTCGCCTACTCCACGTCCACCTCCGTCATGGGGCTGTCAGCACCCATCGCAGCCTCGATCGTCGTGGCGCTCGGTTCGACAGCAGGAGGCGGATCTTCTTCCATTGCATTCGATACCGCGCGCTCGGGTTGGGGCTGACCGGCCAACGCCCCAGCGGCGGCCGCGTCGGCGAGGGCACTGGCCAGCAAATCCTCCTCCCCCTCCATCTCGGCGAGTGCGTCCCTGTGCGTAGAAGGAAGTGATCATCAGTGCTCCGCCCCACAGACGTGAGGATAGGGACGTGAACGTACTGGTAAGCGTTCCTGCACTCTGTCCGCTTGGCCGCGGTGCGCCACTTCTGGTACTTGCTCGTGGGCGCGAGCATCGCGGCGTCGAGGCCTGACAAGACGCGTGTAAGCGACGTACATCCGCGAATGAGCATTAATAATGATGGCGGGCAGAGGAGAACGCACTGCTGTCTTCTCCGAGGTAGCGCATGTTCGAGATCCTCACCCAGGCCCTGGAGCGAGGCGAGAGCGTGAATCAGCATCCGACAGGGGCCGTACAGGGAACTAAGGTGTAAGGAGGGCTCGTACCAGTGGTTGTTGCCCCGGATCATCTTCTTCTCGTAGAACCGCACGAGGGCGAAGGCGTTGCCCCTGTTCGGGGGCGCGGTCTGCCGGACGTTCTTGGGCACCTCGAGGCTGTCCTCTTCGAAGACGACCGCAGGCCAGTAGGGGAACGACGCTAGCGTTGATATATCAGTATGTGTATTTGCGACGCGCTAGGAATAAAGCCAACCTGTCTTTGCCCAAACTAAGCCACGGGGTCAGCAAACGATCGTCCGCACCGTGAGCGACAGGACGCGTACCTAGAGTCCCGCCTTCGAGCCTCTCGCCCTCTCCAAGGATGATCATGCCAGGCTCCGGAGGTTCCATCCTCCGCGGAGGCTCCACGCGCGGAGGAGGGGGAGGGGGAGGGGGAGGCACGCGTGCAGGCACGTTCTCGTCGTCCTCCGTCTCGTCGTCATCCAGGTCCGTCAAGTCCGAGTCGACGTCCATAGGCACAACCTCAGCGAGCCGTGACGGCCCAGCGACGGGCGCGAGCGCAGGAGCGGCGCCCTCTGCCTCTGCCTTTGCCCGCTTTCGAGCTTCCCGTTCGAGCCTCTTCTGCTTCGCCTTCTCGCGTCGGGTGGCGGGAGTGTCGATGACGTCGATCCAGATGATCTTGACTGGCGCGGTATCCTCTTCTTCTTCCGGTTGCGGTCGTTGGTCCGGTTGAGGCTCCTCTGCAGCAGTGGTAACGGGTGCTTCTTCTGGTGCCTCCTCCGCCTGGGATTCAGGCTCGAGTTCACGGCCTGGTTCTGGCTCTGTCTCTGGCTCTGTCTCTGGTTCTGGCTCCGGCTCCGGCTCCGGCTCTAGCTCTGGCTCTGGCTCTGGCTCTGGTTGAACAGGGGGCTCAGGTGGATGCTTGGGTTCGGGTTCGGGTTCGAACTCTGGTTGTGCTTGGGGTTCAGGTGAAGTCGCTGGATGTTCAGGCGCAGGGGACATGTGATCGGGATGTGTAGGGGCAGGAGACGCACGAATAGATTCCGCACGTTCCGGAGTTGCATGTATTGGCGAGGCCGCTGCCGGAGATGCAGTCTCGCCGACTGCGTGCCGCTCCTCTTCCTCGACATCGATAGGCTCAGGTTCGTGGGCTTCGAGAGGCTCAGGTTCGTGCATTTCGATATGTTCTGGCTCCACGATTTCGACCTGCTCGGGTTCGGCGATTTCGACTTGCTCAGGCTCGGTGATTTCCACCTGCTCGGGCTCGGCGATTCCCACCTGTTCTGGTCCATCGACCTGAATGGGCTCTGGCTCGTCGATCTCCATCTGCTCGGGTTCGCGGACCGGCGAGAGTTCGAGCTGGGGCGGCTCTTCGATACGTCGTGGCTCCGGAGGCGGGGAAGGTGTAGGCGGTTTGGGAGGATGCGACGCGTCGATGAACTCATCCTCGGTCTCGTCGGGATCAGGTTCCGGCGCTTTACGCTTCATCGGGCGAGAGGGAGGAGACTCTTCGCGCGTATCCATGGCGTCCTCAGCTGCTCCGATGATTTTTTCAGACACTTCTGGATTCTCTTCGGGCTCGCCTCCCGACGTCTCCTCCACAGCGCTATGCACAGGCGATGCCACGGCGATAGGCTCCAAAACGCGCTCAGGCTTAGGCTCAGGCTCAGGCTCTCGTGCTGGCGTAAGCTCTCGTTCAGGTGCGATTTGGGGCTCGACTTCGGGTACCGTCTCGAGCTCAGGTCTGAGCTCGAGTTCAGGTTCCGGGCTGCCAGGAGACAGGGTGATCTCCGGGAGTTCCCGAACGCCGGGTTGTAGGATTGAGGGTGGAAGTGCGGGGCTGCTGATAGTGACGACATCGATCTCGATGTCCTCATCGACGTCCTCGATCTCGATGTCCTCATCGACGTCCTCGAAAGGCGCGCCAGGCACTTCACCCGCCGGAAGCTGTTGAACATCGCTAGCCTCGGGGGCAGTGCTAGGTTCAGCTTCTGGTTGAGGTGATGGTGATGGTGGCGGCGAAGGCTGGGGTACATTGCGCGCATCCGTTGAAGCACGTTCAGAGGGCACTGGAGAGGCAGGTGGTGGAGAAGGTTGTTCAACGGGACCGGACTCGATCTCGGGAGGTGATGGAGAAACTGAGCGTTTCGATGCGGGAGACGCTGAAGGTTCAACCATGACGACTTCTGGAGCTTCGAACGGCGGACGTTCAGGCGGTTCAGATGGGGAAGCTTCGGGCGGCGCAGATTCCGAAGGTTCCATCGGGGCCGTCTCGCGAAGCTCTGAAGGTGTATGTGCAGAGGTTTCAGCAACTTCAAGCTCAGGGGAAGCTTGCCGGGCCGGAGAATGAGCTGCCTGTTCCTCTGTTGGAGCTGCGCTAACCTCCGACAGCCGTGACTTTTCGTGGCCTGGACATATAATAAAATCGATCAGTGCATGGTCGCAATGTTTCGTCCGAAACGATCTTACTCGTCTTCGCCCTCTTCCTGGGAGGTGGAACGGGCCCACGCTCGACACCTACCCTTCCGCCACGCTTCTGATCAGGAGGTAAGATCCACCCGACCTCGAACATCTTGAACGACTGCCAGTTGTCCACGTCGTCCACTGTGGGCGGCATCTCCGGCATGGACGTTGCCAAGGACTTCCGCTGTCTCTTCGGCTTCTCCGGTGGAGCAATGCTTGACCCAGCCTCCGCCATAGGCTGATCCTCAGCGACCGAGCTCTCTTCTGGAGTTGCCGATGTCCTGATGACCTCCGCCTCGAACGCCGCGGCGGCGGCAGCACTAGCGCGAGTACGGGTGGAGCGGAAGCCCGGTGAAGCGTCGAGGGCCGCATGCCTCTCTTCTCGCTTGCGCTTGATGGCTGCACTGCGGTCGTACTTGGGTTTTCTCTCCTTCTCCTTCTCTTTCTCCCTCTCTCTTTCCTTCTCCCGTTCCTTCTCCCTTTCCCTCTCCTTTTCTCGCTCCTTTTCTCTCTCCCTTTCCCTCTCCCTTTCCTTCTCTCTTTCTATCTCTTTCTCCTTCTCCCTCTTCCTCCGCTTCAGTTCGTGTAGGACGGGGTTGGACACGAGTCTCTTAACCGGCGGCAGTTGCGGTGCGGGTGGCCGAATAAGAGGAAGTTCGAAATTGAGCAATGACTCGATGGGTGTCGACGTGAGGATGAGGTTGGTGTCGTTGCGGACCGACTCTTCCGACATGAGAAGGTTGAGTATTTCCAAAGGCGGCTCGAGGTCCCCAATCAGAGGCATGGGAACATCTGCATCGAGCTGTTCGGGCGCGGTCTCGAGCTCCTCCACCTTCCCGTCGACGTGTGGTTCAGCATCAGGCACAGCAGCAGCAGCAGCAGCAGCAGCAGGGCGGTGGACGAGTACGTCCAGCTCCGCAAGTGACGCCTGAGCAGCGTTGCGTATCCGCATTGCAGTCTTGTAGTATGGCGTGCTTGGCTCGTTGTAGGTCGTTGCATTATCCAGCACGAGGTTGATGTCGCGCTACGCGAAATTCAGCGTCACGCTGACGAACAAGTGCCCTACATCTGTTTCCACTCACCTTGAACTCTGCCAAATCCAGGTACTCATGCCTGTCCAGCTTCTGGTCTATCGTGTCCCAGCACATCGGGTTCTTGATGATGTCGTAGTAGTCGGGAACCTCCGCTTTGTTCACAGGTGTCTTGAAATAGCCATTCTGCCGGTCGTGCCTGTACACATCCGGGGTCAGAAAGGCGCTGCTAACGTCTAAGGGTGCAAAATTGGCGCATACGCAGTGATCCTCTGAAACGCCAGCCTAAGTGGACCCTCGTGCGGGAAGAGGTAGTGCAACAGGACGCCTTGAACAGCCTCGGATTGCGCCTGCTTGACACGTTCGCGCCTACGGACGACGTCGGCGATGATGCGCAACTTCTCGAGGTCGTCCCTGAGCCCTTTCATGAGCTGCAACAGGCATGCTCGATCAATGTGTTCTACGCAACCAACGCGGGCACTTACGTCCAGTTTCGCGGCCTTCTCCTGGTCCGTCTGCTGCTTGCTGCCCGACAATGCGGTCCAAGGCTCGAGGTGCAGCCGCTTCAGCAAAGGGGCCCCACGTCTCGCCTCCCGCTTAAGACTCCAATACCGACAAACCAGATGCACAAACTCTTGTTTATGTCGCACCTGTATCCTAGAGATGTAATGAAGAATGCGGTTGACGATGATTTTTGGGACGAGCGGCGGGCCAGGCTTGTAAGTCTTGTTGTATGCGCGCGCGCTCTTGCTCGACTTGGCGGTCTGGGGGTGCTCATCCATGTCGTCTCCATCATCCGGCTCGGCTTCAAGTGCCGCCTCCCGGACCTTCATTTGTTCAGGCTGGGAGTCGATTCATCCAATAAGCTGCTGTACTCAGGGACGATCTACGCCAAAAATCCTAAACGCTTACCGGCAGATGCTTCTCGCAATAGCATGCGAGGACCGGGGCTTCTGACCCCTGAGTTGCTTTCATCGGCATTAGGAACTTTTCCTTCCGGGCGCACGTAGCGTGAAACGCCGCGAAACACGACGGCTTCGTGCACTGGATACAGGCTCCCTGTTTCTCATCGCACACCGAACACCTCTAGAACGTCTTAGTATCTCCGATGTACAGAAGACGGGAAGGCGTGCGTACGAGTTTCCATCTCTGTTTCGATATCTTCTCGACTCCAGTGATAGGTTCCATGAAGACATCGTTTGCCACAGCTGTCTCAGGCACCCATATCGCACATAGGAGGTGGACCCAGTCGCCGGAGACGGTCTGCTTGAATGCACCTCCTTCTTTGGGGCAAAGAATGCAAGACTGGTTCGCGAGTGTGAGTTGATGCACTTATAACACAAGCGAAACACTCACAACTGGATTCTCTGGGGAAACCGTGCACTTCCTGCAGAGCCACTGCCCCTCCGGAATATATGGAACACCATAACAATCTGAAAATATAAGAAAACGGCTGAATGCGCTTCAAAGCTGCTAGGTCGCATACCTTGATGGACTGCGAGGTTGCAACCGTCGCAGAACACAATAGCGTTTGCGTTTTCCCCTTCAGAATCGTCACATATAGCACATGTAGAATCTTCAGACGGTAGAGCGATATCCGACTTCGGAATGTTCTTGGTCTACGCGCAGGGAAGAGGGCTCGCGAATAGGAGGCGCGATGACTGCGACAGAAGGACTCACCAGGTCGAACCACTCCTTCTCCAGCCTATCCATGACGATTTCGAACGTCTCATATGTGACTTTGTCAAGCTGCTGGGCTTTGCGTTCGCCATTAAGAGCATCTACCCACTCCTGATCTGCGAGGGTGTGAAGGATAGGTATTATGCGCGAAAGCTTTTGAGAGGCGTACCTTGCTCGTCCATGTCATACTCAACCTGGACCGCAAGATCGCTCTCAAGCGGCTCTATAAAACCGTCGGCATCCTTACCCTACGTGACGCCGCTAGACTCACCGATGTAGCGAATATAGTGTCTCTCTTGTTGGAAAACAGAGGGACCATTGTCTGGAGAGCGTTCAGACACAAGTGTCAGTCTACAAGAAAGTCGTCGCGTACATCCATATGTTCGCGCAACCTGGTCGGCGACGCCGTTGGTCTGTTGCGAACCGTCGTCGATGACCTTCACGAAGGAGACCTTGGGGAGGGCGTTTGGCGCGGGCGACGCTACACCGCGCGCCATCGCGTGGACGAATTTTCTTCAGCAGATAGCAGTTAGGCGCAGCTGGCAGGCAGTGTGGCGTCCTCAGTGTCGTGAACGTCGCGCGGGATAACAAGAAGCTCGAGCGGGTGATGGTGGATGGAGGGAGAGGTAATCGTCATGAGGAGCCACCTGGGAGCCACCGCCCACGACGCGCGGGACGTGCCCTGACGTGCCTCGGCTCAAGCGCGCAGCGCCTCCCCATCCTTGCACATCGACTACGACGACGAACAACGATCCGCCTCCTCTCCATTGATCTGCTTCCGTTATGGACCCTTCAGTGCCCTTGGTCGTCGACAACGGTACTGGTGTACGTGCATCTCTCGATCTCTCTGCACTGAAACGATCACCGGCTGACCTGAATATGCGCATATAGTTCGTGAAAGTGGGCTATGCCGGCTCCAACTTCCCAGAACATGGTGTGTTTCTGTCCAAAGACCGAACTGGCCATTGAATCAGTCTCTAATCACCTCTTTCACCTCCGAATCATCCTCCCGTGGCGATGATCCCTCCTGGGTGCAGTATTTCCCTCTATCGTCGGCCGACCCATCCTACGAGCGGAAGAGCGCGTCGCGGGCTCAGCAGTTATCAAGGACGTGATGATCGGCGACGAGGCGGCGGAGAACCGCAACTACCTGCAAGTGACGCAGCCTATGGAGCACGGTATTGTACGCAACTGGGAGGACATGAAGCTCTTATGGGACTACACCTTCGACGAGAAGCTCCGAGTCGACACTCGCGGCCGTAAGGTACTCCTGACGGAACCACCGATGAACCCGAAGGTGAACAGGCAGCGGATGGCGCAGGTCATGTTCGAGGAGTATGGCTTCCAGGGCGTATATGTTGCCATCCAGGCTGTGTTGACGCTATATGCGCAAGGTGCGTCTTGTATTTGCGATCACAGGTACGGAGAAGTGCTACACAGATGGGTCGACACAAAGAAGTCACCGTTTCCTCGAGACACAAAAATGACGGACCCAATCAATGATGGCTCCGGCCTTCTGCTGGCTTTTGCGAGACGGCGATACAAGGACCATCACAGATGCTTTTCTTCGGTGAGAAGTACCGCATTTCTCGAGTGTTCCCTGATCGTGGAAACGGTGACTTCTTGCTGTCTGTCGGAGACTCCGCGGGACTGAATTGAACGAAAACCGGACGTCTGCTCGTCTTTAAATCGGGCTTGAGACACCGGTCGCAACATCCGCCACCAACCATGGACTGACGATTTATCTGGTCTTCAGGTCTAACAACTGGTGTGGTGGTCGACTCTGGAGACGGCGTCACACACATTGTACCCGTATATGACGGCTTCGCTCTCCCCCATCTAACGCGGCGACTGGACATCGCTGGACGCGACGTGACGCGCTATCTGATCAAGCTCCTCCTCATGCGCGGGTACGCCTTCAACCGGACAGCAGATTTCGAGACCGTGCGAGAGATCAAGGAGAAGTTCTGCTACGTCAGCTACGACCTCGACCTCGACACGCGGCTATCAGAAGAGACGACGGTCCTCGTCGAGAGCTACACCGTAAGCCCCCTCCCCTCTCCTTTTCCCACAACGTGCACTCACTTTCCTCCTCGCCATCGCCATGCTAGCTCCCCGACGGACGCGTAATCAAAATCGGATCCGAGCGGTTCGAGGCTCCCGAATGCATGTTCCAGCCGCACCTCGTCGACGTCGAGCAGCCGGGCGTCGCAGAGATGCTCTTCCAGACGATCCAGTCCGCCGCGGTCGACGTCCGCGCCGAGCTCTACAAGCACATCGTCCTCTCCGGCGGCTCGAGCATGTACCCCGGGCTGCCGAGCCGGCTCGAGAAGGAGATGAAGCAGCTCTACCTCACCCGCGTCCTCAACGGCGACCCCTCTCGTCTCAACGTGCGTCCCCTCTTGTTTCTGAAATGCTCGTGCTAACCACAGTGCGCTTCGTTCGTGTATGCAGAAATTCAAGATTCGCATCGAGGATCCCCCACGCCGGAAGCACATGGTTTTCCTTGGGGGCGCGGTGCTGGCGGATATCATGAAGCAGCGCGAGGAGTTCTGGGTCACGCGCGAGGAGTGGTTCGAGCAGGGCGCCCGTGCGTTGGACAAGCTCGCGCGTGGCGAGTCCAACTGAGTGGACGGACGGACGCTTCGGTAGTATTGTAATCATGCTGTAACAATTGTTTTGGATGACGGATCTGCACATCTCCATTGACGTGAACCATTTGCGTGAGGGAGGAGAGATCAGTATTCGAAGAATGCACATTGAGTTTGCCAGTTAAGGCTTGTGACGACGATGTCCTTGCCGGAGACCGTCACGGTTTGCAGCGTCCTGACCGCCTCTTCCTTCTAACATCTCTTGGAAGGGTTGGATTAACCTATGTAAGAGGGGATGCGTATAGTGTAAAATACATGTGTGGTCTACAGTATGATCATGTAAGTGAGGGGTGATGAACCATTATAACACGGATGGAGCGTAATCGATAGCATGGAGAGCATAATGTAGGGGTCATGGGTGTATAACCATGATGTGAGGTTGAAGGCAGCTCGAGCTAGGGGTCATGACATGCGCAGTACTGCCTCATAAATGAAGAACATAACTGCAGCGTTCGGGATCACACGCATCAGATGTGCACTTAAACCACCATATAGCGACCCGGCGCCTTCTTCTGCGATGACGAGGCGCAACGTTTGCCAGAGCCCGGTGTACTTGACCTTTCCATCCACAAGCGGCTGCCGTAGTCGTGTTCGAAGAACCTACCCCAAAGCCAGTGAGTCCCTCCACCAATGAGCCGCACAACCAAGCCATTACGCACCTCGTGAGGGTATGTAATCAGCGAAGCGACACACTTTGCCGTACCTGCACTTCCAATCATGCCCACCCACTCCTGCACGCCGCCCTTCCCCTGTGTCCCCGCAGTGAGCTTTTTCAGCCGCTCGTACAGCACCCACTGGATCGTTCCCTCCGTCACGCCCAGGTAGCTCGCGCTCAGGCCCTTATAGAACCCGCGCACCCCCTCGTCCCTGAGAATCTGCTTGATCATCGCGACGGACCCGCCCAAGGGCGACTTCGCGCCCGCAAACTGGGGCCGGTGCGCATCCAGCTGGAGGCGGGTCTTGACGACCCAGATGGGGTTCGTCGCGGTGCCGGTCGCGACACCGGCGATGGCGGCGGCAGCGAGGTGGACCCACGAGTTCTCCTGGCCGTGGTTGAAGTTGTTCGCGATGACCTGCTTGCCGTTGCCGTACGTGAAGAAGTTGATGGACCGCGCGGGCACGACGCCGACGAGGGTGGGCCCGAGGCCCTTGAACAGCGCGCGCGGCGACTCCTCGCGGTAGATGTCCCTGCCAGCACGTCAGCGTTGGCACTTGGGGCGGTGTGGATGATGAGAATGGTGGGGGTCGTGCGCACCGGATGATGTGTACGGTCTCGACGAAATGCCAGAGCAGGTTCCGCCGGACTGTGACGACAGCGGCGCCGTTCCCCTCTATGCTGATCCCTGCGTGCTTCGCGCGGAACATGTCCGACTGTAACCGCGTCTTTACAACGTCAAATGGGCTCGTGACGATCGCGCCGCACATGCCCCCCACCCTGCGCATTCATACGTACACGTTAGCCACGTTTCTGCAATTGTGTGCGTTGTGCATGCTCACCCGCCAGCAACGAAATGGTGCCATGACTTTGCTGGCAGCCAGCTGGATTTTGAAGGGCCTGGTGCTGGACGTGAATGAACGTCGGCCATCTCTAAAGAGGAATTAGGGGGAGGAAGGGGGGAGGGGGAGGAGGTGGACGAGGAGGCTGGCAACTCCGAGCTGGCGCGTAACACGGCGCCGCCTATGCCCTCCTCCTGAATTTTTGCTGAGGTCATCATGATAAGATTAGATAGACGCCATAACTCAATCATCGCAACTGGTGTCACGCTCTCGTCTGGCTCATCACCAGCACCCCTTCTACTGCCCTGCTGCTTTGCTTTGCCAGCTATCTAGTCTTCTGTACTCTCTTGGACTCGCCATCTTGCACTGTTGAGTTTTTGCAGACTGCATGTTCCAGCTTTCAATAATCAAGGTTGGTACGCCGGCCTCCAAGCTGTATGCGTGTTGTTCATTAGCATTGTGCTGTTCTTAGGACACAGTCGCAGTTCACCCGTCCCAGTTCGGGCTACCCCCCGAGCAGGCCATCACAAACGAATTGAACAAAAAGTATGCAAATCGCGTCTTGCACGACGTCGGACTGTGCATATGCGTTTTCGACCTCGCGGAGGTAGGGGAGGGAAAGGTTAGATACGGAGATGGATGCTTGTGGTACAAAGGTAGGTGAGTTACTCGCAGCTAGGGGTCCTTCTTTTGCTTCGTTTCTCTGGAGGTTATGCGGGGCATCTTTGGACGCTGGGACTCTATGTTGCGAAGGGCCGGCGCCGTCAACGTCGGAACTGCACCACTCATGGAGGCACCTGGACCTGGTGCCTGGAAGCCATCTGTGGACCCTGACTCGATCCTCTCGGTGCAATGGATTCGAGCCGCTTGAAACCGGGGTACCGTACCACTGCCTCCACACCAATACCGGATCGTATTCTCAGCGGGATCCCACAAGCACCAGCGTGCACAGGCCAGAGACATCCTTGATCCGGCGAACGCCCATCGGGCTGTCTAGATGGAAACAGCGGCTCTGAGGACACCCGATTGTGCCTCTCCTCCCCGTTCAGGGTATCGCGTTACACACAGAATATATTGTGGCGGCTGACCAGACGAAGCTCTCATTGTGATTGCGGGCTGGTTACATGTCCTCGTCGGGATGTAATCAGCGCGTTACACATTTCGGTGCCGCATGCAGGGCTTAGCCTGAGATGCATTGTGTTAGAGTCGTTGCATTTGATCTGTGACGCCATGTGCCTACCACGGGACGCGGCAACCCTGTCCGCGATGTTATTCGAAGTCCGGGGTCATAGTCCCCGAGGTGTAACAGCCGCAGTCGGGCTGGATGTCTGTCCTCCGACTGCTTTGCCTCAAGTCGCCTCCTCCCGGCCCGGAGTTGCGAATTGTGAGATATATGGAGTATGGAGGATCCTGTTTCCGCGCGCCTTTGTCATCGGACGGGTCATAGTTCTCCAACCCCGTCCAATCTATCTTCTACATGTCATTTTGACCCCTGGCAGTTGGTCTAACATGCATGTGTTGGATTGTTCGGCTCGATACAAAACCCATCCAAGCGTACTCTCTTCCGGCAGGGGAGATGTGATTTGCTTGCGGTCATTTTACGCCGAATCCACCTCTGGTTCCCTCCAGCTGTGATGCCCCTGGCCGACATCTCACTTTTGTCAATATCCTATCTATGGTTCCGCCGCGCGCACAGTGTTAACCTATTTCAGTTGGGCGGCCGCGCCCAGGGGATTGAAGCAAAATATCGAGTTCTAGGCGGTCCTTATGCGCATTGTTCGCCAGTTATCCCTGTAGTTGTAAGCGCAACGGCGGCAATAGTATTGCCACATATTTGACGTATATCGCTGCTAGTGTGTATCCATTGACAACATCACGTCGGTATTGACATGGCACACGGTGGTGCTCATATTGAAGCACCTCTGCATTCGTCCTCCGCGTTTAGTGGAACCCTTCTCGTAACCTTGTTATTTATTGTTACATCAAGGACCCCTTTGTACCGATTTCCCAGGAAGTTATCGCTGACATGTCGTAGTTGTCTTCCGGTTAACGGTGTTTAGACCATTTGCATCGGAAGTCATCCTCGCAAAAGTCAAATCCTCAGACGAGGATGGAGTGCGACGTGCGTCTTCCTCTTGGATCGTATCTTCCGGCCTCATCGGAATCTTGTGATTTCGTCAGTGACTGTCGGTTTTTTCGATGACATCCACGTGCCTTTGGTATATCTGCCAGAACCAACTGCCTTGTGCGTCCCCATCTCGCCGAACGGCGCCAGGCACCGTGTCCAAAACGCTAACTCTGTATGTAACTATAGTGACCCAAAGGAGCGCGCGCACTTCTGGCTGCCAGGCTCAGAGTCCACGTCCTCCCACGAGCTGCTCGATTCCGCGCTGACAGACCGGATGTACATCGACGCGGGAGATGTGGTCCGGGTGCGTGTCGAGTCTGATGGGTTTCACGATGACGAGCCCGGCCCGCCGAAGGCGCACGAGGGCGTACAGCAAGTGCGGGAGAGCCGTCGCCCGCCATACACAATTACCGTATGTTACTACCTGCCGCCGTCGCAGAGCGCGGTGTGGCGTGCTGATGCAGTGGCCTCATCAGTGCTCGATGTCGGAACAAGGGCTCGGCCCTACGTCCTGGTGGAGGAATGCCGGGGTTGAAACGATGGACGAGGGCTGAGCAGGCTTGGAACGGAGCTCAAAGACCGGGTCGCTGGTTTAGCCTGGTTACGCGTAGGAAGGTGCGATGGTTATGTATGGGTAGTGCTCCCCCTCGCTGCTCGCTAAATGCGCTTCGTCCAGGGATAGGCGATAAGCCTGCTGTATATTCTATATATATTCCCCACGCTCAAAGTTCGCCGTGCCCTGTGCAGCTGGTTACATGGCCGGCCCGCACTGCACCCTACCGCCACTCGGTGCTGATGCCTCCTGGTGGCGTAGTTCGACAACTCGCCATGACTCCCGTGTTGGTTTCAATTACATTGATGTATCGTGCCAAGTACAGCGTACCGGCAAAGTAGTCAGTGAACTACGCCGCTCAGTGCTCTTGTGAGAGAGTGGTTGGCAAGTCCTTTGACCCATCTATGTTGCAAGTCGGGCTGACATGACGCGCCCACAGGCCCTATATGGATAGGAATGCACCGCTCGTCTGCTGCATATGCCTCAATGAAGAACCTTGGCGTCGGCGGGTCGCTCGAGGGATTCGAGACATAGGCCCGACCGCACAAGTGCCTCATGTACACTTCCGACAGCTGGCCGTTCCTGTTGCTTGTCGCCCGTAGAGCTTGCCCGGATGTATTTGGCGCCAGGGATCGTCGTACGTTATGGCCGCCTTCTTCTTGTCCCCGATCTATTCGGAAGCAGCTATGACGCACTCGATGCCGCTCCCGGCACGATGTCAATGCCATGTGCACCGCACTAGCTTCCCCTTCGAGTGTTTCAAGGCGGCCTCGAGCCGGCCGTGAAGGTGTCTGGTGGTGCGCTGATGTCGTTTGATCGGCAGGTCGCCCTGCAGCCGAGCCGAGCAACGACGTACAACCTCAGTGAAGCGTAGCGGAAGGCGGGACCGCGGCCGTGCGTTGTGCGTTATTCGCATGTCGGCATTGGGTGCATCGGATACAGCGCGCCCGCCGGTGTGCCACTACGTCCACTCACTGGCATCGGGGCACAGGTCCGCACCCATCTCGGCTTGGGGAATTGAACGTGGGCTTCGAACTGTCGTTTGACATCGCCGGAGCAAAGGCCTAGGTACGCCCTGGCTGTTCCTTTGGAGGCGAGCCGCCCCCTACTTACCTGCGCTGGCGCCACGGTCCCCCTCCAGCGCGTTTCCATGTCGGGATCTGGACACCGTAAACACCCGGCCAAGAACTGCACCCTCAGAGACATTGTCTTACCGCGACATCGCCTCGTCTTTCATTCTATTCTACGTAAGATGGGCGTCGGGAGCTTAACGTTGCGCAAGAGCTTAAGGCTGCGTATAAAGGAGGGGGACAGACTGCCTCGTCCTCCCCAGTTCCGGTCTTCAAGGCCTCTTCGTCCCCCTACCTTTTCCCACTTCCGTCAGCTCAGCGTACGCGGGGTCATAACATGCTTCGGAACGTTGCTGTCCTCCTCGGGGCTGCCAGCGGGGCGCTCGGCGCCATCGGGCCCGTCACTGACTTGGCCATCGCGAACAAGGTCATTGCTCCTGATGGCTTTGGTCGGGACACCGTCCTCGCAGGGGGAACCTTCCCTGGCCCGCTCATCAAAGGGAACAAGGTATGTCATGTCCCATCTTCCCCCCTCTTCGGCACGACTGTCACCGTTGAGCTCACTGCGATGTAGGGCGACCGCTTCCGCATCAACGTCATCGACCAGCTACAGAACGAGACAATGCTTACGGCAACCAGCATCGTGAGTACAACCCTCGGGGGACAGTCCGAGCCAAGTACGTACGGCAGAACCTACACTGATTGGCGTGGGCGCGCGGCACAGCATTGGCACGGGCTGTTTCAGCACTCGACGAATTGGGCGGACGGCCCGGCGTTCGTAACGCAATGCCCGATTACGAAGGACCATTCCTTCTTGTACGACTTCCGGACGCCGGACCAGGCGGGTAAGCAACCCTCCCAAACGCCGGGCGGCGCCTCGAGCTGGGGCGGAAGGACGCGGTTGATAAGGGTGACGTACTAGGTACATTTTGGTACCACAGCCACCTCGCCACCCAGTATTGCGACGGCCTTCGTGGGCCGCTGGTGGTGTACGACCCGTACGACCCACACGCGCATCTGTACGACGTCGACAATGGTGCGTCCTATGCATTGTCATGGGGGGACGGGATGCTGAAGTGCCTACAATAGAGGACACCGTTATCACTTTGGCCGACTGGTACCATCAGGCTGCCGTCGTTGTGCAGAAGGGCCGTCCGTATGTCAAGCCATCTGCATGTTGGTTGTCCGTTTTTCCTGATTTCGATTACAGGCTGTCCAACAGCGTCCTCATTAACGGCCTCGGTCGATATGTCAACAATCCCACCGCTGAGCTGGCCGTGATCAACGTCGAACACGGCAAACGGTCAGTCCATCCCTCACGCAGATCTAAGAAAACTCCATTCATCTTGAGGAATGCCTTAGCTATCGTTTCCGTGTGGTCAGCATATCCTGCGACCCGTCCTTCACCTTCTCGATTGACAACCATTCGCTCACCGTCATCGAAGCCGATGGACAGAACACCAATCCCTTGGACGTCGACTCCTTCGCCATTCTCGCCGCACAACGGTACTCCGTCGTCGTACGTCCGCACTGATTGTGTGATCGTTGCGCGATCGCGTACTGAGATATGCTACTGCCCAGCTCACTGCGAACCAGACCGTCGGAAATTACTGGATCCGCGCAGCACCGAGCAACAACGAAGGGTTGGGCTTCGAGAATGGAATCAACTCCGCCATTTTGCGGTACAAGGGGGCGCCGGAACAGGAGCCCAACAGCACCCAAACGCCGAGCTTGCGGCCTCTGGTCGAGACCGATCTCCATCCATTGACCAACCCCGCTGCTGTAAGTGCCTCCTGGGCGACACTACCGATCGAGAGGCTTAACGAAGCTTTATCCACCAGCCTGGACGGCCCTACCCTGGCGGTGTTGATTATCCTCTCCACCTCAACCTCGGTTTCAGCGCCGTACGTTTGTATCCTATGTACCCTCTGACAAATTTTGTTGACATTTTGCCTAGCCCAACTTCACCATTAACGACGCCCAGTTCGATTCCCCGAGTGTGCCGGTGCTCCTCCAGATTCTGAGCGGCAACAAGTCCGCACAGTCGCTGCTCCCCAAGGGGAGCGTCTACACGCTCCCGCCGTGGTCCACCATCGAGCTCTCTTTCAACGTCTCGAAGCCGCCAGGCGGCCCGCACCCTTTCCACCTCCACGGCGTGAGCGCTCATTTCTCCCCTCTCCGTCGTCCGCGCTGATCGAGGCCGTCCAATCCCTCCCAGCACGCCTTCTCCGTCGTGCGCAGCGCGGGCAGCTCCGAGTACAACTACGAGAACCCCGTCCGGCGCGACACCGTCAGCACGGGTACCGGCAACGACAACGTCACCATCCGCTTCGTGGTGCGTCCCGCAATACCGTACTCTACAGACATCTGCGGAGTTGCTGATCACACTCGCCCGGGTCCACACACAGACTGACAACCCGGGCCCGTGGTTCCTCCACTGCCATATCGACTGGCACTTGCAGGCCGGCCTGGCCATCGTCTTCGCAGAGGACACGGAGGACACCGCGCTGGCCAACCCGGTGCCCGAGTCCTGGAAGGAGCTCTGCCCCACCTACAACTCTTACTACGAGACGAACTCGACGTCCCATTAAAGCGTCCCGCCCTCTGTGCTCTCTCTCGCTCTGCTGACCGATACCTTACTCGCTTTATTTGTAAATGCTCGCTCTTAGGATGGACTCCGTACGGACTTTGGCTATATATCTCCATGTATGAGTTAATATTGTATCACACCGTTATTCACATTGATAACTTGAACATAGTTCGGCTTGTTGAGGAGAGATTGTTTGAAGGCATGCGATGCGACATTTAGTCCCCTTGGGGATACAAGAAGAGCATCACAACATGTCGCATGCGCAAAAGTCGTTCGGGGAAAACCGTCAGGTCACGCTGGGTATCCCATCCCACACACCCGCGCGCATCTATCCACCATCGTCGGCGGGCGGGTGCGCGCAAGCAAGCAACCAAGAGTCCAGAATCAAGGGGTGGGGGTGCCATATGCGCTACGTCTTGCGCGCAGACTTCGGCTTCGTCGCCTCCTCCGCCTGCAGCAGTCGACTCCGAGATCTCCGCCGGCCCAAGCCCAGGCCTGGAACCTCCTCGTCCTCGTCCTCGTCCTCGGCCTCTGCCACTTGCCCACCTGCAACCGCATCCAGTCCCGCGCCGCCCGTCCGCGCCTTTTTCGCCGACGGAGAGCGATCCACCGCGGCACTGGCATTCCCAACCTCGCCTTCTCCCTCCTCAGAGTCGGGTTCCCGGCCCCTCTTCGGCGCCCCGCGCATGGTGCCCGTCCCGTGTCCCCCGCCGCGAGTTACCGTACCTGCACCGCGATCGACGGCACTCGTTTCCCGACCCTCCCCCTCCTCGGCCCCATGCAAGGCCTCCGTGGCTTTCCGCTCAGCGCCACCCGCACGCGAAGCCGCCGGCCCGGCCATGGCGGAGGCCTCAGGCTCTACGTCTGCCCCGACGGCGAGTTCCGCCGCGGCGCGCGCTTCCATAAGCTGCGAGGGGGCGGGCAGCTCGATGCCCTTGTACCGTGCGCGACGGATCACGTCCGCGCGGCGCTGCACCGTGTGCGGCTGGCTGCTGCCGCCGCCGCCGCCCGGGCCGTCCCCCTGCGATGCGCCGCCCGCCTCGTCCTCATCCTCGTCTTCGTCCCCATCCGCGTCCTCCCCCACGGCGACGTGCGGTGGGGTCTCGATGCGCTCGCTTGTCTCCGCGTTCGACTCGGGCTCGGGTTCGGGTTCGGGTGGGGGTGGGGCCCTGCCGGGGTTGGTCCCCAAGTCCACGCTCATGAGCTCGAGCGCGATGCGGCTCGGCCCGCCGAGCGCCGAGCGCAGGCGCATCGACACGTCCGGCCCGGGCCCGGCGTCCACGCTCGACTCCGCCTGCGAGTCGTACTGGGTCTCGGGGGGGCCCTCGACCCGGCTCTGGTCCTGGTCCTCCGACTCGTCCTGTGAGGGCTGGGTGAGGACCGCGGGTGGCCCTTCCTCGTCCTCAGCCTCAGCCGAGTCGGCGAGCGCGGCGGCCTGTTCGGCGAGCCAGGGGTGCGCGCGCGCGTCGGTGAGCGTCATGCGCGTGGATGGGTTGTGGTCCATGAGCTTGCGGATGAAGTCTTCGGCTGTGTACGGATGGATGTCCGATGTTATGAGATGGGCCATTGAGAGAGGGGGGCCGGGGGGGGGGGGGGGCGCGAGACTGACCGTATTCGCTGACGCAGAACTTGTGCAGGACTGCCCATTCGACTTGCCGGTTGGCGATCTGGGTGGTGATGTCCGTACCTTCCGGGAACTCTATAAACGGTGTGCACATGGTAAGTCTGTGTGGAGCAGAGACACGGTCAGCGATGGTCAGGGTAGGCAGCAAGGCCGAGGAGGGGGAGGGGGGGGGTTGGCGGAAAGCATACAGTGCGAAAACGATCACGCCGACGCTCCAGCTGTCTACGACTTTATCATAGCTTTCGTTCCGTTCCGTGTTCTTGACGACCTCTGGGGCAATGTATTCCGGGGTCCCGCACATAGTCTGGTGCGAGCCACCATCAGACGAGGGCAGGTTCGAGCTCGACGAAGGTGGAGACGCACGTGAAGGAATGTTACGCTGTCTACCATCTTGGCGAGACCGAAGTCGGCGATCTTGACGATAGGCGGCTCGTCATCTGTAAGCAGGATATTGTCGGGTTTCAGATCACGGTGAGCAATGCCCATGTCATGAACGTACTGAAAGTCAGCCGTCAGCAGAAGGCATGACAGTTGCGAGCGGCTCAGGACTCACGTGAAGGGCTTCGCAAATCTGAAAGGTGAAGTATTGAACCTCTTGCTCCGCTGCAATGCAATGAATATTAGTCAGTGATAAAGTTGAGTGGAAACTTGGGGGAATGGCGTACGCAAAGCGCCGCGCGCGTATAGGTAATTCAAGAGGTCCCCTCCCTTCACAAATTCCATGACGAGCGCTGTGGTACACCGAACGTTTAGTATCAAGCCACTGATCGACTTGAAATCCCCAAAACATTGGACGTACACATGTTGTCCTCCTCGATAAACACGTCCTTGTACCTGCAGATATTGGGGTGGTGCAGGCGCTTCATGATATCAATCTCCCGCAAGACAGCCCTAAGATGGAAATCGTGTCGCTCTCCGACGATCCCCTGGCGCAGCTTGTTCTTCTGCACGATCTTCACCGCATACCAAAGGCCCTCCGTCCGATGGAGCGCCTTGACGACGGTCGCAAACGACCCGTTTCCGAGCACATGCTGGATGTCGTAGGACTCGTCCAAGCTGTCGGCCAGAGCCCCCGGTCGTCTCTTCCGGAAGATGAAGCCTAGGCCGCCAGCGAGAACGCTGTGAAGTCAGCGAGCGGGGGGCCACCGGCACGTGTGGCGGTACGTACGGTAATCCTCGTGTGCGGTCTCGATCGGGCGTGGGAGGCAGCTCCCGAAGGCGATCTCGTTGCCGTCGTACAGGATCCGCGTCTGGGGTCTGTTTGGTTCGGCGATCCTCACGCCGTTGATCTGCAGAAGCACGAACATCAACATCAGTGCCGGTCAGATCGATCGACGGAGCGGCGTGCCACTGACGAAGGTGCCGTTGCTGGAATAGTCCGTGACGGTGACCGCGGACGCGGACGGGTCGTCGACGCCGTCCCACGTAAATAGACAGTGCTTGCTACCTGAACGAGCAGGGAATCGATCAAGTATTCAGGGCGGGCAGATCTACGAGCCACTTACTAACGATCAGGCACTTCGGGAGTTGGATATCGTTGCGGGAGGTCCGACCAAGAGTGTATGTTCGCTTCGATTTGTGGAAATTGATGCGAGATATGTGTGGGTTGTTGGCGTTGCAAGGGATGAGGAACCCCCACAGGTTAGTGTCTTCGACAACGTGGTGCTGAGACGCGGCTTGGGTCTGAGTGGCAGCCTGAGTGGGCTGGCTCGGCGGGCTGGAACGGTCCGCCATCAGGAACGAGGTGATGCTGGCAAGCGTGTCCGAAGAAGCAGAAGCGAGCCCGAGTCACTTGGGGAGGCGGACTTCCTGTGCGAGAGGCGGGGGATGTAGTGAACACGGGACAGGTAGCTCGAGGGACAGGGTGTTCAACGTCGACTTTGCCGAGCGTGCGACAAAATCCAAGAACAAAGCGAGCCTGAATGAGCAAGCGAGGTGGTGGAGAGGGTCTGAAAGAGCGCAGTAGAGAGCGTTGTCGTCCTAGGATGGGTGTACTTGTACTGTGAGTGCCGGCCTTGAGGAAAATCGAGTGCGATGCAGTATGCGGACATAGCCTTGTGTGGGTGGCATCGAATTCGAACATACGTTACCCCTTTCGTGACGCCACAAGGCCGGTGCCGGTTGCGGCGGAGTTCAGCGGGGTTCATAGTCGTCTATCGAACGACGACTTCTTCTCCGCAACGAGGACGAGATTTGCTCTGTCCTGCCGCCGCAGAATAGAAAGCCACTTGCAGGTAAAAGTTTGGGTTTACAGATAAGTGGCTGGTGACTGCGATTTGTATGAACGTCTGGTCATCGTCAAAGAGTCCGGTAACAATTTGGGACTCAGCTGCGCACAGCCTCACCGTCGGCATAGCCACAGGATCTTCCAGCGCTCCCAAACCCGGTCTCAACCGTCCTCTCACCTGGCACTTGATTTCATGTCCGCTTGCTTGAAATACTATACTGAGTCAAGTATCTACTACTGGACTTTGGCAACTACTGGATGAAGATGTTCATTTCTTCGCGAAAGACAAAGCCATTGATCACGACATTAAGTAAGCCACGACCAAGGTCATCATCCTCATCCCGCCCTTGCTCTCTTGACCTTCTACACCGGCCTATGCTGTACTTAGGACTAGTCTGACCGTCTTCATACTCGCGCAAGCCTTCAAGTTGCAGAATGATAGAAGCATCATCGCAGCGACGCTATCGGGTTGGATCAGCGAATGAGGTTGCCGATTCGGCACTACAAGCGCATCGCACCTGCTTGCTGCTTCCGTTCGTGGTCAGTGCTGCTTGCTCTGTAAGTACATATACTGCACATTCGTCTTGCGTCAAGTAATTGATGACCGCACGATCAGCGTTTACTGTATTATATCTAGGTGACCAATTCTCCAGCGCCTCCCATTGAGCACGCCACCTCACGCGAGGGAAGGTCTAAATGTCGCAAGCATCTAACCCCACGGTCTGTTCCCGCTCACTGAATTCTTTCGGTAAGATACAGTATGTGGTTTTTCCTGGTCTTCTTCTATGTTCGTCTGGTAACTTACGTGGTCGGACAAGCTCCGGTGGGCTGGGCTTCCGCACGTCCCCCTTCCGCTTCCGTAGGTCTAATACGGAGGTAAGCTCCACGGGCGGTTTTGACAATTCCTGAACGTTGCCTTCCTCATATATTACTATCGTCACCCGGAGGCTTTTGTAGTATGTCAACTCCTCCTCGCCGGCGACAGTTGCCTAACAGATTGGGATTGCGGGCGAGTGTGGAGACAATGTCGTAACTGTATGCTGCGGGCGGCCTTTCAACCCATATCAGAAGTGTCGAAGCATCGGACAATCAACATGTGACTTTGATATCGACCGTGGGCGGATGCCAGGATAACTGGAGATAGGTCAGTGGTTGACATATGCTTTGCACCATCCCCTTCGCTTATGAGGAATTGCATTGGTTTCTTCCCAGACTCGTCCCGTATTTCAGGGAGCGCTGCAGTCGTACAGCGCCTGCCTGCCTTTCCCCGTGCCGCTCCATCACGTTCGTCCCGATACCATGTCGGTAGAGGAGAAGGCTTCAACGACTGGCGAGAAGGGCAACTTCCATAGCCCTTCCGAATCCAGCGTGGTTCGCTATTCACTGGCGGACGAAAACAAGCTTCTCCGGAAGCTCGACGTGAACCTTCTTCCCGCCGTGATTCTGCTTTACCTCCTCTCTTTCTTGGATAGAAGCAATGGTGCGTCATACCGCTTTCTCCTTCCGGACAACATACTGCACACAAATGCTCATGGCATGACGGCGTTGCAGTGGCCAACGCGCGGATCGAGGGGCTGGCGGCTGACCTCCACATTACCGGAAACCAGTACCTCACGAGTCTAACTCTATACTTCATCGGATACGTATTGTTCGAGGTGCGGTGAAAGGCTCCGCGTTGCAGGTTACGGCTTACTAATGCACCTGTAGATCCCTTGCAACGTCATCCTCAAGCGCACAACGCCAAGGTTCTGGCTCCCCACCTTGACCTTGATATGGGGTGTCGTAGCCACGTTGACTGGCATCACGCAAGGATTGTCGGGATTCTTCGTCGCGCGGTTCTTCCTTGGGGTCACCGAGAGCGGCTTGTTCCCTGGCGTCGTATTCTACCTGTCGATGTGGTACAAGCGCCATGAGCGTCAGTATCGTGTCGCGCTCTTCTTCAGCGCCGCGTCCTTGGCCGGCGCGTTCGGCGGTATCTTCGCCTGGGTACGTCAGCCCGCTCTCGGTCTGGGAATGATCATTCACTGACAGTACATGTAGGGCATCGCTCACATGCGCGGCGTTGGTGGCCTCAACGGCTGGCGTTGGATCTTCATCATCGAAGGCCTCCTCACCGCGGTCGTCTCCGCCCTCGCGTACTGGTTCATCCCCAACTACCCCGACACGTCCACCTTCCTCACCGAAGCCGAGCGCGCGCACGTCCACGCCCGCCTCGCAGCCGACACCGACGCGACCCGCACCGAGCCCTTCGCGTGGTCCGCCGTCTGGGGCGCGCTCACGGACGCCAAGAGCTGGCTGTACTGCCTCGCGTTCCACACGCTCTCGCTCCCGCTCTACACCTTCTCGCTCTTCCTGCCGACGATCATCGCCGACCTCGGCTTCACCGCCGCGCGCTCGCAGCTGCTCACCGTCCCGCCCTACGCGCTCGCCACGGTCGTCACCGTCCTCGTCGCATGGTGGTCCGAGCGCGCCGGCCGCCGCGCGCCCTTCATCATCGCGTCCTCGTCCGTCGGCGTGGTGGGGTACATCATCCTCCTCGCGAACGCGGACCCGACGCGCCGCCCCGGGGTGAGCTACGTCGGCACGTTCTTCGCCGCGGCGGGGATCTACCCCGCGACCGCGCTCGCGCTGTCGTGGCCCGCGGACAACGTGCTGGGCCAGACGAGGCGCGCGACGGTGAACGCGATGCAGATCTCTGTCGGGAACCTCGGCGCGGTGCTGGGCACCCAGTTGTACCGGCCGGCGACGAGCCCGAGATACGTCCTTGGGCACAGCTTTGCGCTGGCTTACCTTGCTGGGAACGTTCTTGTCGCAGTTGCCCTGTGGTGGATATTGGTACGGGAGAATGAGAGGCGGGACACAGTGACAAAGGTTGCAAAATCTAGGCCTCTGGAGCAGGGAGGGGGGAGCGAGGGTGGTGGGGAAGTTGAGCGGGTGGGTGGTGAGGATGCGACCTGGAGGTATAACGTTTGATTACTAAGTTGGCTCATAGAAGCGATTGAATGCCTTTAGCTCTCGGAGGCTTGTAAGGCCCATGATTGAAGTATGTACATAAAAGATGAAAGGTAAGTTTAGTCTCCAAGTATTCAATGGGTCAACCTGAGCTAGTGTACACAGCATTTGTGCGCGGATGAACGTTTCAACTGAACTGACTTACCTTTGGACCGCCATATTGGGAGGGTCACCCGGAGTTTGCCGGAGTCTAAGCCGTAAGTTCAACCGAGTTGCATTTCCACCTTGAACGCTGACCTTGAACGCTTGACTAGTGAGAGAACAAGAACCCTTGCCCCCTCCTCACCGGTGTCAATTGAGAATTCGAAGGGATGGCAGAAAATCTCTCGGAGATCGACATCGAGAAGATGTTCGAGGAGTATATCCCCGGACAAGATCCTAGTGCCGCGCTACTGGCCCACTGTCTCTATGACTCTATAACTGACACTACCAAAGAAAACGCGCTGAATCCTATCATCGTGCGTCTCAAATGTTTATCTTCGTGTAGATGCGGATGGACTGACTATGCATGGTGCTAGTGTAAGCTAGCGACCTCCGTCATGACGTTCGGGCGAGTCTCTCCGGCGGTGATCATCCGCGATATCTCTATCTGGAAGGTCAGCGGCGGGGATGGTAAGGTCTGCAAGAGAGCAACCTGGGCCAAGTGCGCCGTCTACCTCGACAACGATCGTACCCGCACCATTGTCGACATCCCGCCAGAAGAGTTCATGGCGACGAGCAAGATGAGTCTCGACGACAAGAACTTTCGGAAGGATTGGGTCGGGTGTCGGGCTTGGGGCGACATAGTCGCCCTCGTAGAAGCTAAGTACAACCACGACCTCTCCGCCGTTGAGTTCAAGAAACCCGACAAGCGGTTCACGTGCTCGCAGAGGGCATCACTCGGAGCACGGAACAGAGGCACTAGGCCAGTTTCTGGAGCACATCGCCCACATCCTGGCTCATCAGCACCGCACCCACGTCTTCGCCCTCTACGTTTACCGCGACCAAGCCCGGCTCTGCTACTTCGACCGTTCCGGCGGCGTTGTCTCGAAGCCCTTCCATTACGGCCCCGACAGCGACACTACCCTCCAACGGTTCTTCTATCGCCTGGCGGGCATGACTCACGAACAGCTCGGCTTCGATCCCACTGCGACCTTGGCCAGCGAGGAGGTCGTCGACGAGCTGAGGACCTGGGCTGCTAGCCTTCCCACCGACTATCTCCGAGACCAGGCGTACAAAGCGCTGTGCTGGGACCCCGAGACCGGCCGGTCGTCGTCGGTGGAGTGGCCGGTACACAAGATCGCGTTCAAGAACAAGACGCTCTACGTCGGGAAGCCCACGTTTGCACATCTACCTCTCTTCGGGCGCTGTACATGGGGCTACGTGGCGATTGAGAACAAGACCGGGGACGACGGTGGCGCAACATATGCTCTGCGCTACCTGAAGGACTCCTGGAGGCTTATACACCACAACGCCCGTGCGGAGCACGAAGTGTATGAGCGGCTCGTCGCTCGTGGCGTCTCGGAGAACATCCCCACTTGCCTCGGTGGCGAAGACGTGCCGGACGAGAGAGGCGTTTGGCAGCAGACGAAGACATGGGTTGCCATGCGGCCCAAAGGCCTCCCCAGCGGCCACTACCGCATCCTGTTGAAGGAGGTGTGCCGTCCGTTGTCGCACTTCTGCGACTTCGCCGACCTCGCCCTGGTGCTTGGTGACGCGTTAGCTGGTACGTGCGCGACCTGGCGGATGGAACGGTTCCCTGTCTCTAACATCTTCTCTAGCTCATCAGGACGCGTGGATTAAGGCTGAGCTCCTTCACCATGATATCAGCTACAACAACATCCTGATCTATGGCACGAAGAACGAGAAGGGTGAAGTCTCTCGCATCGGACTTTTAGCCGACTGGGACCTCTCCAAGTACAAAGAGAATATGGTTGCTGGCTTCGGCCCTACCAAACCTGACCACACGGTGTGTTCCCTCATTGTTTGACGTCGTGTGGTTGGTATTCACATTCGAGGGTACTAGGGTACTTGGTATTTCCGTTCCGCGGTATCGCAGAGGTACCCGACGAAGCCGTACTCGGTCTCGGACGACATTGAATCCTTTGTCCACGTCTTCCACTACTGCGTCCTCCGCTTCCACGAGACCGATCACTCCGACGACCTTAATTATTTCGTCCGCGAGATGTATCAACTGGAGAAGAGGCGTGAGGAAGACGGTGCACACGTCGGCGGCTCCGCCAAGTTCGCCCGGATGTGCAGGGATAGTGCCCCCATGACCCCGTACTACAACCAGATGCTGAACGATGTGCTAGAAGATCTTGCGGAGCTGTGCGCGAAGCACTACGCGACCATCAGCATAGCCGAGTACGACAGACTCTACAGTCCTCCTTCGCCCCCGAAAAAAGCCGCATCCGCCGTTGGACCAGTCGAGCGCCGCACTCGTCCGACCCGCCCGAGCGGACGAGCGGGCAAGCACTGGCACAAGGAGGCCGTCGTGCCTTCCCCTACATTCCAAGACCACACCCAGCTTTTGTGTTTCTTCCAAGAGTAGAGAGGCGAGAACTGGCCCTTGCACGACCTCAAGAGGACCGAGGAGGCACTTGAGCTATAGGCGTAGTGTGGCCGCAGAAATTAATTTAAATTAATTAAATTAATTCGCGCGAAGCGCGAATGACCTCCTCCCGGTCAGCCCACTCAGGTTTCCTGAACTCTGGGTGTGCATGGAGCCAGGCAATGTGGATAGCGATGCTGTCAATTGCGCAGAAAATGGGTGCCTATACCATTTTTCCTTCCGGCGCTACCGCGCCGGACCTCGGAAATACTGCCTATTTGCATCCAACGCTTGCATTCAGAACATCGTTCAAAAAGGCTGGCAGCCATAGGTATTAAGGCAGCGAACTAATGGATTAGTACACCTCATAGACACACAACTTGCATATTAATTCACAAAGAGTAGTAAGTTCTGCCTCCAATCACGTAGTGTTCTCCCTCGGATTCCTCCCCGGTCACAGGTTTCACTGGCGGAAAACCGGGCATGCTACTTTGTTGGCATGCCTGGCAGTATCATCTGTGGTGCCGGAATTTCTGGTGTATCGGGTGGCCCGGGATGGAGGTTATGCTCCGGGGCAGCCATACTGTGCTTTTTCGCGAATAATACAATAATGTGATGAGTTTTTCGCATACACCACACACAAAATCCGTGATGGATGATCACGGTAGTATGTACAAATTTTCTGGGGCCTAAATATTGAAAGAGAGGGCAACAATCGAGCTACAGGCTGAGATCGTTGCGGGCGGCTGCTTTGTTTATTCGAGTTACTTGATTTCCAAATGTAGTAAGTCGGATTCAAACTCAGTTAGGACCTATTAGCACTACGCCTATAGCTCAACCGCCACCGAGGAAGATCTCTTCAAGAACGTCGGACTGGCTGCAAGCAAGGATAGTAACGCTTTCGGATCGTCGCCGAGCGCCTCGGGGTCGTCGCAGTCTGCGGGCGACGCAAACGATCGCACCCCGCTAGCTAGCGTTGACGGGAGTATCGAGGTTTTGGAGGATTCGGAGGGCTCGGGCGGTTCAGATGGAGAGTGCTAGAGTATGTAGGCATTCAATGTCGTCAGGTTTTCTCCATAGATCTAATCATACGTATCCTGGTCTTCTTTCCAATGACATGATGTGAGTCGCGGTTCCGACCCCGGTGGATGAGTCTAAATTCGGACCAGCGACGCCGCTCAGGCGGGAAGGGCGCAGTCGCGAATATACTACTACTCCGGCCTTCTCTTTCCTCATTCCACTCGGGCCAGAAAAATCCAGTGTCTACGCCTGTAGGACCCGCAAGACGGATACAGGGACCGACGTCACGGTCGCAGCTGCGAGCCTCTCCTCCGATCCGAGTCACTCAGCATCAAACAACATACGCTCGTCACATCCCGGGCCTTTGGTCTAAAGTCATGTCGCCAGTCAGCGTCTTCACTAGAGAACGTACCGGTGCGGCCAGCACGGTATCGCGCAGACTTCGCGCCAACTCTCCTCCCCTCTGACATCCTCGCCGAGACCTCCCACACCGTGATACCAGCTTCGCACTCCTCTGTACACTTCCCCTCCGAGTCGCCAGCGAACGGCGCCATGAGGTGCGCCGCGTACCCAACTTGAAGGAATCGGACTCGTCATGACCACACTGGCATGGGACATGCTTCCAACTATTATGGTCCAGCGGAAGGTAGTACAACGGGCGCATATTCTTTGCGCCGTCGTCGCAGTGTTTGACGGCGCCCAGCCCTTGTATTTCTCATCCTCCTGCACACCGCCGCAGGTTCAGGCTCGGGGAATACGACCAGTCTTCGGGGCCGGGGAACTACAAGTACCCGCGGATGCGCCCGTCGCTGTTCACCTGCGCGCAGAGCATGCGCTGGTCCGCGATGGCATGCATCGTCCCGCAGCCGACGTTCTCCACTGTCTTTTGTAGGTCAGGGAGATGGACGGTTTCTCAGGCCGGCGCGAGCGAGACCTCCGCGCCGGTGACGCCTTGGTGGATGGGCTGCGCCTTGGAGAGGAGCGGGCGCACGCGGGAGTAGACACCATCGGCCCCGTGGTGTGGCCATTCGCGGGAGCAGACACCATCGGCCCCAACGAGGAGGTCGCTGACCGTGGTGTGGCCATTCGCGAACGTGACTTCGTGCTCCCCGCCACCAAGCAGGCGGATGAGAGGTCAAGGCGTGGCCCCACTTGATGGTGTCTGCCAGGGTGGCGTCGAGCATGATCTTGCGGAGGGCGGTGTGGTCGATCTCTGGGTGGAGGTCGCGCGGGTCCGTGTTCTGGCCGCCACCAAGCAGGCGGATGAGAGGTCAAGGCGTGGCCCCACTTGATGGTGTCTGCCAGGGTGGCGTCGAGCATGATCTTGCGGAGGGCGGTGTGGTCGATCTCTGGGTGGAGGTCGCGCGGGTCCGTGTTCTGGCCGCCACCAAGCAGGCGGATGAGAGGTCAAGGCGTGGCCCCACTTGATGGTGTCTGCCAGGGTGGCGTCGAGCATGATCTTGCGGAGGGCGGTGTGGTCGATCTCTGGGTGGAGGTCGCGCGGGTCCGTGGTCTGGCCGCCATCAAAGGCGGCGAGGAGCTTCATGTTCTGGCTATCGCAAAAGCGGTTGCCGCCACCCTCGGGGCGGGAATTGATCTCCCACTCCTTCTGGACGCCGTTCTCGCGGAGGGCGCGCTGCCCGCTCTCGTACCCTGCATGACACATAACCGAGAGCTCCACCTCCATCTGCTATCATCTAGTACGCATAGCAAACACAGCAATGAGCGATTGGAATCAAAAAAGTTGAGAAGCTTACCGAGAATCCAAATGTAAGAATGAGCTGCAAGATATTCAACACCAATAGCACTCTTCGTGAGGGATATTAGCCCCGGCCATTGGAAGGAGAACATCGTTGGGAGCTCACATGAAGTAAGTTGTACCTGTGGGATGGGCAGGTGCGACATTAACTGGGAACAGACCAAAGACTGACGCTGACATACCGTATTATCGATCTAAGCGTCTCGAGTTTCTTCCCTTCATTCATCGTGATGCCCGGAGCACTGGGCGAGAACTTCCAGGTGACAACAACATCAGCAAAAGTGTAAAAGTGTCCTGCTGGAGTGTGCTTTAAGGCAATGGTGACAATGCCCATACATGACCCGAATTTCATTGTACTGGCATGTAAACGAGAAGTGGCCCAGGCCACACCCGAAAATACCAGGCAATCCCCAAATATATTGCGAGGATTGCGAGGATTGCGGGGATTGCATGGCAGTGCAATCCCTAAAATTCCCATGCATCAATTCATAATTGGGGCAATGCCGGCAGGCCTGCAGGACATTTTTTCACTTTTGCTGATGAACGAGTATCGTGTCGGCGAGAATACTTGATACCCGGGTCCCAATGAGAGCTTTTCAGTGGACATCAGCATTGCGTATCCCGGGTCGAAGACACTGTACGAACCACTAGGAGTCGATTAGTGCAAGTACTATGCAGATTAGGAGCCTTATACAGCGTACGCTTGACCGAGAGGACTTGAAGCAAGGATGGCGGCGCCTGCTATACACCCCCATGCTGCAGAGTGGCTGGCGAAGGCACGGTACCATGACGAGCTCACCTGGAATGTGTCTTGAAAACTGGGTCACAATGAGACTGAACGAATGACGTACGATTATGACGAACTGAGTAATCGAGAGGTCAGATAGCCATACGTATGCCCGCATGGCAGTGAATGCTACAAACATAACCTCGGTGAGATCGGAAGATAAAGGGTTGTACTACCAAAACTGTATCGACGCACCTGCTGGAGAGACGAGATAACAATACACGATTCACAATAATCTTGCTGGTGCAACTGCGGTCGTCGCGGTATCAGGATAGAGGAAATGTTATTCCCTACTCCGATGCCATCCATATCTCTGTGATTATGACAGCGTCAGTCAATCACACGTTTCACCACTCGGGGAGACGGGGAGGGCTTACATACCTTGTCGGATATTGGAGCCATATGCAAGGTGCTCACGACGTATGACAGTATGTTCAAGTACTTGTCTGAGAAGTACAGGGCTTCTGTGAGCGGTCGCGCCTTCCCGGTCCAGAAAAGGTCTGCCTCACGGGACAGGATCAAACTCCAATCATACACAACAAATGCTAGAAATCACGGCGTGAGATGATCGACCATTGTACACCCAGATTCAACACTTTCCGGTTACGGAAAGTTTGGAGCATTCGAGCCCAAAACTACACCGCAACGTGAGTGTCGGAGATGGCATGCGTCTCAGGGAACCACGTACTAGGTAGCGGGTCGGTAGAGGGCTATTACTTGTTCAGGGTCGCATCAAACTGGGCAGCCATTCTGGAAAAGAAGTGCAACGCAAGGTGAGGCTCCGTGAAGTGCTCTTGTGATACGGCAATGTCCAATTTGACCAAAGAATGACGTCTGCGGTAGACAACGGTCGATGAGCATGGATCTAAAAGCGGGATCATGCGATCCCTCCACTGGCCTTCAGGGTACCTGCCCTTTCGATTCGACGACAGATTCACGCTGTAAATGCGATCAGAACGCTTGCTCGCCTCTCCACCGTATGGACAAGCAGGGCCGGTGGCGGCTGCCCACCCAGACGGAATTGTGATGACGGGGCCGGGTGGCGATGGCCGTCCCTCCGAAAAGGACGGCATCCGTGATTAGTCACTATGAGTATGCATTGGGAGAAGTTCGGATACGATACGGGCCGTGTTATACTTACCTAGCCGAACCATTAATCCAAGGCTTTGGAGGGCGGTATTCACCTAAAGGATACACAATTCAAATTGGGATTGGCGCGAATAATCGAAGATCGTGTTCCTGAGACCTTGAGTTCATTGAGGAATAGAGCAGACGAAGGAGATGAATCGGGCTAAGTCCGAGGAGGCGGGCACGACAACCGAGCTTGAAAACGCTTCTAGTAACCCACAGGCGTCCAACGTACGGACCAGTGGATACATTTGCCCAGCTCTTATACCGCCCGCAGGATAGATGGGGCTCATGGAAACCACCGGACAGTGTGAAGTCAGAACAGACGAGCCGTTTGGAGACTTGCAAATATTTGCAGACTGCGATCGACCTGTCGATTGAGTGGCTGTGTGCAACATTAGTGGCTGTGCAGTAGTTCAAAAGACCTCGACTCAGGATGTTGTTATACACACCCCTCGAAATAGCCCGCAGACAGCCGCAGACTCGTGAATAGGCAGAGCAGGATGCATGGCGAGCGATGACATTTGCATTAACGCTCGGTGGACGAAAATGCCTGTTTAAGAACCGCTGCGCCGCAGTTCGAGAGGCGATGATGATCCCGACAAACTCCGCTATTAAGCGGTGGCGGAGAGAACACGTCGACGACCCCGACAGCCGAGTTCCTCTTGACTCTCATCCTTGGATTTGTGGGTCCACCAGGGCCCGCATCTTTGGATGGACGCACACACTCGGTCCTTTTCGCAGCCGAAGCATCACCTCCCTCATATTCTGTTCTTGTCCCAATCGATCATCTCCAAACGCTCGCGAACCCCGCAGTCGTCGCGGATCGCCAACTTTCGAATTCCTCTCGATTGAGTAGCCAGCTCCGCACCGACCCCGTATCCTAGGTTTGGCAGTTTCTAAACGCCTCTTGCAAACCTCGTCCGCCTGTCCCTGCGCTTCCTCGTCTTGGCTCAACATATGACGCCATGGCCGTTGAGGAACACCAGCTCACCCAGTCCACTCAACAATCCACTCAGCCCACCCAGGACGCTTCACAGGACCGGAGCATCGTGAACGCAGAAATATGGGGCTCCCTGATCCCCTTCAATCGTTACAACCCACACATTTCCCGCATCGACTTGTTTAAGACGCAGACGACGTATACGATAGGGCGAAGCCGACAAGGTGGCAACGACATCTCGTTCTCCAAGTGCTTGAAGATGAGTGAGTGCTTTCGTTACTCCAATCTACGTCGCGTTGCTAATACCTCCCCGTGCGTTGCAGGCAGTCGACATTGTACAATAGAATGGGATGGCCAAGAAGCCACTTCGTCTGCCATCATAGTCACGGACCTCAACTCCTCCAATGGTACATTCGTGAGTGTACGCGGCGTCCTCCCTGCAATTAAGTGCTTACCCGCAGCCTTGCTTTAGATTAACGGTCAGGAGGTGGGCAAGAACAAATGCAAGCTGTTGCGCGACTGGAACATCGTCAGCTTCGCGCCTCCGCGGGATCGCGACAACCCCAAGGAAGACTACCGTACGCCTCCTTGCAACGTTCCTCCCCCCGCTCCTCACATATTTAACTACCGCCCCCCTTCCCAGGATTCATATTTCGACACAGAGCCGCGAGACAGAGCCCGGCAGACAACATCCACCAGTTCTACGACATCGACCACGGGCTCGGCAGCGGCGCGTTCGCGACCGTCGTGAAGGCGCTCCATCTCGAGGAGAGGAAGTGGTACGCGATCAAATCCTTCCCGGGGGAACGGGTCCAGCAGTTCCTCAGCCGGTCGTCGCGCCAGGCGGAGATGATGGAGTCGGCGTGGAAGCATTTGGACCGGGAGGCGAATGTGCTGAAGCGGCTGCGGCATCGCAATATCTGCCAGTTCAAAGAGACGTTCGTGGAGCCGGGGTATAGCATCAGTAAGCCCATTCGTGTGTTGTGAGCGACGCCTTCTGGACTCACGCTCGCGTGGTCCCGCACCAGGTATTGTGCTGGAGTACGTCAACGGGGGAGACCTGGACACGTATGTCAACAAGCGCGACGTTGTCTGTGAGCGGCCGGATTGGTGCACCCATTGTCCCAGTCTCTTACGCACCCCACAGTTGAAATCGAGGCGCAGAGTATCACGTACCAGATCTGCGAGGCATTGGCGGTGAGTGGTGTAACCTTTATGGTACGACTTTAAGCCCTGACTAACGAGCCGAATGCAGTACATCCACAGCATGGGCGTCGTCCACCGGGATCTGAAACCAGAGAACGTGCTACTTACCCAAGACAGACCACCCATCGTCAAGGTAGCGGATTTCGGTCTGGCTAAGGTCATGGACTCTCTGTCCATAATGCAGGTACGTCGGTAGTCAAGTGTTCGATTGGCACTGACTGGTGAGGATGGCTAGCGCTTCAAGACTAAATGCGGCACGCCCGGATTTGTTGCGCCGGAGGTCTTTGACCAAGGCCCTGATGGGTATGACAAGGCCGTCGACAGCTGGAGCCTTGGGGTGTTGGTATTCGTAATGTAACGCACTCTCCCGTCGTCTCTGCCTCGCGGCGCACACTCACCGTTCCGTCCATCCGGTCTAGGCTCACCAAGTACCATCCGTTTCACCACGACTCCAGCAGCGTCGCCGACTGGAAGCTGTTGAAGCAGTACAACATAACGCCAGAGGGTGAGCCGCTCTCCATTCCCCGCACTCTAGAATCGCAACTCATCCTGTCACGAACCACGCACTAGGTGAGGACTTCCTCCATAAGCTTCTAGAGCTCGACCCACAGAAGCGGATGACCCCCGCAGACGCGCTCGGCCACGAGTGGTTCGTCGCGCAAGCGGCGAAGGAGCGCGTCCTGAGCGTCGAGCGCGAGCTCTCCCGCCGTTCGCAGGCCTCGCAAACCCCGCCCTGCAAGCCCAGGAAACGGCCCCGTCCCCTCCTCGGGCCCCCATCGCTGTCAGGCTGCGACGCCGGCCCGTCCTGTGCAGGGGCGAAGCGCAAGGCGTCGGTGCTGGGCCTCGGCAGGACGCTGTCCACGCTGTCCGTGAGCGACAACGACCTGAAGCCGCCCGCGAAGAGGGCGCGCGCGGACCCGAGCGTGGAGGAGAATGCCGGTTCTGCCGAGACGGTCGTGCCTGGGTTGTACAGGCCCACCCCTCCGCCGCGCGTCGTGTGGACCACGGAGAGCCTGGACGAGGATGAGATCCCTGGGCTGGGGACGTGGCGCGGTTCGTCGGATGGGCTGTGAGTTGGGCCGCCAGGGTCTGCGCGCGTGTCTTCTTGTTTGTCTGCTATTTTGGTGTCGCTTGCTATCGTAGCTATCGCTTAGTTTAGTATTTCTCTGTGTTTTGGGTGTTATCTCTGTATCTTGCATCGGACTCAGACATGGAGCTAGAATGTTTTGTCAATACGCTGTACTACCGTGGCTGTGCTATACCGCAGCTTTTTGTACTATACCACCATGATCACCGTCGATCATCTACTCCTGCAGTCTGCAGCAGGACCCCCGATAATCCCTATAGATCCCTGATCCGCTGGAGCCCAAATCTGGCCGTTTTGTCCGGACAATTTTTCGCGCTCCGTGGCCGTTTTCGTCCGGACAATGGGTCAGGCGTCCGGTTTTGATCATTTTTGTCCGGACATTGGATCAGGCCTTTGAAAACCTGTATTTTTTTGTCTGGGGACTCGAAAAACGCTCAAAACATGTTCTCTCGTATATCTGTACCTTTCTCGACCCTCGATACATTGTTATCTTTAACTACTCGTCGTCGGAGATGGCCTCCTCCGCCCCCACACCGCCTTGGCTACGTTTCCGCGCTCGAAGTTTCTTCACCACCTCCCGAATGCTTGGCAATACGCCGACGAGGCTCCGGTACAGTTGAATATCCTGAGTGGAAAGCTTTAAGTTCCCGTTCACCATCTTTGGTGGACAGTGCGTCAGGCATAAGAAAGAGTTCGAATCAACCAGCGCGTATGTCTTCCGCCTTCCTCGGCTGATTGTATCCCGTTTGGCCGCTGTGAACGCCCGCCCAAATGTGTGACTGAAGAACTGTGTCGGAATGTGCGGTCGATCACGTCGACCCCGTCGGGCATGGTAAATGGTTGGTTGGGTTTCCGGCGGGGAGTTGGGGACTGCACTGAGGTTGGAATACAGGAAGTTGTAAGGTGAAGTAGAGCAACGTAGCTCAACCACCGGTCTACAGCTGCTTTGGACACTCATGTCTCAGTCTCGTAGACTTGTGGCGCTCGCGTAGGCTCGCATCTGGATGTTTACTACTAGATAGACTTGGAAATGAACAAGTGCCTACAAGTGCTAATAGTGATTACTATAATCACTAGATAGATGGCGCCCGGGTGCGCCAGTAACCTTGGGTACGGTTTACATGATTATAAGAGCTGGTAATAAGACCTGTTATATTTGCCCACTGGGACCGCTCCACACTTTCTGTCCTGAGCGGCACCCAGTAAGTGGATAGATTGAGCATTGGCCGGCGCAACAGTACATGTGGTGATATAACAGGCCCGGGGAAGTGCTGTACAGGCGAAATAACAGTGCATGCGCCCCCAGCGAGCCTATGCTTATGCGCACACCAGACGACGAGCGTGTGGGTCTGACCCATCCATCTGGTCAATTCCCCAGTGCGAGTGAGTGTGAACGCCACAGAAAAGTCGGTGCAGCAGCTGGATGGAAGCTTCACGGAGCACGCGCCGAGCCAGCGGAATGTACACTATGCAAAGTTTCTGGTGCAGAGCACACTATCGGCGGACTCGGGCGTCAAGCGCGCGGTCGCAGTCGTAAAGTATTTCGGGGTTTGGGAGAACGCGCCGGAATCCGAGGGAGATGTTGTGGGGGATAGAGATACTAATGCGCGACCAGCGAGAGTTACGTCCGAGTACGTGGGACGGGGGTGGAGGGCCCGGGGCGGCGTGAAGGCGAAGATGAGTGTTGCTGCGAGAAAAAAGTTTGGTGGGTGCATTTTACTGAAGTGAGACTATGTGCATCAGTCATCTCGTGTTGTAATTTATTGTGTATCTATCGCGACTTAACTTTATGTTTATGCTTCAACTCGCTCGAGGGTACTGTTCCATTGCCAGATACTTATTGGAATCGTATCGTTTGGGGCAGACACAAGTGGAGCGCTCGAGGAACTCCGATGATCGCCGTAAACCGGGTGATATCAGGCACGAATTATGGGTGTGCAGTAACCTTGGTACCCAAGGTAATTCTAATTGAAGCGTCAAAGTACAATAAAAAGCACTGATTTAGATGGCCTTCGCCTTGTTCCTCCGAACACGTGCCACCCCGACATGTTTGTCCGGACAGGATCATGCCTGGCCGGGCCGACCATTGTCTTGTCCGGACAATGCATCAGACCATCCCGGCCAAAAGGCCTACTTTTTGTCCGGATTGGATCAGACAGGGCCTTCCGGACCCCCAATTTTTGTCCGGACAGGGGATCAGGGATCTATAGGGATTATCGGGGGTCCTTCTGCAGCACGCTTTTTGAAGAGTCGAGGACCGGGATCTTGGAATGGCAACCTGCTTCTCCATAGTTTTGTGCTCGGTAGACCGTCTCCAGCTTGCGATTGGCTCACGACCGATTGCTGTTGCTGCAGGACCACTCTTCTGGTGAGCGCTTGCCCGTACTTACTCTCTGTCGCCTCCCGCTGTCCGTTGCCGTCACTCTGTGCCTCGAAACTCGCTTCTATTCCGCGGCGAGCCCTTCAGGTCGCCGTATAAAATGTGATGAGGGTGAAAACAAGAATGGGGTCCTAAGCCACCGGTACCTCCATTAGTAGGCCGGGATCAACGTTCAACATTGACTAGTGACTTCTCGCCATTATTATCTTCCCACGGTTCGTTCTCCTCCCGCGACGACCTGCCCCCTCACCCGGCTCGTTTACACATGCGATACCTCAGCGAAACCGGTAGCGGGAACTCGGGCAACTCAGGCGACGCTGCTTCACGCCGTAGAACCAAGAAAAGGAGAGTCGGCGACGTCCCTGAGCTTTGGGGCTGCCTCATTCCTTGGAACGCGGCCGACGCCGAGGCCCATAGCATCGAGCTCTCAAAAGCCAAGCGGAAGTACACCGTCGGCAGCTCTCCTAGGAGCGATATCTGTCTTCCGTGCAGTGCGGATGTAGGTGAGTTGACGAGGTAGCTCTCTGGCTCGTCGGTCGCGGTATTGACGGCGCGTTGGAAGATGAGACGCATTGCGTCATAGAGTGGGATGGGACGGAGGGGAATGTCCATTATGCCGTCAAAGTCACAGACTGTTCCCGGCGGGGCACATATGTGAGTGCGCAGCTCGGTCTCTTTACGTTTCCGCAGCATCCTAAAACCGTGAGCTGCCTTCCAAGATCAACGGCAAGGCCATACGCGAGGGCGGAAACAGGTTCGCAGTCTTGCGGGACGGCAGCGAGATCCAGTTCGGGCCGAGGGCTGGAGCGACTCGTGCGTCATATCAGACGGCTGTGATTCAAAGCTTGTGCTAATACTTCGTGCAGGCTTCATCTATCGGCAGGTCGACAATCCGGATGACCCTTGCCGCGGCCTCAATAAGCACTACGACCTATTCAACGTCCTCGGGCAGGGCTCGTTCGCGACGGTGGTCAAGGCGCTTCACAAGAAGCAAGGGAAGTGGTATGCCGTCAAAATGATCCCCGTCCATAGTCTCCAGGAGGCTTCCGATGAGTCGTCAGACGAGGAGGTGCCACGGCTTAGGACAACGCACTCTGATATCGTTCTGCGTGAGGTGGAGGTCTTGGAGAGCTGCCAGCATCCGAACATATGTCAGCTGAAGGAGGTGTTCCTCGAGTGCGGTAGGCTGAGTATGTTCTGCTTGTTATGACATTGATCAGCGGCGAGCCTGAGGTTGGCTGACATGAATGGTATCAGACTTGGTGCTCGAACTCGTGCACCATGGAAGTCTCGCCTCGTATCTGGACGAAATGGGGGTACTATGTACGCATTTATGTTTGCCAACCTCGATTCGACCCTTTGACACTCATCACATACAGTCGAGCATCAAGCTCAAACCGTCACGCGTCAGATATGCGATGCTCTCGCAGTATGTGTCGTATCCTTCGCGTTGATTCAATAAATGTATATTGACCTAATTTCAGTACATGCACTCCCGCGGAATCGTCCATCGGGACTTGAAGCCAGAGAACTTGCTGCTTGCGAGCCGGTACCCTCTGATTGTCAAGGTGTCGGACTTCGGTCTCGCCAAGCACATAGACACGCTAAGGAACCTCAGGGTGCGTCGTTCTGCGGCCTACAAGCCAGTCTACCCTTGAGCCTCTTGTTCTCGTAGACGGCATGTGGTACCCGGGCATACGCTGCCCCCGAGGTTACCAACCCTGGACCGAGAGGCCACTACGACGAGAAGGTGGACAGCTGGAGCGTCGGCGTGGTCATCTTCAAACTGTGGGCGGGTCGACATCCTGCATCTTGTCTTGTTGCTGACGAACCTCTTATTAGGGTTACGTTGCACTTCCCGTTCAGCGAGCGATACGTTACAGGACCTATCGGGAGGAAGTTGACGCGTCGTGACACCCATGTTGACTGGGAAATGCTGTCGGAGTTCAACCTGAGCGACGAGGGTATGTCCTCGTTCAAATTGAAGTCGGTTGCAGACAATGTTTCCCACTCACATGATGCTCGCACCAATCCTCAGGACAAGACTTCATCCGCAACCTTCTGGAGTACGATCCCAGGAAGCGGATGTCGCTCACGCAAGCCGCCCGTCACGAGTGGCTAGCAGAGCCATCAGAGATCCTCCCGAGCAAGCACGAGCATCGCCTGCGCTCTGCGCGAGCACCTGTCACCGCCATCGCACCGAGTCCCAAGGGCAGCGCTGCGGGCGCAACCAAGGCGACCAAGAGTCCACGAAAGACGCCTGCCCCAGCACCATCCAAGGACCCGACGGAGGCCCTCATCGAATCGTTGACATCCATGTCTATCTCCTCCCCGGCTGAACCTGAACTGCCCGTATCCTCGCGCACGCGCGCGGCCGCGAAGCAGAAAGCTGCGGCAGCGTCTTCGATGGCCTCTCTATCCGAATCGATTCCGGGCTTAGGCACCCTGGTACGGCGTTCGAGCCGTATTGCTGCCAAGAACCGTATCGGCATCGCCGGTTGACAATACCTCAGGACCCGCTTCGTTCCCCCCACATGCCCCACATGAACACCGTCATGCCATGCTCCTGGATTTGCTGCTCCTCGTCCCTTTCTCGTGATGTATCCGTCCGACTTGCAGTGTCCTACCTCGGGAGTCATCCCAATCCATGCAGCGGAACTTGAAGGTGCAGCGGATCCGAGCGCGTTGGCTCGACATGATGCACGCTGGCGCAAGTAGTCCTATACGGACCAAGAACCGCCCGCGTGCCGCGTGCCAGTGGACGATTGCATCCTTAATTGTACGACGCCCACGCGAATGCCGACGTGGAGCATATTCTTCCGAAAGACCAAGCCCTACTCGGTGGTAGTCGGTGGTAGTCGATGGTCTTCTATTATGAGCCCATTGGACTCCGGTGTTAGTATTGTTATTATTCGATCAAAAGGCCCTCCGTGAGAACGGCCTCGAACAAGAGTTCAAGCTTCAAGCACCATTCATGTCGAAATAGCAACCACCAGAAGATCACCAGCACCTGCAGCGCGGACCTCGATGGAAATCTCCAGCTCCCTCCGCTCCAAGACCGACTCGGACCATCCCATCTTGCGAAAAGTCATGCTCGATGCGTTTCCCCCCAGACGCCATCACCTCCGCCCGCCCGCTCAGCGACGGCCAGCACGAGCTTGCACACGACCACCTCGTCGGCGCGGAGACTCTGTGATGAGCGTATGTTGTTTGATGCTGAGTGACTCGGACCGGAGGAGCTGGCAGCTGCGACGTGGGTCCTTGTGTCCATTTTGCGGGTCCTACACGCGTAGACACTGGATGTTCTGGCCCGAATGGGATGAGGAAAGAGAAAGCCGGAGTAAATTCGCGGCGGCTGCGCCCTTCCCTCCTAATAGTACGGTCCGAATTTACGGGAACAATCCAGGCGTTGAGTGGCGGAATGACATCAGCTTCGGCAACGTCCGGGTGGCGTTGGCGCCTCCGGCCATCGCCTACAAGCGAACTTTAATGAGCTCCTTGTTTGCTCTGAGTCTCTGACTTCACCGTCCTGCTTCAGGGACTTCAACCAGAGGGGTTAATCCGCTACGTTAGTTGACATAGAAAACGGCTCATCCCCCCCAGTAGTTACTTGCCGATTAATCCCTTCACCGCCGTCTTAATCCCCTCGCCGCTGTCTTTAATCCGCCTTAATCCGCCTGAGCGGCTTAAGCCGCCATTAGTATTACATAAGCTACCGCTATACGCCTCCCTTACTAGCCGCTTACTCGTTATAGTAGCATTAAGTTAGTATTGACTAGCATTGTGTAAGTTGATTACAAATCGAGCCAGAGGCTAATTTCAACTAATCCTCTCGAGAGCGGTTAATCCTCCGGCTTAAGTCGGTAAACCGGCTCAGCGCAGTTAATCCGGCTTAAGCGACTTAGCAGTGTTAATCCGGTTTAAGTGGCTAAGCGGAGTCGATCCGGCTTAAGTCCCAAGCCCTACGACTATCTGGCTCAAGGCCCAAGGCGCAAGACAGGTAAGCGATATCCGTGGGTTGAAGCAGCACATAAGCGAAATAGTTATTACTCCATAGACCCTCATAATAAGTAGCATGTGACCCAGTGAATAGACGCCCTGAGAGCCACCAATGCGTTTCCGGCCACGTTCGGGTTACGATGCTGCCGTAAAGTGGACTCAAATCGCATCATACCTAATGATCATTGCAGCAGCCCAGGCGTTTGTGTTGGGTGAGGGGATGGCTGGTAAGTCGGGGCACTTCGTCGCAGCTCGGGAGATACAAAGTCGGCAAACCAATGATTGGCAGTTGCGCCAAGCGGCGCTGACTTGCCAGGATTAGCCAGATCTAACAGTGCTTAAGCCCGACTTAAGTACTTTGTGACTTACATAAGAGGATAATGCTGTGATAGCTCCCCACAAATATCTAATCTACGCAAGATAACATGGAGACACTAATGTCAAGCAATGTAGATTGTTCCCTGCATAAGAAACCATGGCGCAGTGGGTAGTTGCATCTGTAGCCTGAGTCAGGGATCCGTTACTGTGATGCCCTGGGTTCAATCCACCCATATCCTTTTTTCGTTTACCCGTCCTTAAGCCAGATAGTCGTAGGGCTTGGGACTTAAGCCGGATCGACTCCGCTTAGCCACTTAAACCGGATTAACACTGCTAAGTCGCTTAAGCCGGATTAACTGCGCTGAGCCGGTTTACCGACTTAAGCCGGAGGATTAACCGCTCTCGAGAGGATTAGTTGAAATTAGCCTCTGGCTCGATTTGTAATCAACTTACACAATGCTAGTCAATACTAACTTAATGCTACTATAACGAGTAAGCGGCTAGTAAGGGAGGCGTATAGCGGTAGCTTATGTAATACTAATGGCGGCTTAAGCCGCTCAGGCGGATTAAGGCGGATTAAAGACAGCGGCGAGGGGATTAAGACGGCGGTGAAGGGATTAATCGGCAAGTAACTACTGGGGGGGATGAGCCGTTTTCTATGTCAACTAACGTTAACGGCTTAGCCTTTCTGGTTGAAACTGGTGCCTGCTTTCCTTGCGTCCTGCCACTCTTGCGAACGAGATCATAGCTGGAAAAACAATCCCCTCCGGCCGTTTCACCCACTGGTTTGCGAGGCACACATCCGCGTCTTCCGATAATTCCCCAAGCGCTCAAGGCCGTGCCGTTTCCTCACCCATGGCCAAATGACCCGTATCGCGAACTCGGACCCATCCACACGGTCCTTCGATGAATCCGCCTTGATCAGGTAAGTACGTAACGGTTGCATTTGGGCGCTGTTTGGGGCGATCTAGACGCACTGCGTATCTTCCACGTGTGGTGGAGACATGTGGCAGAGAACAGGCAAATACTGCATCCCTCCCACAACGACTCGGGGCACGTACACGGGTATTATATACTCGAAGTGGCATTTGACGTAGCGACGCGTCCAAGGAATGAAGATGAGGCGAGGGGTGGAAGGAGGATCGTGACGAGAAGCGCGCAAGAGCGCAAGAGACGCACGGCTGGGGGTCCGGATGCAGTCGCATCGGCAGTCTCGAATGCGTGCGGTGGCACGGACGTACGTTGATCGCCCACCATCATGTCCAAGAGGGTCTGTCTCTGTAAGTCCCGGCTCGCCCACTTCCTAGTGTTCCCCCGTCCACGGCCCCGTCCAAGGGACACCGGCCACCCTTTTCTAGTCGTGGTTTGACAAGCCCGAGGTCGCGTGCGGTTTATCTGCGACACTGCCCCATAGGTCCTACACAGCCACGCGACAAACAATCTGACTGAGGGCAGTCAAATTACAACGATGCAATCTGGTGCGCATCGCACTGGACTATGGTTCACAATCCTGTAGGCCAGACACAGTTGGTAGATGGAGGAGGAGAGTGCTAGTGTCTTCGGAAACCGTTCCAGTGCACGGTCGTGCGAGTCAGTGTACGGCACCAATGGAAGGTAAGCGGAATTTCAGAGCCACGGAAGGCCACGGACTGGCGCTAGACCCGAATGCAACTTACAAATGCGGGATGGTTGATTACTTTCTTATCAGATAATCTCGAACCCCCTCCGCGCCTTAGTTCCAGATGCCAGGTGTACGCGTTCTTCACGACCTCTCACGACGACTTCGATAGTGACAGCGAGAGGACATGCCGACGACGCGCACGTCAACGGCACGGCTCTGTGCGCCGGCCGCTTTCGTGTCTCTGTCGAGGGGGTTAAAAGGCACCCTTCGCAGGCAAGACAGAAGCCCGACACAGTCACCAACATACCTCAGACGTTCTAAGCTCGCTCAGCCTCACCAAATCAACCAGAAAACAACCTCGTTCTGTGGGTATTGCTACTTGAAATCTACATGTCGGTCCTAAGGTCGAATCTCCTCTCCAGAATGTCAGCAGTGGTCTCCAAACCGCGCATCGCCATCATCGGTGGTGGCCCCGGCGGCCTCACCCTGCTCCTCACCCTCCGCAAGCGCGGGGTCCCCGCCACCCTCTACGAGCGCGAGGCCGACTTCCACACCCGCAAGCACCTCGGCGGCACCCTCGACCTCGGGTACGACAGCGGGCAGCGGGCCCTCCGCGAGAACGGCCTCCAGAAGGAGTGGGAGGCCAACTCCCGCCCCGAGGGCGACAGCAACCGCTTCTACGACAGCCAGAAGCTCTTCGCAGCCTTCGACGGTGACCAGAACACGGACCGCCGCGACCTCCGCCCCGAGATCGATCGCACCGCCCTCCGCAAGATCATGCTCGACGCCATCCCCGCCGACGCCATCAAGTGGGGCCACGCCCTGACCTCGGTCCGCGCGCTCGGCGGCGGGGAGCACGAGCTCACGTTCGCCAACGGCCACACGACTGTCAGCGACGTCCTCGTTGGGGCCGACGGCGCGTACTCGCGCGTGCGCCCGCTCCTCTCGAAGGCCCAGCCCGTCTACCACGGCGTCACCGGCGCAGAGATCTCGCTCGCGCCCGGGACCGTGCAGCTCCCCGGGCTGCGGGAGACACGCGAGAACGTCGGGCGCGGCAGCATGTGGGCGGTCGACGACCAGCGAATCCTCGGCGCACAGGTAAACGGCGACGGGCGGATCCGGACGTACGCGTGGTTCCGGGGCCCGGAGGACTGGACGCTGCCCGAGGACCCGGCCGGGGGCCGCGAGGCGCTGCTCGCGATGTACGAGGGCTGGCAGCCGTGGATGCGCAACCTGATCGCGCACTGCGACCCCGCGGCGATGTACCAGCGCCCGCTGTACCACCTCCCGCTCGACCACCGCTGGGACCACGTGCCTGGGGTCACGCTCCTCGGGGACGCCGCCCATCTTATGTCGCCGTTCGCTGGCGCTGGTGCGAACCTGGCGATGCTGGACGGGCTCGAGCTCGGGCTCGTGCTGGACGAGTCGATCGCGGCGGGGCAAAGTGCGGAGGAGCGGGAGGCGAAGATCGCGGAGTGGGAGGAGGCGAGGATGAGCGAGGGCAGGCGGGTCGGCGCGATTGCTGCGCATAATCTCGAGGTGGCGTTCTCGAGCGCGGGCCTTCAGGGGATGATGGAGGCGATGGGGGAAAGCATGAACGCTGCGGCTCGGCGCAAGGCGTGAGTTTAAATCTACCGCGATGAGCTCTTGTAGCACGGGTTTGTCAGCAAAAGCAAAAGTTGTATATCAGAATTGGATTGGTATCCGTACATGCTTGACTTGACAGGGTCACCGAGAGCAGTCATCACATCATAAAGCGATCCACAGGCCATTCGCGCCATGAGCCGTAGTGTTCCCGGGGACTGGCAGAGTGATCTAGTTGCTAGTAATCGATAGCCAACTACCAGATCTTCGTCGGGCATTGACCTCCTCGAGCTGACAACGACACGTTAGCCGATAGAATAAGGGATATGTGGTGGCGGCGCGAAAAAAACAACATACCTTGACACCAAGTGGGATGCGAACCGAAAACACGAAGCAATTATTGGGTAAGTGGCCTAGTATTCTCGTTGCTGTCGGACTCTTTGAAGGAGATAATAACCACGACGTTCTGCTTTCATGCTCGTGAGGTCAAGTGTCGGAGTGACGATCATCCCCTTATCCTCGCGGACGGCGACCCGACCACTTTGCGTTAAATTGCTCTGGTATGAGTGGGGAGCGTGACGTGGAAATGACAAGGGCCTACATTAGGCGGAAAACGCCTGACGAATCCTGCCGTCGAACTCTGAGTCGCCACCAGACTCGGAATGAGAACGAAAAAGTCCTCCGGGTGTCATGAATAAGGTGCGCAGGAATATACATCCAAATGCGCGCGTTTACAGGTAGTGTGGTGACCCCAGTAACTTGAACGTGGTGACGAGGAGGGAGAACATATGTATAGCCACGTGGAAGTTTGTTTTCGGCGTTGAGTCGCGAAAGAGGAACGTGGAACAAATAGATGTCAACTGACCGCAATTTGCCGGTGACGCCGCGGCGGCACCAGTGATTCTGAATCTGCCATGATGTTCCTCCGCAATCTTCTCTGAGACTGATATGTCCTATTGGGAATCTGTTTTTGTCATGGATTTTTATGTAACTGCAAAGACCTTCATAGTCGACATACAAGGAACCGGAATCGATTTGAACGTCCATGACCGGTTGACCAAGCAGTAATCGTGACAGGAGAGCCGATTCGGATGTTCAGCAATTTTTCAAAGGTCGTTCTTAGCTCGGGACATCGAGGTGAGTACTTCTTAGAGAGAGGCGTAATAAACTCCATTTAAATGGAGAGCATTAGCGATGAGTTCATCATTGGGCCACCACTGCAACGTCCCTGTAGCCAATCTGAATGGGGTTTGCAAGGGCTCTACCGCATCGGCGAATTGTTGGCTGGTGCGCAGATTCCAGGTGTGTGACATATTATCGTATGATACAAGTTAATCATATTTACTCTTACTCTTCATTCGCACAGTCACCATACGTACAGTAATGCTACCGTCCAACCATGCGATCCTCCTCGCGTTCATAAGGCCATCAAGTCATTCATCGCCACATGGCGTCCGTACGTCCCCCTCGACATCGTGAACAGGAACACACCCCTCAGCCTTATGGCGCACCTTCCAGTCCTGCTCACAACGCCGAAAGAGTCAGTACGCGCACACGCTGCTCCCGTTCCGATACGCACCCTGCGCTGGCACTCCTTGCTGCAGTAGCTCGGCTTCGTCGCCGGAGGGCAACTCCCGCTGCACTGCTTCAACCGTCGCTTGTCCATCGTGCGCACGTCGCAGCCCTCGGCCGCGCACTGGAACTGCTGGGGCTTCTCCTTGATCTTCTCCACCAGCTTCCTCTGCGTGTCGTACGCACCCCAGAGCGCCTTGAACCCGCCAAACCTCCCATCCGTCCGCGACCTCGGCCGCACCCCGTGCCTCCGCCCCAGCGCAATAAGGTGCTCCGCGACGAGTAGCGCGGCCCTGCTCGCGAGCCCGGCCGCGACCGCGCGGTCGGCCTCGCTTGCCGCGCGGAGCAAGTCCCGGTCGTGGTGGTACGCGAGCAGCGTGCCCGTGATCCGCTTCGCGCGATACTTGCTGTAGAACGCGAGCGCCGCCGCCGAGAAGGTGCGCTGGAGGACCTGCTCGGGCACGCTGCCCGGTGTACCACCAGTGGAGTCGTCGCGGCCGCGGCCGCGGGCGAGGATCAGCTCTAGCAGCTGGATCGCCTTGTCAAGCTTCTCCTCTGCCTCGCAACCGCTGCCGTGCCTGAATCGGGGTTGGAGGTCAGTGTCGTCCGTCTGGCTTTGTTCATGGATGGTGGATCTCGGGGGGGGGGGGTGTCCACGCACCTCATCGCCAGCTCGAGCATGCTCGCCGCGTCGCCCTGCTGCACGCGCTCCAGGACCGACTGAGTAGGCGTCCTCGCGACGTGGTGCGCCATGAGCACGTAGTCTCCCGCTGCGTCTAGGCGCGTCTTGAACGAGCAGAACACGGTCGACACCGCCGCGGCGTAGAAGTCGACGTTCTCGATGTCAGGCGTGTCCTCGGGGACGTCGGCGTAGTGGGTTCCATCCTCGTCCATGGTGAGCTCGTTGCCGTTCGGCCTGAGGAGCGCGCCACCATCGGAACAGCATTGGCAGCAAGGCTGGAATATCTCGTCTGCGAAGCGCATCGTTTGAAGAGTGGCAGTGGCGGTTCGGAGTTTGTCGAGGATGGGAAGTGTCGAGGGATTGCCTAGAAAGCTCGTGTCCACGCTGTCGGATTTTATACCGGAGGAATCCGCGAGGTGAAGAAAGCAATCTACAGGTGGCCAGGAACCGTGTCGCGGTGAACAAACGACGGCGTTGGCGCATCGCTCCCTTGACGACGCTCTACGTAGGAGGGCTTCGGCTAATCCCTGCATCACCATTGTATTCCTTAGTGTCGCTGCATTGTGCTGTTGTTTTGACTGTTGTCTATGTGGAGAGCTGCAGCTGCCCGGAAAGATGTTGCCAGTGGGGGCATAGAGATATTATACTACCTACGCATAGATAGTGCTCCGCCGGGTGCAGGCCTCAGTGCCCTTCCAATCTCTCGTGTAATGACAATGAATCCTGGGCATCGACATAGTATATGAACTGCTACCACTTACCGGCTTCAAGTTCCCATTTCGTCCTCCGTGACCCGATTTCGCCGATATTGTCCATGCGCCCGTCAAGTCCGCGTCGGTGATGGGATGACGCTTTCATCCAGGAATCTTCCTAATATTCTCGTCGTTCAAAAGGTAATGTACAATCACCGAGAGGATCATATGCCGGGAATGATAGTCTCCATTTGCGGTTGGCGCTTCGCTGGGACTGGATGGTGGTGTTTTAGGCAGCCCGTTTCTTGAACAGGACACGGCCGTGCGGCGCGGGAAGTACGGCCGCCACAAAGTACACGTCCGGCGGACTCGAACCGTCTCCGGGAATCTTCATGTCATAGTTGAGGATAATTTGACCCAAGACCGCTTTCAGCTCATTGGAAGCGAAATACCTTCCGGGGCTGGAACCGACAACCATCATCACGGGCTACCACCAGCGGACTGGACGGGTACGCACCAAGCATGGTTGCCATGGCCAAAGGGGATGTACTCGAGGGACGTGCTCGTGAACTGGTGCTTTAGCTCCTGGTCCTTGCTTTGCCGCATGCGGGCGTAGCGGAAGGGGTCAAACTTGTCCGCGTCCTCCAGGAGGGCGCCATCGTGATGGTGCCCATACGCGTTGGCGGCGACCAGGGTTCCTTTGGGAATGCGCGTCCCATCCCTGAGCGTGACGTCCTTGACGGCCTTCCGTGATATGGTAGCTACCGCACGTCGAGCAGCCGAGTCAGCCATGCGAGCAGGTGTGAAGGATGGCATCAGTTCGTGCGCTTACTGAACGTGGTGCCACGGCAGCGCAGTGTTTCGCGGAGGACGCTGTCGAGCTTCCACATCTTCCCCAGTGCAAGACTTGTCCAGCCGTCGGACGAGACGATCGCCTGTATCTCTTCCCGGAGCGCTTGGACGAGTTCCGGGTGTTCGGCGAGATAGTACATTACTTTACCGATGGTCTGTTGAAAGGTTGCCGAAGACGCGTTCAGTGTACCGTCAAAGTGTAAATATAGGTGCGCTTACGCTCGACGACGTATGGATAGCAGCCAGATTGAGCATGAGTACTCGTTGGGCAATGACAAACAGACTTTCTCCCCTCGGTATGGCCCGGTCTAGGATGAGCTGTAGCAAGTCGTTCTGTAGACTGTCGTTCAGTGGCTGTGGCGCGGGCTGCCCTCGGTCACTCACCGGCTTGTCATTCCATCCTTCACCCAGTTCCTCCGACACCTTCATACGGTCCTCGATAAGGGGTCGTAGATGTTGTACAGCAAGGTTGGTGTCATGTTCCGCTCTGCTGAAAAGTGGCCCCATGATACTGTCAACTTGTTAGACACGAATGGCAACGACATATATGTGATTTGGGACTGACGGTCTTATAAAGCCAGGGAGAAGGCGAAGCGCAAGCCCGCCCTTCACCACATGCACAGCAAAATCAATTGCTAGAGCGAGATAATGTTCGTTGCGACCTAGGTGTTAAAGTTAGCCCCGAGAGCGGATACTCATACTCTCAGGAGTACAGGGACTTGCTCACACAAGGGGAGGCCAACGAAAGCTCGGCTGCTGGCACGAGCGATGATCTTCTGCAATGCTGGCATGACCTCTATGCTGGTCCACTCTGCAAAACCATCAGATTAGCATATCTAAATGACTAAACGGCACACGATCTAGCAGCGCCCTACCATTTTCTTTAGTCGTAATATGATCTCTGACTGCGAGATCAACCTCGTCGACGACGTCCGGAAGGATTGTCGGAAGGGTTCTTGTAAGCTTCTCCCTTACCAATTCTAAGACATAGTCATCTGTCAAGATGGCAGGGTGGATGCAATGCTGGCCTTGAATAGTCTATGATGCCGCGTTGTGCCCCGTCTCAGCAAGGACCCCCTGATGATTCGCAACGCGCATACACGCACCTCTCCAATTCCGAGTGAGGCCGATAGTTCGTCATCATGGCGCTTCCTGAAATCTTCGACTATGTCTCTTCCAGAGACGATGACGAGCCACTGGTCCCACATAGAAAGCTTGAACGCTGACTCTGGATACTATGCCAGAGAGGGATCACATGAGTCCAATTGGCAGGCAGATCGAGGGGGGAGAGACGTACCTTCCTGTACCCTTCCTCTAGCACCGCCCTGATATCGCCTATGTTGCGAAAAGCGGAGATGTAAGATAGGCCTGGAAGAGACGAGCCTCCGATGGTGGGGATCGCGCGAAGCTGTGCTCCATCTTGACAGTCAGCGGTCTGGAACAGTAGCGACGGGGGGCGTAGCGGACTCACGGGGTTTGTATACCATCGCACAGTGTAGACGGCAACGAGCACGGCGAGACAAGCAAATGCAAGGGGCTGGATGTCGTCCATTTGGGAGAGGGAGGCGGGATGACCAACGTGCGGATATCGGAGGCAAGCTCCCAATCGCAAAGCCATAAATACGGCTGAGCCCGTGGGAGAGGCGCATCGTAAATGTGGATTCCTGCAAGCCTTTGAGGACAAGTATTCGCCCCACTTACGAGCCGTGCATGTGCTTGTGGGAGAGCAAACGAGTTTGGTCTGGTTTGGTAGACCTCGTTGCCTATCTCGACCATTTCCCCTGCCCGGTTGCTAGGCTCTAAGGAAGAGAAGATACCTTGTGTCAGTAAACGCCAAACTAGCAGGACATTAGAAGTATTTAGCTACACTCGATTGGAAGTACCGACTGTATCTCGACGAATCATGATCACGGACTCCGGAGGCGGCAAGATGCTGTGGGCAACTGTGTACCCGCAAGAAACGGGCTTATCTTTTGCAATCAACTGGCGCATATAGTCCCTGGCCTGTAATCAAGGAGAGAATGTGGATTCGTCGACGCAGGGAACATGATAGTACGCTGAGAGACTGTTGAGAGAAAAGGTGCGCTACCGTGACGGAATGAGCTGATCGCTGTCGGCCATTGCCGAAATCAGATAGCGCCCAGCGAGAGAAGCTCGACCTGCGTCCTGGACAACCACCACGACGATGGCCAAGTCGACAGGATGGGACCCCATCCTCCTCATCTCCCAAGCGAGTCCTCATCCCCACCACACACTGCTCGACACTGATCATAAATCCCAGATTATCGCCCTCCAAACGCTGCATTACCTCACTCTTTCCGTCCTCATCCCCCCAATGCTCGTCATGTTTGCCGAATCCCGATCGCTGGAGTACGAGGGTGGTGCGGCTAATGTCGGTATGCCCTGCTTTTACCACGAATGTCGTGTAGCCTAACTGCTCTTATCCTAGGGATGATCATGGATTGGCGAGAGATGGCCGGTCGACCAACAACACCCGCACTGCCGGGCGAAGGCCCTTGGAAGTCCTTCAACTCAGTATGGAGCAGCGGAAAGCAGGTCGGGATGGGGTCGATCCAGCAGGGAGCCCTCGGTAGCGTGGATCCTGTGCGATCGTGGATCATCGCGGTCTGTTGGATGGCAGCCTCTGCCGCAGAGTACGTCCCCTCTCGTGCACTCGCACATACCCTCTCATGCATTTTCTGGCCGGCTTTGCAGCGTATACTACCTATATGCGCTCGTCCGAAGACCAAGGCTCATCCTCGACTTCGCGCTCACCCTCCTATTCAATCACCTCGTTCTCACCACCTACTACGCTGCCGCCATTCCGACGTCCCTCTTCTTTTGGTTGGTCATGTGCGTCAGCGCCTCAGGTACGGTGGTCTTTGCAGAACAGCTATGTGTGAAGCGGGAGATGAGCGAGGGCCTCGTGGTAGGCCCAACGCATGACACCGAGGACAGTGTGGAGATGGGCAGTCTTCTTCGGGAAGACTAGCGTACAGATTTGCTTTTGGTTTGGCCAAGGTGCGTCGTCGGATGGCCTGTTGACGTATATGCTGACGAACAGTTACCCCATGCAGTTCATACTGTACCTTGATCCTAATGGTCATGATCTTGTCGCAGCCGGTTTAGGTTCTCCGTTGTGAAGAGTCATCCTTGAAAGAGCCATCCTTGCGGCGGACTGATCGTGCATTTACGTATGAGGCCAAGGCTGAAGCGCACCATACGTCATATGCCCTCAGTCGTCGTCCACTGGTAGAAGTTGGCTCCTAATAGCGGTGCGTTATGGCGCTCTTCTTCGATGAGGCATTCCCCGTCGACAACTTGGGTATCACATGGACCGTCTTACTATCTATGCATAGTTCCGGGATTGAATAGACGGACATGACGTTCTCCAATACGTTTCCAATTCACACAACGTCACTCGAATTGATTCTGCCCGCAATTCGTCCAGAAACGCGCGGTATGTGTGCTTTGTGCCGCAGCGATTGTCATCTGATATAGTGCCACGAAGAAGCAGATACATTGTTATCTGGTGCGACAACATCAACATCTCATCGCCCGTCTCCATCTTGGAATGTGTGGTTACAGCATGCTTTATTAGATTTGTGAGCACGCTGGTTCTGCACTGATTATCGGGATGATCCCATCTCCGTTCCTAGGACGCCCATAGCTCTCTTCTAGACACGAATGGTTTTTCGATCTGCTGGTTGTGGTTTGGTACCCTGCACCTCGTGGTTTTCCTATCTTTACCATCGTACAGCTTGCCACATAATTCTGTCTCACAGGTCCTGTTCCTTGCAGACCGTTCTCGTCATGGCTCCAATCTAAAATGGTCTCCCACCAGATTGTAGCGATATGTCAAGACACACCCGCATTCTATCCGCAGTGGAACCAATCTGGACGTCTCGGCGAATTCTGGTTCTCTCATGCAATGACGATCTTCCCTTAGAAGCCATCGCTACCATCGTTTGCCTTCCTTCCTTGTCGCGATCGGGATCTCTCTTCGCCCTACCCCAGTTCCTTGCTACGATCCTGGCCTGTCTTCCTGCGTCCCCGGTTTCTACGCCTCCTTGTGCGCAGTCCCTCCGTCCCAGTCCCTCTGCTCCAGTCTCCATCGCTTCTGAGTCTTCGCTCCCTAAGCGCCGTTCCGCAATTGATTCCGAACGAGGAAAGTGATCGAAACATACACGGTGGGCGCAGACGGCGGTCTCGGGGCGAGTACCGCCGTGCGGGGCTTCACGACTCGCCTTTCCAGGAAAGCTTCGCCGCCGCACCGTCGTGCATGTGCTGCCCCCCTGCCATCTAGTATCCCGGGCTTTCTTCCCCGATTCCCAGTGCAAAGGGGCGTCGCTCTCATGGGCAAGAACATCCTCAGCGGACCCTTGGATATCGAATCGCCAGTTTCTAGGTTCACTTCCGGGAGTCGAACATGTCATGTGCGTGTGCGTGTGTCAGCTCAGCGTTCATGGGCGTGTCTGGTCTCTCATCATTTCCATGTACAGCATGAACCCATGCTCGGGCCGTCGACAGACCGCGTCATCATCGGGCACGCGGCGGGCGGCGTATTGAACTGCCGGGCGGAGTGGCGGGCTGAAGGTTTAATACCCGCAACTGGTGTCCCTGCCTAGTTTGGGTTTTTGGACGTCGCGTTCGGAAGACGATTCGGTGAACCTGGACGGCGGTCGAGCGTCGAACTTCGGATGGACGGTCTTTTCTTTTTTGCTCCAGCATGCCACCGGGCTCTCGCGTGTGACGCCGTCGCGGACACTCTTCCCGTTCTTTGCTGCCATCGGTGTCTTCTTGGGGCTCCAGCGAAGACGGCGAGGGCGGCTCCTCTGTGCGCCTTGCGCTTGCGCCGCGACCGCAGTACTAGTACTTTCGGCCCGCCGCGTCCTCGGGCAGCTGCTGCACTGTGCAGGGCCCGCCAGGCGTGTGTCCCAGACGGCCGCACGCACGTTCTCATGACGCAGCCCCGCCACAACCCTACGCCCCGTCCGCGCACCGCGACAGGCAGGCGGGGCCCCAGCACGCAGGTATATGCTTACATACTTGCAGAGGCAAGAGCTCCGCAGGGCCACGCGCGTGCGAATCGGAAGCACGCGCGCGGACGGATGGGGCAGCGTCCGAGCCGAGCCGTGCTGGGGAGGAGTTTGAGAGGCCGTACGGTAATGATCAAGACGGGGAGTCGGACGGTGCGCGGTGGGGGTGTGGCCCTTGTCGAGTCTTTTTTACGTACGCCGGATCGGACGTGCCCCCTCGCCCTCGGAGCTCAAACGTTCAAGCTTCAAGCTTCATGGATATGGATCGCCGGCACCTGCAGCTGCAAGCGTGCGTGCGGGTGCGGGTGCGGGTGCGGGTGCAGGGCAGGTGCCCCCACCCCTCCCCCCGAGGACGGCCGCGTTGGAACTTGGGAAGACGTGCCCGCCATCATCATCATCATCATGCGGCTCGGCGGCGCATTGGCATCGGGCGACGCGATTCCCAGACGGGACAGCACCTCCTCTCACGCCCCGCGGACTCTTTCATGGAGGCCTTCGCTTGGAGCCGGGATCCGAATCGAGGCCCCGATTTGATTCCCGGACGTGTACGTACGGCGGGCCCGGGCTCCGGGCGACGACGTACACACGACGTATACGACCGACATCCCACAGGACGACGTACATATATGTAACTTAGGACGGGGAGCTCGCGCGCTATGATTGGCTCAACGTTCGAGCTCAACCTTCGGCAAGACCTACTGTATGGACGATTTTTCGCGAAGGCCGCGAAAATGAAGAAGAAGCGCTTCGAGGAAACGCCGGCGATGCTTTTCGAAACCTGGTGGGGGGCTGCGGAAAGCGGGAGAGATCGAGTTCCAGTTCGTGTGTTCCCTTGCTTGTCAGGTGCGGGGCCTGTCTGACCAATTGCAACGCGGCTCTATTGGCGGTGATGGTGGGCTGCTGCTGCTGCTGAGTAGTATGCGCGCGTCATGCCCCTGTCCGAAGACTCTGAAGCTGAAGCTGAAGCTCTGTGAGTCATGACTCATTATTCTCGCTCTCAGCTGCCCGGCCACATGCACGTCGCAGCCGGGGAGGTGTCGTTCAAGCCAATGTTTGTGATTGGATCAGACCACGCGTCGTTTCCCAGCCGACCGCCACAGGCCACGGCGCTCGAACGTGGAGATCGAAAGTGGCGACGCGAGAGGACGCGAGTGTGTTTTGCGAACGCGAGGATGTGTAGCGAGCCCGCCACGACCGACCATCTGCATGTGGCGCCGCGCGCGGACCGAGCTGCCGCGCCTCTACTGTTCGTCCTGACGAGCGAGGGTGCGCCCCAGCCGACCTGATACTCGTTGGGGATCGCAGGGGACGATGCGGGCCCGTGCGGGGATACGAAGGTGTTCTGAGCTGTGAAAATTCTCGAATGTGGCCACGGTCGTGATGACGGGGATGCGCGATTGGTCGAGCCAGGCTGTGGACGGAGTCAGGAGTCGAAGCTGGAGGCGAGCTCCGGGGGCGGTGGAACGGTCGACGAAAGATGACTGCTATTATAGCCGTGCACGAGGCGGGCCTGGGGAACCGACGTGGATCTTCTGACTGTGAGCTTCCGCTGCCGTAGCGCTACCGTAGGCAGACATAGACGCACTTGGGTGCGATCGAACGAGGGCTGCGGCGGTGGGGCGATCACGGTTTCTGTGGGCGAAAAGCGAGACAGAGGAAGGTGGTGGTGCTGTTTGTGGTCGGGGAGACGACAAATGAGTACGTTATGCGGACGGCGGCGTCATGGAGTAAGAAACCGTCTCAGGTGGTGCATGGTCGCGGCTCGCGAAGCGTGGGAGCGGTGTCTTTGCTCCGTCGCGAGTGTTTCCGAGTTTGGGAGGGAGGCTGATTGCCAACTCCGCTGCGCCACCATCGGCGCACTGAGAACTGCTCGCAGGAATTCACTTTCCCGCCTCGTTTCGCACAGGCATCTCGCTCATCTCCAGATGCAGATGTGAGCCAGTCTTAGCGTGGCGGGGCTCGCGGAGGGCAGTCCTCCTTCCCAACACCCGCTCATCTGTCCGCCTGCGTCCTGGCTCGTATTCGATCTTGTCAAACAGTATCCTGCCCTTGGCGCGCCCGGTAGCACCCTTCTTCTTTCGCGCATCCGAGTCCGACAGACGCACACGCGGCCGCCCTGACAGGTTATAAAACCCCTCCTCTCTTCCCCGCCCGCCTCCGCCTGTCCTCTTCCCTCTTCTCCCTCCTCCATAATGCAAGCTATAAAGAGTTTGCTTTCTCCGCTCACCGGGAATAGTAATCCCATTCAAGACACACTGGTTAGTCCCCCGCGTCCTCTTTCCTGACTTTTCGTTCGGCGCTGAATTTCCTTTTGCTCGTCGTTCCCAGAAACTCGTGGTCATAGGCGGGACGGTAGAGACTGCACGGAGGGCATCCGTCTCGGCGTGGAATGGCTTCATAGACTGTGAGTTGCCTCCTTGGGAACCCGGGCCGCACACCTGACCGCGTCATTCCTCGTCGCCGACAGCCTTCTTCCTGACGGCGCATTTCAGTCAGGAAGACTACCCGTATGACTGGTACGTCCGACCCCCCCGACTCCATTCGTCGCGCCGCAGCCCTTCCCACATGCCAAAAACACCCATTCCTCCCTCTCCTTCCATGATCCATCCACGCCTTCGCTCTCGTCACCTCATCAGAACACCGCCGCGCGTCTGTCATGAACTGTTTAACTGACCAGCTGCGCGTTTGACAGGTTGATGCATTGGCTTTCCAAGGCGAGTACACCGCCCGTTCCACGACATCGGCATTTCGCACTGAGACGAGCACACCGATTTAGCAACCTGCGTGGGGTCGGAGCCGAGAATTCGACATCACCACGCGCTCCGTGAGCCGGCACGGACTGACGCAGAAGACGACCGGGGACATCGACGACGACGAAGCGGTGGAGGACGAGAATGACGGAGAGTTCGCGCAGGGGGGCGGCCGCAGACGGACAGGTGAGCGCCCATATAATGTAGCCGGACCAGACGCGGTCGCCGCCGAGGACCCAAGGAACGCGACGCTGATGGAAGGCCAATATTAATGTTACTCCCCGTCGACTTCGGCAATGCAAATGCTTCCGCGTACGTTCTCGCTCTCGCACCCAGTCGCGATTGTGCCGAGCATGGGTGAGTTCCGTGTTCTCTCGATCAGCATCGTCTTGTCTGCGGTTACCTGACATCATCCTCATCATTCTTCTGTGCGTCGCGAACAGATACGACACATACCATTTACTACCGGGGACATTGGCTTCGCGTAAGCTTTCTAACTTTCTCCCGGGCTCCGCTGCGGCGTGATGCACGCAGCGGCCGGGCGGGGCGGGGCGTTCTGATGAGCGGTCAATTAAACTAGATAACCCGCACGAAGCGCTTCCAGGACTACGGCTCGTGTGCTGAGCTTAAAATAAGGTATGTCTCCCTCATCTCGCTACTTGTCGTCTCGCTCGCGCCAGCCTTTCGTGGCGCTTCGATTCGATGCGGCCCATCACGGCACCCTAATACACGCCCCGTTACGCACAGCGTCGTCGCGCGGAACAACGACATCCTCAAGCGGCTCGTGCTCGAGGCCAAGCGGGAGTACGAGAAGGACGCGGAGCACCGCGTGCACATCTTCATGGCGGACACGTACGTATGCGTAATATGATGCGCGCACCACCCGGCCCGCCCCGACCCGACCCGAACTGAAACTGAAACTGACCTGTTCTCTTCCTCGGGTTTCGCGCGTCCTCATCCGCCGCGCTGCAGGACGTACGGCTGCTGGCGGTGGAACGGCGCGCGCCAGAAGCGGCCCATGAGCTCGATCGTGCTCGAGCCGGGCGTGAAGGACATGATCCTTGCGGACTGCAAGGACTTCCTCGCCTCGGAAGACTGGTGAGCTGCGCCGTGGCCGCGCGTCCCGTGATGCCCGCTTGCTGACGTCTTCGTCTTCGCTCGCTCCCAGGTATGCCGAGCGAGGTGAGTGCAGCGCTGCGACCCTGTGCGCCGTCCGCACCTGCTGACGTTCCACCGCGACAGGCATTCCATTCCGCCGCGGCTATCTGCTGCACGGGGTCCCCGGGAGGTGCGCACACGTCGTCTTGCTCCGGGGGGGGGGGTGCTTCTCGCTGACGTTCTGTTCTTCATTCTACTGCGCTCAATCTCCTCTACCCTGGAACAGTGGGAAGACGTCGCTCATCCACAGCTTGGCGGGCGAGCTCGGGCTCGACATCTATGTCGTCAGCCTGTCGTCGAAGGGGTGAGCGTGACGCGCCTGGTGCCCGGAGTGGTTGAGAGTCGTAGTGCTGACGAGAGCGTGCATCGTTCTGCGCCGCGTGTGCGCATTGCAGAATGAGCGATAACACGCTCACGACGCTCATGGGCAACGTGCCCTCCAGGTGAGCATCTCAGATTGATGCAGTCGTTCGCCCGCTGCATTGGCGCTGTGGCCAGGTCGCCGTTTCAGGAAAAGGCCACCGCCGTGGCACGGTTCGGGTTCTGAGGTGGGCGCGTGGGGAAGCCATACGTGACTGCTGACCCCCTCCTGCCCGAACAGGTGCATCCTCCTGCTCGAAGACCTCGACGCGGCGTTCACGCGCGGCATCTCCCGCGACGAGACGTCCACGGGCGTCCCGACCAGCTCCTCGTCGTCCGGCAGCTCGTCCTCGTCCAAGAGCAAGGAGCGCGAGGAGAACAACGACGGCTCGACGCTCTCCCTGAGCGGGCTCCTGAACAGCCTCGACGGCGTCGCCGCCGCCGAGGGCCGGTAAGTCGGCCTTAGTCCAAACCTCCGCGCCCGCACCCTTTTACCCCCCCCCATCACTACCACTCAATCGCCGTGTGTGCCTGTATGACGCGACGGTTGCTGACAGTTTTTGGCTTGGCCGGCAGGCTGCTGTTCGCGACGACGAACCACATCGAGCGCCTCGACCCCGCGCTGAGCCGCCCGGGGCGCATGGACGTCTGGATCAACTTCAAGCACGCGACCAAGTGGCAGGCGGAGGGCATCTTCAAGTGCTTCTTCCCCGCCAAGCACGCACCCGCACCCGCACCCGCACCCGCCGACAAGGACAGGGCGGAGGCGAGCGGGGCGAACACGAACAACATGGCGGAGTCGAAGCGCGAGCGCGCGACGAGGACGCACGCGATCCCGCTCCTGTCCGAGGAGGAGATTTCGGATCTCGCGAGGCGCTTCGCGGACGCGATCCCGGAGAACGAGCTGAGCGTGCGTGTTTGCACCCTTGGCCCCGGGTTTTCTGGTGTGCGCTGACGCCGTCCACTTTTTTTCGTCCGTGCGTTCTGGGACGCTTGTTTTGGTTTGACTTTCGCTTAGGTTGCCGCCCTCCAAGGGTACCTCCTCCGGAACAAGACCCGCCCGCGCGAGTGCGTGGAGGAGGTCGCGGCGTGGTGCGTGTCGGCGTCTTGGTCGCGCCCGTTTAATCGCCGGCGGCGCACGCTAAAGTCGAGCTAATCTCCACGTGGTGTGCAGGGTGGTCTCCGAGCGCGAGATGCGCGAGAAGCTGAAGAAAGAGAAGGAGGAGGTGCGTGGCTCCATTTTCTTTTCCCGCGCGGGCGTACGATGGCCTGCTGATGCGTGCGTGCGTTGCTCATTTCCTCTTGCGACGACAGCGCGAAGCCAAGGAGAAGAAGGAAGCGGAAGAGAAGGCGCGGAAGGAGGTGCGTCTCGTCTTTCCTTTACGTCGGCCGGTGCGCATTGGCCGCGGGGGTTGTTGGGTTTGACCCCCCAGTTTTGCTTTTGGGTCCCGAGTGTCCGAAATGTGCTGGCGCTGACTCGTGTTTTACAGAAGGAAGAAGTCGAAGCGAAAGAGGTACTGTGACGCGCCGGGCCTTTTTCCTAATGTACAACCCAGGCTGACTCTACGGGCGGCGCGCAGAAGGAAGAAAAGGCGGCGAAAGAGGTATGAGATGATCGTCACGAAGTCGCGCCATGTTCGTTTTACCGTACGACCGCGCTCACGCCCCCTGCCCGTTGTCGTCCAGAAGCTCGAGAAGGAGGTCCTGCTCCAGGCGCAACAGCAGAAAAAGGAGCCGCGCGTCAAGTCGAAGCGTCGCGAAGCCAAGCTCGCCGCGTCGGCGGACACCAGCAACAACTGCACCCAAACCTCGGACGCTTCGACGTCCACGTCCGAGTCCGAGAACACGAGCGGCGCCGAGGCCGACTCCGAAGAGAGCGTCACGTCCGAGGAGGAGGCCGAGAAGGCGACCAAGCCGCCGTCCGACAAGTGGGTCGCGGTCAAGGCCGAGCAGCAGCCGCAAGTCCCCGCTGCCGCCGCTACTGGCTCCGAGCCCCAGGCCCCAGGCGCATGGGAACCCGAGTCGCAGTCGGCTGACGCGAACGCGGATGCGTCCCCGAGCGCGTGAGGTGCCCGAGTTTCGCACCTCCGCCCTCCCCCTTGCCCCTGGTACCGCGCGGTACTTAGACTGGCTCTCTGTGTCTCTGGTGTGCTATGCTGTCGTCTTGCTGGTCGAATGTCTGGGTGTCCTCGTCACGTTTCTCCGATGTACAGTCCGCCGTCCTGATCCCGTCCCATTCCCATCCGCTGCGCCCCAAGCTGATCTGCAGTTGCATTTCAGCCGGCGCCGCCGTCACGTCTCGCATACACCATAGATGCCGTTTTGTACGTACATATTTTCTGACGTCCTCGCTAACGCTTTGTTGTGTAATGATGTACGCCATTCCCCTCACGCTGTCCGCTCCTGTGCAACGTTAATGATACGCCGCACCCGCGCATACACGCTCGTGGGGGTTGGCTCCTGTCGCTGTTTATGTACATGAATCCTAATGAACTCATGCTTTGATAGCGATCATTCGAATTTTGCACTCAGCCGCGATCGACCTACGGTCCAGGGTTCCAAGGTTTGAAAATTGACTGCTGCTGGCGGAGTTCACGACTACGGAGGGATCAGGTGAAGTGAGATGATCGGTATATCATGAAGGAACACGAATGTAAGGTACTGTACGAATACGTATATGATGTGCATGCACGGACATGAGAACCAAACGAGAGGGAGGGACGTAATACGACAGAGCAAATTCTAGCTGTAACGAGAGCGAGTAGCAACATATGCATGCATGCATATTCGTCGACAACCCGCATATATGCAGGTGTTTGTGTGTGTGAGCGGTGATACCCTCTTCGGGCTGATCAACCCCAACCGCCAACTCCGACCTCTGTCCCCGCCAGCCTATGGAGACCGTGATAGCCTCCTCACGACGACTTGAGCGTGACTTCGGAGAGCGTCTTGAACGCGTCTCGGTACGCATCCAGCAGAGCCTTGACGCGAGTCCGCTCTGCAACGAGCGCCTCGTCTTCGTTGAGGAGCTCCCCGAAGAGCTCCGGCTTGTACAGCGCCGCGACGAGGCGGTTCTGGACCTGCTGCGAGGTGTTGTTCACGAGGAGGTGCATGATGGCCTTGGGGACGAGGTCCTGGATCGTCTGCCGGACGATGGCGAAGTAGGACTGGATGAGGGACCGGATGAGGTTCGTCTCCATCTCCTCGCGCATCGTCAGCTGCGCGCTCCCGTCGGACGCCTGCGAGGGAAAGAGAAGGTCAGTAAAGTTTGCATGTGGTTCGTAGAGCAAAGACGAGAATGAGTTCAGAACTCGGAGAAGGCGTGATGTTCTGCAGAAATCCGTCCGCAGTCTCCGCCCAACACGTCGAAGCAGCGAAGACCGACACGACGCATGCGTGCGTACGACCCACACATAGATCCGGTCCAACCACGATAAGCCACACAAGATCCGTGACAGACACCCCCAGCGAACCACCTTCTGCTCCGGAAAAAAACCCAACCACAATCCGCAACCACCCGTTCAACCTCAACCACAACCACAACCGCAACCCATCATCAATCAGAAACGGCCTCCGGCCGATAACCACCACACCCCAAAACGAAACCGAGCAACTGACCGCCTCGATGTGCCTCCCCAGGCTCTTCATGTCGTACGCCGCATTGCTCCTGTCCATATTCCCCCGCTTGCCCGCCATCAGCCCAGCCTCGAGCGCAGGGTCCGCCCCAGACACGTCGCGCCCCGTCGGCCCGCGCTCGGCGCTGGGGCCCGCCAGCGGGCCCGGCCCGTTCTGCCCAAAGAAGTAGTTCAGGAACGTCTCCTTGGCCGTGCCCGAGTGCGGGGACGTCCCCGGGCCCCCGCCCCCGCCCGTGGTGGTGCTAGACGCCCCAGAGACGTTGCGCGAGGACGTCGCGTCGCGGTGGTGGTGCTGGTGCTGGTGGTGCTTCCCTGGGGCGTTCCGTGCGGGGACGCTGATGGACGGCGCGGGGGAGCGGGAGGAGCGCTCGTTGAGGGCGGAGGACGTCGAGCGCGCAGAGAGGCCGTTCGCGCTCCCGTTCCCGTTCGCGGGCGCGGAGGCCTCGTCTTGCGAGTCGTCGTCGTCGGTCGGGATGCCGACGATGCCGTTGATGGACTCGGCGGAGGAGGGCTGCGTGCGACCGTGTGTACGCGCGTGGTGTTCGGTAGGCGTGCGCTGCGGTGCTCAGTATGAAAGCTGAAGAAAGGCGCAGGAGCGGACTCACTCGGGGAAGGATCTGCTTTGGCTGTGGGGAGGTCATGGAGTGCGCTGCGGCAGCGGAGCCCTGGATAAATGCAGGGTGGTTCGTGTTGATGTATGCGGTCTGGATGTCAATCAGGCTCTGGGTGTAGTCCGTCGTGGGTCCGAGGCGTTCGCGGAGAAGCTCAGAAATGGTCTCAACGAGCTGGGCATGCAGTCTGGGGAACCGTTGAAGCTCCTGTTTGAAGCCATCAGAAATAATGTTGACGATGTAGGGCGCAAAAGAGGATACCGACCGCACTCGTGCAGTTATGACATATCTTGACCAGCTCCTCGTACACGAGCTCCACGCACCGCAAACTCGGCGCTTCCAAGAGCTTGATCTGGGGCTTCACGAGCAAGTCAAACGCAATCTCGGGTACGAACAGACTCGGCCGGGGACCCGTCGAGTTTCGGATAGCGGTCCGGATATCCTGGTTGTCGAGGTTGTGCGTCGCGTCAATGGACGTCAGCGCGGCGCCGAAGACGTCGTTGAAGATATAATATATGCGCGCGCCACCAGAGAGCTCCTTCGTGGAGATGTCGACACTTGTTCCATCGATCGACGCGACAAAGTCCCGCGCGAACTGCGTCATGAGCCGGAGCACGAGCGCGCCTTGCTGCAGTCCGCACCCAGCGCATTAGTCTCTCCGCCGAAGGGAGACATAACTAAAACCTACCTGGTTCTTGTCCCCATAAATCGCAGCGTCCCCGAACGAGCTGAGCTCCTGCTGCGCCTGGCCCATCAGCGTATTCAGCCGCGCCTTCATGTCGGGCAGCTTGTCCCGAATGTGGCCCATCAGCACCTGGTTCAACGTCTTCGCGAGGTACCGCGTCCCGTTCTTGTGCGCGATGTTCCGGTACGCGGGGTGGTTCCGGAAGAACTCGCCCTCGCTCTCCATCGCGTCCCCCAAAGGCTTCTCCGCGTTGATGTCCGCCTGCGAGCGGTTCACGATGCCGATGAAGCCCAGCTTGAGCGGGTACACGCGCCCCGTGAGGATGTCGAGCGCGTTCGTGCCCGCGTCCATCAGGTCGAGCTTGGTGAGCACGCCGATCGTGCGCCGCCCTTGCGGGTCGACGGACCGCGCGAGTTTGAGGGCTTCGGAGTTCGCGAGGTCGACATTCGCGGCGGACACGGCGAGGATCACGCTGTGAAGCGGAGGGGAGTTAGGGCGCGGTCGGATGGAGAAGAAAGAACGCACCAGTTGGGTTTGGAGATGTAGTCGAGGACGAGGCTCCGGATTTGTCGCTCGATGTCGCTCGGCTGGTCACCGACTGGGAGCTGGTGCGTAGTCCGGGCTGTCAGTACGGCGAGCATTCATTCCGATTGGGCTAAAGAAAACCAGTAGTCTCAAAACCATCCGATATAGAGCTTGTCTCTGCTCAGGTTGGAGGTTCGGGCGGAGAGCGCAAAACCCGGGCAGAGACACCCTATACCCGTCTGATGACTTTCGTAGAGGCGGGAGGGGTATCGTCACTTTGCATGACACACACGTCCCCTACTCCTGGCTCTCCGCACGTATTGAGGGGTCCCTGTAGGCAACCCAACCCAGCAACAAGGAGCTTGGAACATGGATGTGTGAGTCACACGACTGGTTTCGTGGTCGCGCGCAGAGAGCAGAGTGGATGTATGCGCAGGAGTGTTCTCGCACCGGACCGCGCGCCACGCGTAAGGAGAAACAGAGGTCGCGATGCCTCTACCCCGCATGTGTCAGGGTAGAGCAGCCGAGGTGGCAGCCCTTCAAGCCAGCAGATGTATGCATGCTATGGAGCAACGAGTGCGGTATGTATGCCCGACGCGCAGCGAGCACGAGGAGTGCCTCGCACGCGCGTCGTGGAACAGGTCCCGCAATGTAACTGCAAACTGATGGCCGCCTTCCGCCCGGTGCACTGTGCGATGAACAACGCATCCCATGCAATCCGGAGTACGCGAGCTGAATGCACAGGCCAGGACCCACAGAATAACATCAAAATGTGGGATCCCCTTCCGTTGTAAGATAAACGCACCCATCGCTCCCATATCATATCTCCCAACACTTCCGTAGCAGCAGCAGCAAAGCGCGTTGGCATGCGGCATACCCGAGGCGCCAAATTTCGCCCAGTACGAGCCTAGACTCCATCCTCCTCTCGTCTAACGTCGGACCAGACCCAAATACCCGCCTTCACACTAGAGCCCTGATCCAAGTGGCGCGCTCGACGAAAAATGCCACCCATTCTGAACGAAACACGCACCTTTGTCAACCCGGGCAAGTCCACCAGTGTCAAGTCGAGCACGTTCGGGCTGTATATGCGGAGGTGGATGGGGAGCTTGCTGATGCCCTTGTTCTGGCCCGCGACGCGGAACGTCTCCTGCTCGATCTCGCGGCGGATCTCGTTGAAGTCGGTGTAGCGCTTGTCTATGTGGAGGAACTGGCCCCATTCGGTGTAGTCGGAGGGCGTGTCGGGGACGGGGGTGTGGATGAGCTGGAGGACGAGCGGTCTGCGGGTGACGATGCCCTGGCCGCGGGGGAGGAAGTCGCGTCCGACGATGCTGGGTGTGAACGGCAGGGATTAGGACGGGAGAGGGGACGATGGAAATGGAGGGTGCGCACGTCTCTAGGACACTCGACTTTCCTGCTGACTGGCTGCCAACCTGGACCGATTGTCAGCATGGTAAGTTCATGTCTAACAGCCAAAAGTACGAACCACGGCGAGCTGGGGCATGTCCAGCTCTCCGCCTGGATGCACGTGAGTCGGAGACTAGGAAGAGGCGGGTTTGAGCACGCACCGAGGTTGGCGAAGGTGTCCTGGAGCTTGTTGACGAGTTTGATAAGATCGGCGTCCATGGCTGAGAGGACGAGTGGCGGGTCGTAGCGGTCGTGAAGAGAGTCGTGGCCGAGGAGGATGTGGTGGAGAACGCACAGAGTTTCCAACATTCACGGTCTTTCCGAGCTCGGCGCCAAAAACGCGTCGCCACGGCGTGCCGACGCAGCTTCCGCGGGCGCTCCACATCCTTGTTCTTGGGCTTCCACTGCCAGTGCACACACACCGAGTGCTGCCGGCACACACTCTCCCTCTCGGCTGTCCTCTCCTCCCCCCTCTGTCCGACTGCACTCGGGTGGCATCTGCGCCGACCAGACACGACGGGTCATGCCGTCCCAATACGAGCCTCTCGGCCAGGATGCTCCGGACGACTACTTCCATGCCGAGTCTTCTACTCGTGTGAACACCGCCTTCGCTCCTAAGCCCGAGACCTACTATGGCGAAGGTCCCTTCGACCCGCCAAGCTCAGACGATGAGTCGGAGGTGCTTCTCGAGAAGAATGTTTCACGGGAAAGCGGTGCCTTCGAGGAGGAAGGGCACTTAATCGTAGGCAGCAGCAAAGTACGTCCTCCGCACCGTGCACTTCCTGCGCCAGCCCACAAACCTCTCTTTGAAGAAACGGCCTGCCTCGTTGAAATTCCTAATTTTTGGTCTCGCAACACTCGTTTCTATTGCCGTCGTCATCGGTGTATTCGCCGCCAGATCCTACACCGGCACTCCCTTCCGCGTGCAAGGGGTCCAGCACCTTACTATGGACCACTTTTTCAACGGTACATTCGCTTCAAATAGAAAGGATATTCACTGGGTTCCCGAAGGTGAGTTTTGGAATCCCTCTACATTCTGTCTGTGTGCTGGCTTCGCTTGGACGTACTTCGGCTGCGCGCATTCTCCGCAGTCTTCGAAATGTGGTCTCGAAACCAGACGTTTTGAGGCGCGCGTCCTAGGATGCATAACGGGAAGACACCGAGAACGCGTCCTAAACGTCTGGTGAATTTGTATAGCGGGGTGGGGGCTTACCTGGTCCCCCTTCACGATGCTGGGTCGATCGCGTCAAGTTCCCGGCCAGCCCTTTCCCCGCGTCAACTCTAAGCATTGAAGACTGCGCACAGTGGATACCTCGCAATTCTCTGTGGGGTGAGGTGACGCTCTCTCAAGTGACCTGGCTATATGCGCGCTTTTGATCGGCGTGGGTGATTTGGGGAGGCATTGATTCACCTAATGGAGGGAGAGCTGGCGCGACTGTAGGCTCGCAGTCTCAGCATCGGGATTGCGAGCGAAAGACTTCCCCAGTCGTGAGCCCCCGGGGACCTTCCTGGAACAATATATGCACGGGACGCTTTTCGCAATCGCATTCACACGCGTTGCAACTCACGGACACGACATCGCGGTGAGGTTAGCGTGCCCGTATAGCGTAAAATCAACGAGGGCAGAGAACGAGAACAGGCATGAAGTCATTATGCGCGGTGTCGCGCGCAGAGCGCACACCACGGGTCAGAACTGGTGGGACGCCGATCGCGAGCTCGCACGCTGAGCAGGAGCGCGCCGTGCTCAGACCTGACATTCACGTCCTCTCTCGTAAGAAGCACATCGTCATGGACAGTGTGAAAAGCGGACACGACGCGTCTCCAAGGTATGAACCGTCTAGGTACCAGAAGACTATCAAGCATCATAGAAAAGTCTCGTAACCAGTCATTCGGAACGCGTCCCAGAAATGAAAACGGGAAACAATGAGGAAGAAGGGGACACATTCCAAAACATCTGGTGAATTTCGTGGAGGGGTGTGAGCTTCACTTCCACTCGCCGCGAACGTGCGCCTCCACCTTTTCCCTCCGTCAGCTCTAACCGTCGGACATGCGGTCTCAGGTGGACGTGGGTTTGTCTCAGATGACATAGTCCAAGAGGGAGCGGGTTTGACGCGTTACGTCGCGAACAAAAAAAAACTCACGAGTCATGAGCGAGTGGAAATGGAAGCCCCCCTACCACCACGAAATTCATCGGACGCCTTGGAATGTGTCCCCTCGTTTCTGGTAATGTTCCGATTTCCTTTCTGGGACACGTTCGAAACGGCTGGTTATGAGACTACTTCAAATGTGCCAGGAGATACTGCTAGTGTGACCATCAGTACTCACATTGCGTCTACAGCTGGGGACGGGGTGTACGCAGTTATTGAGGGCTCAATCATTTCCCTCCACGATTTGAAGACCAACACGACCAAGGACTTGGTTTCTTTGGTCGACATTCGCGACGTGAGCATCCTCCCTGGCTTTCTGATGGCATTCAAGGCTTATCATTTGCAGGAACACGGGTCCCCATTGAGTTGGTCTGAGTGGAAACTCTCGAAGGATATGAAATATCTTATGGTTAAGGCCAACTGGAAGAAGGTACGTCCGAACGTCTGCGCCATTTTGTTTCGAGTTCGCTGAATCATTGCAGCAATGGCGGCACTCGAGCTTCGGCAACTACTATGTCCACGAGCTCGCGACCAAACAGACGCGTCCGCTCATTCCCCCGTCAAACCCGCCAGTGACTGCATATGCTACCTGGTCACCAACGGGCGAGTCCATCGCGTTCGTCGCAGAGAACGACCTCTACGTCGTCCCGTCGCCCTTGTACGTCCTGCCAGGCACATTCCTCATCCGCAGCGTATTGACCTGGCCCTCGCCGCTCACAGCCTCACACCCGTGCGCATCACAGCGTCTGGGAACGCCTCGCTCTTCCACGGGGTGCCCGACTGGGTGTACGAGGAGGAGGTCTTCTCGGCCGACTACGCTCTCTGGTGGGCGCCCGACTCGTCCAAGCTCGCGTTCCTCGCATTCGACGAGACCGCCGTCGACGAGTACTCGTTCCCGATCTACAACCCGTCCGACGACGCGCACGCCGTCGTGCCCTACCCCAGCGCCGTCGTCATGAAGTACCCGAAGCCGGGGTACAGCAACCCGCTCGTGTCCGTGCACGTCTTCCAGCTCGGGACGTACCTCGGCAGTGTGCAACAGGCGGGGGGCGCGGCGAACGTGAACACGACGGTGCTCGCGCAACAGGCGACGGTCGAACTCGACTGGGATGGACGCGTGGCGAAGGAGAACAGCATCATTGCGGAGGTGGCGTGGGTGAGCGGGGACGCGTTGCTAGTGAAGGAGGTTACACGCTCGGCGGAGGACGGGCATGTCGTGTACTTTGACTTGGCGCGTGAGTCCGGGCGGGTGGGCAAGCCGGTGAGGAGACTAGGCAAGGACGGCGAACAGGGCGACGACGGGTGGATCGACGCGGTATGTACTCTGTTTTCATCCGCGTCGCGGCGCACTGCTTGCCGAGATGCTTACTCGCATACCCAGACGCAGGCGATCTATCCCATCGACGCTGCGCTCTCGCCGCATGGCGTCCCTGCATACCTGGACATCGTCCCCACCCCGGAAGGATACAACCACATCGCGCTCTTCAGTCCGGCGAACTCGAGCACGCCCAGGTTCCTGACGTACGGCGAGTGGGAAGTTACCAGCGAAATCCTCGCCGTGGACGTCAACCGCGGTCTGGTGTACGTGATCGTCTTTCCCCTTTCCTCGAAATCAGGCGTCTGTATCTTATTCGCATGAGGGGCAGGTATTTCCAAGCGGCGAACCCGTCTTCCACGCAGCGCCACATCTACTCGGTGCCGCTCCCGAGCCTCCAGAGCGCGGACCGCGTCACGCCGAGTTCGCTGACGGACATCTCCAGCCCTGGGTACTATGAAGCCAGTTTCTCGCCCCAGGGCGCGTTCTACCTGCTCAGCTACCGCGGGCCGCACCCGCCATGGCAGCGTATCATCCACGTTGGCCACGACGGTACGTACCCTCCACCCGCGTCCTGCAGAGCTCGGAATGGAGCCTGACGATTCGGGCTGACCCCAGACTTCGAGTACATCGTGAGCGAGAACCCGCGCCTGAACGACACGCTCGCGACGTACGACCTGCCCCTGGTGACGCACTCGACGCTCGAGTCGGACGGGCACACGCTGAACGTGCTCGAGATGCGCCCGCCCCGGATGGACGACTCGGGGCGGACCAAGTACCCGGTGCTGTTCCGCGTGTACGGCGGGCCCGGGTCGCAGATGGTGGACGTGCGCTTCCAGCACGACTGGCACGACTACGTCGTGTCCGAGCTCCAGTACATCGTCGTCGTCGTCGACGGGCGCGGGACGGGGTTCAAGGGCCGCAAGCTCCGGAACCCGGTCAAGAACAATCTGGGGCGGTGGGAGACGCGCGACCAGGTCAACGCGGCGAAGGCGTGGGCCGCGAAGGAGTACGTGGACCCGAAGCGGATCGGGATATGGGGGTGGAGCTACGGGGGCTTCATGAGCTCGAAGGTGCTCGAGGCGGACGCGGGCGTGCATTCGCTTGCTATTGCCGTCGCGGTGCGTGCCCCTTGTCGTGCTCTCCGAAGCTTTGCTCATGTTTGTCTCTGTCTCTTTATCTAGCCTGTGACCAGCTGGAGATTATATGGTCAGTCTTCCAGCGTGCTTACATCTCCGGCATGCCCTAACATTGTACCACAGACTCGATCTACACGGAGCGGTACATGAACCTGCCAGCCGCGAACCCGGACGGGTACGTGACGGCGTCGATCTCGAACGTGACCGGGTTCCACCACGCGGACTTCCTGCTCATGCACGGCTCGGGCGACGACAACGTGCACTACGCGAACTCGGCGCACCTGCTCGACATGTTCACCGCCGGGGGCGTGCGCAACTTCCGGTTCCGGATGTTCACCGACAGCGACCACAGCATCTACCGCCGCGGCGCGAACCGCGAGCTGTACGAGTGGATGACGTCGTTCCTGGTCGAGAAGTGGGGCAAGGGCGGGAAGCGGAGGGCGTGGTGATGACCGGTGACCGGCGTCGGCGTGTCGTTGCGGGTTGGTGTGTGGGATGTTGCTCGTGTGTGTATCTATTACTCAATAAACTGCCCAGGTTGCTGCTGGGTTTAGTGATGACTATACCATATCCGAGGGCCATGGTATTCGCAATCGCAGGGACTTAGAGACCTGGGTCGAAGGCCCTTATAAACTACTGTTTTTCTAGTCCTTGTGCTGTGCTGCCGAGAGCGACTGGGACGGAGGGACTACGACGGACGAGAAACAGAAACCGGAGAAGGCAGGCCCAGATCGTACCGAGGGACTCCAGCAAGAGGTCCCGATCGCGGCAAGGAAGGCAGAAGTTCGTAGCGATGAATTCCAGGGTCGTCATCGTATGACAGAATCAAGGTTCGCCCAGGCGTCCAGATTAGTTCAAGTGCGGATGGAGGGGATGTGTCTCGATATATTACTCCAATCTGGTGCGAGCCCATATGCGGTTGGACTGGGTCCATGAGCCCTCGCTTCGTACATATCTCCATGACCGGTACGGCGCCTTCACAGCTCTTTGCAACCTAGACCGGCTGCGACAAGATTATGATCATTAGGAGCAATGTACAGTGACGATCTGTGTGTGGTAATTCTCTTCGTCAGCATATACGTCAACAGGCCATCCGACGACGCACCTTGGCCAAACCAAAAGCAAATCCGTATCCTAGTCTTCCCGAAGAAGACTGCCCATCTCCACACTGTCCTCGACGTCATGCGTTGCGCCGACCACGAGGCCCTCGCTCATCTCCCGCTTCACACATAGCTGTTCTGCAAAGACCACCGTACCTGCGGCGCTGACGCACATGACCAACCAAACGAAGAGGGACGTCGGAATGGCGGCAGCGTAGTAGGTGGTGAGAACGAGGTGATTGAATAGGAGGGTGAGCGTGAAGTCGAGGATGAGCCTTGGTCTTCGGACGAGCACATATAGGTAGTATACGCTGCAAGGCCGGCCAGAAAATGCATGAGAGGGTATGTACGAGTGCACGAGAGGGGACGTACTCTGCGGCCGAGGCTGCCATCCAACAGACCGCGATGATCCACGATCGCACAGGATCCATGGTACCGAGGGCTCCCTGCTGGATCGACCCCATCCCGACCTGCTTTCCGCTGCTCCATACTGAGTTGAAGGACTTCCAAGGGCCTTCGCCCGGCAGTGCGCGTGTTGTTGGTCGACCGGCCATCTCTCGCCAATCCATGATCATCCCTAGGATAAGAGTAGTTAGGCTACACGACATTCGCGGTAAAAACAGGGCATACCGACATTAGCCGCACCACCCTCGTACTCCAGCGATCGGGATTCGGCAAACATGACGAGCATTGGGGGGATGAGAACGGAAAGAGTGAGGTAATGCAGCGTTTGGAGGGCGATAATCTGGGATTTATGATCAGTGTCGAGCAGTGTGTGGTGGGGATGAGGACTCGCTTGGGAGATGAGGAGGATGGGGTCCCATCCTGTCGACTTGGCCATCGTCGTCGTGGTTGTCCAGGACGCAGGTCGAGCTGCTCTCGCTGGGCGCTATCTGATTTCGGCAATGGCCGACAGCGATCAGCTCATTCCGCAGGGCACCTTTTCTCTGTCTCTCAGCGTACTAATACTCATGTTCCCCGCCTCAACAAACCCAAATCAATGTTCTCTCCTTTACAGGCCAGGGACTATATGCGCCAGTTGATTGCAAAAGATAAGCCCGTTTCTTGCGGGTACACAGTTGCCCACAGCATCTTCCCGCCTCCGGAGTCCGTGATCATGATTCGTCGAGATACAGTCGGTACTTCCAATCGAGTGTAGCTAAATACTTCTAATGTCCTGCTAGTTTGGCGTTTACTGACACAAGGTATCTTCTCTTCCTTAGAGCCTAGCAACCGGGCAGGGGAAATGGTCGAGATAGGCAACGAGGTCTACCAAACCAGACCAAACTCGTTTGCTCTCCCACAAGCACATGCACGGCTCGTAAGTGGGGCGAATACTTGTCCTCAAAGGCTTGCAGGAATCCACATTTACGATGCGCCTCTCCCACGGGCTCAGCCGTATTTATGGCTTTGCGATTGGGAGCTTGCCTCCGATATCCGCACGTTTTCATCCCGCCTCCCTCTCCCAAATGGACGACATCCAGCCCCTTGCATTTGCTTGTCTCGCCGTGCTCGTTGCCGTCTACGCCGTGCGATGGTATACTAACCCCGTGAGTCCGCTACGCCCCTCGTCGCTACTGTTCCAGACCGCTGACCGTCAACGTGGAGCGCAGCTTCGCGCGATCCCCACCATCGGAGGCTTGTCTCTTCCAGGCCTGTCTTACATCTCCGCTTTTCGCAACATAGGCGATATCAGGGCGGTGCTAGAGGAAGGATACAGGAAGGTACGTCTCTCGCCTCGATCTGCCTGCCAACTTTTGGACTCATGGGATCCCTCTCTGGTATAGTATCCAGAGTCAGCGTTCAAGCTTTCTATGTGGGACCAGTGGCTCGTCGTCGTCTCGGGAAGAGACATGGTCGAGGATTTCAGGAAACGCCCGGATGACGAACTATCGGCTTCACTTGGACTAGCAGAGGTGCGTGCATGTCATTGCGAATTATCAGGGGGGTCTTACCGAGACGCATCGTAGATATTCCAATCCCAACATTTCTTCGTCTCTGGCATTGCGGATAACCATCTCACAGAATTAGTAAAGGAGAACCTTACAATAATCTTACCGAAGATCCTCCCAGACATCATCGACGAGGTCGATCTCGCCATCAGAAACCATATCACGGCTGAAGAGGATGGTAGGGTGCTGCTGGGTTGTGTGCTATTTAGTATTGTTTCACATGCGTATCCGATTGCGTTGCAGAGTGGACGAGCATAGAGGTCGTGCCAGCATTGCAGAAGATCGTGGCTCGTGCCAGCAGCCGTGCTTTCGTTGGCCTCCCCTTATGTGAGCAAGTCTTTGTGCTCCTGAGAATATCTACGCTCGGGACTAATATCAATGTCCAGGCCGCGACGAAGGCTATCTCGCTCTCACAGTCGACTTTACGGTGCATACGGCGAACGGCGGGCTTGCGCTTCACCTTGTCCCTAGCTTTATAAGAGCGTGAGTCAGTCCCAGTTTATATGTATGCCATCGCAATTTATTGCTGACACGTTGACAGTACTGTAGCGCCACTTTTCAGCAGAGTAGAACACTACACCAACCTTACTGTACAACATCTACGCCCCCTCATCGAGGACCGTGTGAAGGCATGGGAGGAACTGGGTGAAGGATGGAATGACAAGCCAGTAAGTGGTCTCGGGTAGGTGCAACAGCCACTGAACAACAGTCTATAGAATAATTTGCTACAGTTCATCCTGAATAGGTTTATACCGAAGGGAGAAAACGTATTTGCCATTGCCCAACGGCTGTTAGTAGTCAACTTGGCCGCTATCCATAACTCATCGAACGTAAGCGCAGCCATATTCACACTTTGGCGCTGGACTTGATGCGCCATCGGCGACCTTTTCAGACCATCAGTCAAGTGCTCTACCGTCTCGCCGAAGACCCTGAACTCGTTCGAGCACTACGGGAAGAGATACAAGCGGTCATCTCGTCTGACGGATGGACGAGCGTCGGGTTGGGGAAGATGTGGAAGCTCGACAGCATCCTCCGGGAGACACTCCGCTACCACGGCATATCCCCCAGTAAGAGCCCGAACCAGTGTCATCTTGCACCTGCGCGTATGGCTGACTCGACTGCTCGACGTGCGGTAGTTTCCATATCGCGGAAGGCCATCAAGGACGTCACGCTCAGGGACGGGACGCGCATCCCCAAGGGAACCCTGGTGGCCGCAAACGCATACGGGCAACATTTCAATGGTGCCTTCCTGGAGAATGCGGACAAGTTTGACCCCTTCCGCTACGCACGCATGCGGGATGCCAAAGACCGGGGCTCGGGGCACCGGTCCACAAGCACGTCCCTCGAGTACATCCCCTTTGGCCACGGTCACCATGCTTGGTGCGTACCTATCTAGTTCGCTAGGGGCGGCCTGCGATTGATGGTGATGAATTTCGGTTTCAGCCCCGGAAGGTATTTCGCTTCCAAGGAGCTCAAAATCATCTTGGGCCAGATCATTGTCAACTATGACCTGAAGCTTCCCGGAAACGGTTCGCGTCCGCCGGATGTCTACTTTATGACGGCCGTACTTCCCGCGCCACACGGCCGTGTCCTGTTCAAGAAGCGGGAGCCGTTTGCCTGAGGCACGCTGTTCGAAGTTCGAACATGGAGACTGTTATTTTCGGCATATGATCGTCTCGGTGATTGTACATTACCTTTTGAACGACGAGAATATTAGGAAAAATTGCTGGATGAAAGTGTTTAGTCTTCTGAGCCGTTTCCTAACCCGTCCCCGACGCGGACTTGAGGGGCGCATGGAAAGCACAGGCAAGATCGGGTCACGGAGGACAAAACGGGAACTTGGAGCCCAGCGTTTGGCCACAGCCGATACGCCTGGTGCATGTACGTCACGCTTCGCGGTCCTTCCAGGCTGTCGACACGGACGAAGCCTGTGCGCACTGTTCTTCTCGTTCAAGCTGACGCACCTGCACCGCCCATTCTTGCCTACAGGCGTCATGACCGGGAGAACGCGAAGCCGTCGACAGGAGTCCCCCGCCGCCTCGACTGGTCTATATACAGTGAGTGCAGCTCTATCCCTTCCAAATGGGCGTCCTCGTGGTGGGGAGACTTGAATGCATACGTAAATATTCACTCCCTCTACAACAATACACACGCACCTGGTAACCTCATTAAGTTGTGAGCCAGGAACAATGGACATACTTGACGACATGAAGCGAGCAACGTCGCCTCTGGCGAGAGGCCCTGTAGGATAATCGTGAGAATGGTCTATAGAACGTCAGTCAGTAGGTTGCAGACCACGTACGAGGAATTGAATGCTGCGAAACAGCCATAAGAAAAGCGGATGGCTGTACCATACCAACTTACCATTTACGTAGTACATCTATAGCCAGCCTGAGCTATGGCGCTAGGATGTCCGCAATTGACAGATCATCGAGTCCTATGCGAAGGGGGCCGTAAGACGGGACGCCATGCATACGCGTTATCGCGGCGACGTGACACCGCGAAGAAATATGTTTTGCAAATCGTGTCCAAGGACCCGTCATGGAGAACTGCACTCCAGCCATGCAATGTACGGCATGGCACCTCGCTTCGTGAGAGAATGCTGGGCATGCCTCCAAAGTTGTTGCACGGGTCTTCGTCTGGAAAGTCTACCGCACCGATTTCTGTGACGAGGCAGAAGCCCCGGTCGTTCTGGCATGCATATTACTGTCAGCGATGGCAACAGGTTGCGCATGCTCGTGTCAGCATGGATTACACCATGGAGTACGAGGAGATGAGCGAGATGAGCGAGGTTTATCATCAGCCGTACGTTGTGTCAAATCGAGCGTCAGGACATTGCTCTCGACCTCCCTCACGCCTCGTTCGCGAGCTCTCTCCTCAGCCCGGGGCTTAAGGCCGAGATGGCGGTTGGTCATGCTCCGACCCGCTCTTTTCTCGTATGGAACGGTGAACTTGCTCGTGGCTTCGTGGTGGTGTATAGTAGGGCGGATTGTTCAAGTCGGCTAGTTTGGAGCTTGTGGACTGAGGGCTGAAGGCTGGGCGCGCAGGGTGAGACGAGATGTTCAGAACAGCGAGAGATTGCTCGACAGTTGCGCGACCTAAAGCGACTCGGTGTCCTAAGGGCTTGAAGCAGGCTTGAAGCGCCCCTCGCACCCAAGAAGTCCGGCAAATGCCGGCTGATGTCTCAGGCCCTGCTGGCAGTAACTTACTTACGTAGGTTTCCTTTTTTCCTCCTTTGAACCACTTCAATAGCTCGACCCTGGTGCTCTAATGTTTAAACGTCTTGAGGCTCGCTAGTGCTCCGCTGCTAGCTATATGTAACCCTTGGCAGCACTGTTGTCAGCAGCGGTCTTCCGGCGGATGCTTCGCGCGGGCTAGAACCATCTATAGGACCTCTTCGATCTCTCGATGGCCAACTGTGTCGGCCCCTAACGTACAAGCGGAAGCGATGGCGATCTGCGTCATGCTGCTTGTAGTCGTCAGGAGCTGTTTCGGGAGACGCGCCGTCTTTCTCTATCTCTATCGCTGCCCAACCGTATCTAGCCTTACTATGTATCCCGCACAACTGGGAATTCCAGGATCATGTCCCTCCGACGCTCAACAGATGCTGGATTCCCTGAATCAGTTCATCGTCAGGCTGGATCCCAAGGATGCCGAGTCTCTCGAAATCATTCAGCTCGCCCAAGCTCTGGCCGCCACGGTCTCTCCGGTCCGTGCCCTCGTGATCCCTCCCCCCCCCGGTTTCTCCCAAACTTATCTTTGTTCTTCTCACCCTCTAGACTACGGTTCTACGGACCAGTCTCGCGTAGATGTGGATGCCGCCGTCCGCTGGCTCGTTTTCAAATCAGACGGCATCGAGAGAGCCCGTGCTCGCGGCGCCATGGCCCGAGAGCGACGACAACCTCGACTTGACACTCGAAACCACAAAGCAGCTCATGAACATGAAGCTCGCATTGGACCACGTATCTCGCACAGTGAGTGCTCGCCGTGTCTTTCGTTACGTTACACCCCTCCCCTGAGCTCGTGTCCTCGACTGATCTTCACTGGCAGATGGAGGGTGGATGCCGAGTAGTGGCGGACATAATCTTCCTCCGCGTGGCCACGGTGCTCACGCACGGGCACGAGCAGGGTCGCGTCTATGTTACCCCAGACTTCCCGCTCGACGCCGTCGACCTGGGTGGGAACCGCGGCCACGGGGGAGTCGTGGATTACATCCTGGCGAAGTATCCACCCATGTAAAATTTGCCTCCCGTACCTTAACTTAAGAGAGCGTTAACCCCAGATTTTGTCTGCGACGGATGCCAGCTGGCGCGCCTCTTTCGTCATCCTGCTCGATGTGCTCATCGGCTCCCCTGCGTTGTTTGTCCCAAATCCACATCGGAAGGGGCGAAGTGGTGATGCGCGGCGGAGTGACCACCGGCGACCGGTCGATCTTCTCCGCGTACAAGCGCGGCAAGCAGGGGAGCTGGTACGGCAGGACGGAGGTCTTCCACGTTGGGGAGGATTCGTCGAACCTCGATTGGATCCTTGGCGTCCTCATTGACTGGGTAGGTGTGGGCTCGGTCCCTACGTTGGTCGCTATACTCAACGGCCGGGTTGCGAACAGGTTGAGGACGCGACTGTCATCGAACCTTTCGAGTACTTCGACCTGGCTACCAAGACAATGGACGTAGAGATGGCGGCTTGAGGAGGTCGACGTCACACAGGCTATATCCGCCGGTATCGATGCGATGCGGGGCGAGGGGTCATACGACATGGCCAATTGATAGGGTAATTATTGGACCTATCTGTCAGCGTTCGACGCTGGTGACTCATTTAGATAAGGACCGCTCCTCTACTACTCGGTCGGGCGCAGCTTCGAAGTTGTCCTGGTGCGACTTGGTCACGCTGATATGGACGAATGTCAATGCACCTTCCTTCTCGGCACTGACGGTAAGCGAAACGTCCGGAAACAGTAACAACGTCTACGAACTCATAAACCAGCCCCACTTTGCATCTCGTAAACACTTCGTCTCCATGCATCCGTCCGCCTCAGATGGTGGTACGAGCGTGGTTGCAGCGCAATCGCCGCCCCTTCGATGTGCCAGCTCCCACGACCGCGAACGTATTTATGCCCGCGTCCAAAGTTTACGCTTGCCGCCAGTATCCCCAGGTTCCGCCACACCGTCCATGTTGGCCCTGATGGACGACATCCAGTCAGCCGTTTTTGCCTGTGTTGCGGTGGTCATCGCCATCTACGCAGTGAGATGGTACACCGATCCTGTGAGTGCGCGATGTTCTCGCCGTCCTGCGTTTGATTCGCTGAGCATCGACTCGGACCACCAACCGCAGATAAATTCCATCCCCACCGTCGGCGGCTCGTCCCTCCCGGGCTTGTCTTTGCTTACTGCGTGGAGGACTGTGCACAACTGCAGAGAGGTGCTTACGGCCGGGTACAGGAAAGTACGTGTATCCTCCCTTACCGCACTGTGCGATTGTTCATGGCATGGCATGGGGATGTCCGACTCAAATCCTCACAGTATCCGGACTCGGTGTTCAAGATCGCGATGTTCGACTCCTGGCTGGTCATCGCCTCCGGGCGGAACATGATCGAGGAGGTGCGGAAACGCCACGACAAGCTTTCTACCACGCTCGGGATCCAAGAGGTTCGTCTTTTGCACGGGCGCTGGTGCACAGGCGAATCACGAGAGCCTGAACTGTCGCTGACGGGGGCTGCCATCGCGTTGCAGGCTCTCCGTTCCCGCTACATCCGGGATCGCCAGGTCATGACGGACGAGTACCACGTGCGCGTGGTGAAGGAGAAGATGTCGGGGCGGACGCTCCAGGCGATGCTCCCGGACGTCATCGAGGAGGTCTCCATCGCCGTCAAGGATCATATCGCAACGCAAGGGAGCGGTATGCGTATACTCTTTGCATCGGGGTGTGGACGCTGATGTTACGATGCGCTGCTCGCCAGGGTGGACCAGCCTAGAGGTCGTCCCGGCGATGCAGAAAGTCATTTTCCAGGTCAACAACCGCGCATTCGTCGGCCCCGTCTTGTGTGCGTGCGCCAGAGCTGCTCTCTGGGCAGCCGCGCTTCCACTGATGCCGATCTCGACGTGTAGGTCGCAGCAAAGAGTATCTGAACGTGGCCATCGATTTCTCGGAGCATACTTTTAAGTGGTCCGCGATCCTGAGCGTAACTCCCGAATTTGTCAGACGGTCAGTACAGCACATAAATGCGGGGAATTACCACTCACCGGCCTGCAGTATCATAGCGCCGTTCATTAACGAAGCGAAGAACGACACTCGTCGCGCCGTTCCCCTGCTTCGTCCCATAATCGAGGAGCGGATGAAAGCACAAGCGGACTTAGGTGAAGGATGGCACGACAAGCCGGTGGGTTCGGGTCACCGGATGTCCTGGTGTCAAGCCTGGCTAACCGATAAGCCCCAGAACGATATACTACAATTTGTTTTGGACAAGGCGATACCGAAGGAAGAATCCATGTTCCTCATCGTGCACAGGCTTCTGATCGTCAACCACGCGGCGTCCGGTAATTCGGTGAACGTGCGCCTTGCCTCCGCATCTACGCTTTTTATTCCACGCACTGAACCCGCAAAACGCACGACAGGCTATCACCTACGTGCTCTATCATCTCGCGGAGAACCCTGATATCCTGCAGGCCTGCCGGGAAGAGGCAGAAGCCAAGATAGCGGCCGACGGCTGGACGAGCACGGCGCTGGCGAACATGTGGAGGCTCGATAGCATACTGCGGGAAACCCTCCGCTATCACGGCACCGCACTAGGTAGCGGCTTAGACATTCCGACGCTCTCTCATGCACCACGCTGAACGCCGGGCTGTGTGTAGTTTCCATGAACCGGTTGGCCACGAAGGACGTCGTGCTCAGCGACGGCACGCGGCTCCCGAAGGGCACCTTCATGCAGGCAGCCGCGTACCCGCTGCATCGCGACGGCGCCCTCGTCGAGAACGCACGCACGTTCGACCCGTTCCGCTACGCCCGCATGCGGCGCGCCGACGGCGAGGGCTTGAAGCACCAGGCTTCGACGACCTCCCCGGAGTACATCCCCTTTGGCCACGGCCAGCACGCGTGGTAACGTGGCCCTCCATCCGGAACTTGAAGCGCTTCCCATTCCCACTGACACTGGCCGATCTGCAGCCCAGGGAGGTACTTCGCGGCGTACGTGCTGAAGGGCATCCTCGCGCACCTGATCGTCAACTACGACTTGAAGCTCGGCGGGGACGGCTCGCGCCCCCCGATCCAGTACGTCCTCAGCGCTGTGCTGCCCCCGCCGGGCGGTTGTGTCCTTCTCAGAAAGCGCAGTGAAGGACCTGGATCTAGTAGTACGTGACCTGAGGTGGGCTGGATAGATTCGGGTTGGATGGAGCCAGTGGCCTAGCTCTGTTAACATGATATTGTTAGGAGACCCCTTCAAGTTGATACGTATAGAGAAACAGTGTACTGCGAGTAACGAACGGTCAGCCGACTTGAAAATGACGCGTCTTCAAGAATATTGTCCCCCTTGATATTGTCTTCCATAACAGGGGCCGTGGTAGGGGCCTCACCATATAACTATGATATAATAAGCTTTCCTTTCAGTACTCGGCAACGGCAACGGGGGGTGTTAGTTCGTGTCCGTCCGAGCCCGACTCGCAAACATGAAGTTATGAAGCTTCATGGGCACTCCATAAATCATCGGGCTGGGCCGGAAAGCTATTCGTTCCGAGTCGGCCAAAATGTGCCTCAGCGCTTAGATTTCCATTTTCGCGGGGACAGCCTCATCTCTTAGCGCTTCGAGTTCAAGATGGAACGACTTTTCTGAGTCTTCGACCGGATCCTCCATGTCTGAGACACTGGAACTCTCTATGATAAACCTTCCGGATGACTGGCTGGAAATGATGGCTTAGAGTTACAGAGCGCCCTGAACTTGTGGCACCTGAACCAGACTCCGGGATCACTAGTCTTCCCGACCATCTCGTTCACTTCGCGAGCGTCCAAATAGCTGCATTGTTAGAGGTGCGTACACCATCAGTTGACGGCCATCTAACTATTTATTCTACTCTAGAGCCTAGTTTAACCGCCTTCTAGGCTTCTAGGCTTGGAAACATAGGCGCATTCGGGATAGTGCGCTTACGTATCTTTCGTCGGTTTCAATGCAGGCGAAACCTCGCGTCACTTACGAGCATGGACCTGCTGGGAACGTTGATGAGAACTGCATGGCGGTTACTACGGCCGTAGATTCGGATGATCTCCAAGTGATCACAGCACAACGTTTCCCGACGCCCGGCATGAAACCGTCCCGCTGCATCGTCAGGCACGTCGAGCGCATCAGGCTGGCGCCGTGTGGTGCCGCGCATATTGACTGCCATTCCGGTGTGTCCACTTTCCCCGGAGTCTCAACAGATTTCTCAATCTCATCGTCCCCAGATTCTGATTCTATTGCATATTATTTGCACTACAGCCTTTACAAAATGTTGACGATATTGGGTGAGTAGTTAATGGGCATGTTTGCGCTCTGAACGTCCGTCATGCCCAGACGTCCGTTCGAGGCCCACCGCTGAGGCATTGATCCGAAGGCACGTATACCATACTGCTGCACCGCGTCTATGCGCATTGTAGGCTTCCGCAGTTAGACCTGCATCCTACATAAGACGCCTACACCTCCTCTCGATCCTTACACACCCAGACACACCCATCCATTTACAGCCCGCTCCTCACACCTCCAAACAGGCCAACTCTGCAGCAATGATGAATCGCCTCTTCATCTCCGTCTCTCTCCTCCTCGCCCTCTTCGCTGGTGTCCAGGCTACCTCCTCAGGCGACATCTCGGCGTACCTCACCGCGCACAACTCCGTCCGCGAGCAGCACGGCGCGGCCGACCTGACGTGGGACGACACCCTCGCCTCCGCCGCGCAGTCGTGGGTCGACAAGTGCGTCTTCGAGCACTCCGGCGGATCCCTCGGGCCCTACGGCGGTACGGCACGATTTGTCGCGCCCGCGACTCTCAACCGCCGTCTCTCCGAGCGCTCACGTCGCTCCGTCGCTTTCTTTTCTTTTGCGCGCAGAGAACCTCGCCGCCGGAACCGGCGACTACAGCATCGCGTCCGCGGTCAAGGGGTGGACCGACGAAGCCTGTGAGTACCGTGTGCCCACCCGTCCTTGCGACCGCTCAAGTTCGAACGGACTCGACTCGGACCGCGACGCCCAACTTGAACTCACTCACTGCGCGCGTCAGCCGAGTACAACCCGCAGGACCCGCAGGGGTCGCACTTCACGCAGGTCGTGTGGAAGAGCACGAAGCAGGTCGGCTGCGCCGTCGCCAACTGCTCGGGCATCTTCCCCGCCGAATACGGCGTGAGTGTTGTTAACGTTGCCAGTGAAACCCGTCGAACTTACGGAGGCCCCATCCACTCGCTTGTGTCATGTGTTCCGAGGTGTAGGTCGCCCACTACTACGCGTGCGAGTACTACCCCGCGGGCAACGTCGGAGGCGAGTACGCGTACGTAGCCCCTTTGCCAGTGGCGGTCGCGTTTTTGCTGACCTGTTCCTGACTGGCTATGCGGTTCCGTTACACAGGGAGAACGTCCAGGCATGACGTGAGCCGCTCGCAATGCCGGCGACTGGTGCCTCGCCGACGAGGGGTGATGCTGATACCAGCCACGACCCCTCGGGATACCCGAGACGACGTTTCGTGTTATTTCTTGCGTATGGTCTACACTTTAGAAATACACGGCGTCGCGTCTCACTACGACTCTGACTCTATTGCCATCCTGTCTAATCGAACACCGTTCTCAACGGCCGGATCCGATCGTCGATCCCTTTTGCTGCCCATGGCGAGTGCGAGCGGCGATTGATGAACTCCGTACTCAGCGCGGAAGAGCTGTACTCAACGACGCATGTTTACGAACCTAAGTCACAGACCGATCATCACGCATGTGCGTAGCACTAACTCGGCGCGACGAACACAGCGGGGACCTAAGTACGCAAATGACGTCTCAGCACGCCGATTCAAGCAGCAGATAAAAGTCGCGTGTACCTTCGATGCCCACACACCGGTGTCCGTCCACGCTCCCGGACCCTCCTCCTCCCACATCGTCTTCAGATACTCTGGGCTGATGGAACCGAAGAAGACCTGACGAGGAGAGTTCGGAAGGCCCGGAGGGGTGAGAGGCGCATGGTCGGAATCTGGAGACGACAAGCCACCGTCGTTTGAGGGGTCCCGCGGGCCCTCCGACCCTTCGACGGCGCAGCGAGCGCAATTGGCCGCCGCCATGGCGTCGGCGTCTTCGACGGCTCCCTCGGCTACGGGTTTTGCAGTCTCTTCAGGGACCTCTCCCGCCGAGTAGCGTTGTGCAGACGTCGTGGGTTCGTCGTCCCCCGTGCAGCGACTGAGACCATCGCTGTCAAATAGACCATCATCGGGATTAGAGGGCGGTGTAAGACTGATGCTGGGAGGGGCGACGAGAGCATATTCAGAATCTGGAGATGAAGGCGGCTCCTCGTTGTCCTGCACCTCTTGCGAACCTTCGACCTCGGAAGTCGCGGGACGTCCTGCCGCTGCGCCGGGATGTTCAGCTAGTACATCAACAGCACACTCCATGGCCACTTCATCACCCTCCGGAACCTTTTCGTCGTCCGCTGTGCCGTCGACGGTATCACCCTGAGGCCGAACATCGCGAGGGGGAGACTTATTTGGCGACTTGGGTTACGCCTTACGCACGGGCGGAGGCGGAGGCGTAGGCTCAGGCTCAGGGTCCTCGAGCTCGAACAGCGCGAGGGCGATCAGCTTGTTCTGGATCTTGGGGACCTTGCCTCCGTATCCTGGCCTGCAGATTGCCTTGTGTCTCGACCAGTCCTATGGGTGGCCGACCGTCACTCGCAGTGCTTGACCACAGGAAGCCTGACGGCGCACCTTCACCTGGCACGGCTTGCCGCAGTAGCGCGGCCTCAAGTCCGGCGGGCACTTCCCAGAACACGACTTGAGCGGCGCGCCGCTCGACGTCGATCGCATGCCGCGGCAGCCCTCCGCCCCGCACGCGTGCTCGGGCGCATCCGTTGCTGCCGCCTCTGAGTCGAGCGCAAGGGCGTTTCGCGCCTCCGCGTACAGCTCGTTCAGACGGTCGTCGACGGCGCGCCACAGCGGACGGTACGCCTTCGCGCGACGGGCCAGCAGCCCGACGTCCACGCCCACGCCCTCCCCAATCTCGCGAGCCGCAAAGCCGACGCGAAGGACGACGGTGGACACGTGCCCGAGCCTCGCGCTCTCGCTCGCGTGGTGCAGCGCGAACTTCAGACTCGTGTGCACCGGGTGGCCGAGGCCCGCGTTGAGGGTCTGCCCGCGGCGGTAGTGACGCTCGTCTGCCGCGTAGCTCATGCGCTCCACATCTGAGGCCCTGAACTTCTGGAAGTGCATGTGCGCGGTGCAGGAGTGCGCGCAGGCGAGGTCCGAGCGGGTGGCGAGGTGGCCGACGTAGTCGGTCGAGGCCTGCTGGAAGGCGTCGAGCGTGTAGAGGGCCGCTTCGGGGCTGACGCGGAAGATCGTGCACCCGCTCATGTACCTGCCGTGGGGTGGGGGTGGGGGTCCATGAGCACTCTCGAGTGGAAGGGATTACAGTCACTGACATGGTGGTGCATGATGGAAGAAACGAAATTGGATGACGGCGGAACATGGATGTAAATGCGTGGGTATGCAAAGCGGTGTCACCCGACTCGCACGCGAGCACAAGAATCTCCCTGACCGATCATTTGAGTCTGTCTGTGCCATGCGGAGAGGCATTGCTTGTTATTTGAGGAGGGGTTGTACATCGAATCATTATTGAAGTTCGCACACAAGAGCAATCACGACGCGAAGTTGGAATGAATCATTCAAATCACAGACTACAGAGTATTATGCATGCACGTAACCTCGCTGTGGGCACACCATGCGCATGGTGGCTGCGGCGCATCCCAGTCCATGATCGGGTCCTCCTCCTCGCCATCTGCGCCTTCACTCAGGCTCCACAAACCGCCGTTGAGAGTACAACGGAACCCATCCTTCCACATCGTGATCGGATGCAAGCCCACCAGTCCCGGAACCTCAGAGTCCTCCACCTCCTCGCCAATCCATGCTGCGCTCTTCGGCCCGTTGCGCTCGTACCGCGGAGGAACGACCTCGCCATTCACATCGAAACACGGCTTCCGGCTGCCGATGTCTCTGCGCGCGACATCGGGAAGGGAAGCGGGGAAAAGGGGACCTGGCACCGCGTTCGCGATGTCAAGGCGGGCTGCGCATAGTTCGTCCGCCGTAGCCTCCTCGAACCGCAAAATGCCCTGCCGGAACAGGGCTATGAGCTCGCGGATCTCTGGGAGGGACGGCGCGCCTTGACCGCTGAGATTGCGGAACGCGATACGAGACGGCCACCCCGGGAGCTTCGCGTCGAAGCGGAGGAAGACCTGGTCACGGAAGGCCTTGGGCGTGTAGCGCATCTTGGCATCTGCATCTCCTGAAAACGATCCTAATGGAATGTTAATGTGAACGGCCATTTGACCAGGAACTTGAAAATAAATGACTCACGCAGACCACTGTCGAGCAAGCTCCGAAGCGTACCCCGAGCGTAGCCGGCATTACTGGCATAGACGAAGATGGTACGCCGGTCGGGACGCCCGAGAGCCGTGGTCGAAAAGCTGGAGCGTGGTCTGCCGGGGTGCGAAGTTGTCTGGAAGAGCATTTGAAAGTGTGGTGGTGTGCCAGGGATGTTCGTGAAGTTAGTGAAAGCTTCGGTGTCTGAATTTATACGAAGTCCATACCCTGTGAAAAAATAAACCAGTGGATTGACGGCGTGAAGATACCCTGCTTAGAGGAGCAGGTTAGCAAGAAACATATGCGAGATCCACCCTTCCGCCGAACGTAAATGCGCCATACGTAGCCTGGGACCAATTTGACAGACGATAGAGGATGCGAAGACTCCTCGCGAAAGGGCGTACCTTGAAGCGAAAGTACCTTGAAGCGAACATACACAATGGCAAACACTCCCGTCCGGCCATTTCATCGGCATCCATTTTCGCTTGGCATTGGCAATGTCTCTTCCGCCGCGTCCGGGCCTGTCACATCGGCAAGACAATCTTGATCTCCCGAGCACGATCGAACAAGAATGCGAACGCACCGAGATTCCGGGTGGGAGAAGGCTGTCCTGGCCCTGAGCAAGCAGATTCCGAGTGCCGCCATGGCATCACCGTTCCAACGTCTCGGCTAGGGGGCCACTTGTCAGATGCGCGCACCTCGTTCACGGAAGGGAAGAGACGTATTGCAGTGCGGACGATCGAGCACTGAAGAGAACCGAGATGAGCCGAGCCGGATGGTCTTGGATGGTAGTTGTCTATGATATCTAACAGCTTGAGTCCATGACTGTCTGAAGTGCAGGTGAGAGGTCACCCGCATGCGAGTTGTATATGAACAAGAATTTGCACCAGCCAGTCTCACCATTCCATTCGCCACTATAGGGGAGAAGGTAATCACGCACCGATGCTTGGAAGCACCGCGCAACACAAAACTCGATGTGAAGCGATGACTTCCGTCCCTACGCTTATGTTGACAGTGTTGGCATAAAGCCGCCGTCCTGAAACCCGAAAGTGTATTTGAATATATTGGTCAGACGCACATTCGTCGTCTGGGCTAGTCCCCATCTACACCGCCCAACCTCGTCTTGTTGCAAGGAGAGTCCTTGTACTCTCATCGAGTCCTGTAATCAGAAGCATCGTGAGCGACGAGTACGGGCAGCCAATAAATTGTTAACGGCAAACGTGCCACGGTCCGACATAAAAGAGCGCATCAGCGACACCCGGGCCTTGTCCCTGAAGTACTAACGTCCCGATGCTTGGTCGCCCCGACTAGTGGGTCAGAAAGCTGGACCAAGCAGTCGGTTGTGAAATGGAGCAGAAGAGTTTACGCGGTGTGCGCTTCCGATCATGAGACCGGGAGCCGTACTCGCCTCCTCATACCTAATTTGTATCGATGTTAGAGTTGACTGAGCCGCCGGACAGTGCAGAAATACATACGTAAGTTGTGAGGGTCTGTAACCCCGCTTTGTCACCAGGCATACAATGGTGTGCGGTTTCCGACCGCGCTCTCGAGAATGGCTAGACATTTCCCCAGCAAACACAGATGAATGGAAGAGGGAGACATTATTTGGAAGGGCGTAACAATAGAGAGGTGAAAAGACGTGCCGGCACGAACCGACATTGATGGCCCTCAAGACGGCCTTGACATCGGAACTTGACGCATCAGAGCACCGTGAAACGGACGGCATTCTCTAGGGAGAGCTGGAATTACTTGAAAGCTGCAATTAGCATGCAGATAGACAAAGGCGGGGCAAGTCAGGTCCGCTTTCTTACTCACCTCCGACGGAACCCTGCCTCACGCACTCACACCCGTTCCACCATAATTTCCCACCCTGCCCGTGAAGACGACGACTTGCCGGCAAGCGACGTTGAAGGAGAAGCGCGAGAGGCCTTGCGTCACTTGAATTGGGGTGACAACTGGGAGATGGGAGACGGGGAAACGCACCCATGCATGGCACCGACGTCGACACTTCTCAACAAGGTCGCGCCGTCCCGTGTCCTAAACCATTGCAGCATACTCGTCTACAGAATGATTCAGGACTCAGAACAGTGCAGCCCCGCCCGAGCCATACACACCGTGTGCTGCGCCTGCGATGGTGTTGATATGAAGTGGCGTCTTGGTGATTCCCCCCGCGCCGTCAGCCTGAGTAGGCCACCATCAGACATTCTGAGCGACCTAACGTTCCGCCTGACGTTAGGCGAGCCAGCTGGTGGGTCAGAGAGCTGGACCAAGCAGTCGGTCGTCATCAGGGTCGAGTACTCACTTGGTCTGGGTCCGGTCGCCGAGCGCATCCCATCCGACCGTCATGTCCCATCCTGGCAGCGAAGCGTCAAAACTTGTTTCCAGCAGTGCATTCATTGTCCATAGTACGTACAAACACTGCGAGGTGTGTCCGCCCGGCCATCCTACACATGCAACTGGTGAGAGGTCGTGCGCGCAGCCGGGCAGCTGAAATTCGAATACAATGAAATCGCGTTTTCAATCGATTTTCAAAACCGGCGGGAGCACCACGAAACCGGCCGCGTTCGACGCGGAGGGGTGTAGGGACCCTGGAAATCACAATTAGCATGCGTGCATATGCGCGAACGAAGTGAGCAAGACGCACTCGCTTTTCCGACTCACCTCCTACAGAACCCCGCCTTGCGCACTCGCAATCCTCATTCCACGGCTCGCCCGCTGTCGACCGAGCTTCTTCTGACCTCGATTGAAGTGTTCCAGGTCTCTGGATAGCCGATCCCGGGCGGGACGTAGCGGGGACGAGGTGCGCTGTGGTGGTGACAGGTGAGGTACAACAAAATTCATGGTGCCGACGTTTCAGAGTCGTGCGCGGTCGCGGTCACACGCTGCACGTCTGGCAGGTGAGGCTGTGGGCTCGGAAAAGTGATCAGGGTAACCCGACGAGAGGGAGACGAGAGGGAGACGAGAGGGAGAGCCTGTGCGCCCGCCTCACCCAATGGCCGAGGAAATCCGCGAAACCGCAGATTTCCAGCATTGCTCGGGGCGCCGTGGGAATGCTTCAGACACGTTATTCTTGATGTCCTGAGCCCGTCGAAACAGTTTGCGTTGCATTCCCGTGGGGGCTGGGGGCAGGAGAGCATGCGAGCCAAGGCTGCAATGGAAACGTAATGAAAACACGGTTTTGGCGACCTCACCGGATCAGCACGCAAACGGCCTCAGACATTGCTGAGCGTGCACTGCAGTGCGCGGGGCTTGATTTGGACGAAAACGAATAACTACAAAGAGAATTAAGACGAAACATCTCCTGCGCAACCCACAAAACTCGACCTCGAGCCCCAATAGAAGGAAAGGCTCACGTAGAAGCCATACCGGAGAGGAGCCCGCTTTGCCCGACGTACAGTCCATTGCGGGCTTCCGGCACGATTTTGAAACAGCTCGATTGCCGTGGAAGCGGGTAGCTATCGCGCGCGGCGAGGATCCATTGGTCTTGTATGCTACCTGAACACTCGAGGGGCGACAATGGGAGTCCGGAGACACAACAATCGCCTTGGTGCAGCATCACGAAGTGCTCCGAGGCAGCAACCAGACGTTGTCTCCATGTTTCTAATGGTCACGATGCACATTGTGCGTCAGTATCTTATTGCAGGGCGACTGCCAGCGAAGGCTAAACTCACCATATTGCGCACCCTCACCGAGCGGGCGAGCCAAGCCCGGAGAACCAAAGCCAAGTGTGAAGGATGCTGGAAATGTTGACAAAAACTTACTATGACAGGGAATGTGTTGGGCACTAGCGTGGAAACTGACCAGTTGCAAATGAATCCTTACTCGTGTCCGACTGCTTCGAGAGACTACTGCCATTCGTGATGTCTACAGATCCCGAATGCAGTTACGTGGCTCACGGCGAGTGCTTGTTACGTCTTGCGGTTGAGGGACCATATTTGCAAGCCGGGATGGGCGCGGACAGTTGGGAGATGGAGGGACTCGCTTGAGCGAAGCGACAGCGATTGAAACGGCGGCGTGTGCGCGCGCACAGGGTGTTGAGTCTGAGAACCCTGAGGGTACGCATGGAAGCTCGGAGCCAAGACTTCAAGCTGTCGAAAGCTGGTCGGGAGGGAGTAGGAGGGTGGGACAGGCGAGGCGAACAGGTGGTCTGGGCGCAATGCAATAAAGAGTATATAAAGGGTGCGGGCACGAGCAAAGGGGAGAGCATCAACGCCCGCTCGCTGCTTCCGATGCTTCTCGCACCGTCCATCCACACTCACCTCGAGCCCCACGTGTACGCCTGACCAATTCCACTGCTGCACAGCGGCCCTCCATGGTTGAATATTGAGGGACGACAGCCCACCGAAGCTCGGCCTAGCTGCACCCCAGGACAGGTTGTGGGCTGGTGAGTAGTTTTGTGAAGATATCACATACGTACCTAGAGCTATCGCAACTACCGAGGATTACCATCCGGGGCTTAGGAGCAACATAGTGTGTGAGGAGAGTTGCGCAGCGCCCGGATTATCGCAGACATGTGCACTAGGGTTGTGTGCGCAGTTCTAGTGCACCGTTACTCCCGACGCACTTGTCCAACGCTATGATAAAGAACACGGGATATGAGACACGCACCGAGGATCACCATGCTGGATGCTTTGGGAGCAACATAGTGTGCGAGGAGAGTTGCGCGCAGAGTGGTTTTGATGACGGTCCGTGGGCGGGAAATGCGGTAGACGAGCGGCGAATGAAGGCGGAGAATGGCTGAAGAGCGGAGGAACCAGGGGTGTGAACGAGGGGCGGGATCGGGACAAGAGGTGTTGGAATGGCCAAAAGTGGGATGTGGATCGTCGAGAAATGCAGCGAAAACGCGTCGAGTGGGCGAGCAGTCGCGAGTCGAGGCGAGTCGAGCGAGAGAGCGAGCAGAGCAGAGACGCTCAGAGACGGCAGCACGCCACACAGCCACCCGCACGATCCCGAGCTCGATGGAGATCACTCGTCTTCTCAACCATCTCGTTCACTTCGCGAGCGTCCAAATAGCTGCATTGTTAGAGGTGCGTACACCATCAGTTGACGGCCTTCTAACTATTTATTCTACTCTAGAGCCTAGTTTAACCGCCTTCTAGGCTTCTAGGCTTGGAAACATAGGCGCATTCGGGATAGTGCGCTTATGTATCTTTCCTCGGTTTCAATGCAGGCGAAACCTCGCGTCACTTACGAGCATGGACCTGCTGGGAACGTTGATGAGAACTGCATGGCGGTTACTACGGCCGTGGATTCGGATGATCTCCAAGTGATCACAGCACAACGTTTCCCGACGCCCGGCATGAAACCGTCCCGCTGCATCGTCAGGCACGTCGAGCGCATCAGGCTGGCGCCGTGTGGTGCCGCGCATATTGACTGCCAGAGTCTATTTTACACTGGGACCACTACTCAGTGGCCGAAAAACTTCTTGCCCCACATTCCGGTGTGTCCACTTTCCCCGGAGTCTCAACAGATTTCTCAATCTCATCGTCCCCAGATTCTGATTCTATTGCATATTATTTGCACTACAGCCTTTACAAAATGTTGACGATATTGGGTGAGTAGTTAATGGGCATGTTTGCGCTCTGAACGTCCGTCATGTTCAGACGTCCGTTCGAGGCCCACCGCTGAGGCATTGATCCGAAGGCACGTATACCATACTGCTGCACCGCGTCTATGCGCATTGTAGGCTTCCGCAGTTAGACCTGCATCCTACATAAGACGCCTACACCTCCTCTCGTTCCTTACACACCCAGACACCCATCCATTTACAGCCCGCTCCTCACACCTCCAAACAGGCCAACTCTGCAGTGATGATGAACCGCCTCTTCGTCTCCGTACCTCTCCTCCTCGCCCTCTTCGCTGGCGTCGAGGCCACCTCCTCAGGCGACATCTCCGCGTACCTCACCGCACACAACTCCGTCCGCGAGCAGCACGGCGCGGCCGACCTGACGTGGGACGACACCCTCGCCTCCGCCGCGCAGTCGTGGGTCGACAAGTGCGTCTTCGAGCACTCCGGCGGATCCCTCGGGCCCTACGGCGGTACGGCATCATTTGTCGCCTGCGACTCTCAACCACCGTCTCCGAGCGCTCACTACTCCGTTATTTTGTTTTAATTTGCGCAGAGAACCTGGCCGCTGGGACCGGCGACTACAGCATCGCGTCCGCCGTCAAGGGGTGGACCGACGAAGCCTGTGAGTACTGTGTGCCCACCCGTCCTTGCGACCGCTCAAGTTCGAACGGACTCGACTCGGACCGCGACGCCCAACTTGAACTCACTCACTGCGCGCGTCAGCCGAGTACAACGCGCAGGACCCGCAGGGGTCGCACTTCACGCAGGTCGTGTGGAAGAGCACCACACAGGTCGGCTGCGCCGTCGCCAACTGCTCAGGCATCTTCCCCGCCGAATACGGCGTGAGTGTTGTTAACGTTGCCAGTGAAATCCGTCGGACTTACGGAGGCCCCATCCGCTCGCTTGTGTCATTTCTCGTGCAGGTCGCCCACTACTACGCGTGCGAATACTACCCCGCGGGCAACGTCGGAGGCGAGTACGCGTACGTAGCCCCTTTACCAGTGGTGGTCGCTTTTTTGTTGACCTGTTCCTGACTGGCAATGCGGTTCCGGTAAACAGGGAGAACGTCCAGGCATGAGCCACTCGCCATGCCGGCCACTGGTGCCTCGCCGACGAGGGGTGATGCTGATACCAGCCACGACCCCTCGGGATACCCGAGACGACGTTTCGTGTTATTTCTTGAGTATGGTCTACACTTTAGAAATACACAACGTCACGTCTCACTACGACTCTGACTCTATTACCATCCTGTCTACTAATCAAGCACCGTTCTCAACGGCGGGATCCGATCGTCGAGCCCATTCGCTGCCCATGGCGAGCGCGAGCGGCCATTGATGCACTCCGTACTCAGCGCGGAAGAGCTGTACTCAACGACGCATGTTTACAGACCTAAGTCACAGACCGATCATCACGCATGTGCGTAGCACTAACTCGGCGCGACGAACACAGCGGGGACCTAAGTACGCAAATGACGTCTCAGCACGCCGATTCAAGCAGCAGATGAAAGTCGCACGTACCTTCGATGCCCACACACCGGTGTCCGTCCACGCTCCCGGACCTTCCTCCTCCCACATCGTCTTCAGATACTCTGGGCTGATGGAACCGAAGAAGACCTGACGAGGAGAGTTCGGAAGGCCCGGAGGGGTGAGAGGCGCATGGTCGGAATCTGGAGACGACAAGCCACCGTCGTCCGAGGGGTCCCGCGGGCCCTCCGACCCTTCGACGGCGCAGCGAGCGCAATTGGCCGCCGCCATGGCGTCGGCGTCTTCGACGGCTCCCTCGGCTACGGGTTTTGCAGTCTCTTCAGGGACCTCTCCCGCCGAGTAGCGTTGTGCAGACGTCGTGGGTTCGTCGTCCCCCGTGCAGCGACTGAGACCATCGCTGTCAAATAGACCATCATCGGGATTAGAGGGCGGTGTAAGACTGATGCTGGGAGGGGCGACGAGAGCATATTCAGAATCTGGAGATGAAGGCGGCTCCTCGTTGTCCTGCACCTCTTGCGAACCTTCGACCTCGGAAGTCGCGGGACGTCCTGCCGCTGCGCCGGGATGTTCAGCTAGTACATCAACAGCACACTCCATGGCCACTTCATCACCCTCCGGAACCTTTTCGTCGTCCGCTGTGCCGTCGACGGTATCACCCTGAGGCCGAACATCGCGAGGGGGAGACTTATTTGGCGACTTGGGTTACGCCTTACGCACGGGCGGAGGCGGAGGCGTAGGCTCAGGCTCAGGGTCCTCGAGCTCGAACAGCGCGAGGGCGATCAGCTTGTTCTGGATCTTGGGGACCTTGCCTCCGTATCCTGGCCTGCAGATTGCCTTGTGTCTCGACCAGTCCTATGGGTGGCCGACCGTCACTCGCAGTGCTTGACCACAGGAAGCCTGACGGCGCACCTTCACCTGGCACGGCTTGCCGCAGTAGCGCGGCCTCAAGTCCGGCGGGCACTTCCCAGAACACGACTTGAGCGGCGCGCCGCTCGACGTCGATCGCATGCCGCGGCAGCCCTCCGCCCCGCACGCGTGCTCGGGCGCATCCGTTGCTGCCGCCTCTGAGTCGAGCGCAAGGGCGTTTCGCGCCTCCGCGTACAGCTCGTTCAGACGGTCGTCGACGGCGCGCCACAGCGGACGGTACGCCTTCGCGCGACGGGCCAGCAGCCCGACGTCCACGCCCACGCCCTCCCCAATCTCGCGAGCCGCAAAGCCGACGCGAAGGACGACGGTGGACACGTGCCCGAGCCTCGCGCTCTCGCTCGCGTGGTGCAGCGCGAACTTCAGACTCGTGTGCACCGGGTGGCCGAGGCCCGCGTTGAGGGTCTGCCCGCGGCGGTAGTGACGCTCGTCTGCCGCGTAGCTCATGCGCTCCACATCTGAGGCCCTGAACTTCTGGAAGTGCATGTGCGCGGTGCAGGAGTGCGCGCAGGCGAGGTCCGAGCGGGTGGCGAGGTGGCCGACGTAGTCGGTCGAGGCCTGCTGGAAGGCGTCGAGCGTGTAGAGGGCCGCTTCGGGGCTGACGCGGAAGATCGTGCACCCGCTCATGTACCTGCCGTGGGGTGGGGGTGGGGGTCCATGAGCACTCTCGAGTGGAAGGGATTACAGTCACTGACATGGTGGTGCATGATGGAAGAAACGAAATTGGATGACGGCGGAACATGGATGTAAATGCGTGGGTATGCAAAGCGGTGTCACCCGACTCGCACGCGAGCACAAGAATCTCCCTGACCGATCATTTGAGTCTGTCTGTGCCATGCGGAGAGGCATTGCTTGTTATTTGAGGAGGGGTTGTACATCGAATCATTATTGAAGTTCGCACACAAGAGCAATCACGACGCGAAGTTGGAATGAATCATTCAAATCACAGACTACAGAGTATTATGCATGCACGTAACCTCGCTGTGGGCACACCATGCGCATGGTGGCTGCGGCGCATCCCAGTCCATGATCGGGTCCTCCTCCTCGCCATCTGCGCCTTCACTCAGGCTCCACAAACCGCCGTTGAGAGTACAACGGAACCCATCCTTCCACATCGTGATCGGATGCAAGCCCACCAGTCCCGGAACCTCAGAGTCCTCCACCTCCTCGCCAATCCATGCTGCGCTCTTCGGCCCGTTGCGCTCGTACCGCGGAGGAACGACCTCGCCATTCACATCGAAACACGGCTTCCGGCTGCCGATGTCTCTGCGCGCGACATCGGGAAGGGAAGCGGGGAAAAGGGGACCTGGCACCGCGTTCGCGATGTCAAGGCGGGCTGCGCATAGTTCGTCCGCCGTAGCCTCCTCGAACCGCAAAATGCCCTGCCGGAACAGGGCTATGAGCTCGCGGATCTCTGGGAGGGACGGCGCGCCTTGACCGCTGAGATTGCGGAACGCGATACGAGACGGCCACCCCGGGAGCTTCGCGTCGAAGCGGAGGAAGACCTGGTCACGGAAGGCCTTGGGCGTGTAGCGCATCTTGGCATCTGCATCTCCTGAAAACGATCCTAATGGAATGTTAATGTGAACGGCCATTTGACCAGGAACTTGAAAATAAATGACTCACGCAGACCACTGTCGAGCAAGCTCCGAAGCGTACCCCGAGCGTAGCCGGCATTACTGGCATAGACGAAGATGGTACGCCGGTCGGGACGCCCGAGAGCCGTGGTCGAAAAGCTGGAGCGTGGTCTGCCGGGGTGCGAAGTTGTCTGGAAGAGCATTTGAAAGTGTGGTGGTGTGCCAGGGATGTTCGTGAAGTTAGTGAAAGCTTCGGTGTCTGAATTTATACGAAGTCCATACCCTGTGAAAAAATAAACCAGTGGATTGACGGCGTGAAGATACCCTGCTTAGAGGAGCAGGTTAGCAAGAAACATATGCGAGATCCACCCTTCCGCCGAACGTAAATGCGCCATACGTAGCCTGGGACCAATTTGACAGACGATAGAGGATGCGAAGACTCCTCGCGAAAGGGCGTACCTTGAAGCGAAAGTACCTTGAAGCGAACATACACAATGGCAAACACTCCCGTCCGGCCATTTCATCGGCATCCATTTTCGCTTGGCATTGGCAATGTCTCTTCCGCCGCGTCCGGGCCTGTCACATCGGCAAGACAATCTTGATCTCCCGAGCACGATCGAACAAGAATGCGAACGCACCGAGATTCCGGGTGGGAGAAGGCTGTCCTGGCCCTGAGCAAGCAGATTCCGAGTGCCGCCATGGCATCACCGTTCCAACGTCTCGGCTAGGGGGCCACTTGTCAGATGCGCGCACCTCGTTCACGGAAGGGAAGAGACGTATTGCAGTGCGGACGATCGAGCACTGAAGAGAACCGAGATGAGCCGAGCCGGATGGTCTTGGATGGTAGTTGTCTATGATATCTAACAGCTTGAGTCCATGACTGTCTGAAGTGCAGGTGAGAGGTCACCCGCATGCGAGTTGTATATGAACAAGAATTTGCACCAGCCAGTCTCACCATTCCATTCGCCACTATAGGGGAGAAGGTAATCACGCACCGATGCTTGGAAGCACCGCGCAACACAAAACTCGATGTGAAGCGATGACTTCCGTCCCTACGCTTATGTTGACAGTGTTGGCATAAAGCCGCCGTCCTGAAACCCGAAAGTGTATTTGAATATATTGGTCAGACGCACATTCGTCGTCTGGGCTAGTCCCCATCTACACCGCCCAACCTCGTCTTGTTGCAAGGAGAGTCCTTGTACTCTCATCGAGTCCTGTAATCAGAAGCATCGTGAGCGACGAGTACGGGCAGCCAATAAATTGTTAACGGCAAACGTGCCACGGTCCGACATAAAAGAGCGCATCAGCGACACCCGGGCCTTGTCCCTGAAGTACTAACGTCCCGATGCTTGGTCGCCCCGACTAGTGGGTCAGAAAGCTGGACCAAGCAGTCGGTTGTGAAATGGAGCAGAAGAGTTTACGCGGTGTGCGCTTCCGATCATGAGACCGGGAGCCGTACTCGCCTCCTCATACCTAATTTGTATCGATGTTAGAGTTGACTGAGCCGCCGGACAGTGCAGAAATACATACGTAAGTTGTGAGGGTCTGTAACCCCGCTTTGTCACCAGGCATACAATGGTGTGCGGTTTCCGACCGCGCTCTCGAGAATGGCTAGACATTTCCCCAGCAAACACAGATGAATGGAAGAGGGAGACATTATTTGGAAGGGCGTAACAATAGAGAGGTGAAAAGACGTGTGCCGGCACGAACCGACATTGATGGCCCTCAAGACGGCCTTGACATCGGAACTTGACGCATCAGAGCACCGTGAAACGGACGGCATTCTCTAGGGAGAGCTGGAATTACTTGAAAGCTGCAATTAGCATGCAGATAGACAAAGGCGGGGCAAGTCAGGTCCGCTTTCTTACTCACCTCCGACGGAACCCTGCCTCACGCACTCACACCCGTTCCACCATAATTTCCCACCCTGCCCGTGAAGACGACGACTTGCCGGCAAGCGACGTTGAAGGAGAAGCGCGAGAGGCCTTGCGTCACTTGAATTGGGGTGACAACTGGGAGATGGGAGACGGGGAAACGCACCCATGCATGGCACCGACGTCGACACTTCTCAACAAGGTCGCGCCGTCCCGTGTCCTAAACCATTGCAGCATACTCGTCTACAGAATGATTCAGGACTCAGAACAGTGCAGCCCCGCCCGAGCCATACACACCGTGTGCTGCGCCTGCGATGGTGTTGATATGAAGTGGCGTCTTGGTGATTCCCCCCGCGCCGTCAGCCTGAGTAGGCCACCATCAGACATTCTGAGCGACCTAACGTTCCGCCTGACGTTAGGCGAGCCAGCTGGTGGGTCAGAGAGCTGGACCAAGCAGTCGGTCGTCATCAGGGTCGAGTACTCACTTGGTCTGGGTCCGGTCGCCGAGCGCATCCCATCCGACCGTCATGTCCCATCCTGGCAGCGAAGCGTCAAAACTTGTTTCCAGCAGTGCATTCATTGTCCATAGTACGTACAAACACTGCGAGGTGTGTCCGCCCGGCCATCCTACACATGCAACTGGTGAGAGGTCGTGCGCGCAGCCGGGCAGCTGAAATTCGAATACAATGAAATCGCGTTTTCAATCGATTTTCAAAACCGGCGGGAGCACCACGAAACCGGCCGCGTTCGACGCGGAGGGGTGTAGGGACCCTGGAAATCACAATTAGCATGCGTGCATATGCGCGAACGAAGTGAGCAAGACGCGCACTCGCTTTTCCGACTCACCTCCTACAGAACCCCGCCTTGCGCACTCGCAATCCTCATTCCACGGCTCGCCCGCTGTCGACCGAGCTTCTTCTGACCTCGATTGAAGTGTTCCAGGTCTCTGGATAGCCGATCCCGGGCGGGACGTAGCGGGGACGAGGTGCGCTGTGGTGGTGACAGGTGAGGTACAACAAAATTCATGGTGCCGACGTTTCAGAGTCGTGCGCGGTCGCGGTCACACGCTGCACGTCTGGCAGGTGAGGCTGTGGGCTCGGAAAAGTGATCAGGGTAACCCGACGAGAGGGAGACGAGAGGGAGACGAGAGGGAGAGCCTGTGCGCCCGCCTCACCCAATGGCCGAGGAAATCCGCGAAACCGCAGATTTCCAGCATTGCTCGGGGCGCCGTGGGAATGCTTCAGACACGTTATTCTTGATGTCCTGAGCCCGTCGAAACAGTTTGCGTTGCATTCCCGTGGGGGCTGGGGGCAGGAGAGCATGCGAGCCAAGGCTGCAATGGAAACGTAATGAAAACACGGTTTTGGCGACCTCACCGGATCAGCACGCAAACGGCCTCAGACATTGCTGAGCGTGCACTGCAGTGCGCGGGGCTTGATTTGGACGAAAACGAATAACTACAAAGAGAATTAAGACGAAACATCTCCTGCGCAACCCACAAAACTCGACCTCGAGCCCCAATAGAAGGAAAGGCTCACGTAGAAGCCATACCGGAGAGGAGCCCGCTTTGCCCGACGTACAGTCCATTGCGGGCTTCCGGCACGATTTTGAAACAGCTCGATTGCCGTGGAAGCGGGTAGCTATCGCGCGCGGCGAGGATCCATTGGTCTTGTATGCTACCTGAACACTCGAGGGGCGACAATGGGAGTCCGGAGACACAACAATCGCCTTGGTGCAGCATCACGAAGTGCTCCGAGGCAGCAACCAGACGTTGTCTCCATGTTTCTAATGGTCACGATGCACATTGTGCGTCAGTATCTTATTGAGGGCGACTGCCAGCGAAGGCTAAACTCACCATATTGCGCACCCTCACCGAGCGGGCGAGCCAAGCCCGGAGAACCAAAGCCAAGTGTGAAGGATGCTGGAAATGTTGACAAAAACTTACTATGACAGGGAATGTGTTGGGCACTAGCGTGGAAACTGACCAGTTGCAAATGAATCCTTACTCGTGTCCGACTGCTTCGAGAGACTACTGCCATTCGTGATGTCTACAGATCCCGAATGCAGTTACGTGGCTCACGGCGAGTGCTTGTTACGTCTTGCGGTTGAGGGACCATATTTGCAAGCCGGGATGGGCGCGGACAGTTGGGAGATGGAGGGACTCGCTTGAGCGAAGCGACAGCGATTGAAACGGCGGCGTGTGCGCGCGCACAGGGTGTTGAGTCTGAGAACCCTGAGGGTACGCATGGAAGCTCGGAGCCAAGACTTCAAGCTGTCGAAAGCTGGTCGGGAGGGAGTAGGAGGGTGGGACAGGCGAGGCGAACAGGTGGTCTGGGCGCAATGCAATAAAGAGTATATAAAGGGTGCGGGCACGAGCAAAGGGGAGAGCATCAACGCCCGCTCGCTGCTTCCGATGCTTCTCGCACCGTCCATCCACACTCACCTCGAGCCCCACGTGTACGCCTGACCAATTCCACTGCTGCACAGCGGCCCTCCATGGTTGAATATTGAGGGACGACAGCCCACCGAAGCTCGGCCTAGCTGCACCCCAGGACAGGTTGTGGGCTGGTGAGTAGTTTTGTGAAGATATCACATACGTACCTAGAGCTATCGCAACTACCGAGGATTACCATCCGGGGCTTAGGAGCAACATAGTGTGTGAGGAGAGTTGCGCAGCGCCCGGATTATCGCAGACATGTGCACTAGGGTTGTGTGCGCAGTTCTAGTGCACCGTTACTCCCGACGCACTTGTCCAACGCTATGATAAAGAACACGGGATATGAGACACGCACCGAGGATCACCATGCTGGATGCTTTGGGAGCAACATAGTGTGCGAGGAGAGTTGCGCGCAGAGTGGTTTTGATGACGGTCCGTGGGCGGGAAATGCGGTAGACGAGCGGCGAATGAAGGCGGAGAATGGCTGAAGAGCGGAGGAACCAGGGGTGTGAACGAGGGGCGGGATCGGGACAAGAGGTGTTGGAATGGCCAAAAGTGGGATGTGGATCGTCGAGAAATGCAGCGAAAACGCGTCGAGTGGGCGAGCAGTCGCGAGTCGAGGCGAGTCGAGCGAGAGAGCGAGCAGAGCAGAGACGCTCAGAGACGGCAGCACGCCACACAGCCACCCGCACGATCCCGAGCTCGATGGAGATCACTCGTCTTCTCAACCATCTCGTTCACTTCGCGAGCGTCCAAATAGCTGCATTGTTAGAGGTGCGTACACCATCAGTTGACGGCCTTCTAACTATTTATTCTACTCTAGAGCCTAGTTTAACCGCCTTCTAGGCTTCTAGGCTTGGAAACATAGGCGCATTCGGGATAGTGCGCTTATGTATCTTTCCTCGGTTTCAATGCAGGCGAAACCTCGCGTCACTTACGAGCATGGACCTGCTGGGAACGTTGATGAGAACTGCATGGCGGTTACTACGGCCGTGGATTCGGATGATCTCCAAGTGATCACAGCACAACGTTTCCCGACGCCCGGCATGAAACCGTCCCGCTGCATCGTCAGGCACGTCGAGCGCATCAGGCTGGCGCCGTGTGGTGCCGCGCATATTGACTGCCAGAGTCTATTTTACACTGGGACCACTACTCAGTGGCCGAAAAACTTCTTGCCCCACATTCCGGTGTGTCCACTTTCCCCGGAGTCTCAACAGATTTCTCAATCTCATCGTCCCCAGATTCTGATTCTATTGCATATTATTTGCACTACAGCCTTTACAAAATGTTGACGATATTGGGTGAGTAGTTAATGGGCATGTTTGCGCTCTGAACGTCCGTCATGTTCAGACGTCCGTTCGAGGCCCACCGCTGAGGCATTGATCCGAAGGCACGTATACCATACTGCTGCACCGCGTCTATGCGCATTGTAGGCTTCCGCAGTTAGACCTGCATCCTACATAAGACGCCTACACCTCCTCTCGTTCCTTACACACCCAGACACACCCATCCATTTACAGCCCGCTCCTCACACCTCCAAACAGGCCAACTCTGCAGTGATGATGAACCGCCTCTTCGTCTCCGTACCTCTCCTCCTCGCCCTCTTCGCTGGCGTCGAGGCCACCTCCTCAGGCGACATCTCCGCGTACCTCACCGCACACAACTCCGTCCGCGAGCAGCACGGCGCGGCCGACCTGACGTGGGACGACACCCTCGCCTCCGCCGCGCAGTCGTGGGTCGACAAGTGCGTCTTCGAGCACTCCGGCGGATCCCTCGGGCCCTACGGCGGTACGGCATCATTTGTCGCCTGCGACTCTCAACCACCGTCTCCGAGCGCTCACTACTCCGTTATTTTGTTTTAATTTGCGCAGAGAACCTGGCCGCTGGGACCGGCGACTACAGCATCGCGTCCGCCGTCAAGGGGTGGACCGACGAAGCCTGTGAGTACTGTGTGCCCACCCGTCCTTGCGACCGCTCAAGTTCGAACGGACTCGACTCGGACCGCGACGCCCAACTTGAACTCACTCACTGCGCGCGTCAGCCGAGTACAACGCGCAGGACCCGCAGGGGTCGCACTTCACGCAGGTCGTGTGGAAGAGCACCACACAGGTCGGCTGCGCCGTCGCCAACTGCTCAGGCATCTTCCCCGCCGAATACGGCGTGAGTGTTGTTAACGTTGCCAGTGAAATCCGTCGGACTTACGGAGGCCCCATCCGCTCGCTTGTGTCATTTCTCGTGCAGGTCGCCCACTACTACGCGTGCGAATACTACCCCGCGGGCAACGTCGGAGGCGAGTACGCGTACGTAGCCCCTTTACCAGTGGTGGTCGCTTTTTTGTTGACCTGTTCCTGACTGGCAATGCGGTTCCGGTAAACAGGGAGAACGTCCAGGCATGAGCCACTCGCCATGCCGGCCACTGGTGCCTCGCCGACGAGGGGTGATGCTGATACCAGCCACGACCCCTCGGGATACCCGAGACGACGTTTCGTGTTATTTCTTGAGTATGGTCTACACTTTAGAAATACACAACGTCACGTCTCACTACGACTCTGACTCTATTACCATCCTGTCTACTAATCAAGCACCGTTCTCAACGGCGGGATCCGATCGTCGAGCCCATTCGCTGCCCATGGCGAGCGCGAGCGGCCATTGATGCACTCCGTACTCAGCGCGGAAGAGCTGTACTCAACGACGCATGTTTACAGACCTAAGTCACAGACCGATCATCACGCATGTGCGTAGCACTAACTCGGCGCGACGAACACAGCGGGGACCTAAGTACGCAAATGACGTCTCAGCACGCCGATTCAAGCAGCAGATGAAAGTCGCACGTACCTTCGATGCCCACACACCGGTGTCCGTCCACGCTCCCGGACCTTCCTCCTCCCACATCGTCTTCAGATACTCTGGGCTGATGGAACCGAAGAAGACCTGACGAGGAGAGTTCGGAAGGCCCGGAGGGGTGAGAGGCGCATGGTCGGAATCTGGAGACGACAAGCCACCGTCGTCCGAGGGGTCCCGCGGGCCCTCCGACCCTTCGACGGCGCAGCGAGCGCAATTGGCCGCCGCCATGGCGTCGGCGTCTTCGACGGCTCCCTCGGCTACGGGTTTTGCAGTCTCTTCAGGGACCTCTCCCGCCGAGTAGCGTTGTGCAGACGTCGTGGGTTCGTCGTCCCCCGTGCAGCGACTGAGACCATCGCTGTCAAATAGACCATCATCGGGATTAGAGGGCGGTGTAAGACTGATGCTGGGAGGGGCGACGAGAGCATATTCAGAATCTGGAGATGAAGGCGGCTCCTCGTTGTCCTGCACCTCTTGCGAACCTTCGACCTCGGAAGTCGCGGGACGTCCTGCCGCTGCGCCGGGATGTTCAGCTAGTACATCAACAGCACACTCCATGGCCACTTCATCACCCTCCGGAACCTTTTCGTCGTCCGCTGTGCCGTCGACGGTATCACCCTGAGGCCGAACATCGCGAGGGGGAGACTTATTTGGCGACTTGGGTTACGCCTTACGCACGGGCGGAGGCGGAGGCGTAGGCTCAGGCTCAGGGTCCTCGAGCTCGAACAGCGCGAGGGCGATCAGCTTGTTCTGGATCTTGGGGACCTTGCCTCCGTATCCTGGCCTGCAGATTGCCTTGTGTCTCGACCAGTCCTATGGGTGGCCGACCGTCACTCGCAGTGCTTGACCACAGGAAGCCTGACGGCGCACCTTCACCTGGCACGGCTTGCCGCAGTAGCGCGGCCTCAAGTCCGGCGGGCACTTCCCAGAACACGACTTGAGCGGCGCGCCGCTCGACGTCGATCGCATGCCGCGGCAGCCCTCCGCCCCGCACGCGTGCTCGGGCGCATCCGTTGCTGCCGCCTCTGAGTCGAGCGCAAGGGCGTTTCGCGCCTCCGCGTACAGCTCGTTCAGACGGTCGTCGACGGCGCGCCACAGCGGACGGTACGCCTTCGCGCGACGGGCCAGCAGCCCGACGTCCACGCCCACGCCCTCCCCAATCTCGCGAGCCGCAAAGCCGACGCGAAGGACGACGGTGGACACGTGCCCGAGCCTCGCGCTCTCGCTCGCGTGGTGCAGCGCGAACTTCAGACTCGTGTGCACCGGGTGGCCGAGGCCCGCGTTGAGGGTCTGCCCGCGGCGGTAGTGACGCTCGTCTGCCGCGTAGCTCATGCGCTCCACATCTGAGGCCCTGAACTTCTGGAAGTGCATGTGCGCGGTGCAGGAGTGCGCGCAGGCGAGGTCCGAGCGGGTGGCGAGGTGGCCGACGTAGTCGGTCGAGGCCTGCTGGAAGGCGTCGAGCGTGTAGAGGGCCGCTTCGGGGCTGACGCGGAAGATCGTGCACCCGCTCATGTACCTGCCGTGGGGTGGGGGTGGGGGTCCATGAGCAGCACTCTCGAGTGGAAGGGATTACAGTCACTGACATGGTGGTGCATGATGGAAGAAACGAAATTGGATGACGGCGGAACATGGATGTAAATGCGTGGGTATGCAAAGCGGTGTCACCCGACTCGCACGCGAGCACAAGAATCTCCCTGACCGATCATTTGAGTCTGTCTGTGCCATGCGGAGAGGCATTGCTTGTTATTTGAGGAGGGGTTGTACATCGAATCATTATTGAAGTTCGCACACAAGAGCAATCACGACGCGAAGTTGGAATGAATCATTCAAATCACAGACTACAGAGTATTATGCATGCACGTAACCTCGCTGTGGGCACACCATGCGCATGGTGGCTGCGGCGCATCCCAGTCCATGATCGGGTCCTCCTCCTCGCCATCTGCGCCTTCACTCAGGCTCCACAAACCGCCGTTGAGAGTACAACGGAACCCATCCTTCCACATCGTGATCGGATGCAAGCCCACCAGTCCCGGAACCTCAGAGTCCTCCACCTCCTCGCCAATCCATGCTGCGCTCTTCGGCCCGTTGCGCTCGTACCGCGGAGGAACGACCTCGCCATTCACATCGAAACACGGCTTCCGGCTGCCGATGTCTCTGCGCGCGACATCGGGAAGGGAAGCGGGGAAAAGGGGACCTGGCACCGCGTTCGCGATGTCAAGGCGGGCTGCGCATAGTTCGTCCGCCGTAGCCTCCTCGAACCGCAAAATGCCCTGCCGGAACAGGGCTATGAGCTCGCGGATCTCTGGGAGGGACGGCGCGCCTTGACCGCTGAGATTGCGGAACGCGATACGAGACGGCCACCCCGGGAGCTTCGCGTCGAAGCGGAGGAAGACCTGGTCACGGAAGGCCTTGGGCGTGTAGCGCATCTTGGCATCTGCATCTCCTGAAAACGATCCTAATGGAATGTTAATGTGAACGGCCATTTGACCAGGAACTTGAAAATAAATGACTCACGCAGACCACTGTCGAGCAAGCTCCGAAGCGTACCCCGAGCGTAGCCGGCATTACTGGCATAGACGAAGATGGTACGCCGGTCGGGACGCCCGAGAGCCGTGGTCGAAAAGCTGGAGCGTGGTCTGCCGGGGTGCGAAGTTGTCTGGAAGAGCATTTGAAAGTGTGGTGGTGTGCCAGGGATGTTCGTGAAGTTAGTGAAAGCTTCGGTGTCTGAATTTATACGAAGTCCATACCCTGTGAAAAAATAAACCAGTGGATTGACGGCGTGAAGATACCCTGCTTAGAGGAGCAGGTTAGCAAGAAACATATGCGAGATCCACCCTTCCGCCGAACGTAAATGCGCCATACGTAGCCTGGGACCAATTTGACAGACGATAGAGGATGCGAAGACTCCTCGCGAAAGGGCGTACCTTGAAGCGAAAGTACCTTGAAGCGAACATACACAATGGCAAACACTCCCGTCCGGCCATTTCATCGGCATCCATTTTCGCTTGGCATTGGCAATGTCTCTTCCGCCGCGTCCGGGCCTGTCACATCGGCAAGACAATCTTGATCTCCCGAGCACGATCGAACAAGAATGCGAACGCACCGAGATTCCGGGTGGGAGAAGGCTGTCCTGGCCCTGAGCAAGCAGATTCCGAGTGCCGCCATGGCATCACCGTTCCAACGTCTCGGCTAGGGGGCCACTTGTCAGATGCGCGCACCTCGTTCACGGAAGGGAAGAGACGTATTGCAGTGCGGACGATCGAGCACTGAAGAGAACCGAGATGAGCCGAGCCGGATGGTCTTGGATGGTAGTTGTCTATGATATCTAACAGCTTGAGTCCATGACTGTCTGAAGTGCAGGTGAGAGGTCACCCGCATGCGAGTTGTATATGAACAAGAATTTGCACCAGCCAGTCTCACCATTCCATTCGCCACTATAGGGGAGAAGGTAATCACGCACCGATGCTTGGAAGCACCGCGCAACACAAAACTCGATGTGAAGCGATGACTTCCGTCCCTACGCTTATGTTGACAGTGTTGGCATAAAGCCGCCGTCCTGAAACCCGAAAGTGTATTTGAATATATTGGTCAGACGCACATTCGTCGTCTGGGCTAGTCCCCATCTACACCGCCCAACCTCGTCTTGTTGCAAGGAGAGTCCTTGTACTCTCATCGAGTCCTGTAATCAGAAGCATCGTGAGCGACGAGTACGGGCAGCCAATAAATTGTTAACGGCAAACGTGCCACGGTCCGACATAAAAGAGCGCATCAGCGACACCCGGGCCTTGTCCCTGAAGTACTAACGTCCCGATGCTTGGTCGCCCCGACTAGTGGGTCAGAAAGCTGGACCAAGCAGTCGGTTGTGAAATGGAGCAGAAGAGTTTACGCGGTGTGCGCTTCCGATCATGAGACCGGGAGCCGTACTCGCCTCCTCATACCTAATTTGTATCGATGTTAGAGTTGACTGAGCCGCCGGACAGTGCAGAAATACATACGTAAGTTGTGAGGGTCTGTAACCCCGCTTTGTCACCAGGCATACAATGGTGTGCGGTTTCCGACCGCGCTCTCGAGAATGGCTAGACATTTCCCCAGCAAACACAGATGAATGGAAGAGGGAGACATTATTTGGAAGGGCGTAACAATAGAGAGGTGAAAAGACGTGCCGGCACGAACCGACATTGATGGCCCTCAAGACGGCCTTGACATCGGAACTTGACGCATCAGAGCACCGTGAAACGGACGGCATTCTCTAGGGAGAGCTGGAATTACTTGAAAGCTGCAATTAGCATGCAGATAGACAAAGGCGGGGCAAGTCAGGTCCGCTTTCTTACTCACCTCCGACGGAACCCTGCCTCACGCACTCACACCCGTTCCACCATAATTTCCCACCCTGCCCGTGAAGACGACGACTTGCCGGCAAGCGACGTTGAAGGAGAAGCGCGAGAGGCCTTGCGTCACTTGAATTGGGGTGACAACTGGGAGATGGGAGACGGGGAAACGCACCCATGCATGGCACCGACGTCGACACTTCTCAACAAGGTCGCGCCGTCCCGTGTCCTAAACCATTGCAGCATACTCGTCTACAGAATGATTCAGGACTCAGAACAGTGCAGCCCCGCCCGAGCCATACACACCGTGTGCTGCGCCTGCGATGGTGTTGATATGAAGTGGCGTCTTGGTGATTCCCCCCGCGCCGTCAGCCTGAGTAGGCCACCATCAGACATTCTGAGCGACCTAACGTTCCGCCTGACGTTAGGCGAGCCAGCTGGTGGGTCAGAGAGCTGGACCAAGCAGTCGGTCGTCATCAGGGTCGAGTACTCACTTGGTCTGGGTCCGGTCGCCGAGCGCATCCCATCCGACCGTCATGTCCCATCCTGGCAGCGAAGCGTCAAAACTTGTTTCCAGCAGTGCATTCATTGTCCATAGTACGTACAAACACTGCGAGGTGTGTCCGCCCGGCCATCCTACACATGCAACTGGTGAGAGGTCGTGCGCGCAGCCGGGCAGCTGAAATTCGAATACAATGAAATCGCGTTTTCAATCGATTTTCAAAACCGGCGGGAGCACCACGAAACCGGCCGCGTTCGACGCGGAGGGGTGTAGGGACCCTGGAAATCACAATTAGCATGCGTGCATATGCGCGAACGAAGTGAGCAAGACGCACTCGCTTTTCCGACTCACCTCCTACAGAACCCCGCCTTGCGCACTCGCAATCCTCATTCCACGGCTCGCCCGCTGTCGACCGAGCTTCTTCTGACCTCGATTGAAGTGTTCCAGGTCTCTGGATAGCCGATCCCGGGCGGGACGTAGCGGGGACGAGGTGCGCTGTGGTGGTGACAGGTGAGGTACAACAAAATTCATGGTGCCGACGTTTCAGAGTCGTGCGCGGTCGCGGTCACACGCTGCACGTCTGGCAGGTGAGGCTGTGGGCTCGGAAAAGTGATCAGGGTAACCCGACGAGAGGGAGACGAGAGGGAGACGAGAGGGAGAGCCTGTGCGCCCGCCTCACCCAATGGCCGAGGAAATCCGCGAAACCGCAGATTTCCAGCATTGCTCGGGGCGCCGTGGGAATGCTTCAGACACGTTATTCTTGATGTCCTGAGCCCGTCGAAACAGTTTGCGTTGCATTCCCGTGGGGGCTGGGGGCAGGAGAGCATGCGAGCCAAGGCTGCAATGGAAACGTAATGAAAACACGGTTTTGGCGACCTCACCGGATCAGCACGCAAACGGCCTCAGACATTGCTGAGCGTGCACTGCAGTGCGCGGGGCTTGATTTGGACGAAAACGAATAACTACAAAGAGAATTAAGACGAAACATCTCCTGCGCAACCCACAAAACTCGACCTCGAGCCCCAATAGAAGGAAAGGCTCACGTAGAAGCCATACCGGAGAGGAGCCCGCTTTGCCCGACGTACAGTCCATTGCGGGCTTCCGGCACGATTTTGAAACAGCTCGATTGCCGTGGAAGCGGGTAGCTATCGCGCGCGGCGAGGATCCATTGGTCTTGTATGCTACCTGAACACTCGAGGGGCGACAATGGGAGTCCGGAGACACAACAATCGCCTTGGTGCAGCATCACGAAGTGCTCCGAGGCAGCAACCAGACGTTGTCTCCATGTTTCTAATGGTCACGATGCACATTGTGCGTCAGTATCTTATTGCAGGGCGACTGCCAGCGAAGGCTAAACTCACCATATTGCGCACCCTCACCGAGCGGGCGAGCCAAGCCCGGAGAACCAAAGCCAAGTGTGAAGGATGCTGGAAATGTTGACAAAAACTTACTATGACAGGGAATGTGTTGGGCACTAGCGTGGAAACTGACCAGTTGCAAATGAATCCTTACTCGTGTCCGACTGCTTCGAGAGACTACTGCCATTCGTGATGTCTACAGATCCCGAATGCAGTTACGTGGCTCACGGCGAGTGCTTGTTACGTCTTGCGGTTGAGGGACCATATTTGCAAGCCGGGATGGGCGCGGACAGTTGGGAGATGGAGGGACTCGCTTGAGCGAAGCGACAGCGATTGAAACGGCGGCGTGTGCGCGCGCACAGGGTGTTGAGTCTGAGAACCCTGAGGGTACGCATGGAAGCTCGGAGCCAAGACTTCAAGCTGTCGAAAGCTGGTCGGGAGGGAGTAGGAGGGTGGGACAGGCGAGGCGAACAGGTGGTCTGGGCGCAATGCAATAAAGAGTATATAAAGGGTGCGGGCACGAGCAAAGGGGAGAGCATCAACGCCCGCTCGCTGCTTCCGATGCTTCTCGCACCGTCCATCCACACTCACCTCGAGCCCCACGTGTACGCCTGACCAATTCCACTGCTGCACAGCGGCCCTCCATGGTTGAATATTGAGGGACGACAGCCCACCGAAGCTCGGCCTAGCTGCACCCCAGGACAGGTTGTGGGCTGGTGAGTAGTTTTGTGAAGATATCACATACGTACCTAGAGCTATCGCAACTACCGAGGATTACCATCCGGGGCTTAGGAGCAACATAGTGTGTGAGGAGAGTTGCGCAGCGCCCGGATTATCGCAGACATGTGCACTAGGGTTGTGTGCGCAGTTCTAGTGCACCGTTACTCCCGACGCACTTGTCCAACGCTATGATAAAGAACACGGGATATGAGACACGCACCGAGGATCACCATGCTGGATGCTTTGGGAGCAACATAGTGTGCGAGGAGAGTTGCGCGCAGAGTGGTTTTGATGACGGTCCGTGGGCGGGAAATGCGGTAGACGAGCGGCGAATGAAGGCGGAGAATGGCTGAAGAGCGGAGGAACCAGGGGTGTGAACGAGGGGCGGGATCGGGACAAGAGGTGTTGGAATGGCCAAAAGTGGGATGTGGATCGTCGAGAAATGCAGCGAAAACGCGTCGAGTGGGCGAGCAGTCGCGAGTCGAGGCGAGTCGAGCGAGAGAGCGAGCAGAGCAGAGACGCTCAGAGACGGCAGCACGCCACACAGCCACCCGCACGATCCCGAGCTCGATGGAGATCACTCGTCTTCTCAACCATCTCGTTCACTTCGCGAGCGTCCAAATAGCTGCATTGTTAGAGGTGCGTACACCATCAGTTGACGGCCTTCTAACTATTTATTCTACTCTAGAGCCTAGTTTAACCGCCTTCTAGGCTTCTAGGCTTGGAAACATAGGCGCATTCGGGATAGTGCGCTTATGTATCTTTCCTCGGTTTCAATGCAGGCGAAACCTCGCGTCACTTACGAGCATGGACCTGCTGGGAACGTTGATGAGAACTGCATGGCGGTTACTACGGCCGTGGATTCGGATGATCTCCAAGTGATCACAGCACAACGTTTCCCGACGCCCGGCATGAAACCGTCCCGCTGCATCGTCAGGCACGTCGAGCGCATCAGGCTGGCGCCGTGTGGTGCCGCGCATATTGACTGCCAGAGTCTATTTTACACTGGGACCACTACTCAGTGGCCGAAAAACTTCTTGCCCCACATTCCGGTGTGTCCACTTTCCCCGGAGTCTCAACAGATTTCTCAATCTCATCGTCCCCAGATTCTGATTCTATTGCATATTATTTGCACTACAGCCTTTACAAAATGTTGACGATATTGGGTGAGTAGTTAATGGGCATGTTTGCGCTCTGAACGTCCGTCATGTTCAGACGTCCGTTCGAGGCCCACCGCTGAGGCATTGATCCGAAGGCACGTATACCATACTGCTGCACCGCGTCTATGCGCATTGTAGGCTTCCGCAGTTAGACCTGCATCCTACATAAGACGCCTACACCTCCTCTCGTTCCTTACACACCCAGACACACCCATCCATTTACAGCCCGCTCCTCACACCTCCAAACAGGCCAACTCTGCAGTGATGATGAACCGCCTCTTCGTCTCCGTACCTCTCCTCCTCGCCCTCTTCGCTGGCGTCGAGGCCACCTCCTCAGGCGACATCTCCGCGTACCTCACCGCACACAACTCCGTCCGCGAGCAGCACGGCGCGGCCGACCTGACGTGGGACGACACCCTCGCCTCCGCCGCGCAGTCGTGGGTCGACAAGTGCGTCTTCGAGCACTCCGGCGGATCCCTCGGGCCCTACGGCGGTACGGCATCATTTGTCGCCTGCGACTCTCAACCACCGTCTCCGAGCGCTCACTACTCCGTTATTTTGTTTTAATTTGCGCAGAGAACCTGGCCGCTGGGACCGGCGACTACAGCATCGCGTCCGCCGTCAAGGGGTGGACCGACGAAGCCTGTGAGTACTGTGTGCCCACCCGTCCTTGCGACCGCTCAAGTTCGAACGGACTCGACTCGGACCGCGACGCCCAACTTGAACTCACTCACTGCGCGCGTCAGCCGAGTACAACGCGCAGGACCCGCAGGGGTCGCACTTCACGCAGGTCGTGTGGAAGAGCACCACACAGGTCGGCTGCGCCGTCGCCAACTGCTCAGGCATCTTCCCCGCCGAATACGGCGTGAGTGTTGTTAACGTTGCCAGTGAAATCCGTCGGACTTACGGAGGCCCCATCCGCTCGCTTGTGTCATTTCTCGTGCAGGTCGCCCACTACTACGCGTGCGAATACTACCCCCGCGGGCAACGTCGGAGGCGAGTACGCGTACGTAGCCCCTTTACCAGTGGTGGTCGCTTTTTTGTTGACCTGTTCCTGACTGGCAATGCGGTTCCGGTAAACAGGGAGAACGTCCAGGCATGAGCCACTCGCCATGCCGGCCACTGGTGCCTCGCCGACGAGGGGTGATGCTGATACCAGCCACGACCCCTCGGGATACCCGAGACGACGTTTCGTGTTATTTCTTGAGTATGGTCTACACTTTAGAAATACACAACGTCACGTCTCACTACGACTCTGACTCTATTACCATCCTGTCTACTAATCAAGCACCGTTCTCAACGGCGGGATCCGATCGTCGAGCCCATTCGCTGCCCATGGCGAGCGCGAGCGGCCATTGATGCACTCCGTACTCAGCGCGGAAGAGCTGTACTCAACGACGCATGTTTACAGACCTAAGTCACAGACCGATCATCACGCATGTGCGTAGCACTAACTCGGCGCGACGAACACAGCGGGGACCTAAGTACGCAAATGACGTCTCAGCACGCCGATTCAAGCAGCAGATGAAAGTCGCACGTACCTTCGATGCCCACACACCGGTGTCCGTCCACGCTCCCGGACCTTCCTCCTCCCACATCGTCTTCAGATACTCTGGGCTGATGGAACCGAAGAAGACCTGACGAGGAGAGTTCGGAAGGCCCGGAGGGGTGAGAGGCGCATGGTCGGAATCTGGAGACGACAAGCCACCGTCGTCCGAGGGGTCCCGCGGGCCCTCCGACCCTTCGACGGCGCAGCGAGCGCAATTGGCCGCCGCCATGGCGTCGGCGTCTTCGACGGCTCCCTCGGCTACGGGTTTTGCAGTCTCTTCAGGGACCTCTCCCGCCGAGTAGCGTTGTGCAGACGTCGTGGGTTCGTCGTCCCCCGTGCAGCGACTGAGACCATCGCTGTCAAATAGACCATCATCGGGATTAGAGGGCGGTGTAAGACTGATGCTGGGAGGGGCGACGAGAGCATATTCAGAATCTGGAGATGAAGGCGGCTCCTCGTTGTCCTGCACCTCTTGCGAACCTTCGACCTCGGAAGTCGCGGGACGTCCTGCCGCTGCGCCGGGATGTTCAGCTAGTACATCAACAGCACACTCCATGGCCACTTCATCACCCTCCGGAACCTTTTCGTCGTCCGCTGTGCCGTCGACGGTATCACCCTGAGGCCGAACATCGCGAGGGGGAGACTTATTTGGCGACTTGGGTTACGCCTTACGCACGGGCGGAGGCGGAGGCGTAGGCTCAGGCTCAGGGTCCTCGAGCTCGAACAGCGCGAGGGCGATCAGCTTGTTCTGGATCTTGGGGACCTTGCCTCCGTATCCTGGCCTGCAGATTGCCTTGTGTCTCGACCAGTCCTATGGGTGGCCGACCGTCACTCGCAGTGCTTGACCACAGGAAGCCTGACGGCGCACCTTCACCTGGCACGGCTTGCCGCAGTAGCGCGGCCTCAAGTCCGGCGGGCACTTCCCAGAACACGACTTGAGCGGCGCGCCGCTCGACGTCGATCGCATGCCGCGGCAGCCCTCCGCCCCGCACGCGTGCTCGGGCGCATCCGTTGCTGCCGCCTCTGAGTCGAGCGCAAGGGCGTTTCGCGCCTCCGCGTACAGCTCGTTCAGACGGTCGTCGACGGCGCGCCACAGCGGACGGTACGCCTTCGCGCGACGGGCCAGCAGCCCGACGTCCACGCCCACGCCCTCCCCAATCTCGCGAGCCGCAAAGCCGACGCGAAGGACGACGGTGGACACGTGCCCGAGCCTCGCGCTCTCGCTCGCGTGGTGCAGCGCGAACTTCAGACTCGTGTGCGCCGGGTGGCCGAGGCCCGCGTCGAGGGTCTGCCCGCGGCGGTAGTGGCGCTCGTCCGCCGCGTAGCGCATGCGCTCCGCATCTGAGGCCCTGAACTTCTGGAAGTGCGCGTGGGCGGTGCAGGAGTGCGCACGGGCGACGTCCGAGCGGGTGGTGAGGTGGCCGACGTAGTCGGTCGAGGCCTGCTGGAAGGCGTCGAGCGTGTAGAGGGCCGCTTCGGGGCTGACGCGGAAGATCGTGCACCCGCTCATGTACCTGCCGTGGGGTGGGGATGAGGGTCCATGAGCACTCTCGAGTGGAAGGGATTACAGTATGATGCATGATGGAGGAAGGGGGAAAAAGGACTCGAAGAACGCGAACTTGAACTTGAACGTTTGAACGATGGGACTCGGACGCACCTGACAGCCACCTCGAGCACGGCCGCTGGCCGGCCGGAGGGCTCACCGAGCTTCCATTGATCTATGACCTGCACACCCGACCACTCCGAGAGGTACTTTGCGCATTCCTTAAGTTGCAGTTCTGTGGGGGGAGAGGCGTCCTTGTAATCGGCCAAACAGGCGTTTTTGATGGCGAGGTAGTCCTCCAAATTGGGGAACGCTGCACGTGGGTCCTGATCGGGGTTGAATTTGCTCTTGGAGGTCCGCGACGGTGGCTGCGCCTGCAGAGACATGTCCCTCTGAGTCCGTCCGACACACGATGAGAGAGAGCGAACAGATAGTGCGCGGACGATGGAAAAGGACGCACGATAGACGCGAACGTGTCGACGGCCAGCCTACACGCGTTGACGAAGCCCGGGTCCCGCGGCCATCTTACGTTGCGCGCCTGCGAGGATTTCGGGTCACCAGTAAGCGACATATATACGTACGGTACTCAAACAATGTACCTTTTAAGTTCAGTTTGTCTGGAATGCATTGACAATACATGCAAGCAATCCCTCTCTGAGGTTGGCCAAAGGCATTATCACGAATGACGGTCGCCCAGAGGATGCACGACTGGCATTGCCAAGATCGGTAAGTAATGATACAACAAACAGCGATCACAGTGCACGCAAACACAACACATAGACCAGCCCGCCACTGGCACGCAAGCCGTCGGATTCAAACGGACGCCTCGCGCTTCTTGAAGAGGACGCAGCCGCCGGGCGCGGGCACGACCCCCATCGCAACGTACACATCCGCAGGGCGCGACCCGTCCCCGCCCAGCTTCAAGTCGTAGTTGAGGATGATATATCCTAGGATCGCCTTCAGCTCGATGGACGCGAAGTACCTCCCGGGGCTGCCGCACCCCAAACCCGAGGACCCAAAACCTTGGTCAGCGACCATCGCAACTAGCAGTTGACGGGATGATAACGATAACCTGAACACTGAGCCGACACGTACCAGGCATGTTGCCCATGGCCGAAGGGGACGTACTCCGGGGACGTGCTCGTGAACTGGTGCTTCGCGCTCTGGCCAGGGGCGGCGGCGCGCACGCGCGCGTAGCGGAACGGGTCGAACGTGTCCGCGTCCGCGAGCAGCGCGTCGTCGTGGTGCTGCGCGTTAGCGTTGACGCTCACCAGGGTGCCCTTCGGGATGCGCGTGCCGTCGTTGAGCGTGATGTCCTTCATCGCCATTCGACTCATCGCGACTGCAGCGTTCAAGTTGAACTTGTTAGCTATGTATGGCATACGACCCGGGGGGGGCGGTAGTCGTAATCGAAGGACGTGTGTGCACTTACGAAGGCCGACGCCGTGGTAGCGGAGCGTTTCGCGGAGGATGCTGTCGAGCTTCCACATGTTCGCCAGCGCGGTGCTCGTCCAGCCGTCGGCGGAGATGTTCGCCTGGATCTCTTCCCTGAGCGGTACGAGTAACTCGGGCTTCTCCGCGAGGTGGTACAGAACATGGGTGATGGTCTGAAATGGTTTAGGGGATTCTTAGCTGTGCGCTGGAAATAATAGGCAGAACGTAACGGCACTGACACTCGACGACGTGTGGATGGCCGCAAAGTTGAGTGTCAAGAGCCGCTGGGCGAGACCAAACACGGTTTCGTTCCTCGTCGCCGCTTTATCTAGTAGGAACTGCAGAAGATCGTTCTGTGCACCGTGATCAGCTCGGGACGTTACGCTTTGCATTTACCCTTAAATACTACTCACTGGCTTGTCATTCCATCCTTCACCCAACTCTGCCGAAGCCCTTTGCCGCTCCTCGATTATCGGTCGGAGATACGGCAGAGCGAGGTTAGTGTCGTGCTTCACGTAGTTGACGAACAGTGCGGCGACTCTATACAATTTTCAACGAAGAACACGGTGCAACAGTGCTCGCAACCCACGGTTTGAGAACTCTGGGGAAGAGGCGAAGGAGAACGACGCTCTTCATGAAGTCTACTGCGAAGTCGATTGCAAGAGCGAGATACTTTTCGTTGCGGCCTACACATCGATGTCAAGTTAACCTCGGAAGCGGACCTTTTTTTTTTGGAAAAGAGAGCTTTCTCACACAGAGGGAGACCGACGAACGCGCGGTTGCTGGCGCGAGCGACGATTTTCTGCATCGCCGGCATGACCTCTACACTGGTCCACTCTACAACGCAACGGTATCAGAACGTCCTCGATACCGGAGTGTGCCGACACATACCATGCTCTTTGACCACGATGTGGTCTTTGGAAGCGACGACCACCTCGTCTATGACGTCCGGAAGGAGGGTCGGGAGCTTGCGCGTGAGCTTCTCCTTGACCACCTCCACGTGGTACTCGTCCGCGATGACCGCCGGCTCGAAGATATACTTTGATTGGAGGGTCTGCGACACCGTTAATTACCATTGCCAGACCCGCTTAAGCGCTGCACACGAAGACATGCGCACCTCTTGGGCGCCCCTTGGCTCGGAGAACTCTTCGTCCCCGCGTTTCCTGAGCTCCTCCACCATGCTCCTCCCCGAAACGACGACCATCCACTTGTCGATGGTCGGGATCTTGAACGCGGACTCCGGGTACTATGTATGGGGGAACATCCCCCGGGTGAGGAAGGCTTCCAACTCCAAGTCAGAAGACGCAGCGGGGGAGCAAGACTTGCCTTCCTGTATCCCTCCCCATGTTGTAATCTTGGCGTCTGCCTCGTGACGAGCGAGCGCGTGCTCCCGCTCTGTCTCATCCCGCCACCATCACCCCGACCCCCGACGGATACCCGCGCCCTCACTTCGGACATATTTAGAACTTCTGCTCGTGTATTTAAGCCTGTGTGTATCTACGGTGTACGGCACGCGTTTGCATTCGGACAAACGCGAATCGCATTCCTTCCCCGCCTCTCTCTCTCTCGCGCTCCGAGCGCCCGCGAAATTCTACACAAACGCGTCACCTAACCCGAGGGTCAAATCGCGGCACTGCCTAGTGGGGCCGAAGCCACTCGACGACTCGACGACCCGACGATCCGGCCACGACGACGACCGCGACTCCGTACCCCGACGACGACGACCCCGTGCCCCCGACCGCGACCGTACCCGCTCCCGTCCCCGACCGCGCTGCCCCGTTCCGTGTCCCCGTCCCGCACCCGCTCTCGTACCCCCGTATCCGACGTTATGGCGCCGTCCACGATCGCTCGACTCAACGACGACAACTACGCTGAATGGGTCATCGGCATGGAAGCTCTCCTCACCCGTAAGGGTCTCTGGGAGGTGACCAGCGCCCCCGCCTCCGACACCCGTCCTAACGGCTCCGACAACACGAAGGCCGTCCGTGCCTGGCGCGCGAAGATCGCAGAAGCTCGCGCGGAGTTGATCCTCAACATCGAGCCGACCCAGTACGCGCACGTTCAATCCCAGGACGCGCATGAGGTATGGTCCGAACTCCGTCGTGTCCACCTTGCCCGCGGCTTCGGCACGCGTCTCAGCTGCTGCTGTAATAATGATACATCATGTTACGGCTAAGTGCCTAGAGCGTTTTACATCAGGTCACCTGATCCTCACATCATTTAGATCAATGTAAGCTGTCATCAAGGTTTGGGTGACAGGCTAGCCCCGCCTGTTTGCCCACGCACCCCTCACTGCGAATAGCACCGCGAATAATTCCCGCCCCCTTCCTGTAACGGAAGGAATCCCTCCTGCCTGTGTACGTATGTCACCGTATGTCTTATGCCACGCGGAACTACTGATCGGCACGCCCGGCACAGGCTCCTCCCGACGTGGCGGTCCATATCAGCGCCCTTGTCGGCTATTGTGACAGCGCCCCGCGCCGCCCACCGCCCGCCACTGCCCCTCCCTTCGAGCTCGCTGTCTCGCACAGCGAGCTCGCTATCTCCCCTCCCGTTGAGGCGTTTCGCTCCGTTCTTTTTGGCATTGTATGTTATTAGACATTGTGAATACATTGATGGCCTTTATTACTCCTCGCTACGGTGAAAACAAGGGGGGGCATATGGCCGGGGCCGCGGGGCAGAAGGGCGGGAGGGCGCTTGTGCCAACACAACTGCACAGTGACGTAATCCGATGTGGACCGACGTGCCGAAATTGATGCGGACGCCCCGCCCTCCCGACCTTTAGTTCTGCCGGCGCTATCCGCGCCGTACGCACAATCGATAACGAGGTTGTGGCGGTAGACAGCGATAGGACTCTACACTCATCTACCATGGGGAGGAAAAGATTGTCTCGGCAGGTTACCATCTCTGGCCCAGCCAAGGGCCACGTATTAGGCACTTCAAAGATATTGCGACCACTAGAAGAACTAAGGCATGGCGCACAGGCTCAAGCGGAGGCACGGAAGCGGGCGCAGGAGCGGTTTGCCGCGCAGACGGCAGGTGAGTTCTTCATTAATATTGCTGCGTTCCTGATTACCGCACTAACTCAGCGCGCACAGGGCTAGATTCTCAGTCTCTCCGAGTTTTGGCGGAGCTTCGTGGCGATCCAACTGTCATTCCCGACGATCCGACAGATCTCATGGTCGACTCCGTTATGGCCATCGAGACTGACGACGCGTCGGGGGACCATTCCATGGGAGAGACAACGGCCGGACATGCTCCGGACTCTGAGCTTCGGGACGAAGAAGCCGTTGCGCACGCGCTTCGCGACCTTCTTGACCCACGGTGAGAACGTTCAGATCGCGCTTATCATTGCCGCTCATCCATGTTGTATTTCAGGCTCCGGCGCCGGCGAGCAAAGGATACGCGGACCTGGCGGCAACGCCTGCACAACCTCGATATCCGATGGCAAGATGCACTTCCCCGCCTTACAGAAACGTACCTGCGCTGGATGGTGCGCGATTCCGAACCCATCCCGCCGGCGGAACCGTCCGAGTACGACTTCGAAATCGACGTGCTCGACGTCCATACGTTGGAGCTTGACCGGCTAATTCCTCGAAGGGGGATTCCCGCCGTAGAAGCACTTGTTTATGAGGGCTATCTTGGCGCCTCCCCCGAGAAGCCCACAATCGCTGTCTCGCTCGCCGCCTTGGAGTTGTACCGCACCCTCCGACTTGTGAAACCTTCCCTTAGTGTAGAGGGGTTTACAAAATTCCTATGCCACAAATACTGTGTAAGTATTAAGACCTAAGCCCAGCAATTGCTAATTTAACTGAGCATTGCTCTTAGATCCCGTATCGGCGGCGATTTCGCAGAGCCGTGGCGGACACCTTCGATGTCTACCTAACCATTATCGAGAACGTCAGGAACCGCGTCCTAGAAGCACTGGGCCGAAATACCCCGCACTGGCGTGTCCTCCATGGATGCCCGGCATGCAGCTACAAGGTTTGTGGTGGGCGCCCGTCGCTAATTATTTCTCTGATTATCATTGGCAGGTCGAGGACGAGACTCCGGCGACCTACGCCCGCATGGTTGTCATGGACGGCAACAACTCCCTCAAGCGATTCGCGCCCATCGGCAATCGGGCGGTCGGAGATGTGCGCGTCTTTGAGAGCGACTATTACCTTCCGCCCGACTTCGTCAACAAATTCGCGGACGAAGTGAAAGGCCGGCAGCAACAACCTCATGTCGAGGTACCTGAGGACGTGGACGGTGATATCGTGGACGACGATGAGGATAGCGAGTGGGGGGATGAGGAGCCAGAGGGGGATCCCACGGACGGCGCTCCGGACTCAGCCTGCGCCGGCAATTGGAAGGCCGCCGCCAAGGACGAGAAGAAGCGTACCTGGTCGGCGTTCTGGGAGACCGGGATCTTCGCTAGCGCCTGCAGGCACGGACGCATCCTTTGGTTGATTGACATGATCAAGAGTGGGGAGCTGTGCGTCAACGTTGATCGTGATCTCGCGTAATATCCAGCTAACCGATTATTTACCAGAGCCAAGCTTCCCCTCGCCACGGTCGCAATGCTGCTGGAGGTTGTTGGGGAGAAGATTCTTGTCGGGTTCGACATAGGTTGTGTTTTCAAGACTACATTGGCGAACAGTTCTCTCGGTCCGAAGTTCAAGGCCAGCGGCTCGCGCGTATGCGTCAACGCGTTTCATGGATATTCGCACTCCTACCCGTGCCAAGTGCAACACCACCCCAACGTCATCAACGGCATCGGGCTTGAAGATCTGGAGACGCTCGAGCGAACTTTTAGCAAGTCCAATGAGCTCGCTGCCGTCACCCGGTTTGCGTCAGCATACCGCCGTCGGGCCCTTATCCACATGTTCTTCCAGCAATACGATGAAGACAAGTACACCGCGCTCGGCTCGATGCTCTACGACAATTATCTACAAGCCATCGAGATTATCCACGACCTGACTCCGAAACTAGTCGAATCCCTTCGCGCGCTCGATGTCGACCTTGCGACCCTCAAGGTGTGGGAGACGGAAGAGTGTACCTACTTCAAGAACCTACGCGATGAGACTTCAGAAGACCTCTTCGCCGTCACGTATGTTGAAGGTCTTCAAGAGCTGCGATCCCTACGGTATTTTTGGCATTCATCTCTGATTTGCGATCATCGCTGATGATCTGGATATTGCGCAGCACTCAGCTCGACAGCACCGATACGCGCTTCCTGGCCCAGGTACCGACCGACTACCAATTCATGGTGACCACGGGCGCCACCCATTACGCCGGCGATACATCCGCGACCCGGAGACTTGAGCGCGAGCGCCGCGATCTGAAGGATCGCATTCAAAGACTTAACATCGAACTTCTTCGCATGGAAAAAAGCATGAATATACACGACCGTTGGGAGCCGGGAGATCGTGAATATCAAGATACGCTCAAGTACATTGCTACGCGCCGATATCAGCAAGCTCTGGGCCGCCTACAGCGCCTGGTCATTCAGCGACTGTTTGAGCTACAAAAGATGAATCTCTCCCACACAGGTATTCCTCTTGTCTACCAGTCACGGCATTGCATGAGGCACTAATTGTATTTTTAGCATATCGCGTTCGCACGCACGTCGCGAAGAGCCTCCAGAAACGGTGCAAAGCGATCCGGGCAGCTGTCAAAGCATACAATGCCGCCGCGCTGGTGCTGGATCCCCCTCGTCCAACCCTCGACTGGTCGCGCGTGTCGCATTTCAGCTTCCTAGAAGAGTTCACACTTCTGAACGATACGCGCAATGATATTCGAGATAAGCCGTGGGGACAGCCACTCGTTCGCGAAACAATGCGCACCGCGCGACGCATCAAGCGTGCGACAGAAGAGCTTGAAAATGTCCAGCGCGAGGCGCGGCGAGTTCACACGTCCATTGCGGACGAGGATGCACACTTCTCACGCGTGCTCGCAGATCTCAAAGCTCGCGGGGATGTTCTATATGGGGCCGTTGGCGAGTTCTGCGCAAGACGCCGTGCAAACAGTGCGCACATCTTGTCGTACCTCCGTCGCCTGTATGCCCTCGAGGGCTATGGAGGGAATCCTACACCCGGAAAGTATTGTGGATCGCCGCGAGAGGAATGGACACCCCAGACACCGGTACCAGCCGGTGAGAGTGCGTCCGCACCACCAACTCCTTCCCAAGCTTCTAGTGCGCCATCAATCGAGGATCTCACACGGTCGGAGGAGTCTGCTGCGGCACTGGATGATGATGACGATGAGCTTGACGTTGACGAGGATGCAGACGGAGGGGTGAGCTTGCTTGTAGACCACCTCGCAAATATTGCTGTGGTTATGTAGCGCGCTTGTATCCCGTAGAACTAGCATTGTTGACGAGTTATATGGTACCATCACTGTGGTTTCCGATACAGACACTGGTTCAACTTTGAAGGCATCAAGTTTTCAGCAGCAACGGGGGCGAGGGACTTCCGGCCAGAAACCAACGTCTACACCCGACCGTGCACTCAAGTTGCTCAAATGCTTTTGCACAAAAAGGCATGATATTATGTATCTCATTGTCTATGTCGCGTAGTGCCATAAAAATTGGTACATACGTAGAACTCACATCCTGCATCGTGCCTGACCCACATTTACTCGCGGGACACACAGTTTGGCAGCCCGACGGCAACATATGTTTGTCAAGAAGCGTTAGATCGTACGCCCGATCGAGTCTCCGACGGATCGGACGTCTTGACGCCCTTGAGTTTCGCCTTCTGCCTGCCATCGCCCTCGCGCTTCTACGTTATCATCTTGCTCCGACACCTGCGCTCTCGTCCCGACATGACAAACGGTCCCGCTCCTGACCCCGAAGGACACGAGGGCCCGTGTTGGGTCATCTTGGGAGGTAGCGCAAGCTTGCGCGGGATTCACATGCATTCACGGTAAGCCAGTACCGGTACCCTCATGTTCTATTCTCACGTCCGTGCAGCCCGACGGGCATCGCGCTGGGCAAATTCCCGTCGCTCCTCCCGATCGTCGTGGCGTGCCCGACCTTCGGAGATGCACAGCAGATCAACGAAATCAACACCCTTCTGGAGCGGCAACAGATAGAGCGCAACAACTACGCGGCCCTCAAGAGCTTGTTCTCCGCCTCGATGGAGATCTCGGAGCTTTTGACAGGTTACCGTAGGTGGTACGCGATTCGGTATGGCAAGGAGACCGGAATTTGGGTGGGCTTCCACTGGTAAGTTTATCCAAATTCTCTTACCCCGGCGTCACAGACAGACTCACGGAACCCAGGGATAAACTCAAGCACAACAAAGAGACGAATGACGCCGAGTACAAGGGGCATCCTACAATGCGGGAAGCACTCCTATTTATGATAGAGAAGGCACCGTATAACCAGCCCCCGAAGACAATTGTAAGTTTCTAATGGTATTTTCGCGCTCTCAACAAGCTAACACGCATATGGAGAAATCGGCCAAGAGTTCACCGGTGAAGGTTTCTCGTCCCGCGCCCGTCGCGAACTCAAGCGGACACTTGGCGCAGCCCCCTTCCTTTACGTCTCCGCCATCCAGTGACATCCAGGAGCTTGTGACCCCCTGTATGTACCGCATTTTCGATTCCCCCGGGGTGTTTCTAAGTTGTTTGTAGTCTCGCAGTACACGATCAGTGGATCGAGCTCCTTCGCCTTGCAAGTCCTTCGCGAAGTGATCCAACCGCTCCCATCTCAGGTTCCCGCGGCTGCCGGACGAGGCGCGTTCGCACTTGGCCCCCGCGCAGATGCCTTCTTGCGCGGGCGCCGCGCGAGCAACGAAGATCTTCTCAAGATCCTCCGCGCCCGTCTGTATACATCAACCGCCCTGGACTTCGCGCATTACCTCAGCGTTGAACTCGAGTGGTCCCTCTCGGAGGGCGAGGAGCTTTGGGAACTTGTTGAGCTTCCAGGTCTTTGAAAGGGTCATTTGTAGCATGTTACTAGTATCACTGCTTGTATGAATGTTGGTCAATCAATGCAGTCTTTGCCTGCTCTCCATTGGTTGCTTTGGTCACGTGAAGTGGTTGTTGATTTTCCGAATCCCTGCCCACAGCACCCTGCGAGTTTCCCACAATATCCTTGCTCTTCCATACTCTTCTTGACTTCTCTGGCAGCTCTCGCGACAGCCATGACGGACCCTCTCCTTGGCAATGTCCTCCGCTTACGTGCAAAGGCGAAGATGGTCGCCCACACGCGCGTCCGGACTCCTTTTCGGCACCGCCGAAAGGCGATTAAGTTAACCAAGGAGGAGCGTGAAGCTCGGCAGAAGGTCCGTGATGAGACCCGAGCAAAGTTCCATGCCGCTCTCACGGAAGGCCGTCACACGGTCATGGGAGTGGCGGAGAAGCTCGCCGAGGAGTTCCCCGGGCATGACAAGGACTACTATTATCGCCACCTCATGCAACTCCCCAAACTCAGCGAAGCCAGGCGGCCTATCACGGAATGGCAAGCATATCTGCACATAGAACTCAAGAGACGGAACAAAGGTACGTTACATCGCGTATGGCATCCGCTTCTCAAGTCTGATGAATTCCCACAGAGATCGTCGAATTGCAGGGCGAGGAAGCGCGCCGCGACCGCGTTTCCGCCGCTGTCGTAAGGGAGATAGCCGAGGAGTGGGCCAAGTTAACTCCGGAAGAGAGAACCGCCATCACCGCCGAGACCGTCAAGGAACTCGAGGAGAGACGCGAGAACCGCTTGGAAGGCACCCACAACACCCAGCTCGCTGCATGCCACGACGCGCGTGCAACCCTCAAGAAGCTCAAGACAGAGGTACGTCCTGTTTATATTGTCCTCAATGCGTACCTTGACGCATCCACAGATCGAGAATCTCCATGCGCGTACTGGATTAGCCATTCTATTTGTGGCTACTCGTGGCGACATTGACGCGTTCGGCAACCCCGTAGTTTATCACAGCGACGACCGTGTCAAGCATTTCATGGAGTCCACAACCGGGGCGACCCTTGAGGATATCGCGATTCGCCTCGAAGCATATTGCATCGCCGGCCTAGAAGGTGAGCAGTGTAACGGTGCCTGTCGACCTCGGATAAGTCGCTGAGTTTTCTACAGGTGTTGTAGGCAATCAGCTCACACGAACACTCGAGCTGAAAGCCAAGCTGCGCGGCCTGATTTTGTCCAAACTTCGTATGTGTTCTACTTTTTCAAATCTCATGTCTATTTCTCATGGATCTACACAGAGTCTACGTGCAAGCGCGGCGCCATCAAGAGGATGAACTATAATAACTTCGAAGGCGCCATCACGGAGAAGTTCGGCATCGTTCTGGAGAACTGGCCCATCCCCAAGTTCCAGAACCCAAGCAGCATGTCCCACACGGAGGCCGAGATCTCGTTCCGCGCATGGGAGTCGGGTACCACCCGTTTCCGCATGCTGACAAACGAGGAGTGGGCGGACTGGTTGAATGCCCGGTACGTTGCTCCATGCGCGACAGAGTCCACACCCATCGCAGAGCCCGGCACTCTTCCCTCAACCCCCGCTGCTGCCAGTGTGCCGCCGGTTGTAGCTCCACCCCCTCCGACTGTCTGTTCCTCCGCCGCGGCTGCTGCTCACCCTCCCACGGAGGCCCCCGCTTCGACGACCACGCCCGCTGAGACACCCGCCGCGACCGCCCCCGCTTCGACGACCACGCCCGCCGAGACACCCGCCGCGACCGCCCCCGCTTCGACGACCATGCCCGCCGAGACACCTGCCGCGACTGCGCCGGCCCAGACCCCGCCCGCCGAGAAGCGCACTGCGGACGACGCTGGCCTCACGGCCCCCCCTGCCAAGCGCACCCATGTGGAGCCTATGACCATCAACTTCGTGAACTCCGTCACGCCTGCGGTCGGCGCTGCCTTCGTGGTCCCAAAGGCTACCCGGAAGAAGCGCTCCGACGCGGGCGTCGCACGCGGACCTCGGAAGCAGCGCGCGCAGCCTGCATCCGAGAACGCAGCCCCTGCCGAGACCACCACCAGCGTCGCGGCGCCCAAGCGGCGCCCCCACAAGAAGCAGCCTGCTCCCCAAGAGGCTCCGGCCGCTGACGCTGGGCCGTCGTCGTAATCCTAACGAGATGTATTCCCGCTGCTGATACAATAAGCCATGTACTGTCCTGTGGACCAAATATTATTGTTTGTATGCCTTCAATTAATTTCCGGCGTGTCAAGAAGCTTTTAAGACTTCTCGCGACCTCGAGAGGGAGCGCGCCCCGCCCGCTTGCTAAGTCTGGGGGATATCGGGGCGCAGATCTCGCAGAAGTGCCCTCCCGCCCTTCTGCCCCGCGGCCCCGGCCATATGCTCCCCCTTGTTTTCACCGTAGCGAGGAGTAATAAAGGCCATCAATGTATTCACAATGTCTAATAACATACAATGCCAAAAAGAACGGAGCGAAACGCCTCAACGGGAGGGGAGATAGCGAGCTCGCTGTGCGAGACAGCGAGCTCGAAGGGAGGGGCAGTGGCGGGCGGTGGGCGGCGCGGGGCGCTGTCACAATAGCCGACAAGGGCGCTGATATGGACCGCCACGTCGGGAGGAGCCTGTGCCGGGCGTGCCGATCAGTAGTTCCGCGTGGCATAAGACATACGGTGACATACGTACACAGGCAGGAGGGATTCCTTCCGTTACAGGAAGGGGGCGGGAATTATTCGCGGTGCTATTCGCAGTGAGGGGTGCGTGGGCAAACAGGCGGGGCTAGCCTGTCACCCAAACCTTGATGACAGCTTACATTGATCTAAATGATGTGAGGATCAGGTGCATCAGGTTACGGCTAGCTTCCTGATGTATCATGCCGTTTCGGGCCTGTCCGACACAGCCGCCAGCTGCCTGCCCGATTTGGGAAGCCCTCCGCCGGGGGCTCTGCTAGCGCTTTTCCTGCTTACTCTGTCCTCGCTTACTCCCTCTCGGCTCCTCCCCATCAATTCCCGACCCCCCGGCCTGCCTCCCATCAACCCTAGGCTCTCAGGGTGCCCCCCGCCATCAAATACGAAGCTCCCGAGGCGTACTGGCCCGATTTGGAAGCCTCCTGCCTGCCCGGGGTGGCCCACTTTGTTTCTACTGTTACTCACCCATTTCTAGGCCGATTCCCTTGGTTCTGGTGGCGTTCTATTCGCATTTAGAACGCGAATAGAACGCACATAACGCGCCACACCAAAGGTGCGTACTAACAATTCAGATTGGCCCCCTAGGATCGCCCTAGGGGGGATTGTTTTGTCCATTGTGGGGCCATTTCTCGACGGATCTGCATGGGAGAGGGCACGTTCTGTTCGCATTCACAATGCGCACATAACGCGTCCTTTCGCGCCCGAATCCGTCCAAGCGTTCTATCGCCACCCATACCCCCTCCTCCTGGTTGGGTTAGTACACATATCTCCAGAACGAGTTGACCAATTCTGATGCTTCTTTTACTGATGTATAGCCTCCAATTAGGAGATTCAGGGCGCACTATTCGCATGGCATGCGCCCTCTATGCCATAGAATGGCTAGCTGATCAATGTTCAGTCACAGCCGACTTTGTGTGCCCATATCTCGGCCGGACGACCACTGATTTGCATGGTAGAGGGCTTGTTGGAAAGCGACAAGCCATACCTTTCTAACGAGCCCTCATACACCCAGGTACGTCCGCTGGAAGGCCCGTTATGCCAACCCCATCCTCCTGACCCCTTCTCTCCTTTTCAGGAGCCCATATCTCGGTCAATTTTGTATAGAATTACATGATCTCTTTTCTATTCGCTACCAGTTATATGGCTCTATGACACTCCAAGGTGCAATAGCTATCGCTGTTCACAATCACTGTTAAATGGCTTATCAGTTGTAGACAGAGGGCCCCCTATGACGATTTTTTGAGCCCTTAGGATGATCTACAGTAGAGTCCAGTAGATAGTATTGAAAAGGACGAAGTGAATGCAAAAAACACGAAAGAGATTGGCTTAGAAATGGCTGAGATATAATGAAGGGTGTATTGGGGTGTTACTCTAGCAGAGTTAAGACAGCCGAAGTAAACTGGGCACAACCGTCTGAAAGACCGTCTTAAAAGGTCTGGCCGGGGTGTCCTAGTGATAGCTCAGTCAATTCTGACCCGATTATTATGGTTAGTATCTCGTTCTAAAGGTGTATATTGGCGCATTCCAATCGAAGTAACCATCTGTACATATTGCTACTATATACTGCTATATAAGAAGCAGAGTAGGGAGTCTAGTAGAATACTGATAAGCATATTGTGCTTTCAGGCATTGAGCGATAAGGCCCATACGTGGCATACATGGTTGTAGGTACACAAACAACGGACTGCGAAAATTGGAAGTGGAAGTACGGACAATTGCCCGAGATATGGGCTCCTGAAGAGAAGAGAAGGGGTCAGGAGGAGAGGGTTACCATAGCGAGCCTTCCAGCGGACGTACGCAGTCGTATAAGGGCTTGTTAAAAAGGTATGGCATATGGCTTTCCAACAAGCCCTTTACCATGTCAATCGGTGAACGTCCGGCCCAGATATGGGGGAACGAAGTGGGATGTGGCTGAGTATTGATGTGTTAGCCATTCTATGGCATTGAGGGCGCATGCCATGCGAATGATGCGCCCAAAATCTCCTAATGGGAAGCTAAAAGTGAGTAAAAGAAACATGGGAATCGCCCCAGTAGTTGTGGAGATATCTATACTAAGCCTTCCTCGAGGAGGAGGTACGCATATCTTGGTGGCCACTGGACGGATTCAAGCACAAAAGGGTGCGTTCGATGCGCATTTCGCACGCGAATCGAACGCGTCCTTTGGCATATAAATCCGTCCAGAATCCACTGAGATATTAGCCAAACAGTGACCCCTAGGGCGAACCTAGGGGGCATTTTCAAACTGTTAGCACATACCTTTAGGGTGGCGCATTAGGCGCATTAGATTCGCACTTGAAATGCGAACAGAACGCCGCAACAATCAAGAGAATCGACCTAGAAATGTGTGAGTAATGAGCAAAACAAGGTGGGCCGCCCCCGGGCAGGCGGGAGGCTTCCAAATCAGGCCAGTACGCCTCGGAAGCTTCATATTTGATGGCAGGGGGCAGCCTGAGAACCCAGAACTGATGGAAGGCAGGCCGGGAGGTCGGGAATTGATGGGGAGGAGCCGAGAGGGAGTAAGCGAGGACAGAGTAAGCAGGAAAAGCGCTAGCAGAGCCCCCGGCGGAGGGCTTCCCAAATCGGGCAGGCAGCTGGCGGCTGTGTCGGACAGGCCCGAAACGGCATGATACATCAGGAAGCTAGCCGTAACCTGATGTAAAACGCTTCAGGCTCTTAGCCGTAACATGATACATCATTCTTACAACAGATGGTGCGCGTCTCGCCCACCGCCGCGCCTTCTGGCGTATGTCCAAGCGCCCCGACCAGTCCATGACCTCGTGGATTGCTGACGTTCGCCGCGCCGCCTTCCGCCTCGAAGAGATCAACGCCTCGATCGACGAAGAAGATCGCATCCTCGTTCTCACGAACGGCCTCCCCGATTCGTACTCCCAACTCGTCGTCAACCTCGACTCGACCGCGCCGAGCGACCTCACCCTCGATTACGTCATCACCCGCCTGCTCAACGAGGAGTCCCGTCAGCTCTCCCTCGCGCCTACCTCCGGTACGACATTCGACTCCGCCCTCTCTGCCACGACGAAGCCGCGCACCCCGCTCGAGCGTATTACGTGCTTCAAGTGCTCGAAGAAGGGTCACTACCAGCGTGACTGCCCCCAGCTCAAGACCGAAGAAGCGAACATGGCGTACGCGTTCACCGCTGCGCTTGTGCCGAAGAACAGGCTGACCACCGGCCCGATCGTGGAGGAGGATGTCGCTTGGTAGCTGCCCCCTTCAGGGGATGTACTTGGACTTACTGTATGTTCTCCATGTTCTCCCCCGCTCCGCTCCCCCTTCCCTTCGTTTGGATTCTGCTCGCTGTCTCCCGCGCTCGCTCGAGGGGATGTGTTGTAATCTTGGCGTCTGCCTCGTGACGAGCGAGCGCGTGCTCCCGCTCTGTCTCATCCCGCCACCATCACCCCGACCCCCGACGGATACCCGCGCCCTCACTTCGGACATATTTAGAACTTCTGCTCGTGTATTTAAGCCTGTGTGTATCTACGGTGTACGGCACGCGTTTGCATTCGGACAAACGCGAATCGCATTCCTTCCCCGCCTCTCTCTCTCTCGCGCTCCGAGCGCCCGCGAAATTCTACACCCCAAGCACGTCCCTGCAGTCGCCGAGCATACGGAAAGCACCAAGGTAAGACAATCCTGGCAGGGAGGACCCGCCAACAGTGGGAATCGCGCGTAGCTGTGGGCATGGGCAGCACTCAGCACCGGTTGCTAGGATGGGCGGCGCGAACTTAGGGTGAAGACATGGCGTACTTACAGGATCGCTGTACCATCGCACGGCGTAGATGGCGATGGCCACTGCAAGGGATGCGAATGCGACCGCCTGGTAGTCGTCCATGTGGGGGAGAACCTGAAGGGTGTCGCGAGGATAGGAGGTGACTAGCTGTGCCCGCTGGAGTATTTAGGGCGTCGTGAAGTGGAGGGGAGGAGACAGCCGTGGGATCGCCCAGGGTCAAGCTCAAGAAGGAACGTCTCCTTCGAAACGCCGCAAGGCGCGTTGGACGGTTTGAGATAGAGTATTCCTGGAGATGAACTTTTACGCTCTTATACGGCGGCGGCGATTAACCTGACCGGAACCTTCGCGAGCGTTAAACCTGCCTTAGCCCCGGGGACGTATCTCTATCAGTCTTAACCAATTTCGGTTGAAATTTGTAAGAATGGACTTACTCCACTTCGCGGCCAGTGCCATTAAAAATGGTGATCAACTTCGATATCCCGTTCCGAGTCAAGTGGGCATCGCTAGGAAAGGAGGAGGCTAGCTGTGCTCGCAGGAGTATATTTAGGGGCGTCGAGACGGGGAGACGGGGAGGGCCTGAGGGAGAGTGGGAGCGTCGAGTACAACGCAATATCTCCTTCCCATTGCCAAGCATGCTTCAACGGCGGCTAACCCTCGCGGGTATAGTGACCCTCCTAATCGGTCGAAGTTATGGTGCATTCATGTATCATCACGGGCCAAGAAACTAAACTGAAGTTCGGGTAGATACTCAGTTGCTTCCAGCTGAGTATACAGTAAGTGAAATAGAGGACCTACTTGAACGCGATTAGTGCCACCGCCCGCCTATGCCGCATGAGTTCGATGCTATCACGGTCGGCCGCCGCGAAGCGTTGCCAGACAGAAGGTGACTCTGGCTTGACAGCAGAGAAGAGCTAAGCACATGGATGCATCAGCGACCGGTAGGAGGATTATGACGGTCAATTTGCACATTTAATCGTTTTCGCGCCACATTAGCTCTTTTGTATCGCCACTTACTTTTCACATTAGTCTCCTTATAATCTAACACCGCCACTGGTAAACCACGGCCCGCCCGCCACTCATCCCGGTGGGCCCGCCACTCATCCCGGTGGGCCCGCCACTCCCGGTGGGCCCGCCACTCCCGGTGGGCCCGCCACTCCCGGTGGGCCCGCCACTCCCGGTGGGCCCGCCACTCATTGGTATGCCATCGCTTTCCCATTGGCTCCACAGTTATTCTTCGCTTCCAAAACGGATCGCTCCAATGTCTGAGGCCCGAGGACCAACTTGCTGATGCCGGGGTAGCTAGGTAGAGCAATAGTGTTCTATACAATAACATTAGCACCTGTAGGTGTCTACGACATGATAAAATATAGGTAACTGGTCCATTAGTGCGGGATTCAAGATGGTAAGATTTCTCCAAGAGTAGTGGGTCTAGACGTCAACATGTTTGTGACTTGAAGGGAAACAAGGCAGTATAGAAAGATTTGTGTGCTTGGAAAGACTAGCGCAGAGGTATAGGAGGGATCGTGGGTTTGGAATAATGTACATGGCTTAAGAAGAGCTACGCTTCTTCCAGACAGACTTGGAAGGGCGCCCAGGGGATTCGCGAATCATAGTACGCAGGGGCAGCGCCTTGGACGTGGATGCCTGAGGGATGTCATCAACTGGTAGATTAGGTGGGAAGACCGGGAAGGATGAAGGAGAGGACGGTGCCGGACTGTAGTGGGCATGGAAGGCGCCAGGACTGGAAGGGATGTTGAAATCTATACCATCGATGAAAAGCGCGTTTTCGTAGCTTGGACTCAGATCTCTCTCCGGCGTCGCAGTCTGGTCCATCTCAGGCTCTGGTTCCGGTTCCGGTGACACTACCCAATGCATTAATTGAGGGTTGGACAGAATGGTGATGACGACTGTACGTACCGATCAAGGCACGTCTGGCCCTCTTGACTAAACGCGTGTTGTAGGGGGCTGGAGAGACAGGCGATGGCGCGCGCCGCTTCCCGTTGGCGTTAACTTCTGCCTCAGGAGGGGAAGAAAGGTCGTCCGCTTCACTGTCGCCATCAACATTGAAGAGTGGCGGGGCTCCTTGCAAGTTGTGGCCCAGCTTTGGCTTGGTAAGCATGCTGTACGCCTCATCATCGCTCGACGACGTGTCAGACTCCATTGCGGACTCCATTGCCGCATTGATGTCAAAGGCGTCATCTGCAGAGCTAACAGAACCTGCCACAGAGGACCCATCCCGCTCTGAAGACCAGTCCTCTATGACAGGCTTGCGTTCAATGGTGTCGACAAAGTCAAGATCCAAGGGCGCTTTCTGGGCGACTCTAATAGCTCGATCAAAGTTCATCCATACTGCACGTTCAATGGGATGACGTGTGGCTGTTGCAAAACATTAGACACAGTATGTGGTTAATTTGCATAGTAACCCACCGAAATGCAGACGGAATGTCTCCTTCTTTCTTGCCTGACCGCCAACACACTTGCTGAGGTCCGCACCGCTCACGAGCTCCTTACCAAAGAGGAACACGTGCTTGTGCTGCTGGCGAACAAGTCTCCAGTGGTACTGATCGTCAGTTCCGTCCCGGACACCGTAGGTGAGATCCAGGTACTGGAACAGCTTGGGGACATGACCACGGAGCCACTTGTCAATAGCCAGCGTGGACCAGTCGGGAGAGAATGACAAGGGTTGTCCCATGGCGTCCTCGTCAACCAGAAGACCAACACCCTTTTGACGTAGTTCTTCCTCTCCAGGGCCTGACGGTGGCTTGTCAGACCTCAGCTCAACTGTGGTGTTGCCATAGGCGTCCTGGATATCGTTAGAATGAGTAATTTCTATACATACCAAGTGCGTTGAACTTTTTACCATGTCCTCCCACATTCCGCATAGCAGGAAAAGCAGGGAACCAATCTGTTGGAACTTGGCAGACTTGATTACCGGCTTTTTCTTCTTCGCGATAGAGCTGCTGGTGCTTCGGGAACCCTGCTCCAAGTCCGCCTCTCAACAGGTGGGTAGGTGGCGAAACTGGGATAGACAACATACCTCGTTGGTCCTCGAGGATGAGGGGAACCGTTTGCCGTGATATCCAGGAAGGATGTCTTTGAGAGCGTTCTCGTGGGACACTAGGGGCTTCAGATCACCGAAACCTGCCACGTTTGTCCCGTGGTGCTTCATCTGGCGTGCGAGGATGGAGCTGATGGTCTCGGTCGTGCGAGGCTGGGACGGGGGAGGGGGCCACGGGGTATCTGGGTTCGCAGTGGAGTTCGCAGCGTGGCGCCGCTTGGAGTGGCCACAATTGTGACATCCCTTCCCCGGCTTGTTCTTTCTGAACTTCGTACAAGGGCAGGGCACACCCTTTCCTTGGCAAGATGATAGCATGGCAATGTGATGGAGATGAATTGATGAATAAAATGAGTGGAAATAGTTGGGATCAAGGAGGGGGAGTAGTAGGGCGACGGGTGGACAAACTGAGAGAGAATGAGGTGTGGTAAAAATGCCGGGGAAGAATAGACCTGCTCAGTCTCAATGGCAAGTGCTGTCGTGGCGGCAACGAACTGACATCAACCAACCTTTTTGTGGTCGGCGGGAGAAGCTCCGGTTGGTTGGATGGCGCACGGCGGACCGTACATTCCCATAGCCCCTTCTTTCACTTGGTCGTTGGTCGTTGGTTGTCGGTCGTCATTCTGTGGTAGAGGTCACACAATAATTCTACGTGTTACAGTTCTATTGTCTGAGTAAAACACGGTTCATAAGATCAAGTCCTTGGGTCCAAGCTACGGCCCTCGGCCACCAGATACCAAATGGAAGCTCAACTGCAACTCGCCGTCCCCGCTGACCTAGGGAGATAAATTCATAGGTACCGTAACCATCCTCAGGCCATTCTGTTTCCGACACCCCATAGCACATTGGGATAATCCCATTGCCACGGACCTCCTGTAACGCGTCCACAAATGCTGCTAGCAACTCAGGGGAAGTGAAGGGGCATTCGCTGGGTGGCGTTGGAATCACATCGTGGCGGATATGATGGTCCTGAGAGGCTGCAATTTTAGCGTCAATGTCAACTTGAAATCTTAACCCGCCCGCCTCCTCCTCGGAACCCAGTTCAGACTCGCTATCTGAGTGGCCCGCACCAGTCTGTCCTGAACGCAAACAGCGCTCTCCACGGTCGACTCCATAGTGGTCTTCAAGGACACTGGGGTGGACACCCAGAAAGTCGTCATGAAACGCCCCTTGCTTCAGCTGGCCTAGGAAACGGATATCCTGCCAGATATAATTCATAACAGGACGATGTACTATGGGGAAAAGGACTGACCAGGGGTGAGCGGTCCTGTCCTTTACCAGATATGGGATGGTGATTCCACTGTGTGCGGAAATCATCACAATCGGCATTGAGTGCATCGAGGAAGATGAGATGCAAAAGCCAGAGGTGGGCAGGGTCACTTGCGTCCAGCTGATGACGACGCTCTAGACGAGTAAAGAATGCACGCCATCTGTAGGCAAATTGAGTTCCGACTTCTACCCACATGCGCTCGATGCGAGTGTTCCGGGTTGAGCTAATATACACATGAGATAGAAATCAACTTAAGTATAGCCGGAGAACGTAGACGTACCTTCCCCACATAAAAGATGCGCGTCCTGCACCCCGATACTTGGTAATCCACACAGCTACTTCTAGGTTCTCCCCCCCACGGTCTCCTCGTACCCTAGATGGAACACCCCATTCTTCTACTGCCCTTAAAAAGAGTGTAAGAACCGTGGAAGCCTGGTTGTTGGTATTTGCTGCCAGCATAAGCATCTAAAGTGTTTGCATCAGGACAATGGTAGACGAGATACAAGTCGCTCTCACCGCACGATCGTAACCATCTGCTCCACCGTGTATAACGAGGCCCCAGTGAATAAGCTTGTGGTAACCATCTATGTGCCACAGATAGTTCGAGTAAGGAACAGTATACTCGCGGCGGTCGATAGCGGCGTGGTTCCTTAGGGCCTGGCGAAGTCCATCAAGCCGCTGCAAGGCTGTACGAACCCTGGTCTTCTGAACCCTCAGACCATTTCCCTCCAGGAAGCCCATAACGTAGCGTAGACCGGAGTTGGGCTTCATGAGTTTGAACGCGCGCACTAGATGTTCCAAATCCTCATCTGAGATTGCCGAGAACTTTCTGTGAATGTTGTGATGGTGCATCTTGTTTCGTAGGGTGTTGCGGTGAATACGTAGGGCCTTGGCAATAGTCGTCAAGGGAATACGGCGGTGACTCGAAGTTGCATCCTTGAGCCACGCGGGATCGATAACAATTCTGGGCCGACCACGCTGTCCTGTTTTGATAGTGCGGAGAGGAAGGGATTTGACAAGATTACTCTCCAGACTATACTCTAAGTTAGCCAGGCCAGATATAGAGCTAATAGAAGACTTACACGGCATCGGCTTTAGCTGCTTCGTCTAGAAGATCTCGGACCAGAATCCCTAGGGCCTCAGCACAGCTGGCTATCCAAGCTGGATTCGACACTTCCTGTTCCAATGCTTGTAGAATGGGTACCTTGCGCTTGAGAATTTGGGTCGCGTGCAGGTGAAGACGAAGGGGGTCCCCATCCTCGAAGCGAAGGAGGGCAGCAGAGTCATGATAAGCAGTCGTAAGAATCTGATGAGCTTCACAGATCACTGCCGACCAAGTGTCTCCGGAAGGATGCAGTGGAAGCTCAGGAAACTTTTCTGGGCGTGTGCGATGCATAGAGAGAGTCAGACGGTGGAGCAGGAGACGCTGAGCAAGTCGACGGCGGTTCCGAGGACCTCGCAAACCTTATGGTGCAAGTCATCGTGCCAGCTCCAACGAGACACATTCTCCAGCCCATTCTAACCTGACGTGACCATCCCTCATCCCTCATTTGTTTTATCGGGACTATGCCACTGCCAACTCGTCATGAGACATACTATTATCCTGACGGAAGCATTATTTTCCTGGTGAGAATCGCCTCAGCATGAGTCCGGTCACAAAGGTATTGACAAACCAAACTGTGCCAGCTACCAAAGAGTAATATCCTGTACAAGCTTCTGCGGACGCAGCTCGCACAACAATCGGACCACTTCTCAACCCTCTTCTCACTGAAGCCCCTCGATCCCCAAGAGGGAATGAGCGACAGCAACCCAATCGTTCTTCACGACGTTAGTGCTGCTGACTTCGACCACATCTGCGCTTTCATTACCGGCCAGTAAGTACATCAAACTGACTATCTGATCCACTAACCCACCAATGTAAAGGTTTGACGATACCATCGAGGGCCTCGCAGCTTTGCTTAACCTTGGCACTTTCCTCCAAATGTCGCGCCCACGGAACTACGCCATTCAAAAACTCAATGCCCTTCCCTCTTGTTCCCCTTTTCTCAAACTTTACCTGGGGATTCACAACCATCTTACCGATTGGATGGAAGCAGCTTTCCGTTACATCGTCCTCGACGTACCTCTCGAAGAGATCACGATGAACGATATGCTCTGTATTGGAGGTCCCGCGTATTGGGCCATCGTTCGTGCGAAGACCGCGATCATAGAACACCGCCGGCTCCTCGCATTCGACTGGCCCGAAGCCATCCACAGTCCTACATGCAAGCTGTCCACTGCGTGCGGTATACATGGAAGTCGGAGTGGTGGTACACCTTCGCAAAATGTGTTCTCCATCCTGACAACATCTACTCACCTACTGAAGCCCTAAAGGAGATCGAGCTTACCGACACCCAGTATATGCAGGATGAGTGCAAGGCACTCACCATCCAGGCGGTGAGGGAGGATGGAGGTTTGGAACAGAGTGAGGAGATTGTTCAGGAGGCGCTGAGCACCCTTAGCCAATTCTTGCGAGTTTGACCTTTGATGTTTCGTCATTATACCTGCAGTGAAATATTTGTTGTGTTGGTTTGTTTTTATCAGAAGCTGGCATAGCAATCCAATAGGGGTCATTGTGCATTGTTGTGAGACTTGTTGGGTGGGTCGATATCACTCATGGGTAGCGCCCAAGAAGCGCCTGTGAGCAGGCTGGCACGAACATGCCATTGAACCTGGACCCAGCTTTACGCCTCAAGCCTGACCTAAATCGCCCCCTTACAGAAAATGTGCTTACATAGACACCAGACAGTGATACACACCCCATTTTACAGGCATAATTCATATTCAAGAAACTGATAAGTGTGACCCCCACCCCCGTTGTCTCTAGTCCTCCAAACATCACCGTCAATGTTCTCAATATCTGCGGGAGGCTTCGCTCACTTTAGAGCCCATGGCAAATGAGAATGCAGAAGACTCTAGCTCGATGATGCTTGGCGGTCCACCGGGAAGCTGCAGGCGGTGAGTGCGTGCACCGTGCGACAACCCTCAAGGGCCTCTGAGACGCGGAATGGAATGACCCACGAAGACTATCTGCGCGGCATTCAGATGGGGACACGATGCAACAGAGGGCGTGCATCTGCATTCGAGGCGGGGTGGAAGCGGATGGACTTGTGGAAATGCGATCGACCAAGGCATCTGCCGCCATCGCACCTCAATGTTGCGCTGGTATTTCAAGTGCACTGGAAACCTTCCAGATGGATCGTCAGCAAGCTTACGACGTATCATGAGAAAGAATTCACATACGCGTAAAGGACGCCTGGACTGGTGTCTTTCGGACATCAAAGTGTGGCAAACCCAGTTTGATGTCAGAACATCCCATTGAAAATCGAGGTCGAATTTCTTTCAGCCTGGTGAGTGTCACCTTTCAACTGACTGCCATGTTCTCTATTTTGGTTCCGAATACATCCACTGAACACTTACTGAACACCATCCTTCGCGATGTCATCGGGGCTGATGGGAGCCGGGAACAGACCAAGAGGATGGTGTACGTGAGCGCCCGAGGAATCCTCGTCACGCCAGAGCTTCTGGTCCATCCGCGCAAACTCCTTCGACACGAGGGAGTAGAACTCGAGCGTGGGCCCAAGACCAGTACCGACTTCCTCGAAGTACTCCACCTCCAGGATCGAGGACGGCGAACTGTACAGCTCGAAGACTTTGACAGCCAATGCCAGGATGTGCTTGCGCGAGATCCTGACCTTCTGCCGCTGCAGACGGCCAAGGAAGCCTAGGCCCTACACCGTCATCTCGTCGCGAGGCGTCTTGGTCGCGAGCCTGTTGTTGAGATTGCCACTTGAGGATGGGGCGGGCGTAGCCAAAGGAGGTCGACTGGAGGAAGTTGTAGCGAGTAGCGAAGAGGAAGAGGAACGGGAAATGTTGAGGGAGGTCGAGTGCCCAATCAGGAAGACATGAACTGTACGGGTTTTGTCAGCAGGGATGAAATAATGGTTCAAGAAGTTCATAAAGATCCTACCTAGCCACAATCAAGGGCTCTTCCAGCTGCCGCGTCAGCTTCGCGGTCAGTTTGTTGTTCACAAATGCAGAGGGTGCGAGGATACGCTTCACGGTGATCGGTGATCAGTGTCGCGCGTTCGCTTTCCTGTGCCTTGAGCTTATGCAAGACGCGGAGAACACGCAAAATCTTCGCATGAGGCGCATCCTCGGGCAGGGAGGACAAGGAGGGAGGGGGCGAGATAGGCTCCGCGACCCAGTTTTGTCTGACCGTGCTGCCAAGGCTTGATTGAGATCGAGATAACCATAACCAGAACACCAGGACGTACCGTCGCCTAAGGGAAGAGGTCCGGACACCTTCTTGAACTTGATGCTGTACACGCCCTGCCAGATCATACTAGGCACGAAGGGAGAACCAGACGCCTTATGCTTCCGCATTTCATGCTGATGGATGGCCCCGTAGATGGTGAGATAGAGGGGTAGCTTGTGGTCATCCATGAAGAACTCGAGATGCCAATCGCTGGGCTTGGCCTTGAGGGCCGCGGCGTACAAGGTTTTTGACGTGGAGGTACCCGGTGTCACAGAAGTCAAGGGACCCCTACCAGGTATTGACACATGAGTGTCATCTGGTGTTTGGGCCTCGACCTTGTGATCTATGGGCCAGTGAGTATCGTGGCGTGGGGGAAAGGGGATGCTGCATACCGTCGCCAACCGAGACATTGATGGTCTTGTCCGCGATAGAGTTGTCTGGATCGTCATCTTCCTCGATGACCTACGAAGCGATTAGATGGATACAAATAGAATGTATGACCGAAAGCGCACCTCGGCATCATGCATCAACATCCACTCCCTCGCCCGTGAAATCAGCAGCAACTTCATCGTCGTTGATGACTGTGTCACCGGGGGCCAGCTCAGCCACAGAAGCAATAATAGCCCTCAGCGACATCAGACGGTGCAGGCGGCACTGGGACCGCCCAAAACCGACCCAGCAGGCATATCAGCGTCACCATCACCCGCAGCCAACGCCTTCTTGGCACTGAGGTGGAGACTAAGTTGTCTGCTTATTCTCGCCGATGAGGATGACGCCTCAGCAACTGCGCTCCGGGCCGGCTTCAGAAGCCCAAAGCGGGCGGAGGGGGGCACCAGACCAGATGCTGTGAGAGCCGCGAGCATGTAGGACAACCGCGAGGTGCTTGACAACAGGCCGGAGACCTGAGGACGAAGATAGTCGTGGAGGGCCTGGAAGGTCGCGATCGCGTGAATAGACACGACAATATTGCTGTGGTTCCGCGGGAAATCTGAATCCTCGGACGCCACTAGATGGAGATGCAGTTGGTGGGCAAGGAGCGACGGTGGGCTCCGCTTCAAGTCTACATAGTACACACACAGACATTAAAGGAGATAAAGTGATCTCAGGGACACTACAACCGTTGTCAGTACCATTACTTGAGGTATATCATATGATGACATACCAGACCGTTCCTGGTCCCCGAAGAATTCCAACAACCCATCAATCACACCACTCTGCAGGAGCTCTAAGCTCGACAACCGACGGACACTATTGTGTTCTCTATTTTGATGGGCGGGAGAACCGCACTTGCCGGAACGCACACTGATTAAAACAGTAGGAATCGTCTTTCTCCAAGCTGTCCAGCAGCGAAATTGGGCGATGGAACATGGCACCATCCTACGCCCAAAAGCATATAAAGTCTGGAGGAACAAAGGGATGGGCATTGATGAGCATTGATGTCCATTTCCTCTTATATCCCGTCTGTTTGCACTCACGTCTTCCGCCTCGTCCCTATCTACTCACATTCGCACCTCTGCCCTAATGTGTAAGGAGAGTTCACGGTCACCAGTCGCCCTGCTTTTAGCTGGTAAGTAGACAGAAGAGGCCAAGGACATGGAAAATCAGACTTACGTTGGTCCTCATCTGCCCGTGAAAAGATGTACAAACGGGCGACAATCTTTGGAAAACGGTCGAGCGATGCTAAAACGTACGTCGTATCGGTACCAGGCGAACACCTCAGGCGGAAGTGAAGATGGCACACACCTATACAGCTGAACCCCGTGCCCCAGGTACTTTCACGGATAGGAAAATCTTCACTGCTGGCCTCGGGGCTTCTTTGAGGGCAACTGTTAGCGATCACCTTCCCATTCTGCACGTACAGGCGGTGGATCTAGGAGAACGTGCCGGACATGCCGTTGTCAGACGTGTGGAACTGCGTGACAACGGTGAATTTGGACGACGTGTCGCCCATTTGCCAATGCTGAGAAACGTCTTCGCCCATGCACCACGAGTTGAAGTCACAGCCCTCCTTGTCGCAAATGCTGCCTTAGTGGCTGTCGCCGTCGCGGTGCCGGAAGGTCGCGACCTGGTCGGCGATGTACGCGTGGATGTCCGCGTCCGTCGTCGTGTTCGCGGCGTCGACGAACAGCGCGATGACGAAATTCTGCCAGGCGGGGGCAGCGGCAAACCGGTGTGCAGCCTTGACCGCCTCCGTCAACGTGGCAAGATCGGAGCGTGTTTGCATGAAGGCGGGGTCGATGAGGGGCGCGTCGAACGCCGACGCGGACGCGAGCTTCACGGACCCGCCTGCGGTGAAGGAAAGAGGACGGGATCAGAACGATGGGGCACGCGATGGGAGTGTGGAAGGCCACGTGGTACGTACGGGAGGTCGGTGCGACGAGCGCGACGCACATGCTCATGAAGCCGCCGGTGGCGGGCGGGGGCTGCGTGAAGGAGAGGAAGGAATTCTGTGGAAGGGCGAAGCTGATGTCAGAGGAATCGTGAGAGCGAATGGGATACGAGCGAGCGCACGCACTCTGAAGGTCAGCTCGAAGTGAGGCGACGAGGGTCCTGCGCTTGCGTCTCCAAATTCTCTCAGAACGGAAGAGTTGCATGGGAGCCCTACACCCAAGAAGACCGGCTTGCCCTCCTTCCGGCCTGTCTGCAGAAGACGCGTCACGCGCGTTCCGATCAGGACGTCTAGGTTCTTCCGATCGAGGGTGTCCTGGGTCAGAAATGCCGTCGCGGCGCTGCTGCGCACTCCATGGCCGGTTGTTGATTGTAGCCACCTGACTCCAAGGGGGTTCCCGGAGTTCATGTTGAGGCCGAAGGGGAACTCGGTGAGCTCCGGCGTCGTCTGCAGCACCCGCGAGTCGAGGATGCTCGCGTTGCCGGGCAGACTCGTCAGGATGGGGCCGGCCTTCCCATGCACCGCGGGGTTGACCTGACCGGACGTGTTGTGCCCGCAGTCGCTGCCCGAGCAACGCCTCTGACCCTGGTTGTTGCAGACTTGAGGGGTCACGGCCTCGCCGTACATGTCCCGCCCTGGCCCCCTAGATGTCCATCTCGTTGCAACAGGTACTGTACTAGCCCTTGCCAGCGTTTGAGTTCACTAGCCCAGATCGCGCATCAGTCAAGCCCGGACGACCAATACTCTGCGATAGGACTCACCTCACCATTGATGAACTTCGTATCCAGTACCGTAGTTGGCACCCGCCTTGTTGCCCGAGAAGCGGCTGAGCCCGCCGTTGAGACCGCACGGGAGCTTCGACATGTCAATGTCAAACTTTAACTCCTAGTTCTTCAGCTTGATCATGTCGGACTTGGCGTTGGACATGTCCATGAGGTCCACGCGCGAGCTGATGTTCGTCGAGTATGGCCCGAGCGTCACGAACTTGAGCATGAGCGCATTTCCGTTTCCGCTCGTCGTGACACTGTACGTGCCTATTCCACACCAAGTCTGTTGATGAGCGCATGAGACTTCTAGAAGGGGTACGAGACGCACCAGTAGTCAGCACCCTTGAGAGCACAGTTCGTCACGCAGGTAGTGGGGTCAGGGCAGAGGGAGAGAGAGGTGTCCCAGTTATTGTCGGTGTAGCAGTTGGTGCTGCCGCTGATCAAGTGGAGCCAATGCCAGTGATAGTCGAGCACGACCGAGTGGTTCTCCGTCGTGCAGCTGTTCGAGCCCGTACACTTCTGGATCGTCAGCTTGGGGTACGTCTCTGGTGAGCGTGTCGGCCTGTTGGCCATACACAATAGCCAGCTACGGGAGAGCGAGGAGGGAGAGAGTGGGGAATATTGTTCTGAGCATGGGCTGTGGAAGTCGAAGTGGACTCTGGAGTGTCGAGGTTGTCCCGCTGTCGAAGACGAGGCTGTGGGGACCAATGCTGGAACTGCAGAGCCTGAGGCAGGATTTATACCAGGAGATGGATGCGCGGGCACCAGGTACAGTAGATAAGAAGAGGGTGCTCTCAGGTCAGGAGGAGAGCGGTCCAAGAGCGGTCCGTCGTCGAGGAGACAACACAGGCAGCGAGAAAGGCTGCCCGCGATAAAACGCGTCAGACGTTCTCACAGTGCGGGAAGATAGGGCGCTTGTCGATTTCGACCGGGCCCTCTCCTCCAGACTGTCCAGTCATGTCGACACCGGCAGGCATTCGTTTCGCTGAAAAACAAGGGCTACCTGAGCTGTGGCTAATGATATGGAAAGAAGTAAGCAACTATTGAATACTCGTGGGCTGTATCTCATAGGGAAGCTTAGGTCACAAAGATCATTGAAAAGGAATACCACGACTTCGATCCAAGGAGAGGCCTCGGTGGCCCACCTTTCTATTCGCGGCCACACCCTCTGCTTTGGGAAGACCCGCGGAGGCAGCAGGCCAAGCTGGCCTTTGCAGCCAGCTACTCAACAGCTCTCCAGGCGTATGGGCCAGAGCTATATGAGCACGTTGTTTTGATCAGCTTTGGCGCTGTACAGTCGTTGCTCGACTGTGCCGTGAAGGCGAATGTGAGTATCCGGATTTTGATTGTGAGAAGTACTGACTACAACTGGCTATCAGTTACGTCCCATACAACCCGGCACGGACCGCGCACTATGGGTCAAGCACGTCGACCTCATCATAACCGACAAGGAGAGCGACAAGGCGACATGGGAAGCCACAAAGCATGCGTGGTCTGGGTTTCATCACCTCGAAACCTTGACCATCTGTTATTACACGAAGGAACCATCGCCTTTGACTCCTTACGTGCCAATCGCCGCTCATCTCCCTCCATCGCTGCAGCTGTTGCGACTGCGCCCCTGGGCAGAAGTGTATGTAAGTAATTTCTATGGCCATATTGCTGCCTTGAACTCATCCAAATCTGTATGAAGGGCGAGGCGCCAAAGTTCCCTCAGAAATTGAGGGGGGGGAAGAACGGGAAGGTAATTCTGTACATCCACTTCTAGACGAGATGTTTGCATCTAATAGGTAGCACGTGGCATAGATCTTGGGACGTCAGGATTTTTGGTGGAGGGATACGTGGGCTAAGCAAGTTAAAGCTTTCCAAACCGTCCCCAACATCCATCTCCAGGCTGTAGTGTATGTGGTATGGCCGCCCCACTCCCAACAAGCAGCTGAGGAAGTCTTTCGCCCATGGACGGCGGAGGTCAACGGTGGGCGTCTTCACAATATCTCTGTGACCCTGTTTCCCCCCGATGATGAGGGGCTGGACATCCGAAAAGCGGTCCGGAGATTCGAAGGAGATATTCTGACTGAGGGGAAAAGGTATGGCTATTTTCCCCAGCACGCTCAAGACCTGGACGAACTGCTGCCCAATTTTTACGCCTATGATTGGCGGATTGGAGGGGAAGGTAACTGGGAGGTAAATATGCGTGGGGATAAGGCGAGGTACTGGGCAAGGGACTATGGAACGTTCAGTTATATTGTGGCGGATCGTTTTGATGAGAAAAAGAAGTGGGGTTGGTATTCCAGCATGCAATAATCATGAACAGTCTATAATGAAAACTCCTTGTAATCCTCCCTTAATGCAGAACTGAATGGTCTTAAATGGCGGAGAGACCCGATCGCAAGACACTGTGGCAGGAAAACCTGAGGTCCTGCTCAGCCTGCGGGGCTTCATTCGACTGCGAGACCATGTGGGGGATCTGACGCTTGAAATGGTCGGGATTGTTGCTACTTGACTGCTGCGGGCGGGTTGGGCAAAATGGCATGAAGATGCAAATGCATAGAATGATAAACGCGTGTGTTTTCGCTCAGAACCCGGTATCTGAAAGGAGCCTGAACAACAAACCAGAATGGGGACGTGCTTTCTTGAGTTTCAGGTCCTCAGGGCGTGTACTGGCGGTCTGTTTCTTGATATTCGCTGCAGAAGCCATCGCAACTCAGACGCGACTCTGCAGATTAGAGGTATTCATAGTATTGGAACTTGTTGAAGCTGGGAGCGGGCTGTGACAAGAGCAACGAGCAGTGGCAGGAGGTCTTTCGCCGCCCGCTTCGACCGGGGTTGGTAGACGCCCAACAGGCGCGCGGGACCCGCGCGGGCATGTCGGTGCCATCCCATTATCCACCCTTGTCCATGTCTTCTCATCTGCCTGACCGCCGCCGTCCCCCACATTGTTCCTTCTGTTTCACCATGTCGATGTTACCTCCGCGCATTATTGAGCCAGTCTGGCATGAGATTTCTTTCAAACAGGAAATTTCGAGCGTATGGCCTGCTTCCCCCTCGCCTACAACACGTCGTCCCACCTCGGTGCATGGATGGAGAGCGGATGGAGAGCGGACGTGCACCGGGACCTTGAACTTATGACCACTTTAGGGGACCCCTAAAGACCCAGTAAGTAACGTCCTTGCATGTAATGCTTCCGAGCACCACCATCTCATCCACGTCCCTCTGACTGCCCTTCCTCCACCTCACCTCCCTTGCCCCGTGCTCGTCGATGTCGGGCAAGGCACCGCCGCGAGCACCGCGGACATTATTAAATTCCTTCCATGGATCTGTCGCAGCCCGGCCTCGGCCTCCTCACCTCAAATCTTCCCAATGCGGCCTCAGCCTCTCGGATAGGAGCGACTCCGTCTGCTGGTCCTCGCAGCCTTCTCAAGGGCCAAGCAGGAGCAAGTAGTCGAGAAGGGAAGCCGTACGTGAATGGCCACGTTGGCGTCCCAACGGGGTCCTCTGCCGCACCACCCAACGGACCCTCCGCGTTCGAGGCCAAACAAGTTGAAGTTGGTTGGGCTCATCAGGGCACTTCTAGTGGTGTAGGTGCCCTCTCGTCGGGCTGCAGATAGAAGTGTAAGCTCATGGACCTTTTCATTGTTTACAGGCACAACTCAACGGCTCAGGACCCAGTCGCGCTGCCATTCCACAGGAGCCCGTGACGGCGCTGAAGGCAAGGAATACTGCTATATACTTCCAACTCAGACACTCAGTGTGTCCTCTTCCTCATTACGCTCCATCGCTCACGACGTACAGGACCTTGCCCGATGTCACGAGGTTATGCAGGCTGTTCATGACTTCTTCTACGGAGGTGTCAAAGTCCCACTGTGGAGGGCCTGATCAGCCTATCGCATCATGAAAGGGGCATGCGCGTAGCCAGTGGACGTAGAGGATGTCGATGTCGCTCGTGCACAGCTTCTGGAGGGACGCCTCGAAAACTCCAACCCCGTCTTCTACCTCTCTCTCAAAGCAGGTGCGGTCTCGCGGACTGGGAGGTCTTGCGTCTTGTTTCGCAGCGCTCACGTTTGATGGCGACAGATCCACTACGAGTACCATGTTCGCCCCCGCCCCCGAGCCTCCGACCCGTCTCGGCTACTACCGCAAGCTCGCGCCCCGCGCTGGCGTCCACGTATCCCCGCTCTGCCTTGGCGGCATGAGCATCGGCGATAAATGGGACCAGTTTGGGATGGGTTCAATGGACAAGGCGTCCTCGTTCTGCTTGCTCGACGCCTATTTCGACGCAGTGGAAACTTCATAGACACCGCGAACAGCTAGTGAGTGGACAGTTTGCCCCTGGTTATGCTAACTGAGCGGGTGTCTGATTGACTCCCTATTATACAGCCAAGATGGAACCTCTGAGGAATTCATTGGAGAATGGGCAGAAGCTCGCGGCATCCGCGACCAGCTCGTTCTCGCTACGAAGGTGAAGCACAAATTGTGATACCTTGAATGCGCCGTGCTGATCGCACTCTCATACAGTATGGAAACAACAACCATCGCGGAAGCGACTCCATCGCACAGAAGGTGAACTTTGGAGGCGACAACCTCAAGTCCCTCATGCTCTCCGTTGAGACGAGCCTCAAGCGCTTCCGCACGACGTACATCGTCATCTTGTACGTCCACCTGTGGGACACCATCACGTCCATCGAGGAGATCATGGACGGCCTCCACAACCTCCTCGCCGCCGGCAAGGTCTTGTACCTGGTACGATTCTCGCCCCTCTCCAGTATCTCCGCCGCATCCCAATCCTAACTCCCCAACCTCGCGTGGTGGCAGGGAGTCTCGAACTGGGCGGCATGGCTCGTGGTCAAGGCGAACGACTACGCCCGCCAGCTCGGCAAGACGCCGTTCGTCATCTACCAAGCGCACTGGTCCGCGCTCGACCGCCGGATCGAGCACGAGCTGCTCCCAATGTGCCGGCACGAGGGCCTCGCGATCGCCGCGTACGGCGTGCTCGCGTCCGGCCACATCCGCACCGACGCATTATTTTTAACCGCGCATACAAGAGGAGGCAACTGACGGTCCCTGGTCCCATGCAGGGCATCTCCGACACGCTAGCGTGGATCGTGTCCAAGGCGAACATGTACGCGCGGCTCATGGGCAAGACCCCCTTCGTGATCCACAAGGGCGCGTGGAGCATCCTCCAGCGCGACTTCGAGCGCGACATCCTCCCCATGGCCTGCTCCGAAGGTGCGCATATATGCTCATGCATGCTTTCCATCGTGTGGATGGTGACGACACATCGCACTGCGCCTTATGCAGGCCTCGCCCTCGCCCCGTGGAACGTCCTCACAGGGGGCCGCATCCGCACCGACGAAGAAGAAGAGCGCCGTCGCCAGACGGGGGAGAACGGGCGCACGATCTCGCGCCCCGACTGGGAGCGCACGGAGCCCGAGGGCAAGCTCTGCAAGCGGTCGCGATCGCGTACGTGATGCAGAAGGCACCTTATATGTTCCCGATCGTGGGATGCAGGAAGAAGGAGCAGCTAGAGGAGAACATCGAGGTGCTCGACGTCGCGCTGAGCGAGGAGCAGATCAAGTATTTGGAGGGGGTGTTGCCGTTCGATCCGGGCTTCCCGAATGTCGTGGTGGTGAGTGCGCTGTCTGTTTTGGGCTCGTGCGTGCGTCAAATCGGGAGAGGGCTGACTGGCGTTTCAGGGTGATGGCACGGAGCACAACCGGTTGATGACGTCCGCGGCGCACTTTGTCAAGTGGCCAAGGGTACAAGCAATTCCTCCGTGGGCGTGGCATGGAGTCATGGAGATCGCGACAGGCTACAATATCCCATACCGCCACGGGTTGAAAGTGTTCGCGCCTCCGCCTTCGAGCCCGGTACCAACTGAACCTCCACCGACAACTGAACCTCCGCCCTCTCTGCCTCCTTCCAGGGAACCTCCACCACCTCCACCACCCTTCAATGAGCCCCCACCACCTCCACCTTCGCCGTCTGAACCCCCGCAGTCGCCATCTGAACCTCCTCCGCCACCTCCGCCTTCCTTCGCCCCTCCACCTTTACCCTCGCCATCCTATGTCCCGCCTCCGCCATCATCACCACCATCACTTCCCCCCCATATGCCTCCCTCTATTCCTTCAACGTCCACTGTCCAGCTGCCACCAACAGGCCCAAGACAAGATCCATTCACAGCACATTAGCACATTCGGCTTGGACGCACGGGCGTCTACACTCGCATCCCTCGCGCACATCGACTCTGAGGCCGAAGTCCACGTATATCGCAACCACCGAGCTAGCCCCCGCCTCAATTGTACCCCCTCCCACCACCACCGTCATGGCCACCGGAACCGTCCGAGTTCCCTCCAGGCAAGAAATGGAAGGTGCTGTTTGACTACACGATCAGTACACGATAGACACGGATCGCCGATCGGGAAGGGTTGTACCGGGCGCTCGCGGAGAAACTGCGGGAGAAGGAAATGGATGAACGACATGAACCGCGTGTGCGAGGGAAAGGGAAGGGGACGGAGATTATCTTGCGGTATAGCGGGGAGGTCATTGAGGGCGAGCACGAGGCCGCCGCGCACGATCCAAGGAAAGAGCCCAAGATGAAGCGGCTGCCGTCGTTACGGCCAGCGAGGACGGAGCACGTGCAGTGCAAGTATGAGGTACGTCGTGTGTATTTCTTATGGCTGCGATTCAACCTCAGATGCCTGTAAAATTAGTTCGATGCGAACTCCACGGGGCCGCCGCCGCCGCCAACGAGCGTTCTGGTGCAAGGCATTTCGCCTCTCATTCCGAAGCACCATCTTCGACAACGTTTTGGAATGCACGGTACAATCATATCTTTTGAGCCTCAGCTCGACAAGTCGAGTGGTGGGTTGCTCGGGATTGTCTTTATCAAATATGCATCGCACGAGGAGGCCAAGAAGTGCGTGGCAGCTGAGCATCAGAAGAAGCTGAACATCGCGGTCCCTGGAGTCGCTGAGGGTGAGGGCGAGGAGCTGAAAGTGGTGTTCAATGGCGACGGGAAGGTGCTCAAGGCAGTCCTCCGAGAGCTAGATAGGCGCTCAAAGGAGAAGCAGAGGCGGGAGAAGGAGAAGGAGAAGGATCTGAAGCCAACCCCACGTCGAGCACGAGCCAGACGGCGGTACACGCCAACAACCCATGGCGGACGACGCTCCGAGACGGCGGACCCCACAACAACCGACAACTCAGCCAACACAGGCTTCCAGGTTCTCTCCCACCCAATGTGCACCTCCCTATGCGTCCGCAAGGGCTTACGCCCATTTCTATGGTCAGCTCTCACGCGGACCATGGCAAGGCGAGCCCGCCGCCAAACGGTCCGCCGACTGGCCCGCCAAACGGTCCTGCGCGTGTGCGGAGACCAGCACCCCCGACTGCTCCGTTTCGCCCGTGCCACAACGTGCACGTCCTCCGCGCGGTGTGTCCCACGAACATCTGGCCGCCGATCCACCTCTTTCCGAACGGCATTGAGGCAGGGCCCGTGCTGCCTCCGCAGTTTGGGCCGAACGTGGTGGACAAGCCATCGCCGATGCCATGTGTGCCTTCGCGCTCGCCATCACCAGTGTCACGGTGGCCGCAGTTCGGGCGGGCCAAGAAGAAGATCGACTACGATGTGATCAAGGCGGAGCTGGCGAAGAACGGGTTCGACCACATCGCGATCGACGGGCATGTGGCGAGCGTGGACGAGAGGGACGTCGAGATCTTCATGGTCGGGTTCCAGTATGACAAGGTGCGTCGTGAATATCTTATTTTCTAGCTTTGTTAGGGGGCACTCACGAAGTCTGTTTGTGACCTGACTGTAGATCATTCGTGACCGCCACAGCTGGTACGTCACCTTCAAAGACCGAGAGACTGCGCACCGTGCGGCCATGGTATTCAACAGGATTGGTCGGAAGCTCGCACACCATGCCGTCACCGTCACCGTTCGGACTGCGCCTACCCACATTCCGAGCGCTCACAAGAGTGGACCGACGGGGAGCTTCTCGAGCAGGCGGAGAAGCAGCTGCGACAAGAGCTCTGGACGAGGCTAGAGAAGGACATCGTGGAGCGTATCGTCGCGTCGCAGGTTCGGAAACGCGTAGCTAAGGAACGTACGAAGAAGGGCTTACGTGTAGAGGCGGCCGTCGACGGCCATGTTCCCGAGACTGCAGACCATGAGTCGAAGTACTTGGACAGGGGCGCGCTTCGTGGACTTTCGTTTCGCACCAAGAAGAAACGACCACGGGAAGAGGCTTGCCCCAGTGGAAGCGATTGTTGCAGAGGAAGAGGTGGTGGAGAGGCCAAAGAAGCTCAAGAAGTCCAAAAAGGTCACTGTCGAGGAGAAGGTCATCGAGTCCGAGGACGAGGAAGAGCCCCATGCCCTGGTCGTTCCGGAGCCTAAGAAGCAGCGCAAGCGCGCGATGTCGGAGGCTAGTGAGGTCGAGATTCAGATTCCAGTCAAGAAGAAGGCAAAATCACCTCAGGCGCAAGCCTTCGAGAACGACATCGTGCCTGTCCGAACGAAGAAGTCTAAGAAGACTGCTATTACCGAGGTCGTGCAAGACGCTAGGGACGCCGCTGTCTTCAAGGGGGAGCTCATCTACGGAGTCTTTCCCGAGGTATTACTATTCAAGCTTCCCGCTGTCGACTAGGTGAATGTCACGACTCCCTTTGTTCTCACCTTTTTCTTACTCGTTTCTCTAACTGCTTCCCCGATTGTGCTCCCTCCAACCGCGATCATCGATCCAATGGCCGAAGGCATTTGCGAGGACGAGGAGGGTAAGTACTTCGCGAAGCTTGCACTGGAGCGCATGCTCTATGACAAATCTGACCCACCAGAAGATGAGCTCGGGCTCGAGACGGAAGCTGATGTGGCTGCGCTCTTCCGGGAACATCCCTGCGTGGAGGAAGGGTACTACAAGATCTCGCACAAGGAGAAGTCAGCATATCCCGCGGTTGCATCTTCCCGGTCAGATCATGCGAACGCGCGTCGGCGGGCACAGGGTCAGGAAGAGATCAACAAAGTCCAGCGTGTGATGGTCCCCTTGAAAGGAGGGCTGTCGCACCACACTCCTTCAAGTACGGCCAGCTGCAGACGCTGAAGAAGCACCTACATGAGCGCGGTCGGCACGCTGACGCAGAACGGTGCGTGGTCAAGCGCATATGTGCAGGTCACATGCTGACTTGTGTGTCGTCTGTACAGAGATGGAGCATATGAGCACTGTGTCCTATGGGTACGACTCTATGGACGAGGTTGCCCATCAGCTGGCAATGGCGTTCGGTTCTAATGAACTTGGTGGGTTTCTCAATTACTACATCCGTGTTTTATTTTTGCTGATCCAAGCCCTTATGTCAGGTCATGGTCAACAGAATTCCTTGCAAACCAGTGTCCAACTGGTGACCAGGGGCTGTCGAGATATGTCCTCCCGCGTGCACAACGTCGTCCTTAGCTTGGCGCTCTGTCACAATGTAGGCGACAGTTTCTAATGGTCGATCCAATGTATGCTTAGTATTATTTGTTGCAGGCCACCCCGGTGTACAACGACGACGGCACAGTCACTTACTAGGCATCTTCGCCCGAAGAAGTCGCCATCATGAAGTGGACCGAGTCCGTCGGGCTCCGTCTCACCTTCCGGGACCGCACGCGCATCGAGCTCCAGACGCCAATGGGCGCGCACATCTCGTTCGACGTGCTAGACATCGCGACGCGCAGATGGGCGAGATCACGTTCCTGCAGAAGGGCGCGGACATCGTGAAGGCGAAGATCGTGCAGCGGAACGATTGGCTCGAGGAGGAGACGGCGAAAATGGCGTGCGAGGGCCTACGCACGCTCATCATGGCGCGCCGCCGATTGAGCGACCAGTCGTACAACTCGTTCAGGGAACAGTACCACCAGGCCAGCATCCAGCTTGAGGGCCGGAACGAGGCGATGGCGACTGTCGTTGAGCAGGTCCTGGAACACGACCTTGAGCTACTGGGCTTGACGGGCATTGAGGACAAGTTACAGGACGAGGTCAAGTCGACCTTGGAGCTGTTGAGGAAGGCGGGGATCAAGATTTGGATGTTGACGGGCGACAAGATCAAGAGAGCGACGTGCATTGCTATCTCGACGAAGCTTGTGGCGCGCAACCAATACATCCACCAGGTGGCCAAATGTGAGTGCCTAGTAACCAACCTTGCTCAGGCATATACTTACATGTAGCCTTACAGTCAAGACGTCTGACCAATTACGGGACCAGCTAGAGTTCTTGCAGCAGAAGCTTGACTGTTGCCTCGTCATTGACGGCGAGTCGCTCCAGCTCTGCCTCAGCATGTTCAAGAACGAGTCCATCGAGATCGCGACGAAACTCTCCGCTATTGTCGCTTGCCGATGCTCTCCAACCCAGAGGGCGGACGTCGCGCGTCTTATCTGCAAGCACACCAAGAAGCGCGTCTGCTGTATTGGCAATGGTGAAAACGACGTCAGTATGATCCAAGCAGGACGTCGGTTAGTAACTTCATTCCCTTACTGTCACCTTCATCTGACACAAACCTATGATGGCACAGGCATCGGTATTGTCGGGAAGGAAGGGAAACAGGCCTCGCTTGCCGCCGACTTCTCTGTCACGCAGTTCAGCTTCCTCACCGGACTTCTCCTCTGGCACGGCCGCAACTCGTACCGTCGATTGGCGAAGCTGGCCCAGTTCGTCATCCACCGCGGGCTGATCAATTCGGTCATGCAAGTGGTCTTCTCGTCCATCTTCTACTTCGCGCCAATCGCTATATACCAGGGCATGATCTTGGTCGGATACGCCACCGCATACACCATGGCGCCTGTCTTATCCCTCGTGCTCGACCGGGACGTCAACGAGGACCTCGCCTTGCTATACCCCGAGCTGTACAAGGGGCTCACAAAGGGTCGCGTACTGTCGTACAAGACGTTCTTCATTTGGCTTATGATCAGTGTCTACCAAGGTATGGGTTTGTGAGAATGTGATAACTGCGATGTTGACTCTGTGCTACAGGTGCTGCTATCATGATCATGTCGCTCTCTGTTCAAGAACGAATTCTTCTTGAACATTGTCTCATTTCGTTGATGTGCATCGCGTGCGGGTGCACGCGTAGCCCTTCACGCGGCACGCACCGTCTTCGCGCACCTCCGACGACGTCAACCCTCAGGCCATCCTCGTCTATCGTCCTCTCCACCCCGTGATGCCTCCACCATCGCCCCAACGTCGATCGTCACCCCAGCTGGCACCTCGAAGGTCCCTCCCGTCGCCGGTGCGCGCCTGTATCAGCAAGATCGTGACCAGGCGGGACGCGCTGTCCTCATTTTGGTTTCCGCCGTTTTGATGTGTTTTGCCCCGTGCGGCCTTGTCCATACCTCGTCTGTATGCGGAGATTCCGCCGTCCGGCCTGTACTTATGTTTTGATTGTGCATCCCGAAATCCCAGCTTTTCGCTCACCCTCTCGTATTCCGCTCGCGTGCACCCTCGTCATCTCGTCTCGCCTCTCGTCGTCGTCGCCGTCACCCGCGTACCCTCGTATTCCAACCTCGAGGCTCGTGCTGATCATTGTCTACTCGAGTTACAGGTCCCTATCCGGCCCCGCGCGGGAGCCCGTCAAGCAGTCCTCTCCTATCCCCTCACCAGCCACTCCTCCTCCCCTCCGCGCCCACTCCAACGGAGCTTGCGATGCACCTCCCCTCGCTACACAGCTTTCCCTTCCTGCGGGGTTAGCGTCACATCATCGTTCACTGCACTCATTCTCAAAGAACTCATCATGGTCGCGCTAGAAATTACAACTTGGTTCGTCATGTATTGCCTCTGCATATCTTCGTTGAACAGACTCCATCACTACAGGCATATATACATGGTCGTTTCTGAGATTGTAACACTCTTCATTTACGCTGCTAGCATGGCATTCCTTCCGAATTATCGAACTTCACTCTGCTTGGATCTTTGACTTATTGATTGACTCTTGTTAGTGACATGAGGGAGGGTTGTGACTGGGACCTGCGAACGGTGTCGCCGCACCCCACAGGTTCGTCCCGATTGGTCCTGAGAGCCCGGGTGCAGGTCCACGAGGGGGAAATCCGGGAGGCACACCAGGCGGCCCCCATGGCAATGAGATCGAGCCCGAGGGCTAGTCGACGACGGCGGGCCCCAGCCTTGACCAACGGCCCCGGCCGGAGCGACGCGACATGTAGCTGGAGTACCAAAGACCTCATCATTATCCACGAGCAGCGCAGCCGAGCCGGAGACTTTCGGGCTCAGGGACCGCCGAGACCGCCGAGTAGGCCACGTCGAACCTGAGCCTGGCGCGTCGCCTGCTGGATGGGCGACGGGAGCGATGGAGGCGATGGTAGAACGACCTATAGGACCAAGGTCGGCGCGGAAGTGCGGTTGCTGGGACCAGGAGCAAGATTGAGCTGGGTGGTTCGAAACTACACGGGACACGGGTTGGCGGGGTGATAGGCGCAGGCGGAGCCAGCATCGAAGTGGTTGCCGTTTCTAAAGCCACGCGGTGCTGCGGACGGTGCGAGCGGAGGAGGACCCGGAGCCATGGACGGCCCCGGAATCATACGTACACCAACACAACAAAAGGCGGGTTGAAAGGAAGTCTCAATGGCAAAGCCGAGGGAATAGCTCCACCGACTGATGGAGGGAAGACTGGCGTTTGAGGAGGCATATGCGGGGACATCTGTGGGGTGATAGGAGTGGGAGGCTGAGATCCGACCATAGGCACGCGAGGCTGTTCGTGTCATAAGGACAATCACCAGGAAGACCAAAGCCGTTGTTAGTAGAAGGACGGCCACGAATGAGACGGCGGCGACTCCGAGCCTCGGGCCCCGTCTGGAGGGCCCTCAGGCCTCAGGCCTCAGGTGCTGCTAACAGCAGCTCGCTCGAGTCAAGCGCTAGCCTTTGTGGCGGCGTTTGCTCACATCTCCGTGCCGGGTAACAGGAACTCCATCGCTCGGCGCCCTCAGTCGCGCTCAGCAGCGTCTGGCGACATGGAAGGGATCGTGACAGCTGCAGGAAGCGCACGATATCCTGTACGCCCATCCATAACTTATCCTATGTGCCTGCTTGAAATTGCGCTGACCGCCGACCACACCTTTGTGCAGAGTGAGAAAAAAACACTGGACCCACCCGCACCTACGAGCCAGCCACCAGGCCGCCCCGTCTCACATGATCACTATGCCATCATGTCCAGTGTTGGATTGAAGACAAAGCTGCTTCCGATCGACTCCACACCGCAGACAGGGCTCGGGCAGCTGGGCAGCACGCAGGCAAGAGGGTCAATCCGGGTGGCACGACCATGCCAGGCGCCGCTTCGAGCGCTTATCGAGCGTCTACCTCTGGTAACTGCCACCACACGCTCTCCCTTCCTTCTACCATTAATATCGTCCTCCCAGCCTACGTAGCCAGCCGCTAATTGATGGTTGTGAGTTCTTGTTGTTCTATTTCAGTTGTTCTATTTTATAATTGACTGATGAAAACGTACAGAAGCTGAATCTTGAATTTTCCCTGGATGAGGTGGACGCTCTTCAGTGTGAGCTGGCGTCAGTGGACCTCACAAGCCTACCCGCCCTCCAAATGGTGCTTCAAAGGCTGGTGGAGCAGATGAAGACCAGGCGGTTGGCACCCTATCCTACGCCTTCTCCTACATCTACGCCGACATCTACGCCTGTCAGGCGTTTTGCCTCACTGCCTAAAGTCAAGTACCTCAAGGCGTCTCGAGCAGGAGGGAAAATAGCAGGTCAACAGGACGCCGATGTACATTTCTCTTGAAGCATTGTTTCGTTGTTTAGCCAATCTCAACGGCTGATTCACAGAAGTCTTCCACTCCCCCTGACGCTCCACCTGTAGTGCATCCGGAACAGGCGAAGGTCAGCGTCAAGGAAAGCAAGACGGTCGAGATCAGCGACGGTGAGGAGGGCGACGAGGGTGGCGACAAGGGTGGCGACAAGGGTGGCGACGAGGGTGGCGAGGGCGCCGGTGTCGAGGAGGGTGGGGTTGAAGTCGTCGAGGACGAGGGCGAGGACGAGGGCGGGGGCGAGGGCGAGGACGGCGAGGGCGAGGGCGATGAGGGCGAGGGCGAGGGCGAGGGCGAGGGCGACGAGGGCGACGAGGGCGACGAGGGCGAGGGCGAGGGCGAGGGCGAGGGCGACGAGGGCGAGGGCGAGGGCGAGGGCGAGGGCGACGAGGGCGACGAGGGCGACGAGGGCGAGGGCGAGGGCGAGGACGACGAGGGCGAGGGCGAGGGCGAGGGCGAGGGCGAGGGCGACGAGGGCGAGGGCGAGGAGGATGTCGCAGTAATTCCAGCCATCATCCCCCAAAGGGCGAAACGGAAGTGCAACAGAGGTGGCAGAAAAATGGCGAAGAAGCAACGCACCACGCAGTCCATCATTCCAAGACGTGAAGAGGATGAGGAGCTGGAAGAGGAAGATCTCGAGGCAGACGGGGGTGCAGAAGCTGAGTCGGGCAAATCAAACTGGGCGATCGCTAACAGACCTGCTGTTACGGACAAGCCAGACCAGTATGCGAGCGCCCTGCTCCTCTACCTCTCACAGGGACCTGAGAGCGATGTCAAGGACCCACAATGTCAGTCGTGGATATTGGGAATGAAGGCGCTCATTCACCAATTCCCATGGGAGAGCGGCGAAATCTCGTACTCCAATGACTCACTTGCGTCTTTGGTTGAACGCTGCAACCGTGCGTTCCTGGTTGGGAAGACGATCGACTTCGTGGGGGCGATGAACTTGATACAGCTTTCTATGAAGGTAGATAGGTGTGTTCGTTTCTTGTCTTGACATTCTATCTTGCTGAACTAATGTCGACGTTAGCATGCTGAAGGCATGGCAGGTAACCTATCGAGAGGAGCTAGGGAAAGCGAGGGCGGAGGAGAAGAAGGAGAAATGGAGGAAGGCGTTGAAGGGGGTGAAGGCGAAGGGAGCGAAGGCAAAGGAGGCGAAGCAGAAGATCGAGAGGCCCAGCATCACAGGAATCTACCGTCGCCACCTCTCTCACGTCCCTAACGTGATCCAGGTCAGAACATTTCGGGCATGGGTAGGGAGGGGGTACAGGTTGGCGGCCCTGGCAGGAGGAGGTCAGTTAAATCGTCAATGTATTTTGTAGGAGGTTTGGATCATTGACGTGCTTTAGGGTCAGCGTACTTCGTCATGCTGTTAGCGGGAAGGAAAATGTGTTATGAGGTGGGAAGAGCACCTTGGGCGAGCATTAGGATGGTCTGTCACGCGCTTCGTCGTCCGAAAGGTGAGTATGATATCGAGCTACACCCATTCACCACAGCTGAATATTACTAGACCTAGGACACGCGGGGGCCTGCGTTGGCGACGTTATTCCTCTCTTGGGGCATTTGGTGCGGGAGATACCCATTTCCGTATCGTCCATCTTTTCAGGGCACATCCTGGATAAATACAACCTTCCTCCAGACATTCATTGCGGTGATCTGGAGCTCACTGATGGTCTGTTTGGCTTGCTCAACAACCGGTGAGCGCAGAACACATCCTTCCAACGTACGCTCCGTTGATGTACTTTTTTCAGCGATTTCAAACCCATGGAGCGTGACTGGAAGGCATGGGAGGGAGTGTTTCCATCCAAAGATGAACTAGCAAGTCTACCACCGCCCACTTCCTATTTCCAGATACAGCGGTCGCTCCTTGGCGCCCCCACCTTAGTAACGCCTGCTCCGTCCTCTGAGGATCGCGAGAGAGAAGAAGGCGTTGACGCGCCCTCCAGGGAGGACCCATTCGCTAAGGAAGAGCTGGAGAAACGCTTAACGATTCTTACGAACTTCAATCCCAGTGCCAATACCAACCAGAACGCACCGTATCCCAAACCGGGACCCAACCGCGACCTTTGGACAACTGCTCAGAGGCAGCATGCAAGCAATGCGCACCAGCCAGCCAACTTTGAGGATCTCGCTGACCATGTACGTGAATGGGCTTCTCCAAAGGTTGCGAACTAATGGTAGCTTCAGCTTGGGAAGAAGTTCTACACGAACTTCGGTATCAAGAAGAACAAGAATGCTTACATACGTGTTGACCCCGAGATTTTCGCTGGGTAAGGGCTCTGTACCTTTATATGTTGTCATTAGGTTTCTTACTATGAGCAGCAAGGATGTATTGTTTCAGGCGCAGGACGAGTCCATATTGTTCCTGATTTTGGGTGATATGCCTGCAGAGCTCAGAGAGCCTCTTGAGAGAAGCATTGAAATGTGCCTAGGAGGAACGGCTGACAACCCCGTCCTTCGGGACGTCTGCACCCCTGAGGAGATAGGGGAGTTTATCACTATTCATTTTCAGTGGTATGCTCGTATGTGCCAAAAAGTAGGTCCTTCTGTCTTATTGGATTGCTTTGCGTTAACACAGGTCTGGATACAGGGGACCGACGCTCCTAAGCACGTCCATCCTTGGTTCCTGAAGCGTGAAGGGGTCAAACGCACTAATCATACACAAATGGTTCCCTATGAAAGTCGTGAGATGCTTGACCATTATGAGGAGTACAACGCACTCTGTCTGGCGTTGGAGAAGGTTTTTGCCTGGATAGAAAGAAAGGTTCGTTCTTTAGCTCTATTCTCTCCTATCTAGATCTAATAATGGCCTTCAAGCTGAACGTCCATCTGGGAGATGTGTACCATGAGATTGCCTGTTACGCAGAGGAGATTCCAGGATGCGTTCCCTCACCCTCACATCCTTTCGCGGGCTTCGTCATCAATCTGAATATTGCTGCGAAGGCTCATCGTGATGGTAAAGACCTTAAAGGATGTCTGGTACTTCCAATTGGTAGATTTCTGGGAGGTGACTTGTGCCTGCATGAACCTGGCCTGGTAGTTCCCTTGCGTTCCGGGGATTGTGGATTTTTCTATTCAGTAGATGTCACCCACTTTAATCTCACCTACACAGGAACACGAGCGTCCTTGGTACTCCATTCAGATAGGGAAGGAATGGTGTGGGTAGATGAGGGAATGGGTTGGAGGGGGCACACGTACTTCCATGATTTGTGGTCTATGTAACAGAAATATTTTCGCGCTTTTCTCATTGAAAGAAGTCACGAATTAGGTCTTGCTCTGGCCCTTTGCCTGCCCTAAATTACCTTTGGCCTGCCCTAAATCCTGGTGCCAAATGAGCCAGCGTAACCGTCACCAACCACTGCTACATTCACTCCCTCCAAGTCACTGGTCTCCGACCCCATCCCCACTTTGCTCCCCTCCACCACGAGTACGCCATGGACGCAACCGCAACCTATCAGCAGGCGACTTGCGGCCAGTCCGCATCCTCGGCAAGGGTGGACACGGCACGTTGTATCTCATCGAGGACTTCGCGCTCCGAAACCATTCACGCTCAAGGTCATCGAGAACAACGGCCTCCACTTGCGCGAGTACCCGCCCGTGTTTGAGGAGTAGGCCGTTATGCGTGCGCTCTCCTCGAGAGGAGTCGCCAGGGAGCAGAGTAGCCGCCGTGGTTCGTACCGCTTGTTGGGAGTTTATGGGACAGCGACAACTTCTACATTCTGACGGTGCGTAAATTGGAGATCCAATTCATAGAAGCCACTGATGGGGGGTGCAGGGATACTACCCATTGTGCCCGGGCACCAGGCGTGCTTCTGGTGCGTGGGGCTGGTAGGGCCGTCCCAACCGCCGCCTGGAAGGGTACCGTTGAAGGAGCCCGAAAGTTCGTCGTACTCAAATATCTCCACAAGCAGCGGATCGTCCAGTCCACCGAGACGTCAAGCTCGACAACATTCTCCTCAACGAGGACAACCACATCGTCTTGACTGACTTCAGCATCGCACATGCGTTTGCCAGGACCAGCGCGGACCGACCGTGGATGCGCCTCGCACCGTGGAAGTTGAACACCCACGATTCAGATTTTCTCGAATCATGTGATGGAGGGGAGGGATGACGGTTGAGATCGAAGGGGCTCGAGGTTGACGAGACGCACTCCCTGATGGGCACCCCAGGGTATGTCGTGCCTGAGGTGTACTCCGGTAGCCAGCCTCTCGTACGGGGTGGATAGTTAGGGAGCTGGTTATATTGCATGCTGATTGGCCTTCAACCGAGGGAATAGCTCGCCGGTGCACTGGAGAAACATTTGCGTACACGCTCGCAACTGTCAGAGCTGAATCGTTGGAAGTACATTCATTCGAGGGCTACGTATCCTTGACTAGTAGTACTCATTCGTCTTGCACAGTCAATCTGTAGCATCAGGAGCACCATCACAACCCCATTGGGCACCCAAGCAGATGGCCAGTCTTACAAAGGGCAGGAAGCTCAAGCGCGCCAATCCCTCCACCATCCACAACAAGTTCCTCATCGGGCACCAAGGCTGGTTCACCTGCCCCGGTGACGGAGAGCCCGTCGGGCCTGGCCACCACGGCTGGCTGCACTGCCATACCCGACGGCGGACGTCGGAACACCGATCTCTGGCCCGACACCTCCCAGTACACGCCCTCCGAGCTCTTCGCCGCCCCCGGATTGAAGTACCCGAATGGCGAGCAGGCGTTCGTGTTCTCTTCAAGACACCCGAAGATGGTGCAGAGGCACTTCAACTGGATGGCGCTGCATGGCGTGCGCCGTGGATGGGGCATTCTTGCAGAGGTTTCTGGGGCAGTGCGATGTGGAGCAGGGTAACGAGGGCATCTGGAGGCAGAGGGACGAGGTCGGGGATAGGGTCAGAGAGGCAGCTGAGAAGGAGGACCGCGTCTTCGCAATCATGTGCGTCTTCCTCATTCTGGATAATGTTTTGGTCGCCCTGGTCCGCGGCGGCTGCTTATGCCACATTCAGGTACGACATCTCAGGAGTCTCCAGCGCGTCCTCGAGCATGACTGGATACATCTCATCGGCCGCAGAGGTGTTCTAGACTCGCCCGCATACCTCCGCGAACAAGGACGCCCCAACGCGCACTACTCCCCGGAGACCGTGCGTGCCGTCGCCCGTTTCATTTGCAACAATACCCCTGGAGGCGCGTATATCATGGCTGGCGTACCCCATACTGCGAGGCAAAACAGGCGGGCAAGGATACTATTTAGGGGCTTTTAGGGGTCAGTCGGAGCAGGAGCATTATGTAATACAGACATCACCATTGAATATCACACATCCCTGTCCTGACTATTTTTGCGGCGATCTGGAGTCAACACGCAGGGGACCGGGAGGCCAAGTCCACAGCTGGGCTGGGCCTGGATTTGCGCCTCGCCCTTCACACGGGGCGACAAAACGTGAACTTCTTTGCTATTTCATGCATGGTGGGCATGAGAGTCTTCTTTTGCATTGAGCTCGTGCACTGTTGCTGTTCTGACTGTTTTGGTAGGCTCAAGAGGTCCTATTCCGCGTTTGCAACGTGTTGCAGCGTTGTCGATCGGAGGGCATGACGATCGCCCTTTCGATGACCTTTTGAACCGTTCTAACCGGTAGTCAGAAACCAAGGCCTACATTCCGGTAGATCCCGCTGCTTTCCTGCCACATTGGTGTCTCTATCTTGGCACTAGCACGTTGGTCTGAGAGGGTTTCTGATAGGCTAGTAGTGCTCGCAATCTTCGGGATGCGGCGGAGATCACCAGAGATCACCGTCAGAGGGATGCGGCGGAGATCACCAGAGATCACCGTCCATTTCCAGCACGGCGTTTCATATGGTGGGCTTCACTGCAGATTCCGAGGGTAGGGAGCAGTGAGCGAGGCCTCTGCCATGCGAAGGCGCTTCCATTCGGTGCATGACCTGCGCTGCCACCTGCTGTCACTCGCTCCCGGATAGGTGCTGGCGTAGCTCAGCGGAGGCCATTGGGCGAGCAGCCGGGTGACCAACTGAAGTAAGTTGCCGTACTGAACCTTAGGCCTTGTTTCTGGTAAATTGTAATAGTTTGGGTCTGGGCACTGGGCACAGGTGCTGGACGTTCCATTCCTCAGGTGTATCGGGGTAATGGGTGTACCCACCACAGACCATGCCCCCTAGTGGTTCGGTGACGGTGTACACCCCTACCCATGCGATGCGACTCATTGCAACCTCACCGGTACAGAGACCCGGCCTGCTTTGGTACTCCTTTTGGTTCAAGAAGAGATAGTGTGGGTACACAGGAAGATGTGTGTGGTAAAACACCTACGGACACCGGCAGCGCCATGATTTGTAGAACTATGGAAGCCTCAGTTTCTTGATCCCTCACCCTTTGTTCTGCTCATGAAGCTTTTTCCATCTGAGAAGAAAGAGATGCACTGGTCTTCGCTGTCGATACCAGCCTGAAAAGTGCTAACGTGACGTCCTTGGGACTGTGCAAATGATCTTGCCAGCCGGGACCAGGCATGCCAAGCCACATTTTATGGCATTTGCCCTACCTCACCCTCCAATGGCACATCAACGGCGTTGGAAAGAAGATACTAAGTAAGACGGAGAGCCAATAGAGCGAGGGACATCCCTCCGGGTCCAACGGCCCATAATATCTCCGATATTTGTGCGAGTTTTCCCACTGACTGCTCGTCATGACTTATGAATGCAAAGCCCTCGAAGGCTGACGCTCCATTCCTCCCCCCACAGCCCCTGCCCAGTACCGTTGCTGTCAATCACGCTTAGTCAACATGAACACTCCAGGCTACACTCCCACCGCCACGTCCACACCCACCTCTCCCTTCAACCCCCCTCTCCCTGGCTTCCATCCCGACCAGTACAACCCCAACGCTCCTAACCACTACAACCCCAACGCTCCTAGCCACTACAACCCCAACACCAATCCTGCATTCTACGACGTGAACACTCCCGACCACCGCCTCTTCAACCCCCACACCCCCGGCAGCTTTCTCTTTAACCCCAACCCCACCCACGTCCCCAACGCCAACGCCTCTGGCCAGGCGTACGATCCGAACCTTACCTACCTCAACCGACGTTCCACCAGAGAGCCCGTCGATATCGATATGCGTGAGTACAATCCATCTCTGCGATGACGCAACTAATTCTGTCGGCGGTCTAGTGTCCCAGAAAAGTGATTCCAGTATGGCAATGGCTGACATCCTGAAAGCTATCCGAGAAGATTCCGAGAAGACTGAGAAGGGTTTTGCGGTCCTTACCTCGGCCGTAACGGTGATGAAAGATGAGTTCGTGCAGATGAAGTCGTTCTTCAGTGAGTCTCTCCGGTCCCTTCCTCCTGACAATGAACATTGATACACTCTTGTCCTCAGAAGCGTCCACTGAGGCCACTACATCCATACTCCGTAACATGGATGAGCGGCTTCATCGTGTGGAGAGCGACAATCTAGACATCAAAACCGACTCCAGACAGATGCGGCGGGAGATTGAGCTAAACCGTCTGTAAGTACTGCTTGCTTGATCGCTACTCTGAGCTTTCTGTGGCTTATTTCTTTCTGCAGTCATTTCGACGACAAGACGGCCAACCTCGTTGAGGGACTCAAAAAGGAGATCTCGGTGGCAGCAGCCAAGCTGGCAGCTGAGTACGCCACAGACGCTGCGGCCAAGGCTGCAGGCAAGGCTGCAGGCAAGGCTGCAGCTGAGGCGGCCTCAAAAGCCGCGGTCGAAGCAGTTGCGCAATTCATTGCAGCGAATAACGGTGACTCGGACTCAGCGGACAGCGAGGATGGTGAGGACCAAGAGGGCAAGCAAGAGGGCAAAGCGTGAGTAGCCTGTTCGTCTGCTTCAATGTCACCCACAATAACCTCCACTACGCCCTGCCGCCAGGCTTCACCTGGGGACGCACTCCTCCAACCTCTAAATGAGTACGCACCACCTTGATCTTCCCTCTTGTGGTGCTCACTGTTGTCAACATTGTTCTTCCAGGCGTATTCGGCGGCGTAGATGACGTCATCGTCGTCGTCGTCTGCTATAGATCCTACTCTGTCTGCGATTGTTGTCTCGGTGTGTCCTCATCGCTGTCATCTGTTGCTCGTTGTCGTTGTCGTTGTCGTTGTCATGGTCGTCCTGTTGTGGTTGCAGAGAAGTCGTCGTTGGTCATGATCGTCATCCTTTCTAGATATGAATATGGTTAAGGTCATGGTCATCTCTCTCTCCTATGCCTCCCTCGCTGTGCCCCTGCTATATGAAGTCCCTCCATAGAAAAATTGTTCCAATGATATATGGCATTATGGTGTATGAAACAGACTGGAATGTGTGGGTACTGGAATATTACGACTGTAAGGAGAATCAATAACACCAGGCGTTGTAGATAAGGCGGACTTTGAACAGACTACTTGATATAGAATATTACGACGCTTAGGCATCGCCACCTGGTCGCATCGTCCATTGTTGTCCATTGCGACATCTCTGCGAAGGATCGCGTCTCAGATCTCAGGCCTGAAGGCCGCCTTCAACCTCGACTACCTTGTTGTCAAAGGCTGCACTCACGAGGGCGGGACCAGTGGTCCGCCGTGCGGTCTGCAGATGCCATTAGCGACCCAATGCCCATTGCAGACACCCTCATCATCACAAATCACAACTCACCGTAACGCTACACCGTACGTCCACCCACATATACTATTGGCTTCATCCGACAATCTAACAGTACCCCGTCTTCCGCCCCTTCGTCGCCAAAGTTACTCCTGTTCGACCATGTGCTCCCGGACCCTGCACCTCCCCCACCAAAGACAGCTGTCCTCTACGCAACACTTAACTCCCGGAACTTCCTCGAGCTGCACTCCTAACTATATGCGGCGGCGTGGTCTGCAACCCCGCATCTCACGTATGTCTTTCACCTGATACCCCCTACACCCCTCGAGACCGCGGAGCGGACGTACCTTTCCGGCTCCTGGAGAAGCAGCGCGTATGCGATTAGTCACTCCCCTCTGCGCTCCAGGGCCATCAGTTATTCAAGGAAAACACTTCGACCTTGATGATGTACGACCATCCCTCCACATACTCCTCCATAAACAAGCTTGTCTGATCCCGTTTTCGTCTGGTTTTATAGGACTTCCTCCGCTACCTCCAGATTGAGTCTGCGGAACACCTCCAGCACGTCCAACTCAAGGTGTGCAAGGGCGAGCTGAAGGACGAGGACCACGACTGCAAAGTGCAGGAATATGTACGTCCAATTGTCAGCGAAGGCGGGTGACTTGCGCATCTTCAGCCTCCCAGATTTGATCAAGGGGAATGGGCTGGAGAGCATGCCGAAGATCGCGCCTAAACGTCTCCTCAGTGCTTTCAGGCTCTCCAGAGGTGTCTGCCGATGACGGGAGGCAAGCACCGCTCAACGCGCTAACAGAGATGAAAGTGTTCACCAGCGTGGATCACGAGAAGTACCTGAACGAGTGCCAGCTTGTCGTGCCGCAGTTGGAGTTGAAGTTGAGGGAGCACGCTGTCATTGTCAATGGACGAGTGAGCGCTCCACACCCTGCTCTTCCTCACCATCGCCCTATTAACGAGCTTTGTGCGATGGTAGGTCATGGGGCTGATCAAGCCCGGGGAGTTTGTTGCTGGAGACTTCGAGACGTACATTGTTGATCTCGGGCTCAGGGAGGACTTCACTGAGCGTGTGCCGTGCAGGGTTCCTCAAGCCATCGTCTATTTACTTCGGCGTTCATGATCGCATCCAAGGTGATCTGCGACAACATCGAGCCCAAAGCGCTGAAGGAGTTAGAGGCGAAGGTGCCACGCAACTTTCCATGCCATCCACGACGCCGTACAACGCGCAAACGGGAACCACCGCGCCTACGCCCTCCTTCGCTGCGCCCACGCAGCCCCCGTCGACTTCCCCCCGAAGCCGATACTGCCCCCCGAGCCCGCCATCCGTCTCCCATGAAGAGGCAGACACGGATGTCTTCGCGCCCCTCAGGTTCGAGTTCGTCCCATGTGGTGGTCAGTACAGGCGCTACCTGTGAGTTGCCTATTTGAGTGCTGACACTCCTCCATTTCAACTTCTGCAGGATCCATACGACGGTCATGAAGAGACCGCTAAGCTCTGTGCGTGATTCGTCACCCATTTGTTTGCGTGTCTGGATCTGCCGCCACTCTCCACCTTCGTTCCTCCCGCACCTTCCCCTCCTCTCGCCAACTTCATCGCCTATGCCCTCCATCGTACCCGACTCCATTCGTCCGTGACATTCGCCGCACTCTACCTCCTGTAACGCCTAAAAGACCGGTTCCCTGCCGCGCGGGGTTCTTCAGGCCATCGTCTATTTATTTCGGCGTTCATGATCACATCCCAGGTGATCTGCGACGACATGTATTCGAATAAGTCGTGGTCGATCGTCGGCCAGGGTATGTTTGCCCTCCGGGAGATCAACCAGATGGAGCGCGAGATGTGCTCCTACCTGGAGTGGCAGTTGAACATCGAGCCGAACGCGCTCAAGGAGTTCGAGGCGAAGGTACGACGTGACTTCAAGGGCCTCGGCCCGTATCCGACGTATGTCCTCCCTTCTCCCGCGCCGTCTCCCATGCCGTCCACGATGCCGTACAACGCACAGACGGACACCACCGCACCTACGCCCTCTTTCGCTGCCCGCTCTCAGCAGCCCCCGTCGACTTCGCCCCCCAAGCCGATACCGCCCCCTGGTGCCCCGCCCCGCTCCGCCTCATCCTCGCCCCACACCCCCGGGACTCTTGATATTCCCGAGTCGTCGATGTCGACCTCGACGTCCCCCGCGTCGAGTGTGTCGCCATCGACACCACTCGGGTATGAGGACCACTCCGTTCGGGTCGTGTCCAGCGGGACGATCGGCACCCCCATCACGATTGACTCGCAGTCGCCGACGACCACGCCGTACATGCCCGGCACGACGTCGTCGAGCGCCGCTGTCGCGTACGCCGCCGCACGTAATGTCCCCGCTGTCCTCAAGAAGGCCCAGTGCGGCGACATCTTCGCGCGCGCGAGCCCTTGCGTCTGGTAGGCGCTGCCTGTGTCGTCCTCGTAGGTCCTGCTTGCTTTGCTTGATTGTCCATGCTGTGTGGACCCCGCTTGCTCGCTGCATATATTACTCACCCGCGCGTGCGTATTGCATCTTTGGTTTGGACATATTACTTATACCCCTCCTCCCTTTTACCCCTTGCTTCACATCTGTCGGTTTTTGGGATTGGGGTTGCTCTCGGTTGTTCATCCATGTCTCGCCTCGCCTCGTCTCATCTCATCTCATTGCTCATCGCACGCATGCCCACACATCCATCTCCATCTCCATCGTCCCATCATACATACAAGTACCGCCGCCGCAACATCTGTATATCCAACCATGTTGTATAACTACTACTAAGACCCAGAACCCTCCAAGACGTACATCTCTCCCATTGTCTCTTGTAAGCTTCCTCTCTCACTCTTACGTGTATCTACCTCGCACTAGGTAGTAAGGTTATTATGCACACACCCTCCGCAGAAATGGAATACGCTGAACGATTATAACCTCCCATTCCCTCTTCTGCCCGCGTGCCTTCCACGTCTTGAAGCCTCTGTCGGGACGGCGACGTGCTCGCGCCTTCCCTCCGAGCTGGCTTGATCACGATCGCAACCGATCCAAGGCGCAACTGCAGCTGCGACGGCGGGCTTGTACATAAGTTTGACTTACGACTCCGCCTCTTCAAACTTCAAAGTTCCTTGTCCACGTTCTGGACCTGAGTGGCGGGGCGCGAGGATGAGTGGCGGGGCGCGAGGATGAGTGGCGGGGCGCGAGGATGAGTGGCGGGGCGCGAGGATGAGTGGCGGGCGGGCCGGGGGGTTTAACAGTGGCGGTGTAGAGATTATAAGAGAGGCTAGTATGAAGGGTAAATGTCGATAAGAAAGCGCTAATGTGGCGCGGAAATGAATAAATGTGCACTTTGACCGTCATAGAGGATTACTTGTTTGAAGGGAGCCTACATGCGATGTGCCAGGAGAGGCATGAGTGGGGAGTGCATATATTTGCGTCTAAGCGAAGTGCTACATAATGCTACAACTGAGCGGTGATTATCCTATCTAAATCCTTCGTACACTACAAAATACAGCGTGTGGTGGTCTACTACTAAGGGTGTGCGTATGCGGCGACTCTGCCGTTTGCCATTTCAGATCCTTCGCTCCTCGCATGCTCGGTGGTACCAGTCAACCCTAGACGCCGTTCACGCCGACGCCGACGCCGTCTCGCGCTCGTGCTCATGCTCATTCTCCAGCGTCGACACCTCGACAGGCGTCGCACTAGTCGCGACCGACGGGTCCGGCGGGTGGTTGTCCTTGATATCGAGCGTCTGCCCCTCCTCCTCCGCGCGGATCTGCACCGTGTCCCCATCCCTGCACAACACACGCAAAGCCCCCTCGCGTCAACAATCACGGATCCCAAAAACGCCGAACGGACACGACGAACTAGCGGAAAGTAAAAAAAAAAAACGCACCTGATCGTGCCCTTCAGCAGCTTCTGCGCAAGCGGGAAGAGCACCTCCGTCCGCACGATGCGCGCGATCGCCCGCGCGCCGTACGTCTCCGAGTACCCCGCCCTGACGAGCCACTCGCGCGCGCCCGCGTCCACGTCGAGCACGATGCGCCTGTGCCTCAGGCGCTCCGCGACGTCCGCGAGGCGGAGATCGACGACCTTCAATATCGACGTCCTGGAGAGCTTGTTGAACACGAGCATCGAGTCGAGCCTGTTGAGGAGCTCGGGGGGGAAGTACTCCGTCGTGCGCTCGAGGACCTCCTCGCGCGCCGGGGCGGTGATGGCGCCGGACTCGGGGTCGGACGCGGACGCGTGCGCGAGGATGTCGGAGCCGAGGTTGGAGGTGAGGCAGATGATCGTGTTCTTGAAGTCGACCTTGCGGCCCTGCGAGTCCGTGATGCTGCCCTCGTCGAGGATCTGGAGCAGGATCATCGCCACGTCCTTGTGCGCCTTTTCGAGCTCGTCGAGCAAGATCACGGCTACGTAGATTGGCCACCGTCAGAGTGCGACGGCACAAGAGGGATCAGGCGGAGGCAGGACTTACCGTAGGGCTTGCGCCGAACCGCTTCTGTGAGCTGGCCCCCTTCTTCAAAGCCAACGTACCCGGGGGCAGCACCGATGAGCCTGGAGATTGTGTGCCTGTCATGATACTCGGACATGTTGATGTTTATACTGCGAGCATAGAATCAGCATCTTCCAGCATACACTGGACGGAACGAAGATACGTACAGCCCACGCTGTTCATCGTTGAATAGGAACCCTGCCAGAGCCTTGCACAACTCCGTCTATCCATATCGTCAGCGCACAACGACGTTAGAGGCAGCAAAGGACGACCGCACCTTCCCAACACCAGTTGGCCCCAAGAACAGGAAAGACGCGACCGGGCGGTTGGGCGCCTGCAAACCCGCACGGGAGATCCTCACGGCGTCGCTGACAGCCTCGACAACATGGTCCTGACCCACGACGCGCTTCTTCAGGGCGTCCTCCATCTATGCATGCGTCAGCCTTCCCTCTTCCAACGACAACACAAACCCCACTCACATGCACGAGCTTCTCCCTCTCGCCCTTCAGCAAGCTCTGCACCGGGATGCCCGTCGCCTTCGCCACGACCCGCGCAATGTCCGCGCTCGTCACGCGGTCGTGCAGCATCCCCAGCGGCCCCTCCGCATCCTCGCCCTCGCCCTCGCCCGCGCCCTCGCCCTCGCCCACCCCGCCGCGCTCGCCCTCCGCCGGCAGCTGTTTCTCCAGCTCCGGGATCGTCGCGAACCGCAGCCGCGACGCCCGCTCGTACTGCCCCTGCCGCTGCGCGATCTCCAGCTCGCGCTTCGCCTCCTCCAGCCGCTCCTTGACCGCCTTCCGCGCGCCCAGCCGCTCCCGCGCCCGCGCCCACACCTCCGCCAGCCGCGCCGCCGCCTCCCGCTTGTCCCTCAGCTCCCGCTCCACCGCCGCGCGCCGCTCCGCGCTGAACACGTCCGTCTCCGCGCGCAGGCTCTCGCGCTCGATCTCGAGCGTCACCAGCGCGCGCTCCAGCCGCTCCAGCGCGTCCGGCCGGCTCTCCTGCGCGAGCCGCAGCGCCGACGCCGCCTCGTCCACCAGGTCGATCGCCTTGTCCGGCAGGAAGCGGTCCGAGATGTACCGCGCGGCGTACACCGCCGCGGTGACGAGCGCGCCGTCCGCGATGCCCACGCCGTGGTGCACCTCGTAGCGCGGCTTGAGGCCGCGCAGGATCGAGATCGTCGCCTCGACGGTGGGCTCGTCGATCGTGATGGGCTGGAAGCGGCGTTCGAGCGCGGCGTCTTTGCCGATCGTCTTGCGGTACTCGTCGGCTGAGGCAGGAGAAAGTTAGTGTTGGGTGGGAAGCGGGGATGTGGAGGGGCAGAACGCACGGGTGGTTGCACCGACGAGCTGCAGACCACGGGCGAGCGCAGGCTTGATCATCTGCCCGGCGTCGACGCCGCCTTCGGCCTTGCCGAGGTTGAATAGCATGTCTGAATGAACTAGTGAGCCCCGAGTCGTGCGATAGACGTAGACGGCCACGTACGGACTTCGTCAATGAAGCAGATCACGTTTCGTGCCTATATGCGTAGTCAGACATGTCCGGGCCTAATTTCGTAACCAGACGATTCATTGCGAGAGCAAAAAAAAACACGGGAGAAAGGCAACCCTGAACCGTCTGGAGAATTTAATGCGAAGGTGCTTCTTCCGAAAGAGAACGGCAGGTCTGAGCACGACGCATTCCTGCTTAGCGTGCGCGCTGCGCGCAACACCGCGCATATTGGCATCATTCCGATTCCCGTTCCCTTGTCCCGTCGATTTCGCGCCACTTATATGGGCACGCTAACCTCTCCGCGACTTGCAAAATACGGTAATACAATTACGAGAGGCGTTCCGAGCGCATACTCAAAGTGTTCCGCGAGTCCAGAGAAGGTCCCCGAAGGTGGGGGCCGGAGGCCGTGAACGCGCACATCCATCAATCTCGCCAGCTAACACGCTGATCCTCGCAATGTTTGTCCCATCCCGATTCATGGCTAGCCGGCAGTTGGCTGTGGTGCGGGTGGAAAGCAAGCAGAGGGGGACGCGTGTGGTCACGCAAAGCCTCTACGAAAGTCACCAGACGGTGTAGGATGTGTGCTCTCCGCCCGAAACTCTGACCCGGGGAAGACACATCCCATGCCTGCTGGTTTTGAGACAAGTCCGGACCAAGGCCTGTGAAGTCACGTTTGGCACAACGCGAGGGTGCCAAACGGATGCCCACTAAGCGTGAGGCCGGATGTGGAAGGGCGCGTGAAGCGTCCCGCCTTCCGCGCGTCTCTTCCTCTCCCGCATCCGGCCCCCGGCCCACCACTCCCTAGCGCGTTGGTAGAGTTAGGATATGACCAGCTCTTCCTCGTGCTCGATCCCGAGCTGCTCCCCGCGCGTGGAGTTCGCGTCGTGCTTATTCGCGCGGGACCTTCGACCTCGCTCCGGTCCTCCCAACCCGCGGACTCGCCAAACCGAGTCCGCGTTCCCCCCCGCCTAGTTGGGCGGGGAGTTCCTGCCACAAAGGCAGTCCACGAATTAGAAAGCTCGGAAAGAACGCACCTCATCTTCAATATCCTTGATCAGAGCCTTGAACTTCTCTTCGAATTGGCCACGGATACCCGACCCCGCGACGATCGCGGCCAGGTCAATAGACAGGACGCGCTTGTGTTGAAGGGACTTGAAAGCACAAGCACGGTGAAGTTAGCGACTGGAAATGAGCAACCAAACGAACAAGGGCGCGTTACCTCCGGGACTTCCTTGGCGACTATCCGCTGCGCGAGCCCTTCGAGGATGGCAGTTTTGCCGACACCGGGAGGTCCGATAAGCTGTAACAAGGAACTGAGCGCAAGCATGAGCGGCCGAGCAACGGGAAGGACTCACTACCGGGTTGGACTTCGTTCGACGCGACAGGACTACAATTATGAGACGGTAGCATCGCAGGGAATGAACGCCTTACTTACTCTGGATCGTCCTACGGATCTCTGCACAAGACATCAGAGACGCATGCAAGAGGATAGGGCGGGGGAGACATACCTTCATCACGGCCGATGGTGGGGTCAAGTTTTCCCTCCCTTGCCAATTCTGTTAGGTCGACGCTCTGTGTGGGACGTGGTCAGTGGAGGGAGGGCGAGAAGGGCACGCGTGTGCTATCTTCATAATTGACATCTTTACCGATCAGTCACCCTGCCAATTCGTGCAAGCTCTAAGTCTTCGCGACGATTTAGCTGCTTTCGCTGATGGTGGGGACGAAGGCAACTCTACGAGCACCGTGGCCGCCTGTGTTTATTTCCGATGTTCCACGGGCGCCTGGAGTGCCTCCTTGCGCTGCGCACATACGTGACTGAACAGACGATTTCTTCAAATCCCCCTTGAAAGGTGGAGATTACCGCCCTGCCCCGCAAGAGGTCACATGCATACAACCAACGTATGACGAGAAAACGAGACTCGTAGGACAGCATGAGAGGTAAGGCTGAGCTTCGCGACACGACTCAAGCGGACAAGGGTGCGGGGAGGGAGGTGGGGCAAGGATAGGGCATTTTCTCGGGAGGACTGTGTCCCTGCATCTCTCAATCTCGTGCGAGGATAGTATAGAGGAGCAAAGCATAGACTGGCCAAAAACCAACGGAGGACGAGGGACTCACGTATTCCTTGAGAGCCTCGCCCTTCTGGCGGGGCTGACCCATGGAGGGGAACCCAGGGAAGCCTCCTTGGTTGCCTCTTGGCGGGCCTTGGGCATAGGACCGAGAGAGGATGGGGGCCGGGGTGAGGTGGATGGGTGGGGAGAGACGGGAGAGAGGTGCGCGACTAGCGAGAGGAGCAAGGGACGGATGGGAGAGGATCCGTCTGGGCGAGAGGGAGAGCTGAGGACGAGAGACCTGGCGAAGCATCAAGCTAAGGATTATCGATTAGCACCCAGCAGCAGCCTCGAGTTGAAAGCACACGGATCACTGGCAGAGGGCGAGAGGACAGGCTCCGAGTCGCGGGCGTTACTTAGTACTTAGCGAAGCAGACGTCATTTGGCGCCCATGGTGACCGTCACAACGATCACGCGGATGTTCCCACTCGCGTGCACCCTCGAATCCACCAGAAATTTCGGCTCGGCGCGCAAGTTTGGCTTTCTTTCGGTCCTCGGAGTCGGACGCATCGGAGTGGACGCAAACGCCTGCAGTCACCCACCCATATCTTCTCTTCCGCAACCTGTTCAGCGCGCATGTCTGGTGCCGCGTACCCTCTCTTCTAGTCTGCTTCTCCGAGTCCCCACTGTACTCCCGGTCGACATGTCGAGTCCCCCGACCTCCCAGCGCACGCTACTCCCTGCCATCTGTCATCCCCGGAGCTGACTCCAATCCATTCGTTCCATAGACACCGTAGGAGTATCGCTCGCGCCCAGAGGAAGAGCGGATGCGCTGCCAGTGACTCCGGCAGACTCGGAGAACGGAAGGGGGAGATGAAACTTGGTGAAACCGGACTTGACGTCGACCATCAAGACGTTCGCCCTCGCCCCGAATTCTAGTGCGCGGCCCAAGCGCCCCATCGGTAAGTGAGCTAATCGGATCGCCTTCCAGTCAATATTGATCGCCAACGGTGTGTATAGGTACCGTTTGAACTAGGTATAACCATCTAGTCAGGCATGCATTACCTACTTTGAAGTCTCTGAGACGCACGAATATACTGGTACGTACACGATTGCTGGCGGATCAGTCGCGATACTGACCATTCAAATATTCATTCCTGGTTCTCTCGCCACCAGCTTCGCCTCACACCCAGCCGATTTCGCAAGATGTCAATATTTCACTGGCACAAGTCCCCTAACTGTGCTTTCGCCTTCGGCTTACGACGTAGAGTGTACCCTCCTTCATCTCAGCACAACGCCGCAGCAGCAGCCCCCCCCCCCCAACTCGACTCCGATAGTCCTAGCGCGCGCCCTGCCGCATCCTACCGTACGCTCTGTTTGTCATGAACACCACCTTCGAAGTGTTTTACATCGGCGTCATGTGGCGAACATCCACCCCGACTCGGATTTCAGGCAGTCCGGCAGGCAGCACCAGACGGACTACGGCTCCAACTTCTCGTACGCTCCCATCATTGGCCCTAGAAGCTCACCAAGTGTTTCACTCCCTCCACGTACTCCAAGACCAAGGCCTCAACCTCACCTTTACCAGCTTTGCCACGCGTCAGACGAGGCGAACGGGTGGTTAACGCGCACACCACGCCCCGTATGGACCATGCCCGAAACCCACGTCTGAGCGCTGGGCTCCGAATTCCGTGTCGGATTTCAGATGCACACCACCCGCCCCATGGCGTCTCGTAGCCACCCCGAAACCCATATAACACCCCCTTTCCATCCCCATTCCTCCGACTCCTCAGGCCCCGCACCTTCCTGCGCCCCTTCCAAGTACACCGCAACCTAACCGACCTCCCCCTCGGACAATTCACAATGACCCGCCTCGCATACACCCTGCTTGCCTTCCCCCTCCTCGCGACGACCTTCCTCGCGGCGGGCGTCACCGTAGTCGAGGCCGCCACCTCCCCCGCGGACCAAAAAGCGTACCTCGACGCGCACAACAGCTTCCGCGCGCAGCACGGCGCCCCGGCCCTCGCCTGGAACGACACCCTCGCCGCCGCGGCGCAGAAGGAGGTCGACCCGTGCGTCTTCAAGCACTCTGGCGGGGCCGTCGGGCCGTACGGCGGTACGTCTCGCTCCGAGTCTTCCCTTGTTCTCGTGCTTGCTCACGATCGACACTGTCGCCTGTGCAGAGAACCTCGCGGCGGGCACCGGGGACTACGGCATCGCGTCCGCCGTCAAGGGCTGGACGGACGAAGCCCGTGAGTCGCTAAATAGTAATAGCACTACGTAGTCCGACAGCACCCTAAACTTGAACTTAAACCCGACCAGCCAAGTACGACCCGAAGAACCCCGGGGCGGACTCGGCCGCGAGCGGGCACTTCACGCAGGTCGTGTGGAAGGCGACGCGGCAGCTCGGGTGCGCCGCCAAGGACGGGTGCACGGGCATCTTCGGGGCGCAGCCCGCGAGGTTCTACGCGTGCGAGTACGCGCCGCCGGGCAACGTCGCCGGGCAGTACGCGTGCGTCGCGCCCTTCCGCAGTGTTCGAACTTGGTGTTGACGTTGACCGGCTTTTGGTCCGACAGGCAGAACGTCCAGCCGTGAGGGAAATCCATGCGGACTGTTGTTGCTTGGGCGACCAAAAAGAACAAGACCAAGAACAACGATACTTATCTGTTATTCAGCTGCGATCGCGTTCGTACACACCGCACGTTTCAAGGGCTCATGTACGACGTATGTCCGACGTAGTAGTCACGTAAGCCAACGGTGTGCTACTCGATCGGCCACCAATGCCAGCCCGAGTGCATTGCTGCCTCCGAGTTCAACGTATGCGCCGCACGCCGTTCCCCGCTTGCGTTTGCTCGCCATGCAGCGGCGCGTTGTTCTCGGTTTGGGTTTGTGTTTGGAACTGTCCCGCGACATTGAACGCGAACGCAACAGCGGTATCTCATACTACATACTCACACTGCATCCGAGCTCCCGTACGGCCGGAGGTTAGCCGAAGGAGGACTGTTTGGCAGAATTACAACTCGACGTCAGCGCTTACATAAACTTCCTTTTTTTTTTGAGTCCGTGGCAGGCTCCGCACTGCCGGCGACCTCGGTCAGTTTGCCTTACTGTATTCCTGCCATACCGTCTCAAGGCCTCAGCGCTCAGCGCTCAGCACGTCTCTTCCCTTCAGCAAATGGTTTCTCTACCATACGCATACGCCGCTACATCCATGTGTTCCGTTCTTCGGTGCTGTCATGCCACCGGTCGCCGGCCGCCGTACAGAGAGTGTCGTCGAAGCTGCCTGCCAGTAACGCTCGCCGTGAGTCGACTCCGAACGTACCCTTCAAGTTGTGACAGCAACGGTACTGGCCGCGAAGTGACAGCGTCCCTTTCCCTTGCAGTAAGTCCAGTCCTACAAGTCTCAACCAAAAGCAGCTCAACATTGGCCAAGACCGTTACCGGCGAGAGTCACAGGGATACTGTACGTCCCCCCGAAAGCTCTTGAAGAACCCGAAGCTTGACGGACTAGTACTGCCAAGACGATGACTCAGGACCCGTGCCCCCCCCCCCCTGGCAGACGCACGCCCCTACGTATACTCGGGTTGCGGCGCCGTGAAAGCAGCAGGAGGCCGCGGTCGAACGACGTCGCATGTTCGTGTTTCCGAACTTTCAGTCACGGCAGTGGTCGGACATGTGAAGGAGGGCGGGGGAAGCGCGGCACACGTACCGTGGACGGGACGCCCACACTGGCCACACCCGTGTCCGTCTGAAACGCCTCCGAACCGTCCTCCTCCCGCATGGTTTTCAGATACTCTCGGAGTGATAGACCCGAACACGAGCGGACGCGGACCGGGGCCGCCCGGGGGCAGACCTGGAGGGGCCGGAGGAGCGCTCGCGCAGCCTGAGCCTCTGGACGAAACATCGGGGGGACGAGAAGCCGCTTTTGGCACTCTTACAGCCTGCGCAGGCCGCGGGGGCTCGGGCTCGGGCTCCTCGAGCTCGAACCACTGGAGGGCGATCAACCTGTTCGGGATCTTGGGGACCTTGCCGATTCCGCCCGGTTTGCAGATCTCCTTGTGCCTTGACCAATCCTTTCGATTAGCGTATGGCGGAGTCTGCGCAAATCTCGACTCTGACGAACAAGCCGAAGACGGACCTTGACTTGATCATGACAACGCTTGCTGCAGTGGCGCGGTTTCAAGCTTGGGGGACACCTCCCGGCGCACGCCTTGAGCGACGCACTCGACTTGGAACCCGAACTTACGCGTGCCGCAACCGTCCGCGCCGCAAACGCAAACGCACTCGAGAGGGTCGGACCATCCTGCTGCCCCGAGAGCCTCTCGCGCCTCACCGTACAGCTCGTCCAAGCGGTCGTCGACGGCGCACCACAACGACCGATACTTCTTCGAGCGACGAGCGGTGGACCAGCTGGCGGAAGTCCACGCCCAGCCCCTCGCCGATCTCACGCGCAGTGAACCCGACTCGAAGGACGGCGGACGAGACGAGGCCGAGCCGCGCGCTCTCGCTCGTGTGGTGCAGGGCGAACGCGAGGCTCGTATGCGCCCCGGGCTGCGGATGGCCGATCGCGCCCGCGTCGGGGGCCTCCCGCCGCCCGTATACTTAATGACGCTCGTCGGCGGCGTAGCGCTAGCTGACGCGCGCCCTGCACTTTTGGTGGTGCGCGTGTGCGGCGCAGGAGTGCGCGCGGGCGAGGTCCGACGGGGTGGCGACGTTCCCGACGTTGGCGTGCGTGTCGTGCAGGGGGTCGACTCGGAGGATCGCGTCGAGGTAGAAGAGCGCACCTTCGGGGTTCACCCTGAACGTCGCGCAGCCGCTCATGTACCTGTCCGGGCGCATTGATCGTTGTTAGCACTGGCAACGTCTGCCACCAATCGCAATGGCCGGGAGCGCGGGGGCTTGGGAGCGGGTGATCGTGGATGGTGATCATCGTGCTTTCATGATTCATTCATCGACGTCCGGTATCACCGTGTCTGAGGCCTGAGGGCTTGGACACACCTGACTGAGGTCTCGAGCACGCCCTCGGGGTCGCGAGCAGTCACCCACTGCTCCGCGATCACTCGAGAGCCTGGCCATTCGTGGAGGAATTTCGCACATTGCCTGAGCTTTGTGGAGAGGTCGTCGTGATCGGCGTCACTGTAGTCGACGTAGCAGGGGGGGCTCGACCGTAGTACTACTACAATCTTTAACCGGTCCTCGGTTCGCCATGGGTCCTCGGTTCGTTGCGAATTTGTGAATATCGGCACCATGGGGTGTCCATCGCCGTAAAACGCCGTAGAACGCCGTAAAACGTCATTTTTTCCCGTTGCCGGCCGTGCGTCATATGGCTGTGCACGTACCGTGTGGACGCTCACGTCGCGTCGTATTCACTAATTATAATCGCGCCAACGGCCTCCAAACACGCACAAATGCTGCATGTATACGCAGAAACCTACTGCCAGTGTGGCTATGGCGCGTGTTCGCAAACAAATGCGCAGATGTGTCGCGATTACTGGATAACACGCGGCACATACAGGAAACTTGAAAATGTGCCTTTACACACAGCATGTTTGTGTACACTCGTGAAGTATTCCTGCACACACGGCGCGGCACAGTCATCAACCACACCCACCCCCCTCCGCAGACTCATTGATGCTGTATCCATAAACAGAGACCTACCATACTGCTGGCACACAAAAACGCGTGCAGATGTGCTGCGATTACAGAACGGCACCGGATACATACGGGTGGCAGGATGTGCCCTTACTACACGCAGCATGTTTGTGCACGTACGGGCGGGATGTGTTCTTACACACAGCATGTTCGTGTGCATATGGGAAGAATGTGTCCCCGCACAGAGCGTGTTCATGCACATACGGGCGGAATGTGCCCTTACACACAGAGTGTTTGTGCACGTACAGGGAGAATGTGCCCTTACACGCAGTGTATTTGTGCACATACGGGAAGAATGTGCCCCCGCACACAGCGTGTTCGTGCGCATACGGAAAGAACGTGTCCCCGCACAGAGCATGTTCATGCACATACGGGCGGGATGTGCCCTTAGTACTTACACACAGAGTGTTCGTGCACATACGGGAAGAATGTGTCCCCGCACAGAGCGTGTTCATGCACATACGGGCGGAATGTGCCCTTACACACAGAGTGTTTGTGCACGTACAGGGAGAATGTGCCCTTACGCGCAGTGTATTTGTGCACATACGGGAAGAATGTGCCCCCGCACACAGCGTGTTTGTGTGCACACGGGAAGTATTCCTGGCACTGTGGCACATATATAGTATGGCGCGGCACAACCGCCAATGACGACAACCCCTGAGTCCAAAGACGCATCAACATCAATGCTGCATGCATGCACAAAGCTATACTCCCGGTGCGTAATGGGGCATATACGGACAGAGTGTGCCAACACGAAATGCGCTGTTAGTCTCACAGCCCGGCCCGGCGGCGGCAGAAAGTAGTCTTGCGCATCCGGGAGTCGCAGCAGATCTGGCAACTTCCGCACGCCCGCCCTGCCTCCAAAGACGCGCGGACCATAGCCGACACTGTGACACTGCCGCAACTCATCAACTGACCACTGAGCCTCTCAGGCTGTTGCTACGGCGTATAACGGCGTTTTACGGCGTAAAACGCCGTGCCTTGCCCCATGGTTCACGTGTTCTCGCGAATTTTGTCCCTTCCGCTCCTCCCTGTCGGCCTCAATTTTATTACATTGTCATGGTAAACTGTACGAGCTCGTCAGATATCGAATTTAGAGGGCGCACTCAAAATATTGTGCTCTCCAGTTCGTCGCCTTTGGGTAGATTACAGAAAAACTGAAATTTCGCCGCAATCTCCGCTGAATATGTCTGCGAGACTATGATAGAATCCCCCATAAGTTGTAATACAGCATGAAAACATGTATAAATTTTGACGTGGGCCCAAACCCAGGGCGAAACTAGACCGGGTGGGGTCAATCCTTGTCAGAAAAGACGAGGAGGGGGTTCCTGGTCTCCTCGAGGCAGCGCTAAATGGGAGATTTGCCATATCGAGGGACCGGCTGACCATCCTGGTCCAGCTCTCTCAGCCTCTCCCGAAACCAGAACATTCGTCGGACGCATACCATGCCTCCAAGTCCTGCGAAGTCGCCTACCTAGGGTAAGTATAATTCGAGTGATGAAGTTTGACCGCCAGCTTGCTGCCCCTTCCACCCACCAGCACCCAGCACGGAATTCGTCAAACCTGTCATGGACCAGACCATGTGACCCTCAATCCCACCTGTCTAATATCGTGGTGCACGGCCCCCGAGGAAGCAAAGACTCGCCATCAGCACACATAGCTCTCGACTCCGACGCATATCTCATTCGATCGCGAGTCTCTCTCCGTTTTTCGCTGCCTCCGCTAGACCCCCCCTTCGCCTCTCTATCTGACATGGATTCCCTGCGATTGCCTTGGGAAGTCATAGAGTGGGTCGTCGACCTGTCTGCTCGCCGTCCGAATACGCTATGCAGTCTCTCCCTCACATGCCACCAACTCCGCCCCCGCAGCCAACTGGTGATGTTTGCCAGGGTGCAGCTCGAGAGCAGCGACCATGCCTTCGCGTTTGTTGGCTTTCTCCTCGCCAATCCCAAGCTAAAGCCTTTGATACACGCCGTCGTTGTCACACCGTCTGCCTTCAGGCCCTCCCTCCTATACGTCCTCCCGAATCTTTCTTCGATCGAGTGCATCGATGAGGGGCAGCTTGAAGAACCGGAGGACGAGGCCGAAAATGAGGGCGAGGGCGAGGATGGCGCCGGGGACCGAACATTCAATATTATCATGTCCCACCGTCCACGCAACACCGATTTTTATGTCCGCCATTCAAATCTCGACGTGCATCGCACCAGTCTTGCATGTTTCAGGCGACTCGGAGCTCACATCCAAACGCTTAGCCTCAAGTCTGTTTACTTCCCGACGTCTCTGGCATTTTCCCAGACGCTCTTCGGGTTTCCACGCATCCAACATCTCCAATGCAACAATATTACAATCGAAGCACTGGGTAATGAGGCACCTCTGGAGGTGATCACACGGCGGTTATCTCAGCAAATGCAGCTCAAGACACTGTCTGTGAGTGTTTAAACACCTGTTGTTATCCGCGCGATTGTCAACGTTACTTACTCCGAGAATTGACCTGTTGACTGATTATCCTCTTGACCGTAGATTGATGGTCTTAGTATGGGTCAATGGGGTGCTCGAGCTGCGTGTCCAGGCGAGCTGCTGTTTGATTCCAATTTGGTGTCACCCACAACGGAAAAGCTCCGGCTAGTCGATATCGATGGTATGTTCACTGGCTTTGCCCACCGTCTCAACCCTCTGACTTCAAGTTCTCCTCCCATTCCGCCGGCGATGCATTGTAGTGTCTCAATTCGACCTGCGAGCACATCTGCCTAACAGCGAGTGGTGCCGGCTGCAATACCTGGTGCTACATACTTCCGTGGTACAAACCCTAGAAATCGACCCCACCCCCTTTGTCGAGCTTTTGGAGCGGCTTTTGGAGAGCTTCCCGGATAGCCCCAAATTGAGGGAAGTTGCGGTTGAGTGGAAATTAGAGTCGGCAACCACCATCATTAAACACTTGAGAAATGTCTCCGACAAACAGTACCGGAAGTTGAAGCACGCTCTGCTCAGGTTCTCCCAGCCCAGAATCGTAGTCAGGTGCGCCATTGCGCGCCCCACGTGTGCCAACAGCCTCTCGGTCTGGGCTTGCGAGCTCGAAAAGTGTTTGCCCTGTAGCTCAGTGACACTGGAATGCGACAACGGTACGACGGTAGATTCTAGCGTGTCTCATCATCTGCTAGCAGTAAACTGACCACCATGTATCCAGTCATCCCCGAAAAGCATGACGGCTGGGTCGAGGATCTTGCCATCTCGCCGAACAGCGAATGGATGGCGACCGCATCCACGGACTCCACCATCATCCTCTGGAATACCAACGACCGGAAGTTAGCCCAGCGATGGGTCGCGCACAATCACCTCTCCGTGTGGTCGCTCGCGTTCTCTCCGGACAGCCAGCATCTCGTCTCCGGCGGCGGCGACGGCAACGCAGCGGTTTGGGACCTCACCCGGCTGGGCGCGTACAAAATCGCCACGCTCGAGGGGCCCGCCAACGGCGTTCAAGTCAGCACGTGCGCGTGGTCCCCCGACGGAGGCGCGATCGCCGCCGGATCCGAGGACGGAACGGTGCAACTTTGGGATGCCCGTACGTTCCGACTACGGGCACTTGGTCGGCTCAACGGAGCGGTGGCTTCGCTGGCATTCTCCCCCGATGGACTGTGGCTTGCCTACGGGTCCGGTCGTGGCGAGTGCTGCATCCTGAACGTCGCGTTGGGCATCCTGCACAGGTCGCTTTGGAACTCTCCATCCGAGGGGCCACTAGGCGACCCTAGTAGCCCGCTGACTCGGAGACTACCCGGACTGCTGCCGGGCGGCGACGCCATTGCTGTCTTTGACCCTGCCAGTGTCAGAAGCCCGCGTCTCGCCACCGCGCCGTGTGGATCTCGTGCCGGGATCAAGATTGTGGATGTGGAAATGGGAGTCATACTCGCCGATTTGGGTGGTATATGGAGAGAGACCACGCCCATGCGTGATGTTTCATTCTCGCCAGATGGGAAGCTCGTGCTCGGAGCGGGGATGGGGGCAGTGTACATCTGGGAGGCCGCGTCTGAGGGCGTCGAACTCTTCAAGCTTGGCGGCCACAGCAGTTCAACGGATGGCATCCAAACAGCACGATTCTCTCCATGCGGTAGGTATATCGTGTCGACAGCGGCCGATCAGCCGATGTTGTTGTGGAGGACCAGCGACTGGTCATGCGTGGCAACGTTCTCAGGGGAATCGACGGTGACGAAAGTAGCTTTCTCTCCGGACGGGAAGATGCTATGTTCTGGCACAGAGGACGGGACGGTCGTTATCCGACAAATGCGGGACATCCTTCCTCCGGACGAACAGGACCTTCGCCAGCTCGTCGCCGCCCCGGGCCGGCGCACCTCCGCCGCTGACCTCCTCGACAATCGGCGCGCACTGGAGCCCTCCGAGTCCCCAGCCGGCGGAGAGCTCGGCCCGGCGCAACTTCGCCGTGCGCAAGAACAAGAACAGGCGCCCCGCCGCGACTCGGCGGCTGCCACTGAGGAGCAGCCCATCGGAGGGGACCAGGAGGACGAGCGCGCGCAGAGGTCGACGATCGGACGGCGCGCGACGAGAGCCCGAGCGCGCAGTGAGCGTCCGGCGCCCGCGCGACCCCCACAGCGGCCCCCACGGCGGCCGACAGCTTAGACTCCCCGCTGGCGGAACGTGCGGCGGCGTCGCCCACGGAGTCCGCTGCGTCTCGCCGACCGCCGCAAGAATGAATCGAGAACGGCCGCGCGCTCTCGCGAAGCCCGGGAGACGTGCCTCCGTCCGTGCGGCGACTCGGACGGCCAGGGAGAATGCAGAGCTCGAGGTGGAAGCGAAGGGCGGGGACAGGACGGGGGCCGAGTCGAAGGCTGAGCTCGAGGCGAATGGGGATCGTTTCGCCAGTTACCTACTACCCCGTGCCGAGCTGTCATTGGTGTTTGACGTCGAACGTTTCCCGACTAGCTATATGGACCCGCTGCCAGTGCAATCATGTGCGTCAGAGGGTTCAAGTTCCGGAAGGGATGGCGATCAGACTTAGGGGACGGCAGGCGGCCCTGCAATGTAGCTCGCGACGAATGGTATATTTCTGATGAGTGACCAGCACAACGACAGAAGTGTGACGAGACGCCTCCGCTACCGCGAGCGCACGCTCGCCACCAGCCCCTCCTCCCGGGAGAGCCAGGGTATCCTCCACACAAGACGAGACGACGCTCGCCGCTCACGCCTGGACGTTCTGACTGTTGGACGGTAGGCAACAGCGAGTCAGGAACGCGCCGACGGAGGTCAGAATCGCAAAACGCAACGCACGGGAAATAGCCGATGACGTTGCCCGCCGGGTAGTACTCGCACGCGTAGTAGTGCGCGATCTGCAGAAAACAAAACAAAACAAAAAGACACAGTGAGCCAACGTGCCCCCCCCCCCGCGAAACAAACGAAACAGAGTCGGACTCACGCCGTACTTGGGGTCGAAGATGCCCGAGCAGTCCCGGACCGCGCACCCGACCTGCTTGCTGCCCTTCCACACGACCTGCGTGAAGTGCGACGGCTGCGGGTTCTGGCCGTTGTACTGGGCTGCAGCAGTCATTCGTCCGTCAGCCGAGAACGAGCACCCGTCACCGGTCAGCCTCTCGGCCCCCCGCCCCGGGCAGGCACCAAGTGCTCGGTAGTACTCACAGGCTTCGTCCGTCCAGGACTTGACCGCAGCCGCGATGCCGTAGCTCGAGCCGGTGCCCGCCGCGAGGTTCTCTGCGGGTTCCAGTTTTCGACGTCAGCGCACACATGCACACACGCACCCTCGTCCGAATCCGAGTCCGAGTCCGGGTCCGGCGATCGCATCGACAGCACAGGACACAGGACACAGGACACAGGACGCAGGACAGACAGCCCGAGTACGACTACGCACCGCCGTAGGGCCCGAGCGACCCGCCCGAGTGCTGGAAGTGGCACTTGTCGACCCACGTCTGCGCCGCGTCGGCGAGGGTCTGGTTCCACGCGAGGTTCGCCGCGCCGTGCTGCGCGCGGACCGCGTTGTGCGCGCTCAGGTACGAGTTGATGTCCGCCTGCGAGGTCGCGCGGACGCCGCCGCCGAGGGCGAGGGCGAGGACCGTGACGAGCGGGAGAGAGAACAGGCAGCTGGTGAGGCGGGACATCGTCGTTGGTGTTGGTTCGTGAGGTGGTGAAGGGGGAACTGGTGGTGTGCGCAGCACAAGGAAGAAGGAACGAAGGCGTGTGTGTGGGTGGAAGGGAGGGGTGAGGCCGAGCTGGGGAAGCGTGGAGGAGAGGGGGGCCGCACTTATAGTATCCGAAACTGCGGCTGGCCATGCCAAGCGGGGGAAGGGCTGGCACTGAGGGGGGCTGTGATACGCATATGGTGTGTTTCGAAATATGGATGCGACACTGAACCTACGGAGCCGCGCATCCGCGCGTCAGCCTCGAAACCTGGGATGCGATCTGATTCTGAACGCTGACCGTTGAACGCCCGAAGATCGCGTAAAGCGGGGATGGTGTGCGCCTTAGCCACCCACTCCCGCCGCCAAAGCTCTGTGCGGCCTGGATCAGGTTAGGGACCCGGATAGTCAGTATCGATCGAAGCTACGAATGCAATAACGGAGGCGCACCAGAGCGAGCAGGTCGTCTTTCTCGTGTTGAGCCATGCATGCCGACAGGAGGCCCAGGGCGTACTTGGATCAAAAACCGCAACACGGACATCGTCGTTCCAGTCCGAAACGACGCGGCAAAGTTTGTGGAGCGCTAGGCGTGCATGATGGGGCGCACACCGGTCGGCGGTCGCAGCTGGCGGCATGCGGTCACCGGTGCGGCTCGGACTGGGATCATACGTTCGAGCTCACTCTGGCTTGGTCGCGGCTGTTTGGACTATGATTTATCGCCTTTGTTTCGTGCGGTGGCACCCTTGCAAACAACATAGCATAGAACCGTTTGCAATAGATATCGGGGCTTGGGTTTGTGACTGGTCGCGAACGCGAAGCAGCTGGCTGCCAGTTGAAAGTGGGCGGAAATGGGTCACCACATCGTGTAACTCGGCGATGAATCGATGACGATCCACGCGCGCACCTCGAAAGATAATTTTGGACGTTTATGGAGCGCAGTTATCAAAACGGTGATACTTACATAGACACTGGTGATGAAGAGGTGGGGCGGGGTATGGGGGGATTTTGATGCCGCCGCATATATGCACAACGTATGGTGTCCGTCGGGCTTGCCAGTGATTTCGGTCTTGGACATGAGAGGCGCCTCCTACTCCACAGTCCCCGCCTAACGATGCCCTCTGGAGCATGAACGGCCTAAAATACTTGGCTGCGAGCCGACTGGACACGTTTGTTATGTAGAGCATAGGGCATGAATGGAGGTGAGAGACGAGAGTCCGAAGGAAAGCGGACAATCCGCAGCGCTGGCCTAGCGCTCCGGAACACATTGATTACATAACTGTAAGCGCCCTGCTACTCAGGCAAGATCTAAATCGGGGACATCGTATCAAGGCTTGGGGCAGTCGGCTTATGCAGGTAGGCTCATTAGGTCCTAGCGGACTTTGAAACCTAAGACCTAACGGCCCGATCGGTCCGCTTGCCTAATGTCGAAGGTACCTGCCTAATGCAGTAGGAGGCCCGGCGTCTTTTGTCGGCCTGGTGGGCACTTGTACTCGAATTACTCGTCCGCCAGGCTCGTTTACAGGGGCGATAAATTCATAAATGGTCGAGGTATTTACTAGCACTGCCCCCATGGCTTTTGTGATCAGCTAGAAGGAGGACCAGTCAAGGAAGGGCCAGTCACACATCGCAGGTAGCTTCGAATACGTTAAACGCCCAAATGGCGAGGCTGCACTGTACGCCCTGCTAGCACGCATTGACTGATAAGTACCTCGGAAACTCTGGACACGGAACTATGTTCGGGAGTGTACTCGAGTTTGTGCAGATTTGGTGGCAAGGCGAGCCTCCACGGACGAGTGAATATTGTCTATCTGGGGAGACCACTCCTCCGGCGCTTTAGCGCCGGGCGGAAATTTTAATTCTGAGCTGTTTTTCATGCCTTTTATCGCTCTGTTTGCACTTTCCGTACGTGTGGAGGGGACCCGTAATCCATTGTCACTTGTGTGCAGTTCCATTGAAAGTCAGGGAGAGCCCCTTCTTCCCTTTCCTCTCCGTCTCTAATTAATTTAATTAATTATTCCTTCCTCGGCCCCAACCTACCTACATAAGCCGACTGCCAGGCTTGGAGATCCCCAATTTGACGACCGTCCCCTGCCTCAGGCTCCTCAGATCGCAGTGCTAGTCGTCCACGAGTGACGATTCACAAACACCCTCATGCGGTGCACCGACGTGCGCTTGGACTCAACGTAGCAGGAGGTAGCTTCCAAGCCGCAAGGTCCTCGAATCATCGTCATGCAGGTAAGCAGGCTTAACTGGCCTTGGCACCGCGCAGTACTTACACACTCATGCACGACGCACGTCCTAACTAGTTTGGGCGCGCGATTGCAGGCAAGGAGTAGCGGCGGGTGAGACAAAGTCGTGCATTTCCGGTGTGCGTGTATGTACCCGGCACAAACACAACGAGCAGCCGTCTCGCCTGGCTAGTGCTAAGTATCACGACTCTGGGTGGTAAGTACTCGTCGCGGGTGACCTGTCCTCTGGTCCATCGCTGGCGGCCGCGCTACTGCAGCCGTCACCGGGCCTCGACATGATGCGATCCTCGCGGCGCCAAGCCTGCTCAGACCTGGACGTTCTTCCTGTTGGACGAGGACGGCCCCAGCCCGCCAGTCAAGTCAGCAACGAGCGGAGAAAGAGGAGAAAAAAGCGGAGGGAGACGGAGACGGAGACGCACGGGAAGGAGCCGATGACGTTGCCGGCGGGGGAGTACTCGCACGCGTAGAACTTCGCGACCTGCACGACCGTGCGGGTGAGCAAACACGCCGCACCCTCTCGATCGACGAACGAAACGAAACGAAACGACTCACGCCGAACTTGGGGTCGAAGATGCCCGAGCACTCCTTGACGGCGCATCCGACCTGCTTGCTGCCCTTCCACACGACCTGCGTGAAGTGCGACGGCACGGGGCTCTTCGGGTTGTACTGGGCTGCAGCGGACGGTCAGTGCCACGCCGATCGCGCTCCGACGCTGATCGAGGCCAGTGCGCGGGAAGCACTCACAAGCCTCGTTGGTCCACGAGCGAATGGCATCTGCGATCTGGAAGTTACCGGTGCCGGCAGCGAGGTTCTCTAGGGGATTCGAAGTCGATGACGCACAGTGAGCACCCAGGGACACATCCGAGTCATGAGTTGCGGTCGGGCAAGCGTGACGTACCGCCATAGGGGCCGAAGGCGCCGCCGGAGTGCTTGAAGACGCAGCGGTCGACCTCCTTCTGCGCCGCGGCGGCGAGGGTGTCGTCCCACTTCAAAGCGGCGGCGCCGTGCTTCGCGCGGAAGTCGTTGTGCGCCGCGAGGTACGCCTTCGTGTCGGCGGCGGAGGTGCCGCTGCCCGCAGGCTTCTTGGCGGCGGCAGCGGCGGGGACGGCCTCGACGCCGGCGAGGAGCGCGAGGAGGAGGGAGACGGTCAGGAGGAAGTACGCGAGGCGGTTCATGGTGGTCGTCGTGGAGGCAAAAAGTCGATGTGCGCTGCACAAAGAGAAAAACAAAAGCAAAGAAGGAGAGGAAACGAGGGAAGAGGGAAGAAGAGTTGGGGCACCCGGCACGGGGAATCGACTCGGACGGAGAGAGCGCACTTAAGTACGTTAGGCTGGGCCGGGGTGACTTCCGATGCGGCGATGATGCAAAAGGATACAATACGCAGGTTCCAGGAGGCGAGCCCCGAGAGCAGTATGGTATGTAAGATGGGGATCAGCGCGGCGGATCCCAGTTGCAAATCCAGATCTGAAGTTTGAAGACTCGGAGCTCTGCAGGGTACGGATTAGGCACAGCGCCCTAGGCCGACCGTTGCGTTAACCATCCGTCACGGACTCTCGTCTGCGTCACAAGCGGGAGGCCCAACGTACGGAAGAATCTGGAGCATAGAGCCTAGGGCGACCGGTGAGATGTAGACCGGACTAGAGTTTTAGAGATAACTCGAAACCTAAGGAGGAGGGCGCAGTGTGTGGAGCCATGTGCCAGCCTGAGCGGAGCGGGCCGCCCGTTCAGCGTTGAGTACGACTGAGATGATCGTGGTGAGACGTTTCATGAGGGCCTCCGTCTCCGTGGTGGCGTGCTGTGGCACCGACGGAGGACGAAGGGTGACTGAAGAGAGTGACTCCGCGGTAGATGTCACGGTATGCCGCGCGCGACGCTGAGCATGAGGCTGTCATCGGCGATTGATCGATATTGATCCAGTGCCACGCGCTTCCGTTTGCTACGTATACCAATTGTGGTAATTCTCGTATGGGGTACCACAGCCCCCGTGTGGCGCTGCCAGGATCCATCCGAACCTTAGCCACGCCGGCTCTCCTTCCACCACCTCCGAGTCGCTCGGTCGCGCCTCAGGCCTCAGGCTCGGACTCGCGCTGGCTGCAATTAGGGCAGGCACGACGTACGGGCACTCCACGCCAAGAACTCGAGGCGGCCAATGCGCATCAGATAAAGCTTGTGTTGGATTGGGATCACTGCTCGCGAAGTTACTTACTCTGGTGCCAGAGTCGCGACCCTGTGCTAGCGGCCAAGCTCAAGTTCTGCAGGTTGTGTGGGGCTGGGTGCCACGCCTACGATTCGCGAGCATCTCGTGAGGCGATCCTGCGCAGGTTGCGGTACCCTTGCTGTATATCAAATTTAGTAAGTGTCGCTGGGCGAGGTTCACTGGGTTGCGAGAGCCTCGAAGGCTCGGTGGTTTCAGACTTACTGTGAGCTTATGTAGGTCTTAATGCTCATGATGTGATGACTCACGAGTTTTGGTCGTCTTGCACGCGACCAACGCCTATGCGTCGCGCCTCCTCCCTCACCTCCGCGGTCCTGCCCGGGCCGGCGTCACCCGACCTGCGGCCAAGTTATCGTTCGTGCCGGCGCCCAGCAAGTTGGTCATGCCAAGGGTGGGGACGGGCCGCGGAGCGGCCCAAAGGCGCTGGAAAACTGCCCAGGGTGAGCGCGCAAGGTCGCGCGCCGAAGGCGCGTTACCTCTCCCTACCAGACCAATCCCCCTTCTGGCAGTTCTGTCCATCTAAAAAACTGGCTATAAAATTATATGCAATTCATCTTGATTCGTCTGCATATTCTGGCTTCTCGCGGCGGCGCGCGCGCCGCCGCGTCTTGGGTCTGTGGCTCCACATGCGAGTTACATCTTGATGGCTCTTCTCCCAGCTTCCTCCTGCGCCGCATCCTATATTTCGGGGTCCTCTTATATCGCGATCCATGCATAGCAATTCACCTTGACGTATGGATGCTTTGTGGTAATTATCACGCAATTTCTAGTGCTGTGGATGTTGAAAATCCTCTGCAGGCATTGTTCCCAGTGAGTATGGCATACCTTCTTCAATTCCCATTGTGGTTCCACAATTGTTTCTCTGTAATTGTGTTTTGCTTCTTCCCTTTCGATTGATGCAATTTTATTGATTTTTTAACTCTTCCGATGGTGGTCTATTGCGTCTGCATTGGGGTGCTCCGATTCGGGCGCTTAACTCCAGTTTGCGTCGATAATTCCTCCTGCAGTTCTCCCCCGTTTCGTATGTTCTTAGGCTCACTTTGAAGGGGAAAATCACACCTTTCGAACGAGCCCAACATTGATTCTCCACGTGCCCTCGTTCTGCCGCGGTTTTATTGCATTCCCGGCTGCATGCATGCTGTTAAGGACCTAGGCCCCCGACCCAAAATTATACCTCTACACGCTTCATTGCCGTACGCAATACATTTTTCTCGTCTCTATATGTCATCGCGAGTGTCGAACCAGGCGGAATCAGCCCTCAAGTAGCCTCGCGGGCCATGCGTGCTCTCAGAATGGTCGACCAAAACAAGCGCCTAAATTGGTCGCGCGCTCCAATCAGGACCAATCCTAGGGCGCCTAGGACCAACATTGGTCCCACCCTTGGCTCCACGAACTACCCCGGCGCCCCCTCAGAAGCGCTCACTGCACGGACAGGATGGGACGGGAACGGGGGTTTCGAGTGTCGGTTCCCCCGCTCTATATATCTCGAACGCGTCCCAGGGCCACCCGTTTGGTGCAGATCCTGGGCGGGGGACGCGTACGGGAGTCGGCGACGGAGTACGGGCTCTACAATGCCGGCGACTCCGAGTCTACCATCGTTGAACCTGCCAGCGATCGGGGACAGCCTGAGGCAAGTTCCGTCCTGCGGTGGTGGTTCCCCGGCAAGTAATACAAGAGGAGGGGCGCGCGAGCCGGAGACAGAATACATTATAGGTGCCTGCGCGCCCGTTGTTCGCTTTCGCGCTGTCAAACTCAAACTGTGGACGGCTGCTGAGCCGGCGATCTGTTCGTAAGTTCGTTCATTAGGCCGTACACAGTATCAGTGTTTGGGGGTCCAATGGTGCACTCACAGCGCATAGGCCCGAGCCTCTCGGACCTATCCTCGACGCGTCCACAGGGAGGCCTGACTCGTTCCAAGGCCCCTAGCACATCTCGGTTGGGTACTCCGGGCACGGCATGCATGCTGCGTGTGTATGGGCGGTAGGTGCTTCAACATCTAGAAGGACCTCCTGCACTCGGGTGCTGACCCATGGACTGCGAATCTAGTCTCGGAGCGGTCGCGGGGACGATCGTTGCGGACATCCAGAGGAAGGAGCGGAGGAGGACATTTTGCTACTGCCAATGAAAAACGTGTCAAAGAAAGCAGCGCGTGGCCAGTTGTGACCATGCTGCCTCATGGGAATCTTTCAGTGCGACGATGGCACGGCCCATGGCAAGCCTCGACCAAGTTTCCACGGGAGAGCCTCGGCAGATACGATTTGGGGATGTACACTTGCTTTTGTCACGTGACCGGCTGAAGGAGACGATCGTCTCTCAGATGGACCGTCAATGTCAGCAGCTTCGTCGAAAGTTCGTCCTCGACCATGGGCCACCCGGACGGGCAGGACACTTTGACGCGAACATTATATTGGAGCCCCTATATATCCTTATCAGAGCACATGAAATCGGGCAAGTTTTCGAAGGGACGATCTTGCGCATGCACGTCTCGATCCTCACCAGCGTCGAACCAGAAGGTGCGGAGTTCGAAGGGCCCGGGGTGGTGGATCTTTCTAACGGTCTTGGATATCCTATCCTCTGGCTGTCCTGTATCCCGCCCGCTACGTCGCGGGCGGGATAGCGTGCGTTAGTAGCTGCGGCCGCTGCTAGTAAGCAGCATGAGAAAGACGGGCGGCGAGGGGCCGAGCGAACGCAGCCGAGCGAAGCGGAGACCCCGAACATCCTGTCAAACTAGGACAGAAGCCCTCGACGCTCGTGGGCGAATCTCCCGGCGGGTCCCAATGAAAGAAGTGTTGCTACTGCGCATGCTTCGACCTTAGGCTTCATCGGCCTTGCGTCCAATCAGACGCTGCGTCCCTTTCCAGTAGCTCCAAAGGCCGCCATGGAACACTCCCTTCGTCGGTATCCCTCAAACGCCCTTCGACTGTTTCCTCGGAGACCGCCCGGTCGTCCCATCCCACCTTCGCGCGGAGGATCTGTGCGACGTAGCGTTCATGGCATGCTTTGGGAGGCCGCTGTGAGTGTCGTCGTCTTCCTCCATTGCTCATAATGTGACACTTCGCCTCCTGACGACCGAACCACAGGTGGCGATCTATGCTGTTGCCGTTCTGCGACGAGGCCCTCGCTCACGCCAGCGGCACCCCGCAAAATTTATCGCCAACCCACCCCCGGCGATCGCGACAGCGACGAACGCCACAAGCGGTGCGAGAGCTTGCTCCGTTTCGCGTAAACTTCGAACCTATCCTGACCGCGCTTGTCCGCCGGACTCCGGCGGAATCTTGGTGCACATGATGCTGCCACTTCGTTGCAGGAGGCGCTCTCCCGCCGCCCGAGTGTGACGTCCAGAGCGTCGGCCAATGTCTTCAACGTACTTAACAAATAAATACATAGTATTGGGGGGAATACTACACTTGCACGTTTCGATTCGAATTGTTTGTTCAAAGCATGTTTGAGGCAGACTATAACGCTGCGGCATTCAAGTTTTGCAGCATAGAATTGATTAAACTGCGGCAGGAAATACATTCCACTGAAAGCAGAACGTATGGGCTAGATTTGCATTTAAACGTGTCGACCTACTGTATACGTAAACTAATAGAGCTGGGGAGAAGGAGAATGGCATACAAGCGGATAAGATGTCCAATAGGTGTGCATGCACCCCGTATGGAAGCTCGTCCCCAACGAAAGCCCCCACACGCATAGATAGATGAGAAAGGGGAGGCGCACCATCAGGAAGTAAATTAACCCGTTATACGCCTTCGTTGCGTCCTCCGTTGCAACTTGCCACATTGCCCAAGATGCTCCCTGACGGCATTCGAGGACCCGGTACGCTTCCGCGAGGGTGGGGATGATAAACTCGTAATAGATGAGTTTAGCAGTCTGTTTAAAGTGTCGTCTAATCAAACACAGTGACCTCCACCGGGGGAGGCGCGACGCGGTTGCGACTTGACGAAGTCCGGAGTACGTACTAGTACTGGCGAGAAGGCCGAAACCAGGCATGGTGCACGGAAACTGGCAGGGCGAGAGGTCAAATTTAGAGTGTCATCGGCCTCTTCACCATTGTCGTCGCTGCCATCGCCGTCAAAGGGAGAAAGAAAGACATTGAAGGGGAACACCAGGAAGGCGCCGCGAGCTGAGGAGTGAGCGCTTGCGTTGCGTCGGGCGCCCAGATCATCACGTGTTCCGCCGGACTCCGATGGAGTCCGGCGGAATTGTGCGGTCCGACTAGGTTAGATGTTCTCCGTTTCGCCCAGGCCCAGCTCGTCTCCCAAACCGAAAGCGACCTCGAGCGGGCACGGAAGCAGTTTTGCCAAGCCGCCCAGACCGCCGTGCTCAACGTCCGCATCCTGCTCCCCTTCGACCCCTCTTCCGGAGCCGGAGCCGGAGCCGGAGCCACCCGCCGCCTCCAGCTGGAGCTTGTCGCGAGCCACATGCGCTCCCGGCCCTCTGCTCGGTCCCGCAACGCCGGGAGCATGTCCGTTCCGGATACCCGTCCGAGCCCATCCTCGCCGAAGCGGCGGCCCGGCAGCTGCACCTCTGGCGAACGATGGCGACCCATGGGGAGCGCCGCCGCTTCCCTGCGGAACCTGCGCTGCTCATCCTCCGCGACTTGCGTCGACTGCGGTCTGCTGGATCCAGACGACTCGGAGATCCCCAAGGCGGTCGGGCGGCTGCTGCTCGCTCTCGTGCGAGACTGTGCCAGTGTGAACGTCGTGACGTTCCCGGACACGCTCCCCCGACTTTTCAGCCGCGCCGTCCCCGTCGACGCGCTCGTCGACGCGCTCTTCCCGCCCGCCATCGCGCAGCAGGTGCTCAACAGCAAGCCAGACAACCCCCGGGCCGTGCCGGCGCTTTCGGGGGGTGCAGGGGGCAGGGGTGGACGACGACGATGACGTTCGCGGAAGCGTTCAAGGACGCGGTGCTCAACTTTACGCACTTCGCACGGTGGGACGCTGACTCGATGCCGGACGAGCACGTCGCGCTCGGGTGCTTCGTGCGCTCGATGGCCCTGGTTTGCAAAAACGACGCCGATGCTTTCATCCCTGTCCTGCTAGACAGGTCGGCGCGGCTCAGCCCCCAGGTCATGACTGGGCTCCTCGTCCGGTTCGATCCCAAGTAATGGACGGGCACAGGGTACGCCTTTGACGACGAGAATCCCGAGCTGATCACTCCCGCTCTCGCCGGCGGGCGCGGACAGACGCCGCCGCCGCGTCCGTACATTACCCTGGACATGGCATCAGTAGTTGCCCAAATCTATTAGTGTATTGCAGATATTATTGAAACCAATAATTTGCATAATATGAGCAAGATCATCAAGTACAGTAAGCCGTACATTGAGTGAATACTGAGCTATGGTAGACAGAAAAGCGGCTAAAGAATAATCTCATGTGCATGGTAATCTACATAGCAGTTCACATAATAGGCCCGAAATGCATCAAGTGTCTCAGAGAAGTGAAAATCTATGGGAAGGTAAGTATGCTGAAGCACGGGCATAAGATGGCATGCACGTTCGATTGAGGAGAGCGAGACAATACTTGTCACTCGCTGGCCATCTGCCTCCTCTGGACGAACCACCCACATGCCTGTCGCTCTATCTGGGCCATCATCATCAGTAATAAACCATTCTACAAGTGCGCAGGAGTACTGAATGTCATCAAAAGAAAAAGACAGGAATTGTCGTATTCGTGCAACGCGATATCGCATCATCCCCCATATATCGGGGTTTACAAGGACAAGAACCGTGTCGTAACGTGGGAACCTGCCATACCATGATGGTGTTGCACGTATAATCTCACGGTGCATCCCACCCGGGCCCGAGATCTCAGTGGGTGCATAGAAAATGGCAGAAGCACATGTGTGCGTCCCAACCTTAAGCCGATAAGAAGGCTCAGGCATACCTTCATCATCGACTTCCTGGGGAATGGGGATGCCCGGATAGAGCTCTTGGAACAGAAAGCGACAGACATGCTCGTACAGACGAGGCTGCCCAAGCACCCGTGCAAGCTCGGGCAAGTGGAGAACAGCTACAAGTAGCCAGTCAGTACAATTATAACACAACACCAGCACCATAATAATTGTAACAAACATACCTTGCCGCTCCCCAAGGTACAGATAACCTTCACAGCGAGGGCCATCATCATCCTGAGCATCCTGGGCTTCAAGGAACGAGAGTTCCTTGGCAGCTTGGGTGTCCTCTGCTGCCTCGTCTCCCAATGCAAGCCGCACAGCCGTGAGAACGTCGTTCTGCAGCATGCCGCGACGCCCAAACTCGACGGCAGCGGCAGAGAGCTTTGACAGCCGTGTAAGCGTACAAAGCATTTGGTCGATGGGCTCGTTACGGTTCGAGCACCTCCATGTTTCCTTCACGGCCTCGATGTGCTTCGATTCAGTGATGGATGAACAGAGGCCATTGGGGGAGCCAAACTGCCGAATCGACCAAATGTAGTGCACGAGAGAGTGCTGACGAGGAAGACCGAAGCCGTTAGGGCAAACCCCGGTCTCGACGAAAATGACCCGGAGCTCGTGAAAGTATGCGAGGGCTTCGCCCATGGCGTCGAGTGAGACCGTATCGTGTTCTGAGCGGCGTGCAGTGTAGGCGAAGTCAAGAAAGACCCCCAGACACTGAGACATCTTCTCGGGAACCAACCCGGCAATAGATGCTAAGTATACCTAGAATGAATCGCTAGTGAGAAGAGACCGTTGGCGAGAAATGCGGGACTCCGGCCGAACTGACTTTCATCAACCCCTTGGAATCATTGCCGGTCCACTGAGAAAAGTTGCGTCCATGCGGGAAGCGTCAAAGGCCTGGAAATGACGGGGCAGCAGCAGCACTAAGTCGGAATGAGTACAATACCTCGGACTCGAGGCACGTAAGTCTCACCGTCGATCAATCTTATCTATGATCCGAGTAGCTTCCTTGTCGTCCGCGGCCGTCAGACGAATATATTCAATCACCCAATCGACAAGGTGATCTTTGAAGGTCCCCTTGATGAGTTGGTGCAGTAGATCGGGGGTGAGGAGCTCGTGAATGTCGGCACGAGGGAAATGGTTCGTGAACGGCTGTGCTAGATGTTTCGTCACCTTATTCACTAACTAGATACATTTATAGACTTGCCTCAACATCGCCAACAACCCCAAACACATTCCAAAGCTCCCGCGGAGAGAGCGTATCGATAAGAGCCTCCGTGTGTTCACGAAATCGTGGAGGCCCCGCATCCTCTAGCTCATCTGGGAATGCTAGACATCTATTAATGCATATTGCCATGAGAACCAACTTCGTAACAGAGAGATGATGATGAAATACTTGGGACACCATCCAGACACGACACCGGCAAGACAGACCTGCTCAGGATAATCGGCAATGAACGGTCCGAGTTCGAACACTGCACGACGATAGTGGCCGTCGGGACACTGTATTACATGGGGGGTCGTCATTCCCAGCTCGAGTGGGCTCAAAATTTGCGCGAGAGCGGCGTGGTACAGCTGCTTGACGAAAATGCGGTACTCGTCCATGGACTGCTCGCGTCCGACTTCAGACAAGAGTGGCATCAGCCCCGGAAAGTAAGGAGACCAGTATAACATCACTCACGCTTTGGAATGGCAAGAAATGCCAGCGGAATAACAGCATCATGGTGAGCCCGACGCATCTCGTTGTGAATGTTGCCAAGTGACATGTACAGCGGATGGTATTGTTGATGTCCCGTCATCACTGAGACGGTCGTTTTATCCGCGCCGAGTACAACGGGAGTCAACATCGCCCCATGCATCAAAGGGTCGGCCGCAAGGGTGTCCTGGATGAATAGAATTCGGAATCAACACAATGGGGACTCGGGGACAAGTACAGGGCGGGGGCTCGGATTGGCTTGCAGTCGTAACAATGAAACCAAGGCATAACAAATGACTCACTGCCTTTTTGTTGGCCCAGCAGCCAGACATCAAGTTGGCAAACCGACGACAAGTGGGGCTTGTATACTCCTCATATGGGCGATAATCCCATGTATTCAGGAAGTCCGAACTACGTGCGATTTGCTCTGCGACATGCAGGGGGTTGCGGGTGTAAATAACGTAGGTCCGCCGCTTCCATGCAGGGGTCTCGGGGGTTACTGGTCCGGTATATTGGAGGTGGAAGCAGGTCCACGGAAGTTCGCCGTACGGTATGCTGTCGATCGTCTCGAGGAGGTCGTCGCTGTTCAGATACATGTTGTACGCTTCGGGCTCGTCGGTCTCGAGTGCTTTCTGCGCCGCGAGGATTCTGAGGAGCTCGTTGACCTCGTCCTTTGACGTCTGAACCCTCCTAAAGTTCCAGAGGGCGAATTCAAAGTGCGGGCGATTATTGAATGGCGACCAATCGTGTTCATCATCCTGTTGCGGAGGCGCGGCACCGGGAGAGAGATAGACCCCGTGTTCGTTGCAGGGGCGAGCTATTCCAGTGCTTGAGATGGTTGCGTCCGAGCCCAGAGCCGTTGGGACATACCTGTGAGATGAGGATGATGAATGAAATGAGAAGGAGGAGCTGGAGGCTTCGGAAATTTGTGGATCGAGAAGTTGTGGCTGCTATACGCCCGTTCAGTGTAAAAAACGCGCTCACAGAGGTTGCAGTGGCGCATGGTGAAACAGCAGCGGAGCAGAGGGAAGTGAGCAAGAGAGCGCAAGAGACAGTGGCTCTAGAATGGTGAAGCACAACTTTGCGCTCGCAAGACCACGGGCGGCAATTCTCGAGTCACACCGCCCCGCCCCTCTCCTCTCGACCACCATGAGGACCCGCGGCCAAAAACGGACCCGCGAGTCCTCCATCTCACAGGTGAACCCAGCCATGGAGTCATCGCACACAGGTATTTTTTGGTCGTCCAAATTATTGAGAGCAGCCCTTTGGGCAAATGATCTAACAGCTGGACAATTTTTCCACTCTCAGCTCAGAGCGACGACGAGAATGACGGCGGGCAGCAAAACGCACCAAGAAGTCCCAAAAATCCCTCCCGCAACGCGCGCAAACGATCTCGACCCTCTCCGAAAGAATCTACGCCGCCAGTTTCAAATCGCTCGCTGAGCCCCGCTACCATGCTTAGTACCCAGTCCCAACCCCCTGCCGCCGCCGCCGCCGCCAACGAAGACGACGACGAAGACGCTGCCGCATCCATTCCAGTCGAAAGCTCCAGACGAACGACACGTTCACAGAACAAATTCCGCCAACCTGCCTTGGACGTGGGTCTCGACTGGCGCGCGGCAAAACGTGAGCACGAGGTGGCCGAAGCCGCAAAAGCTGAAAAGCAACTTCAGGATGCTCGGAAGAAAGCAGAAAAGGAAACACGCGCTCACCATCGCCGACTTGGCATCCAACATATCGCCGCCTTGGAGAACGAGCGAGAGCAGCGCGACCGTGAGGAAGACGAGCATCTTGCCGCGGGTGGCACAGCGCGCGGCTATCCTGCTTCGCGTAAGGCAGGTGATACCCGACAGCTCAGTGCTGGCGTCGTGGATGGGGATGACGCCTCCGGGTCTGAGTTCACTGGCGAAGAGGAGTCATCAGAGAGGTCAGGAGATGAGAACGACGATGAGGACGTACGTGAGCCTGTGGCGATTCGGAAGGTATGGTCTCTCTTCTCTTCACACATTCCCTCCGAGTCGGAGTCGAGGATCGTCTATTTGCCAGCTCGCTGATGAGCCACCTAGAAGAAAACCAAGGCTGAGCTCAAGCAGCAGCGACGAGTCAAGGTTCACGGCGAGATCAGTACTGCGAAAGACGTAACGCCGAACGCGAAGATGTCCCGCCACGCTCCGGAGAAACGCCCATCCGGGGCCACCGGCGCGGCCGCATTAGGACAGGGAAGCACATCCCAAAAGTCCCCGTACGTCTCGTTCTTTCTCCTATACCCATCATCCAGACCTCTGTCTCACGCTCTGACCCCGACCTCCTGTCAGCTCTCTTGCACCTCGCAAGATTCTCACTGGCGACAGCGACGACGCTTTCCGACCTGGTTACAAAGCCAAGCTTGTCAGTCAAGCATCTCGACCTCGCTCGAGCGCCACGCCCGTTTCAAGTTCACACTATGGCACGCCAGCGAAAACCTCGATGAGTTGTAAAGCCACTCCCGGTTCTTCGACGCCTAAGCATAGTGCCTCGTGCATTCGTATGGCTGGTACGCCCGCAGCCGCACCCCAACAGCCGCCGCGCGGGCTGCCCTCTGACCAGGAGGATGCAGAGGACGAGAATGAGACTGGTGGGTTAGACGACGATGATGTCGCTATCAACCGCGATGCCGTCGTTCGGGGTTCAATTGGACGGTCATTCCAGGTACGTCTTATCCTTGTATCTGCCGTCTACTTACATTCAACCCTGCGCGCACCAGACTCTCAAGGTGACTTATGTCGAGCCGCAGCCGCAGCCAAAGCTGAAGCCGAAGCGGACCCGGAGGGCCGACATGGACCCCGACAAGTCCCTCTCCGCCAAGCTCCTTGATGACTGGGTCCGCCCCACCTTCGATAATATCCTCATGCCCACCCTCCTCGACCACTACGGCTCGGAGGACGACTTCTGGACACTCGAAGACAAGACGGCTACCAAACGACGGCCGAGTCCCCAAAATGTGGTATGTGCCCTCTGATCCCTCGCGCATCCAGAATCTGAGCGGCCGGGCCCAAAGTCAGCGGACAATACCGAAAAACGCTACCTTATTGATGTCTTGCAAGAGATCATCGACTCTCTTTACCCGCGCGAGTTCTGCAAGCTCGAGCAAAGCGACCTGCTCTATCGTGTTGTAAGCATTAATTCCATTCCGGTTTCTGCGTGCTTGGCAAAGCTCACAATGTACAGGTACGCCAGAGGATCCTCAACTGGCGTCGTGGATTCTACGAGCGCGCGACCAAGATTGTAAAGGCCGGCTATGAGGAGTACAAGTCAAAAAATCCTGATGCAACTACTGCTGACCTGAAGAAATGGGCCATTGATGCAGTAGACCCTGACAAGGGGCACGCGTTCTGGGAGTTTCCTCCCATGCAAGAGGTGAGCTGTCTTTGATTCCTTGCGGCGGTGCTCCCCTTCATTCCGCTCACGCGTTTTGCGGCATGTAGAATGCCTCTGCGCATGGTAACTTTCAGTCTATCTTTGTTCTGGCCACGTTCGCGCCACACATCCATCTTACCGCAAACAGTCATTACGAGGAGCGCCGGCCCCCGATCGGCGCATTGAGCCTGGCACTCGCAGCAGTATGTCTTCCTATTACTTGCGTGATCAATTGTTGGTTAACATCATTTCCACAGGTTGACTTTGCATTCCTGGCGTATGAATCGGGCAAGTATGTCACTCCAACAAAGAAGTTTGACCAGCAAGGTGTCGGACATGTCAGTGACTGGTACCTCAAGGATGCAGTCCGCCCGGCAGTCAAGAAGGGTGATCGGTGGTCTGCGTTCATCAAGCGTGCCACGGAGTTCAGTATAGAGGAAGCATCCAGTACGAGTGTGGAGAGTGCAGAACCCCGTCGTCGACGCAGACCTCGACATGTCCTCGATAGCTCTCCTACGCGCCCCGACTCTGAATAGGTGCGCATGTTAGCATATATGGTCATGTAATATCTGTACATCCATTGCAAACCCCCACTCAATCTATGGTCCCCCATACCCGCATTTGTATTAGACATCTTGTTTGTCTTACACGGTGGCCTGCCGGTGATATTAGTGCCTCAAATCACTCGTATTGGGGCTTGTGTCTTATCTCATATTATTGTGAATTATGTCTCTTAGGAGCCAAATAATACCAGATAAGACACAATAATAGATTTGGCGATCTACTGAAGGGTGTTGAGAGCTTCCGGGCCGCCCCCATCCTCATCGCGCACGGACACTGCTCCAGTCGACGCGAGCTCTAGTGGGGTCCCCATCGCCGCCGTCGTTGTCGGTCAGTCGCCGGCCCGGGCCAGCGATGAAGACGAAATGGCCCAACGCGGTCACCCCCGCTACAGCGTCACCGCCTACGGCTGCTCACGCTCGGTGTATCACGTTATCGGCGAGGGAGAGTCCAGCATTTTACAAGAGCATCGTTGTTACGATACGAACTAACGCGCTTAAGTAATACCACCTGTAACGACCATTACGACCTGCCCTGAAGCACCTGGTCCGTGCGCAGGCTGCAGCACAATATATAAACCACTCTGTAGCTGCGGTAATTCCCCAGCTTCGAGTTGGTCTTTAGTCCTCCAGTCCTTCGCTTATTGCTAGCATGTGGTCTGACCTTATCATAACTCGAAGCTACCCTTTCCTCGACCCACGGCGTACCGTCTCCGTTGCCAACCGTGGCGTCCTCATCGACCTCCACTCCTCTCACTGTCCCAAGCACCCAGCTTGTTGTGCGTCTCGCCGACGGCACCACCCATCACCTCATCCCCATTGACACCCTCACCGACTCGTCGCCGCCGTCTCCGTCGTCGACACCACCAATCCCAATCCCTCCCCCGTATCTCCGCCATCGATCCCCAACCCCCATCATCGACTCCGACTCCGACGAATCTGTCACCACTGTTGACTCTAACTCAGACTCTGACTCTGACGCCGGCATAGACAGCCCCAGCACCATCACCATTTCCCGACACATCCACCCGGTGCACGCCACCTTCATACAAACAAGGATCAACACCCCGCTGTTCCAAGGAACAGAAGTTACGGCGTACGTCTCCCGATCCCTTTACCCCGCCCTGCCCGGACACGTCATCTTCCGTTTCCCCGCCACCTCGACGACCCCCGCCTTTTTCCTTTACGGCATCATTGCATCAGTACAACCCACTTACTGGGAATTCCATATAATACTTACACCTTACGTCACCGATCAGACCGCTATTCTACACGTAACCATTCTACTGAGTAGTCAGTGACCACATGTCACAACTCGGTGCAGGAGACCCCGGTTAGCCATACCGCGGTAAAACTGCTACTATATCACACGCACACGTACCGTACGCTTACACACACCTTCTTTATCTAGTGAATGGACCCTTGGGATCAGCTGCTCGATTCGTATCCAACTCTGTCTCCATCACCCCCACCGGTTCTCCACGCTATATACGCACGGGAAGCTAGGGAAACACGGCTTGCGCAGGACAGCGACACTGTCAATTCCAGGAATCGGGCGATAATCAAGTCGACGCCCACATCATCGACAGCGATCTCCATCAGTGTCGTCAACAACCGTGTCCACACCGGTACAACAGCCAGAACCCTACCGCGTTCCGATCCCCGCAATTTATCCCCATCCCGTGTGAACCGCCACCGGAACCAACAGCTCCGGTACCTGGAACGGCTTACGCAAGAACTCGTGCACGTCAGCCGACCCCTGAGCCCGTTGTACGCCCCGGAAGCCCGTACCCAAGGACCCGTCCAGAACGCCAACGAGAGCCTTCCCCTCCCCTCACACACATCCCCATCCCCGTCCAAGTCTCGGGATCCATGGAAGCGTTCCCGATCGCTGGAAGCAGCCGATTTGAATACCGAGAACCCCCAGAAAAACCCTCGCCTCCAACAGACTCCGACGACGATCAAGAACCCTCCGGACGCCGCAGATCGGACTCAGACGGATTCACCCGTGCCCTCGAGAACCTCGACCTTCGCGCTTCCCCCACAACCACAAGACCCCTATCTGCTCCCCAAAACCCCATCCAGCCTCCCGTCCAACCCACCATCATCCAGTCACCCCGTACTCATCGAAAAATGGCGCAAATACATTCATTTGACGCGGCGATGCAAGCGTGGATCTCAGGGGAGATCGCAAACCTCATTACGGCAATCCAGCCACCGCGCGGTGGCAAAAACTACGCTCCGCCTAGACTCGCCCAGCCCGAGTACTTCGACGGCATCAGCCCAGACTTCGAACAGTGGAAGTCTGATGTCCAGGTCTACGTGGCCGGCCTGGACAAAGATCCAGCAATATCTGCCGTCCTAGGGTTGATTCGCAGGACAAACATAAATAGGTGGAAGCGTAACCTCATACAGGACAAGTTTGTGGCGAACGGGAATAGATGGGATTATGCGGACATAGCTACATTCTGGGCTGAGTTGATGGCAAAGTTTAGACCAATAAACTACATCAATGACGCGATCATCGCACTCGATCAGATTCACATGGGCAATCGCCGGGCCGAAGACTTCTTTGACGAATGGGAAGATCTGACAGCCCGTGCCGTGGAAGACAAAGACACGGCCAATAACATTTACCGGCTCAAAAACGCGCTACCATCCAGCTACCTAGTTGCAATTAGCACAATGCCGGTAAAGCCTGTCACCTACGCCCAATGGAAGTCTACGATCATTGCCATGGACAACGATCGCATCATCTTCAATCATCAGATCCGTGACTTCACACGCCGACCGCCCCCTCAACACCCGCCCCCACGTGCCCCACCTCACTACCCACTGCCAAATGCTCCCCCACGATATGGCTATCCCCCACAACGATACCCTCCGCAGCCACAATATGCCCCAGCGTTCACTCCCTCGTGATACCCGCAATACGCCCCACCTCTGCAATACCCTCCGCCCCGGTCATACAACCCACCGCGTCCTCAGATGCCCGTAATGCCGGGAGACAGACGCACAGGCACAGGGGTTACGTACGGAGGAGCAGGACAGCCGATGGACATCGATCGGCTCAGGGCTCGGCCATGCCAAAAGTGCGGTGCAAAGCAAACTGAGAAGGGCTCGTGCGGAGACATGTGGCACATTCCGAACCGAACCGGCGCAGCCGCGGTACAAAAGCACAGATGGGAAGAACGCGACAGTCGTGAGGAATTCCTCGAAGAAATCGGACGCTTCCATCAGGAGGATCCCGAGGACTTCCTTGCGCAGATTGCTGGAGTATCGGTCCCTAACTACCACGAGGAACCGGAACCACAGCATGCGCCGGAGAAATATACGGATGGATACGACGAGATACGGTACCAAATGGACGAATATGAGCAGCATTTTCCCTATGGTCCCACGTGAGCGCACACACGTGGCAACCATCCCTGTACAATAGTTTTCAGAACCGGTTTTCTGTTTTAGACTCCGATGTACCTGTCCCGGGTTGTACTATACCTATGCCTACTTATTCACTGGACAACATCACCATTCCCCACCCTACCCAATCACACACTATACTTATTAAAAACAACGAGACGACTGATCGTCGGGGCCAACCTACAGGCAACGATCAGCACGGCGGGTCAGAGCCCGTGCTTCATTTCTCGTCAAATGACAACAAAAAAATTGAAAAAACTCCTAGTGCGCCCATTAACGCCAACCGAATAATGTCCTACGGTCCGATGTACTTCAAAGTCACACGAGGTACTGGAAGCAAACAGCTGGACATACCGGTCATGATCAAAAACCTAGAAACTCTTCAGGTTTACGACACCAAGGCTCTCTGCGATACCGGTTGCACCGGTTCGTGTATCAATAGAAACTTCGTTCAGCGTGCAGGCCTGTCACCTAAGCCATTCCCACATCCCATCGACGTGTTCAACGCCGATGGATCTCCCAACATAGGTGGCAGAATCACGCATTACGTTGACGTACAACTACAGATCGGAGATCATGCGGAACAAATCCCACTTTTAGTCACCGATCTTGGCAAAATGGACATATACCTTGGGCACGACTGGATTGAGCACCACAATCTATCGATACATTGGAAGAACAAAACCGTTGAGTTCAACCGATGCCCGAGCACTTGCCATCATGTCATCAGCGCTGGTGATTGAATCTTCTCCCTACATACCCGATCGTGGCTTGAAGCCCGATCAGTCCACATATGTGCGAAAATGTCTGTAGCAATGGAAATCGCAATCAAACAGAATGAGGCCAAAGCAGAACAAACGTTTGAGGAAATGATCCCAGAGTACTATCGAGATTTCCGCGACGTCTTCGACGAAGCGATGTTCTCCACTCTCCCCGAACGACGGCCTTATGACCATGCGATTGAATTGACCGAGAACGCTAAACCGTATTGTGGAAAAATATACCCCATGACCCTAGACGAACAGCAAGCGCTAGATGTGTTTTTAGAGGAAAATCTATCTACGGGTCGAATTCATCCGTCGAAATCCCCGTGGGGTGCTCCGTTCTTCTTTGTCAAGAAAAAAGACGGCAAACTGCATCCCGTCCAGGACTACAGACAGCTGAACACCTTGACCAGGAAAAACATGTACCCCCTTCCTCTAATGCAAGAGATCCTAGATCGGCTGAAAGGAGCCCAGTACTATACCAAATTAGACATACGTTGGGGATACAACAATATTCGTATAGTCGACAGCGATGAGGAAAAAGCAGCGTTTATCACTAATCGCGGCTTATACGAACCTCTCGTCATGTTCTTCGGCTTAACGAATTCTCCAGCAACTTTCCAAACGATGATGAACTCGATCTTCCAAGATCTGATTCTTCGTGGAAAGGTCATTGTGTACTTGGACGACATCATCATCTGTACAGCCAATCTAGAGGAACACAGACGCATAGTGCGACAAGTCCTACAGATTCTTCGAGACAATCACCTTACGTGTAAACCCCAGAAGTGCGAGTTCGAAACCCAAGAAACCGAATACTTAGGCCATATCATCGCCCCCGGGGAAATCCGCATGGACCCGGGCAAGATCAAAGGCGTCACTGATTGGCCGGTACCCACGTGCAAACGTGATGTACAGAGTTTCCTCGGATTCGCAAACTTCTATAGATGGTTTATCAAGGACTTTTCAAAGATTGCTGGACCGCTGAATCGTCTCACGGGTCTTAACGAATGGACATGGACCTTAGAGCATCAACTCGCTTTTGAAGGGATTAAGGGCGCAATCACACACGCTCCCGTGTTAGCCATACCCAATGACACGGATCCTTTTAAAGTTGAATGTGATGCCTCGAACTTTGCAATTGGAGCTGAGCTCTCGCAGTGTCAGAACGGACTATGGAAACCTATTGCCTTCCTATCACATTCCTTAACACCTGCACAAAAAGGGTACGAGATTTGGAATCGAGAAATGTTGTCGGTTATCACAGTGTTACAGGAGTGGTGTCACTTCCTCCAAAACGCTCGAGAATTCGAAATCCATAATGACCACAAAAATCTCGAATACTTCCGAAAACCACAACGGCTAAACGCCCGACAAGCGCGTTGGTCAACAACTCTCTCAAATTACCATTTCAAGTTACTCCACAAACCAGGTCGTAGCATGGGCAAAGTAGATGCTCTGTCTAGACGCGTGGACCATGAAACCGGCCCCGTGATCGAAAATTTCACGTTGCTCAAAGCACACTGGTTTGCAGCTTCTCATACGATAGACGGAGCAGACAGCCTGAAGACAATGTGTTTGAAACACGTTGACCTTTATGACCGTTTTATCATTGAGAAATTAGGAAAGGACAATGATTGGGAATTAGCCGAGGATGGCTTAATCTACAGGAAGGGGAAAATGGTCATTCCAAACCACCCGGATCTCCACGGACGCGTCATCGCTTCACACCACGATTCAATTGTGGCTGGACATCCGGGCACAGCCAAAACACAAGATCTGATCATGAGATCTTATTGGTGGCCGACCATCCGAAAAGATGTCGCCAAATACGTCTCTGGATGCATCACGTGTCAACGCGTCAAGATCGATCAACAACCACATGCCACACCACTCCACCCCAACCCTATTCCTGATTAGAACTGGCAATTCGTCACCATGGACTATATGACTGGACTACCCGAATGCAACGGACATGATGCCATATTAGTCTTTGTCGATATGAAGTCAAAGGACTACAACGCCATTCCCTGCTCGAAATGCTAGACTCAGAAGGACAAGCGAGACTCTTCATCAAACACGTAGTCGTACCCCACAGCCTGCCCAAGCGCATATGGTCGGACCGAGGCCCCACCCTCGTGTCCTTTTTCACCAAAGAAGTCTACCGACAGATGGGAATCGAAGGCAATCCCAGCACAGCCTATCATCCCCAAACCGACGGACAAACCGAGCGCATGAATCAGGAGATCCAGACCTATCTACGGATCTTCATCAATCACAAGCAGGATGACTGGGTCGAGTGGCTACCGCTAGCAGAATTCGCATACCGATGTCGCATACATGCGTCCACAGGGATGTCTCCTTTCTTCATGACTCACGGTCACGAACCCAATACTGGAGTCGAGACCTTGAAAGATGGCATCAACGAGTCTGCCAAGCAATTCGTTGAGCGAATGCAACGTATCGGGAAGCAAGCAGCGCAGGTGCTGGAGATAGCACGAGAAGCGATGAAACGACATTGCGATAAACATCGACGGCCGTCACGAGACTACAAGATAGGCGACTACGTATACATAGATGCACAGAACTTTCCCACCGACCGACCAAACAAGAAACTCGAGGACAAGCGCTACGGCCCTTTCCAAGTTGAAGAAAAAGTCGGTGCTAGTGCATATCGCCTAAAGCTCCCACCCAAGTGGAAGTTACGTCATCCCGTATTCAACGAAGTACTCCTAACTCCCGCACATGATCCCGAATTCCCGAATCAAGGAAAGACCAGTCGAGAAGTACCCAGCCTTCTGGAACCTGATCGAGAAGTCGAATCAATCTTAGATTCCAAGATCGTAGAAGGACCAGACCGATCTCGCAAAGTTCATTACCTCGTTCAATGGTGTGGACTCACACGAGCTGACCGCAAATGGGTACCTTCGGATATGGACGAACTTTGGACGGACGATGCCAAGAAACTCATCACTGCTTTCTATGCAGCAAACAAGTTTGCGCCGCGCATTCACACTCGTTACATACTCACAGCTACAAACAAACATGGACAAATAATCACATATGATACAGACTCTTATGACTTTTGGACACGTAGATATAATGACTGGAAAAGACGAAACCCTAAGGATAGTAGTACACAACAGGACTATATACGACGCTTTGCTTACGACTAGTTAAACCCACGATATTAACGACTACTAACGCTTTACGGCTTCCTGGGACATGAAGCTAAAGAGGGGGGTAATGTTACGATACGAACTAACGTGCTTAAGTAATACCACCTGTAACGACCATTACGACCTGCCCTGAAGCACCTGGTCCGTGCGCAGGCTGCAGCACAATATATAAACCACTCTGTAGCTGCGGTAATTCCCCAGCTTCGAGTTGGTCTTTAGTCCTCCAGTCCTTCGCTTATTGCTAGCGTGTGGTCTGACCTTATCAATCGTCCTTGGCAGAGGCAATCTGTTCCGGGAGCACCCACGACAGGATGCGCCATCGCTAGAACTGCTCCGAATGATGAAGCCCAGTTTCAGTTTCTCCGCCGCCAGCTGGAGCTTCATGGCAAAGGACGTCGATGGCCGTTCGTCCACGGACGCGGACGCGGAGCCGGGCCCCCTTTCAGAGGATTCGGGTGAAGATTAGACGATAACAACAGTGCCCGGCGGAGGAAGAGAAAGCAAGCTTGCGGAAGATGAACGAGGCGTTTGTCGATTAGATGTCGCGGTCCGAAGACGTAGAATCCTGCGCGTGTGCATGTCCATCCAGATTCAATTGAACGCAAGTATACAGAGTGAAGTGCCCACTGTTCATCGAGGGGCGATCACGAACAGCAGATGTGCATGACGACGGCCTCAAAGGTAGAAGGTAGGGAACACCACCACGTTCGCCGATGCCGCCCTGTGTACTATGAGCAACCCCATGGACGATGAGACGATAGGTCGAAGAAGCACGCCGCTCGCCGTATCAGCGTGGGCGCGGGCACGCGGAAGGACACCCCGAGCCCCTCGGCGCGATACGACACCACGATCGTGTCGACCACGGCGAGCGGCATGGGTTGTCCGCGCGTCGCGTCCGCAGAGGCGCTCTGCACCCGCGCGTCTCGACGCTCGACGACATTGAGCGGGGAGGCCGTGGTCCGGCTGGCGATGGATGCCGGCGACGGCACCTGCGGGGACTCGGAGGAGGGGGTCGTCGTCGTCCAGGAGTGTGCGAGACGGGCGTGCGTGGGACTCGACTCGACTCGACTCGGACCTCGGTTCGCCGCGAGGAGTGTGCTGGTGCTGGATGGGCGACGTGCGCGGGCGGGGCCGGTGTGGTAGCGCAGGGCGGCCCCGTAGCCATAGGCGACGTCGCGGGGAGGCCGTGGTAGAAGCCAGCCGCGGAGGGCGTGTGCGTGCGCGAGATGTGGACAGGACAGTGAGGACGGCGCGCGCGCGGTCGGAGAGGGCGGTCGTGCTGGAGGCGGAGCGCGGAGCGGACGAGGGTTTGGGTTTGTGGGGTGGATCTCGGTCGGTTCGTCCGGGGTGGCGATTAGGCTGCGTTGGGGTTGGGGTTAGGGAGGGGTGCTTGTGTGTGCGTGGGGGGGGAGGAAGGAAGGAGACGGACGAGGATATCATGCCGGTGCCTGCGTCTGCAAGGCTGATTTGGGTGATTGTGGGCGTCGCGCTGTCATCTTCTGATCGTGCTCTCTAGCGGGAACGATGGCAGGAGGAGGCGATTCCGTTGACTAACGTGGTGCACCGGCCTGACTAGGGTCGTGTCTGTGGTTGGATACGGAGGGAGAAGAGGGAAGGGTGTCAGCGAACCTCGGAGGAACACCAATGTCGGAGTCCTCGGCATCCATCCGACGATAGAGGCCACGTATTCATTCTTCACAAGCGATGGTGAGGAAAGCATGGGCGGTAGATCGGTACTTGGACGGTGTGTGTGGACCTGGATTCTGGAAGCGCACCTTGACTGCACGGCGAGCCTTGAACATGGGGTGGTTGGAAGGATGATGTATGAAGGCGATGGCGGGACTCAAACACGGATATCACAGGCCGCTATAGCTGGAGAAGATGCAGCCATATCCATATCGCTATCTGTACGTGCTTGTGGATGGGATAGAAGGTGGGGGAACGCACCGGCGACTGTGCCGGCGAAGAAGTTCAGAGCTGGGCTGATTTCTGAAGAAGTGCGTGTGAGTTTATATCGGGAGACGAATGGGAGTGTAACTCACCCTTTGGAGGCGCGTCGGCCATGGTTGGGTGCGCGGATGAAGGAGAGCGGAGAACAAGCGGAGTGAGTTCATAGCCGAGCTGGAGTCTGAGATCCTCGCCGGCGTCTGATGCAGCCTCAGCATAGGCGCTCAGGCTCAGGCTAGTCCTGGCGAACACCGACCACAGTTCATTTCATAGCCTACGCTCTATATAGTACCCTAGGCCTCTTATACGAGGAGTGAGCTCCCCAAGTTTGTCCAGATCAACTGGTGTGGCGACGTGTCCCCGTCGCGAGGAAAGGTCTTTTTCCCACTCCAGCGCTGTCGCCGACTTCCTCTGCGGCGGTACCCATGTCGTCCTCAACGCTCGTAATGAGGTTAGTCCCACATAAGTTCCATCCTTATTCGTACTCAACCCTCAGCTCAGGCCGACGTCGAGCCCTCTTTAATCATGTCTTGTCTCGTGTCAAGGCTGCCTCAAGCGTCAACTACACCCAGAAAGAGGCTCCCCATAGGTTTGGGCCCATCATCCCCGTCGGCACCAAGTACGTCCCCGTCGGCAAAGTCAACATTACCGCCCTCCGTCAAGGTGCTGCCAGTGCAAAGCCACTCGCAGCGCCCGCGGCAACAAAGCCGGCTCTCCTGACCGCCCCACGCCCACCTCCTGCTGCTTCACGCCCTACTCCGGCTGCCACCTTCGCCAAGCCGGCTCCCGCTGCATCATCGGTGAGTTCTGCCGAATCTGTGTATGGATTATATCCCAGTCTGACGTGACCCAGCCTGCTGCTGCCGCGTCGAGGTCCTCGCCCGCAGGATGTGCGAAGAGGCTGACCTTGAGCGAGCGGCAGGCGGCGGTGGCGAAGAAGCAGCAGGAAGAGGATGAGACTCGCGCGAAGGCTGCCCTTAGGTCGCGCAGCCCACGCCTCCGCCGCCAACCTCTGCGTTCCGCTCCCCCGCTCCCTCCTCTGCCACCACCGCCCCCTCCTGATCCAGCTGTCCACCATGAGCCGGAGCCGGAGGTCAAAGTACCCCCACTCCCGCCTCCCGTGGGTTCAGTTGATGCATTTTACCCAGAAGCTTGCGGTCGTGCAGTACTCGTACGAGGCGTAGCAGGACGGCGAAATGGACCTGGTCGAGGGCGAACTCATCGGGTAGATCGAGCAGCTCGATGAGGGATGGTTGGTCCGCCGTCGGTGTGAACGGCACGACGTAGTTTGTCGGGAAGAGGCCCTGCTTCGAGTCGTCAAGGTAGAGCAGAGGCGGCGGTGGTCCCCCCTACGCCCCCCCGCCAGCGGTACGTCGTAACCTTTCAGACTGATGTTGTGGACTGAAGTGCGCCACCCCATTTTATATAGCCTCCTTCTCCGTCGCCACCTCCGGTGGTCGCTCATGCACATTGCGGAGTCCGAGCCTGCGACTGAAAAATGTCTGGGATCGTGGGCGACTGCCCTCTACATCGTTTTCCCGTTCACAGCCCGAGCGGCGGCGTTGTTGACGCATGTCTCTAGCTACGATGCGGGCGAGGACAACGGGATCTCGTTCAATGAGGGCGAGCAGATCACGCACATCTAAGGGATACGGGCAGGATGGAGTCTTGACGAGGTCGATGGAGCGTTGCGCGTCGAGTGGGGGTGGACTCGGAGTCCGGTTATGTTTCGTGTACACGACCAAATGTGATAGGTGACTTACATGACGATTTGAAAACCACGCAATGACAACCCTAGCCATTGACGCAGTCTAGAGCCAAACACTACATTTAGCCGTGCGGAGTGGGCATCGTGCTTTTGTCAGCTGCCAGGTCCAGATCGATATCGCCAACGGTGGTCCTCAAATGTCTCACGCGTACGAGTCAACCAACCATACTACAGCAAAGTTCCTTTGAGATGATTGGGCTGCGAGAATCCCATGTATTCTGTTCATGCTGTCCAGGCTGGCTTTGAAGTGAAATCACATTAGAGTAAGGACCGACTAACTCTTTGGGGAAACTATGGCATTCCGAGTCCTCGGCGCGCAACATTCCGTCAACCTCGTCAAGGCTGCATCCCATCCGTATCCTTATCGCGATCCTCATCTTCGTTCGAGTACTCCGGCTGCATGTCCGTACGACCCGCCGCCGCCCATTCCCGGCTTGCGTCCCCAAGGGAGAAAGCCGGCTTCAGTCTTCGGACCATATTTAGTGACCTCGTGTCCTGTCGCTGATGCCCTTCAAGGACTCCATCGCTCTTGCGGAGAATCTGCTTGTAGATGAGGGAATCTTCTTCTCCTATCACTTGATATGCCGAACTCGAGCAGCCGTAAACAATGATGCTGTATCGGGGGTGTTTACGTGGAACTGTTCCGGGGTGTTCAGGTTGCACTGTTCCGGCGTCACGTTCAGGTTGAACTGTCCCGGGGTGTTCAGGTTGAACTGTTCCAGCGTTGGCAAGGCGATCGCTGGCACGTTCCGGCGGATGACCGACAACGACGGGGATAGGGACCTTGAAGTTGCTAGAGCGAGTCGCGTCGATGGGACCAGCGCCTGCGTGCGATGAAGGCGATTCGGGAACTCCTAGCTCCATAACCAGGGTGATGTATGGACGAGTCGAGTGTGACGCCGCCCGCCCGCCCACGAGCGTAGACTCGGAGTCGAACAGTCCGACGTTCTTCTCGTCGATGGCATAAGCTCCCTTCGTTCCCTTCGTCTTTCGCCTCTTGAACTGGATAAGAATCCCTGTCATGACCTCGGGGCAGAGCTTCGCCGACTGGTCGAGCAGCACGGGGATGAAGGCGTCGACTGCGGGAGGGTTGTTCCGGCAGATCACGGCCATCGAGCGCACGAAGCATCCTACGGCGGCATCCGGACAGAGCGCTGAGTCGTCGGCCCACTTCGCGAAGTGCGTGAAGTTCAGCACTGCGCCCTTGAATGCCTTCTCGAACGCCATATCGTTACTCTGTACGAGGTTTTCTGGCTTGCTTTCAAGCACCCGCTGAGCGATGGCGGGGGGAAAGAGCGCCTTGATGAACGTGTTCACCGGAACAGCACGACTGAAAAGTGGCTCCGATGTCGTCAGGGCCAGGGCGGCATGATCTCGCGCAAGGGTAAGCAGCAGCCGTCCGACGGCCTCGCCGGTCTCGCCGCGGTCTAGGAGATCATGATCGAGGTTCGCCCGAAGAATGAGCGCAGCCGGTTCCATCGGGCGCCCCAAGCGCGTCGTCTCCAGTTTTCGCCAGTGGTCCAATTGACGGGCGGCTGCCTCGGCAAGAATTGGCTCCGAGGAATATCCAGAACGGATTCGTTCCCGGTCCGGGGGGACGGAATACACCGTACGCAAGTGGCTTGCTACGAGCTCCATCTGGTGGCGATGCGCTCCAGCGTGACGGGGCTCAAAGGAGAGTATAATCCGGACGTCGAGGACGGCGGTCTGGGCAGCCCGACAAAAGTCGCTCCGAGGCCTATGAAGGTTGGGCTGGCAGACTAGCTTTGAGCCGGCGAGCGCGACCAATTCCTGACAGCGTCGACTCTTGTGGTCAGCCGACAAGGGTGTGGCTGGTGAGGAACTGTCCAGGGCCGCGCCCCACATAGTACGCTGCAGGGCCTGATTAGCGAATGGTAATAGCTGAGATCGCCACCTGAGTTCATGTTCGATAGTCAGACCATTGACCGTTAATGAGTAGCGGCCAAAACTGCACTCACAGTGGCCTCCCAAAACACGCCATGAACTCTATGTTGCTCACATCTCCGGCACACAGGCGTGAAGGAATCACCGGATGATCCACGAAGCAAGAGTCGAAAGGGGTTTCCGTGATAGGAGCGTGCATGTAGGGCATGGAATTTCTGTAACGGGCAGAGCGGGCAAGGGAAGCCGGTGGTGCTAGAGACTCAAGATGGGACTGAGTCGACAAGAAGATGGTAAACAAGCCGAGATCGCAAAAATCGTTCAACACGCTGAAGAGGACATCGAGAGCCGTTTTTCCCTTGGAACCGGGTGGAGACTCTGGAAGACCTTGGCGCGCTGCCAGGGTATGCGCTTCGTCGAAGTAGATAAGGACATGAATCTTGTTGATCGGGCGAGTCTTCCCGTTATCTGAGAGCGCGAGCGACCATATATTTGTGAGTGGTAGTGCATCAATCGAGCGAGTATGGGCTTACCGGCATGCGATATACAGCCCGTGTGATGAGCGCAAACAGCGTGTAGAAGCTGCTTCAGAGCATCCTTTGCGGTAGTCAGGAAAGATTCCATTTTCTTAGACTTGATTTTGCGGATGGTGTTTGTTTCCTGTACCTACGCAAGACGGCTTTAGCCATAGCATCAGTGCATCCCAGATGACCGTAACTCACCACGGATGAGTTCACCACTCGGGAGTACAAGGTGTTGCGATGCTGTTTGAAATCCTCATCCCCCAAATGTTCGCGCCAAGCGGAGGCTATGTTCACCTCGGAGGCGGGCCCTTGGGGTAATCGTTCCACTTCCTTCCGAACCTCATCAAACACCGCTGCGAAGAAGGAAAGATAGCGCGCTCGCAAGCACCGTTCTCCGCCCTTCGCGGCCCACCCCTCTAATAAGTCTCGTATTGCATGGTCGGCAGGGGGCCAAGCACCACCTAAGCAGTAAGATCGTATGTAGTCCACGAGCAAGGTGCTAAAGAACTTACTGGCGGTGTTGCTTTTTTCTCGGATGTTGAAGGGGATCGTGAAGATAGTCTCGGCAACTTGGTCAACGAGTCGTGATTTTCCCGACCCCGAGCTCTGTAGAATCGACGCGTGGGCCATGTACTCACACCCAGGCGGACGTTTGATGGCGTTTTCGTACATTTTCCGAATGTTCTTTATCAGCGTTCTATCGGCAGAGCCAAGGAATGGGGCCTTCCATCCCTCGATGGTGGCGTCTGAAACAATTCGTTGAATGTGATGTCTAGCAGCTGGGCGTATTTGACCTTACCGTGGTTCGGGACTCGGTCCAATGATCCCGAGCTTGAGGATTCGACTACTACCTCCGGCGACAGCCACAGACCCTCTACGCATGGCGTGTTAGCAAGACCGTCGGCATCATAAAACATGGCGACACACTGATCAGCATGAGTCGACTGTAGTCTTCCTGTTGGAAAGCGGCTTGGGCGATTCGAACAAAGTGATCCAGAGCTTGGTCATCCGCGCGCAAGGACCGCCCATATGATACCGTGTCAAGAAATTGGCAGCGCTTGTCGAGAATCTGAAGGATGGAAGTGACATCCTGGCATTGGATGGTTCGACCAGAAACGTCCTCTTTGACATCGCCATGGATAAGGCCGTTGAGCCGTGCGAGCTCCTGTCCGTTTGGCAGTTGGCTGTCGGGAAGGAACTCCAATGAGGAGGCTTGTTGAGAGAAGGGAGTGTCCTCGGCAGCCGCGTCGGACCTCTTTGTCGAGGGAGTATCGGCAGCGTCGGAGCGAGACCTAGACCTGGCAGTGCGTTTTGCAGTCGACATGGTGGTCGAAGAGCTACGTAGCGGGTAAACGCGAAGAATCCGCGTCGTCGCTCAGCGGATGGCGTTGTCCTTGAGCTTGAACTCTAACTTTAACTTGCAATGCTCGGATGCATGCCACCCCTCGCCAGGTGGCCTCCGTCGACATGATGTCACATTCCATTTTGGACCCGCCCTCCCCCTCCTCGCACATGCACCCAGAAACCCACGACACGCCGTCCTTATATATGTATGGCCTTAGATCCGGACTCTCTAGTGCATCTGCCTGCCAGCTCCCGCTCAGGCTCCGATCCGACAACGCGGTGTTCGACTTTACTACGCACTTCACGAGACGGGAGGGCGAGTCGGTGCCGGACGAGCACGTCGCGCTCGGGTCTCGAGTCTCGATGGCCATGGTCTGCCACCGCCGCAGGGACGACGCCGAGGTTCCGGACACGTTCGTCCCCGTCCTGCTCGACGACCCGGCTCCTCTCCGGTTCACGCGCGGGCAGGGCTACTAGGGGCCGCGGACGGCGTGCCCCATCCACGAGGGGGTCGCTGGGCTGTTCGACCGCGACGGACAGACGACGGGGGCGGCGGCGCCGTGGCAGCGTCCGTACATCACGCTGGTCATGGCGTTGGGGGCATCCGGACCGCAGTCGCCTGCGGACGCTCTGGCCGGAGTCCCTCCCCCTCCCGTCGTCGTCGGTCGGCCGCTGCACGTCAAGGACGAGGACGAGGACGAGGACGAGGACGAGGACGAGATGGCTCCACACCCTCGCTACAGTATCACCGCTTACGGCTGCTCGCGCGAGGTGTATCAGGTCGTCGGGGAAGAAGAGTCGAGCGTGTACGAGAGCATCCTGCGCAGAGGCGATCCCGATCCGCTCCGGGTGCACCCGCGACAGGATGCGCGGTCGTTGGACCTGGTGCGGAGGCTGAGGCCCGAGTTCTCTAATGCGAGCTGGAGCTGGAGCGCGCAGCCCGAGCCGCTGTTGGAGGAGGATGAGGATGAGGATTAGGATGAGGATGAGGATTAGGATGAGGATGAGGATTAGGATTAGGATTAGGAGGGGGCGAGGGCGGTGCGCGGCGGAGGAAGAGGAAAGAAAGCTTACGGAAGGTGAACAAGAAGATGTAAAGATTAAAGTCCTACGCGTGTACCTGTCCATTCAGATTCGATTGAAGGGAGCCAGTTATGCTACAGAACGCATCCGTTCATCGAGGGCAATCACGATTCACGAACAGATGTGGATGACGGCCTCGAAGGTCGCGAACGTCACCATGTTCACCGGCACCGCCCTGTGTGTGTGTGTGTGCAGAGCAGTGAGCAACCCCGTGGGACGACGAGACGGCACCCAGGTCCGAGTCGGAGAGGAGAGGAGAAAGCGCGTCGCTCATGCTCACCGTATCAGCGTCGGCGCGAGCCCGCGGAAGAAGACCCCGAGGCCCTCGGCGCGGTAGGACGCGACGATCGTCGACCACGTGGAGCGGTACGGGTTGTTCGGCGCGTCCGCGGCGGCGGGGGTGCTCTGCACGCGCGTCTTGACGACGTCGAGCGGGAAGGTGACGAGCCAGCCGGCGAGGCCGGCCATGGCGCCCGCGGTGAGGAGGGCGGCCCAGGAGTGGGAGGCGAGCGTGGACTCGACCTCGGTGCCGCGCGAGGAGGACGAGTGCTGGGCGTGGGAGGCGTGCGGGCGGGGCCAGTGGCGGAGGGTGGCCTCGTAGGCGGCGAAGTAGGCGCCGTAGCCGACGTCGCGGAGCGCGGTGGGGGCGAGGCCGCGGTAGAAGCCGCGGAGGCGGTGCGTGCGCCAGATGTGGAGGATGACGGCGCGGTCGGAGAGCGGGGCGGTGGGCGGGCTGGAGGCGGTGCGGACGAGGGTTTGCTGGTGGATCTTGATCAGCTCGGCGGGGGTGGTTATTAGGCTGGGGGGTGAGGGTTAGGTCTGTAGGGAACGGCTGCGGGGGTGGGGAGGAGAGGAGAGGAGAGAGCGTACGAGGATATTATGCCGGTGCCTGCGCCTGCGAGGCCGATTTGGGTGAGTGTGGGCGTCGCGTTGTCGTCGTCTAGTTGGGCTCGCAAGAGGGAACGGTAGCAGGAGAAGACGATTCCGTTGAGTGGTGGGGCGCCAGCCTAGATGGGGCCATGGTTGTGGTTGGAGACGGAGAGAGAAGAGGGAAGGGAGTCAGCGAACCTCGGAGGAGAAATGCCAACGTCGTCCTCGGCGGATGTGGGCCGCGTTCCGTTACGTACCAAAGGAGCGGCTATCCCACGATAGAGACCACGTATTCGTTCTTCACGGATGATGGTGAGGAAGGCATGGGTGGTGGAGCGGTATTTGGACGCGATGTGTGGGTTCTGGAAGCGTACCTTGACTGCAGGACGAGTTGAACACGGGGACGCACGAAGGGGAGGATGGCGGAACTTACCGGTGTCAAACGGGTATCCCACCGTCACGGCCGCCATACCTGGAAGAGAGGTAGCCATATCGCTGTCTATACACAGCTATGCATGGGACGTAAGAGGTGGGGGAACGCACCGGCGACGGTGCCGGCGAAGAAGTCCAGAGCTGGGCTGATTTCTGAACGAAGGCGTGAGTTGATATCGGGAGACGAATGTGAATGGGTATATAACTCACCCTTGAGAGTCGCCTGAGGTGCGTCTGCCATGGCTGGATACGGTCTTGAGTGAGGGGAGGGGATGAACTGGAAGACGAACGGACTCGGAGAACTTGTACATGTACAAGCGAAATGAGTTCCGAGCCGGTGAGCCTCCTGAGCTTGGACGCCGTCGTGGACATGGCCAAGGTCCTCAGGCGCCCGTCACTCCATCATCCCCGGCGTCAGATGCTGCCTCGGCGCTAATCCATTAAGCCTTGTTCCGCAGCCATCTCGGACTCCCCTCGAACACCGACCACGGTTCCGTGTCCTCCCCTCCTCATCTTCACAGACTCATTTCATCTCATATCCTAGCTCTCAATAGTACCCTCTTGTGCTACCCCCATGTCTCTCCAGGTCAACCTGTCCAGCAGGGATCTGACCCAAGCATACCAGGATGTCGTCAATGCCCGCGGTATAGATTGGGCGATCTTCACTTACGACAAGGGTTCCAACGATCTCAAGGTCCAGGCAACCGGCGATGGAGGCCTTGAAGAGCTTCAGGAAGAGTTCTCCGACGGCCGGTGAGTCTCACACGTCTATCCCATCCTCGACTCGGGGGTCCAACAAAAGAGCAGCATGCAGTATGCCATCGCTCGTGTCAAAGACCAAAATGTGAGCGTCCCATGTCTCTCGGGTGCGGGCGGGCGGTACTGATTCCGATTTTAGAGCGAGCTCCCCAAGTTTGTCCAGATCAACTGGTGCGGCGACGGTGTCCCCGTCGGGAGGAAGGGTCTTTTCCATACCCACTCCAGCGCCGTCGCTGACTTCCTCCGCGGTACACATGTCGTCATCAACGCCCGTAATGAGGTTTGTCCCACATAAGTTCCATCCTTACTCGCACTCAACCCTCTACTCAGGCCGACGTCGAGCCCTCTTTGATCATGTCTCGTGTCAAGGCTGCCTCTGGCGTCAACTACACTGCCCAGAAGGAAGCTCCCCGTAGATTTGAGCCCATTGCGCCTGTTGGCACCAATTACGTACCCGTCGGCAAAGTCGACATCGCCGCCCTCCGTCAAGGTGCTGCAAAACCACCCGCAGCGCCCGCGGCAACGAAGCCGGCTGTCCTTACTGCTCCACGACCAGTCCCTGTAGCTCCGTCCCCCGCAGCGAGCTTTGCCAGAGGCCCCATCGGGAGCAACGCTCCTGCAGACGCATGGGCCGAAGAGTCGGATAGCTTTGCGCCTCCTCCACCTCCGCCTGCTGCCTCACGCCCCACTCCGGCTGCCACCTTCGCGAAACCTGCTCCTGCTGCGTCATCGGTGAGTTCCACCGAATCAGTTTATGGATGGTGTCTCAGTCTGACGTGACAAAGCCCGCTGCCGCGCGGTTCACCCCTTCGGCCCCTACTCCGATCGCAACGTCAAACGTCCCTACGAAACCTGCCGAGGACGACAAGATCGGCCCGGTCGGTACCGCATATACCCCCATCAAGCTCCAGCCCAAGAAGCTCGTCAACCCGTTCGCGGCCATGGAGGCCAAGAACCAGCCGGACGTCGCCGCGTCGAGGTCCTCGCCCGCAGGAGGCGCGAAGAAGCTGACCTGGAGCGAACGCCAGGCGTTGGCGAAGAAGCAACAGGAAGAGGAAGAGGCTCGCGCGAACGCCGCCCTCGGGTCCCAGCCCACGCCTCCGCCGCCTGCTCCTGCGTTCCGCTCTATCCCCCCGCGGCCGGCCCAGGTTGCCGCTCCAAAGCCAGGGCCGGAGGAAGAGTACGAAGCGGTATGGTGATTTCGCTTCATGCTCGACATTCGTGTCTAATGGTCGTTATCGTAGCCGCCCCCACCTCCTCCTCCCCCTGCGCTGCCTAGCGCGAGTCGTCCCGTTCCCGTCTCTGTTGCTGTTCCAGAACCTGAAGCGGAGGCTCCTCCCCCTCCTCCTCCGCCCCCACCGCCGCCCCCTCCTGCTCCAATTGCCTACCACGAACCAGAACCGGAGGTCGAAGCGCCTCCGCCTCCGCCTCCGGTGAGTCCAGTTGATCCATTTCACCCAGTAGCTTGGTAGCTTATTATCTTCTACAGCCTCCGCCGCCTCCACCACCGGTTGCGCCCGTCGCACCGCCCGCACCGCCTGCCCCAGAGCCAGAGCCGGAGCCGGAGCCGGAGCCAGCTCCCGCTGCGGCCGCCTCCCACGCCGGGCAGGGCGTCTGCGCGGTGGTGCAGTACTCGTACGAGGCGCAGGAGGACAACGAGATGGACCTGGTCGAGGGCGAGCTCATCGAGCAGATCGAGGAGCTCGACGAGGGATGGTGGTCCGGGGTCGGCGCGCACGGCACGAAACAGGGCCTCTTCCCGGCGAACTACGTCGAGATCGTCGAGGCGGAGGTGGCGCCCGCTACGCCCCCGCCGCCGTCGCCGCCCCCTCCCCCGCCGGCGGTACGTCGTTGAACGTTTTGGACTTCACAGGCGGCGGGGAGTGACGCTGACGATCGTGTATAGCCTCCTGCGCCGCCCCCGCCCCCGGCGGTCGCTCATGCGGAGCCCGAGCCCGAGACCGCGGCCGCGGCCGAAGAAGGTGAAGAAGATCTGGGATCGTGGGCGACGGCGCTCTACGAGTATGTCGTTTCCCCCTTTTCCCCGTTCGCACTCCAGCGACTGCGGCGTTGACATTTGCATTTGTCTATGTCATGTGTCTGCCTGTCTGTAGCTACGACGCGGGCGAGGACAACGAGATCTCGTTCAGGGACGGCGAGCGGATCACGCACATCGAGGCCGTGTCCGAGGACTGGTGGCAGGGCACGAACCCGCTCGGGCATGTTGGGCTGTTCCCCGGTGCGTCTCCGTCGTTCTCCCTTCCCTTCATGCACGTGTTCGGACGGGTGCGGAAGGAACTCTTTGAGCTGACTTGCTTGTGTTTGTCTTCGTCGTTCACGTGTAGCGAACTATGTTGAGTTGCAGGGTTGAGGTTGAGTGTCTGGGCTCTGGATGAGCGGGGACTCGGACGGAATTGGGGTACGCAGTATGGACGACCCGTGTCCACACGTGTGGACCCTGGAGTCGAATGGAGGTCACGGAATGTAGGGGCGCATTTTTTCACTTTTTGTTTTTTTACCCGACGTGCGGCGAACGCGAACGTCGGGTTTCGGGGTGATTGGACGATGGTTTGCAGATCCCCGCTTGCTTTTGATTGTCGTGCGAGGTGTTAGGAATGCCAGGGCTTTCCTCTACGATCCTCCTCGAGAAGTGTGGACCGTGCAGAGAAGAAGAAGAAGAGAAGAAGAGAACGGATAGGACTCGTGTCAACCCGATCCCGTTAATCTGGCTTTTGCCTGGGTGTGCACTGCGAACACTGGTGAGTGTTGTTGGTTTTATGCATGAGCTTGGTCAGCTCGCTCATGCGACTTTCAGGTGCGAGATGTGGATTTGACGACGGGACGAGAAATCAAGTGCTGTCTAACATTGACGACATGGTAGGTTTGGCCGAACCTACTTGTGGCAGTACGGTACGTTGGTTTCTTTTTTTTTTTTTTTTTCCCTGTGTACCATTTGTAGGTCGACCCCAGTGCCTTGATTTTGAACGTCTTGAGGCTCGCTAGTGCTCCACCGCTAGCTGTATGAAACTCTTGGCAGCACTGTTGTCGCCAGCGGTCTTCTGGCGGATGCTCGGCGCGGGCTAGAACCATATATATCGGACCAGGCCTTGGATCTCTCGATGGGCAGCGTCTCCTACTACTTAGGGACTCTGGCTATTATATGCCCGGGTTGACGCGGTCATTCAACAACCCAGTGCCAGCTCACATTTCGGATGAGACGTAATACCGCTTCAACATGCGGACCACGTCGAGGGAAGCGCCAGCATGTCCGAGTCGCCCGTGCTCTGCGAGGACATCATGTCCTTTGCGAAAGATCTGCTCGTATACGGCCGCATCTTGTTTCTGGATGACTCGGTAGACGGCGGGCGAGCAGCCGTGCGCGGTCACGCTGTAGCGCGGGTGGCGAACCGTCCGCATGCCGTCGCTGACGCGGCGTTTCGGCGGCTGACCGGTATCGACGAACGCAGGATCTTCAACAGGAGGATCCGCGTGCGGCGAACGAGGGTCGGGGACGCCGAGCTCCATCACCAAAGTGATGTACGGGCGGAGCTGAGTGCGTTCACCGTCAGCCGACGGAAGAGCCCGACGTCCTCTTGGCTGATAGCGGCATAAGCGGCCTTGATGCCCTTCGTCTTCCGAGTCCGCCGCTTGAACTGGATGAGGATGCCCGTCATGTCCTCGGGGGAGAGCGGCGCAGACTGGTCCAACAGCACGGGGACGAAGGCGTGGGCCCGCGACGAGTCGTCTCGAACGATCGCCGCCATGGAACGGACGAAGCACCCGACAGCGGTGTCCTCGTCCAACAGCGCCGACTCGGAGTCGTCCGCCCACTTCGCGAAGTGGGTGAAGTTCAGCACCGCGTCCTTGAGCGCCTCCCCGAACGCCTTGCTCTCCGGACCACTGGCCGCGGCACTGTCAGGCGCGGCGACGTTGTCCGGCTTGCTCTCCAGCACCTCCTGCGCGGCCGCGGCGGGGAAGAGCGCGCTGATGAACGCGGTCACGGGGACGGGGCGACTGAAGTGGGGCCCGGGCTCCGAGTCCTTCTCAGGCGGGAGGGCGTCGACGACGACGCGGTCCCGCGCGAGGAGGAGCAGCGACCGCCCGACTACGCCGCCGACCGTCTCGCCTGGCCCGTCGGCGTCGTCCAGCAAGTTGTAGTGGAGGAGGTCTCGGAGGATGAGCGCCGCGGGGTCCGCCGACGACTCCTCCGAGTCCGAGTCGGACTCTTCAAGCGCGGCGCGCCGCCAGGTGTGCAGCTGGCGCGCGGCGGCTTCGGCGAGGATCGGTTCCGAGGGGTATCCGGACCGCAGGTGCTCGCCATCCGCGGAGACCGAGTACGCCGTCCGGAGGTGGTCCGCCACGAGCTTCATCTCGAGGCGGTACGCCGCGACACGGCGGGGGTCGAAGGGGAGCGCGACGCGGACGTCGAGGATGGCGGTCTGTGCGGCTAGGTCGTACTCGCCCCGCGCGGGGTCCGAGAGCCCGGGTCGGCAGAGCAGCTTGGAGCGCGCGAGGTCGATCAGGTTCCGACATCGCAGGTCCCGATCGAACGCCTCCGACGTGCGACGGCTCGAGGCGTGCAGACCGCTCGCTTTTCGGAGGACGTCGTCGGTGAATGGTGAGAGCTGGGAGCGCCACCTGTGTTCAGCGGTCATTAGGGTCACTGATGGTTCACGATGGGCGGGAAATACTGTCGCACTCACAATGGCCTCCCGAAGCATGCCGTGAACGCTATGTGGCTAACGTCCTTGGCAAACAGGCACGATGGATCGATTTTTTTGCGGTCTTCGATGCAGTCGAACGGTGTTTCCGTGATGGGGGCATGCGTAAACCCATCGGGATTGCGGTAATAAGGGGGGCAGTCAATGGCACGGGGAAACGTCAGGCCTCGGATACTTGGTCGAGTAGACATGAAGACGGCGAACAACCCGAGGTAGCGAAACTGCTCTAATACGCCGAAGAGGACGTCGAGAGCCTGGACCTCCCCTTCGGGAAGTGAACGTATTGGCCGATAAGTGGGCAATGGCTTTTCGAGAATGCGAGCGTCGTCAAAGTACACGAGGATATGAATTCCCCGGACTGTGCGGCTCGAGCCTGGGTCATCTGAGATGGCATACAAATGGTTGCAAGTTTGTGAGCAGTGGTCCACAGGGGTGACTAACTGAGGACAGCTCACCGGTACTATGTAAACAGCAGACAGGACTAGCGCAAACTACGTGCAGAAGTTCGCGAAGAGAACGCTTAGCGGCCTGTGCCAAAGGCCTGCATAGAGCAAGACCCTTGGTCAGTCTCAACGTCGAGGGAAATTTCGTCGGCCTTCTTGATCTGTGCGAGACCGGGTCAGTAATGGAAACAATGTGTCGTGAACTGTTCAAACCCACCATATCTGACTCCACCACTCTTTGGTACAAAGCGTTACAATTCTCCGACTCATCCTCTGCTAGATATCTGCGCTAAATGGATGGGAGGTCCGCCCGACCATGGTGCGAAATGCATTCTTCCACTGCCCTCCGTGTCTCCTCGAAAACCGCGGTGAAGAAGCACAGGTAGCGCGCATGCAGTGCAGGCGTGTTTCGCCACCCTCGCGCACCCACCGCCCAAGCAAGTCCCGTATCTTGTCGTCAGCAGGGGGATAGGTATCGCCTTCACCCGAGTTACGATAAGACAGCGTGTGGATAACGAGGTGGCGGAAGAGCTTACTGGCAGGGTCGCACTGTTCGCGGACGTTGAATGGGATTGCAAAGATGTTCTTGGCGACCTCGTCGACAAGGCGTGATTTTCCAGACCCCGAACTCTGGATTATGGATGCGTGGGTCGCATACGTGCGATGGGAGTAAGGCACTTCGACGGCCTTTGCGTACATGCCCTGAATGGTGCTTTCTAGTGCGTTGTGACCGGTGCCGATGAAGTCGGCGCACCATCCGGTAGTAGACGGTCGTTGCAGACATTCTGCAGCGGTGTACTACCCCGTCAGCGCGAACATGACCCGAGAAGGATAACTAGAGCGCACCGAGCCGTATGAGGTCGCGATAGTCCCCTCTGTCGTAAGCACGTTTCATCATTTGAAAGACGTCCTCCAAGACCTGCGGGCCTCCGGAGAGCAAGGACGTAAGATTACTGTCAAACCGGATGGCAGCGGAGGAAGCGCTTGTTCGGATGTCAGAGCGTCCGACACGGTGTGATGCTTCTTTGTTTGGGGAGGGTCAACGGGGAGGGAGGGGTCTCTAGGGTGTTTCGACATGGTGGTTGAACAGTGAGGGGATTATCCGGAGTGGTTAGGAGCAATTTATGACGGAAAGGCGTCTATCTTCGGGGTCTCATGGCGTCTAGTCGCTCGCCTTCTTTCCGTCACAACCCCAACCACAAACATGGTTCGGTGTAAGGCCTATGCTGGTGCACCACCACTCAACGGGACCGTCTTCTCTTATTGTCGTTCCCTCTTAAGAGTATCATGGCAATTAGACGATGGTAACGCAACGCCTACACTCACACAAATCTAGAGGCTACCTCAGTTGAGGCGCCGCGACACGAGCATAACATCCTGGTATGCTTTCTTCTCTCCCCGCGGTTCCCTACTCTAACCTCCAGTCAGACACAACGACGTGACTCTTCTACCGCGTCATCATCTCGATTGCTACTGTCCCCGCCCCCATGCGTCACACACCCAGCCTGAGCACTCCTCGCGTAGGACGGAGGTCAAATCAATCCACGCTTGCCTCGCACTTCTGGGGCAACCCTCCTCACCACGGGCGGCACGGCAGGTATCGTTGGTTGCATTGCGATGTTCCCGCTTGACGTCGTCAAGAGGCGCGTGCAGAGCACCTCCACTGACGCACCGAACAACCCGTACCGCTCGAGGTGGTCGACGATCGTCGCGTCGGATCGTGCCGAGAGGCTCGGGGTGTCCTTCCGCGGGCTCAGCGCGACGGCGCTCATACGGTGAGCGACGTGCTTCTCCGATTGTTGTCCCATCCATCGTTCACGGGGTTACACAACCCACAGGGCGCTACCAGTAAACATGGTAACGTTCGCTTCCTTCATCGAGGCCGCCATCCATATCTATCCACATCTGTGCGTAATTGCCATTGATCAATGGACACTTCATGCTGTAGCATAGCGCTCTTCTATTGAATGGATGCATACTGACATTCGTAGTCCTTTAGATCTTCAGGCCGCGACCACCTAATCCACGCCCGCCTTGTTCGGCTTCTGTAAACCCTTCTTCCTCTGCTTGGTACTGCCATTGTCTAATCTTCATCCGAATCCTCCGACAGAGGCTCTGGCTGCACTTCCGTGGACAAACTGTCATCATTTGCGATCCAGTCCCAGCTGGCGTCAGAGAACTCGGGCTTCAGCCTCCGGACCAGGTCTAGCGATCGCGCGTCCTGCCGTGGGTGCTCTCGGAGCGGGTCGCCCTCGGCAAGGATGTGCCCGTAAATGCGCGACTCTTCTTCTCCGACGACTCGATACACCGAGCGCGAGCAGCCGCAGGCCGTGATGCTGTAGCGCGGGTGTTCGACTTCTGCTCCGCCGGAATAGCAATAGCTGGCCTGGACCGGCTGCCGGCCGACAACGACGGGGACTCGAGGGGCCTCGCGAGATCTAGAGTTCACATCGTCGACTGGGGCGGCACTCGCGTCCCCATGCGGCGAAGGCGGGTCGGGATGTCCAAGCTCCATGGTCAGGGTGATGTACGGACGGAGCGGCGCCGTCTCCATCTGGCCGGGGCCGTCGGCGGGAGAGGGATCGAACAGCTCGGCGACCTTCTCGTCGATGGCATGCGCCGCCATAGGCTTCCCCTTCCCTTGCTTGCGATTGATGTGGACGAGGAGCGCGGTCACGCCCTCAGGGCGGAGCCGCGCCGACCTGTCTAACAGGACGGGGATGAAGACGTCGACCCCGGATGCGGTCTTGTGGCAGACCGCGGCCATCGAGCGGACGAGGCACCCGGCCGCGGCGTGCTCGTCCGGCACCGCGCCCTCGTCCCAGCTCGCGAAGTGGGTGAAGTTCAGCACCGCGTCCTTGAATGCTTCATCGAACGTCACCGCCGGGCTCCGTCTCGGATCCGCATCGTCACCGTCGGCCGGCAGATTGTCCGGCTTGCTCTCGAGCACCTGCTGGGCGATGGCGGGCGGAAAGAGCGCTTTGACGAACTCGGCCACGGGGACCGCGCGGCTGAAACGGCGCGACGAGGGATGGGACGTCGCGACGGCCGCGCGATCTCGCGCGAGGGTGAGCAGCAGCCGTCCGACCGCCCCGCCGATCTCGCCCCGGTCCAGCAGGCCGTTGTGGACGTTGTCGCGAAGGATGAGCATCGCGGGCTCCCCCGGGAGGCGCCAGGGCCCGTCCCTTATTGTTCGCCAGAGGTACAGTTGGCGAGCGGCGGCTTCGGCGAGAATGGGCTCCGACGGGTATCCCGAACGGACATATTCGCGGTGTTGGGGGACGGAATAGACGGTGCGCATGTGGCTCGCCACGAGCTCCATCTGGAGGCGATAGGCGTCTGAGCAACGCGGGTCGAAGGGGAGCATGATGCGGACGTCGAGGACGGCGGTCTGAGCGGCTTGGCAAAACTCCATCCGCGCCCGATGAAGGTCGAGGTGGAAGACCAGCTTGGCCTGCGCCAAACCGAGTAAGTCCTCGCATCGCCTGTTGCATCCGTATGCATCGAAGGAAGGATCTCGCGGGGTCCCGCATGCGTTCGCGAGGACATTATCGCAGAATGGCAGTAGCAGAGATCGCCACCTGTATGGGAGCGGTCAGCCCGCTGAGTTGGGTACTACTAGGCGAGACTGCACTCACATCGGCCTCCCGAAACACGCCATGAACGCAATGTTGCAAACGTCTTCTACACGCAGACGGGAGGGATTGATCGGACGATCTCCGAAACAGTCAAAAGGCGTCTCTGTAATGGGGGCATGCGCATATGGTGGGCGATGGAGGCCACGGGCGGGCGCCGGCGAGTCCATGAAATCGAGATGTTCCAGATGCGATTGGGTCGACATGAAGATGGCGAACAAGCCGTGGTCGCGAAAATCGTCCAAGAGGGGGAAGAGGACGTCGAGCGCGGTCGTTCCGGGCTCGCAGTGGGAAGAGGTGCCGGACCGCCCGAGCTGGTTTGCTAGGACGTGTGCTTCGTCAAAGTAGATGAGCACATGAATGTCCTTGATGGTGCTTGAACGAGCGTCATCTGAAAAAAAAACACACCCAATCATGGGTTTGTGAGCGTTCGGTATCGGCAGAGGTGGGGAGGCTGACCGGTGTGCGACATATGGCAGGTCGTCCGAGGGCAAATGGCGGCTAGAAGCCGCTTCAGGGCACTCCTAGCGGTCTTTCGGAACCTGCGCACTGTCGCAGACTCGACGTCAGAACGCATCGCGTCAGCGCCCCGAACCTATGGCAGACTGAGTCAACCACGGCCGCACGAGTGCGTTCAGAGTCCACTCTTGAAAACTGACCACGGCCGAGTTCACCACCCGCGCGTACAGAGCGTCGCGCCTCTCCGACTCGTTCCGTCCCAGATGGGCGCGCCAGTCGAATGGCGTGTGCGCCGAGGCGGGTTGGGGCAAGCACCGTTCCACTTCCTTCCGGACCTCCTCGAACACCGCCGTGAAGAAGCAAAAGTAGCGCGCTTGCATGCGCATCTCGCCACCCTGCCGTGCCCACAACACCAGCACGTCCCGTATCTCGCCGTCAGCAGGGGGCCAGGCGCCGCCTAAAAACCGGGCGATAAGATCGTATGTACATGTAAGACTGGCAGATCATGAGCGGGGTGCGGGAGAGTTCAGGCTTACTGGCGGCGTCGCGAGCCTCTCGGACGTTGAACGGGATCGTGAAGATCGTCTCGGCGACCTTGTCGACGAGTCGCGATTTTCCGGATCCCGAGCTCTGGATGATGGTCGCGTGGGTCATGTACTTGCGTTGGCGCGAATCCGTGATGGCCGTTTCGAACATTTCCTGTACGTTTCTTGCCAGTGCCACGTGAGCGTCGCCGATGAACGGGGTGTTCCATCCCTCGGCGACTGGGTCTGGGGCTGTGTGAAGGGTTAGTTTGAGTGAGCCGTCTAGACGTCGGATGCATCATTTGACCGTACCCTCGCTCGAGATAGACGTCCCCGAGGAGGACCTGGACAGTGCCTGAGGCGATCGCTGCAGGCTCTCTTAGAGACGCATGTTAGTGAGGGCGTCTTGAACATCGAAGAGCATAGGGCATACTGATGCGCATGAGACAACTGTAGTTTCCGACTCGGTAAGCGTCTTGGACCATTTGCAGGATCTGGCCGACAGCTTGCTCATTCTCGCGCAAGGAAGGCCAACCTGCGATTTGATCCACGTCGAGTGATTTGTAGTGCTTGCCGACGGTGAGGAGGGTGGCATAGACGTCGTGCACCCGTAAGCTTCGGTTGGCAACAGTGCGTTTCATATCACCATGGATGAGGTCGTTGAGCCGCGTGAGCTCCTGTCTGTGGGGCAGTTCGCTCTCGGGAAGGAGCTCCAATGTAAAAGGTTTGGACTCGGACTCGGAGGTAGTGTCCAACTTTGGAGTCTGATGGATCATCGTTGTTGGGCGGGGATCAGCGACGTCGGGGGTGGACCGGAGGCGTTTTCCAGTGGACATGGACATGGTGATGGTTGGAGAGTGACCAGTAAACGCACTTAACCCCTGAACCGAACCGGGACTTTGCTTCCGGCAGTCGAACCATGCGGCCAGGCAGGACCCCTCAATATCCCCTCAGTTACCTGGTTGGTGAAATGGAGAGGGTTGCCACCGGGCTTCATCCTGGTCTTGTTACTTAACATGACCCAAATCCCGCACCCACCCTCAGGGCTAGCAAGGCAGTTTCAGACTTGCCGCGCGCGACTTCTCGGTGACCATGCGGCGAGAGAGTACGGAACGCGACCATCCGCGCAAGCATACTGAACGCACCTTCGCCATGGACAGTACCGCGGGCTTCGCTGCTCCTATTCCTATTTCCTTCTCGGGCCAGGTTCTAACTTACTGATGCTGAGCGGTCAGTGCCCAAAACCTACGCACGGCTTCTATTGGTACTCAGACGGCACGATCGCTAGTAAGAAAATGCCGCGGGAGCCAGTCGGGCACGCTCCATCCCTCCCCCTGAATGTCCGCGACGATCATCCCTGCGACCGCTTCCGCACTGGATGTCGCGGCCATCCAAAAGGTGAGCGCACGAGCGCAGGGAAGTCCCATGTCGAAGGACGTACCATCCATACGCGCGAGGCATGCCGTGCCCCGAGTACCCGGCCGCGATATACTGGCCCTGGAACGCGTCGGCGCGTCCTGTGGACGGGTCGAGGACTCGGACAGGCCCGACCTATGCGCCATGGGCGTGCCGTTCAAGTTGGTTCCGGTTTCTCCAGATATCGCGATATAACATAACGAAAATGAAACGGACTTACGAACGGATCGCCGGTCTTCGTGAACCCCATAATGCCCGTCTGAAAGACGAATGTCCGGATATCAGCGCTCAGCGGCCGTTCAGCTTGAAAGTTCGAGAGCGAGAACGGGAGCAACGGGGGGGGGCACACGCACGCACCCATTCTATCTCCGGCTCGCGGCCCTCCTCGTACTTGCCGGGGAACACGGCGGGAAGGAACTTCCTCAGCGTGGCCCCGATGGCCCGGTCGACGGTGGAGTCGTCGACGTTGTACAGCTCGTACTTCTTCGACGCCGACTCCCGTCCCCCGCCCAGGATCACCAACGGGTGCTCGGACGCGTTCGAGACGGGGCGGGGGAACCAATACTCGAAGCCCTCGTTCCCGCCCCATCCGGTCCGTGTGAGCTCCGAGGAGGCGGCGGCGGCGCGGAGCGCGATGACTTGGCCGCGGGTCGGGATGATGCCGGCGGGACCGCTGAGGTGGGGGAGGAGGTGCGACGCGTAGGCGTTGGTCGCGTGCAGGACGTACGAGCTCGAGATCGAGCCGCGCGGGGTGGTGAGGCTCCACCTGCGGGACGGGGAATCGGAGGGCGTGATCGCGGTGACTGGCGTGCTGGTGTGGAGGGTGAGCTGGGAGGTGGACGAGTTGGCACCCGTCTCCTTGGCGAGGTTGAACAAGTGCGTGACGAGCTTCAGCGGCCAGACGTTGTGACCGGGGATGCGAACGCCGGGGTAGGCTGCGCCGTACGTCTTCTGAACCTCGTCTTTTGTGAGGAACTGGGTGTTGTCCACGTTGACACCGGCGGCTGCAGCAGCGTCATAGTCGGCTTTGGCTTGTGCGATTTCCGGCTGGGTGAAGAGGAGAGTGATGTGACCGCCGGCTACCAAGTCTGTTTCTTCTTGTTTGCGTGCGTCGTTAACAAGTCTGACGATGTCTCTGACTGTGTGCGCCTCTAAGTTAACAGCGCGGACAGCGTCGTCTGTACCGTATAAATTGGCGTGGTGGACAAAATCGTGATAGGTAGCAGGCGTGAGGTGGCCGCCATTCCTCCCTGTGATGGGAGGTCAGACTGGATGGTTATATCTGGTACAGTGGATGCCTACCCGTAGCTCCAGAACCTGTGCACATAGTCAAAAAGATTAATCGTACAGCACCGGTGTAGCAAGATCGAGAGGTATTTACAAAAGTCTCTCGCCTCGAGAATCACGACTCTGAGCGGTGAATTTGAGGGAGTATGGTCTGCAAGGAGGCGGGAGATATGGTAGGCAGCGGACACGCCAGAGATTCCGGAGCCGATGATGCAGATATCGGCGTCGTGGGTGAGAGCACCGTGGCTACCTTGCTTGGCGAGTGGGTTTGCGTCGGGGGCAGAATCGATCCAGAAGGATTTGGAGGGGTTTGGGACAGGGAGCGGAGCGGGATCTGCCCGTACTGGACGTTCGAGGACAGATTGTTGTCGAGCGAGAACGTTGAGAGGGACTGGGAGAGCCGTCATGGTTACGATGAGATGGATGAGAATATTAATCGCGAGCATGTGCCAGTCCTATGAAATCCGGGGATCGGAGTCCCATGCATTAATTTCACGGACTCTTTTTAAGGTAAAGAAAGAAGAGTAGTTGCGCTTACCTCCCGGTGGACTTAGGGTTGAAGGTTAATTAGAAACCAATTGGCCGTGATTGCGATCGATGATGTGAGCGTCTAACTGCGGGCCGTGGAGGGCCGTGGGCGCGGACTGGGATGCGCCGGTAACGTTGCTCAAGCTCAAGCTCCTCCCATCGCATGCCAGTGCTTGAGGAATCGAGGATACCATTCGGGGGGAATACCGGTGAGATTGTGTTCGTGCTAACAAATTCTGCTTGGGTACTCTGTTTACCCGGCGTCCTTCGAGGGGTCCAGATGTCAACACACGGTCCAATTAAAGATATTCTACTCATCGGCTTCGGAGCCGTTGGGGCTATCTGTTCGTCCATTCAGCTTGTACTCCCGCTCACTTCAGAACTTTCGCTCTAAATCCGAGGCCTTCCAAGATTCCCTAATCCTCAAGAACAGTGGACGCGCACGCGTAACCGTCATCGCGCGGAGCAACTATGAAGCAGTCAACGGTAACACTACGCCGTCCTTGTTGGACCACTTCTTGTTGCTAACGAGTCGCACCTCACGCATTCTCTGGGCACTGACAGCGAACGGGATGAATTTTCGTAGCCGCAAATACGGGGACCATCAAGGGTGGAGACCCGATCGGTGTGCGTCGTCCCCTCCTCGCTCAATGGCTTCCTTCTAACTAGCCCTTATCCCTCGCCGCCGCGCTCCATTTAGTATTCCCAACGATATCGGATGCCCTTGACCGCCCTTACTCCCACGTCGTTCTCACCACCAAGGCCATCCCTGAGCTTCAGACCACGCCATCACTCCTCCATCCCCTCCTCTCCCCGCCCTACGCCGACAGCTATCCTCAACCGACCTATGTCTTGATGCAGAACGGACTCAACGTCGAGGCCGCACTCTATAACGCGCTCAAGGAACTCAAACCTGAGGAAGAGCCGCGGATCATCAGCACGGCAGTCTGGATCGGCACCGGGCTCCAAGACAAGAACGTCGTCGAACACAACGAATTCGTGCGTAACCGTCCGCATCCGAGCCCGTCGTCTCCCTTTCCTCCGCATCGCTTCTCAAACGTGACAACCCCCTCGTATGGCAGGACCGCGTCGCGCTCGGGATCTATCGCCCTCCCCCGGTCTCGGCGGCGGCCGAGAACACCCCACGAGAGGCCGCGATCCTCGCAGACTTCGCCGACGTCCTCGCCCGCGGCGGGTCGGAGACGACGGTCGCGCACGAGGTCCAGCGCGTCAAGTTCGCCAAGAACCTCTGGAACGCCGTCCTCGGCGCGTCCGCCGCGCTCACCCGCCTCTCCCTCCGCGAGATCTTCCGGCCGCCGCACCTCGAGCCCGGGTACGCAGGGCCTCCCCCAAGTCCCAGCCCGGAGCCCTCATCTGCCAGTGAACCGCCTACCGGAAAGAACGAGCACGCCACGCATGATACCCCGTCCGTGACGGCGACCGCGGCGATCCCCCGCGCCTCGGAGCCGATCGGGCTGTACTCCATCCCGTTCCTGTACGACGCCCTCACGGAGGCGCACGGCCTCGGCGCCGTCCTCTACCCTCCGAGTCCGTCGGACTCTGGTTCTGGTTCTGGTTCTGGGGCCGTCGTCCCGGGACTCGACCCGGAGGTGGCGATCAAGACGCTGGCGAGCACCGCGCGTCTGCACGCCCGCCCGGACAGCACGCACGTCCCGAGCATGCTGATGGACGTCCAGGCCGGGCGGCCGATGGAGGTCGAGCACGTCGTCGGCGAGGTGGTGCGGATGGGGCGGGCGGCTGGGGTGGCCATGCCGGTACGTGTTCGTCATTGGGCTGTGTGGTACGGTTGAGAGAACGTTGAAACGTTGACGGCTCGTGACAAACAGCGTATGGAAGCGTTGTACGCGCTGCTGCTCGTCCTGCAGAACCAGTTCCTCCGCCAGCATCGCGAAGGCAAAGGCAAATCATCGCGATCGTAGTGTAGCATACCAGAATTGGGCGTTCCGTCTAGGGTTGACTGGAAGAGATGAAATAGACGTGGATTGATGTATACGTACGTAGCTTGAATTCAAGTCGGATCGGGTATTTGCCCTGCGGCAGTGGCCCCACTCACGAGTCGTGACTCGTCGCCATATCAAGCAGCACTCCGACAACCACCCTCCTCCACCGCCATCGAACTCGCAGGAAACCGGATCCTCTACCACGACCCCATAGCATCCCATGCATCCCATCAGATCCATATCACCCCAGTATTCTCGTACAAGTGGTGTTATTCTGGTTTCAGTAATCTACAGCACACCGTCCGTCCCTAGGGATATAAGCAGCAGCAGCACACAGCCAACCGCGCGCGACCTCCCACTCCGATGCACCGCTCCCTCTCCCTTTCCCCTTCCCTCGCCTTCGCTCAGCGCTCAGCTGTCGAGGAGCGCGGCGGCTTTGCGCGCGTTCGCCCGCACGGCCTCGACCTGCAGCTCGAGGTTGCGGATCTGCGCGCGCGCCTCGCGCAGCTCCGCCGTCAGCTTCGCGTTCTCCTCCTTGAGCGCGGAGACGTGCGTGTCCTGTCGACGGCGCGGCACATCGTCAGCGCCCGAATCCGCATCATCACCATCGTCGAACATAAACATAACCGTGGGACTTACATCCTGTGGAGTGGATAGCGAGCGCGTAGGCTCCGCGCGGGGCGGGGCGACGGAGACGGCGACGGGCGACGGGGCAGGCTCTTCGCGAGCCGCGGGAGCCGGTGCGGGCGCAGCGGCAGCGGCGGGTGGTGGTGCGGACGTGGTCTTGGTAGGCGCAGGTGTTGAGACGGAAACGGAAATGGGGGCGGAGCCGGCGGAGATCGAGCCGTCCTCGAGCGAGACGAGCTTGGGCGCGGCGGTCTTGCCGGAGAAGAACTCGGCGCTGGTGAGCGCGGGCTCGGCGGAGGGGGCAGGGGGGAAGATGTCGGACTGGAACGAGTCCGACTGCGAGATGGTTAGTACTACTACTAGTACGTGCGATGGGTGGGATACGGGCCGCGGCGCGGACGTACTTTTCGGGGGACGATGAAGGCGATGGCCTCGATTGAGCTGGCCGCGACCTTGAGGCCGCGCGCGATCTCGCAGTCGGACACGCTGAGGCCGCGACGGGGGAGGAAGCACATGCCACGCTGGGGGTCCGATGACTTGTGTTCCGCGAGCAGGAAGAGGTTGTCGTTCTCGTACTCATAGTAGCGGATATTGCCGTCGCCCTTCCCGGCTAAGGAAGCGGTCAGCACGCGATGCTACGCCAGTGCCAGACCATGCCTACCCAGATAGAGGATGTTGTTGTCGGTCCAGAACGGCATCAAGACGCCAGACGTCTGGTCGATAGTGATGGTCTTGACGTTGCTCAGGCCGCCGGTCTCCCATAGCGCGACCTGACGGTCGCTCATCTTGCTGAACCCGGTCGTCGCGATGCGGTCCTTGTCGCCCATCCAGACGACACGCGCGCCCTGCACAACACAAAGGAATACAGATTACCGGGTGAAATGCACCGCGTAGCCGGCCCTCACACGACCACGCACCTTGATGCCACCATGGCCCTCGCCTACGCGAACGGGGTCGCCGCCGGCGCGCGGGTCGAACAAGCGGATCTTCCTGTCTCTGCAGGTGGTGACGAGGGTCGAGCCCCACGGGTTGAAAGTGAGACTCTGGATGGCGTCGCCATGGCCGCCGAGGACGGACTTGGCGCTCTCGGGGCTGGCGAGATCCCAGAGCTTGACGACGTGGTCGCCGGTCGAGGTCGCGAGGACGTTGTTGGCGGTCGGGTGGAAGAGGACGTGGCCGACGCGGCGGGGAGAGACGTCGATGCGGGCGACGGGGTCGAGGTCCTGGGGCTCCCAGCCGTCCTGGCCCCAGCCTTCGAAGATGGAGGACTCGACCTTCCAGATCATGACCTTGCCGTCCTCGCCGGCGGAGGCGACGACGGAGTCGTTGAATGGCGACCAATCTGTGTCGAGGACGGGGGCGGTGTGGCTGCGCGCGAGGGGCATGAGGTCGGGGAGCTTGGAGGGAAAGCCGGTCGGGAGCGGCGCGAATGGGGAGGGGAGAGGAAGGATGGCGAATGCACCTCCGCCAGACGAGTTCCAGTTCAGAGAGACGTAGCGCTGCAGACGGAAACGTCAACCGAGCGAGAAGGATTGGATTATGAGCGGGAGAGCGATATACGGGGGAAGATGATGGATACGCACGGTGGAGGCGGAGATGACATTGGTGTCCCAGGCGCTATTGGTGACCTTAACGTTGTCAAACCCGTACTCCTTCTTTCCGTTCTGACCAAAGACGTGACTGACGGTGGTGGAGAATGGGTGTGAGCGCAGAATGGGGGATGATTGACATGACGACCCGCGTACCGATATTTGGATGCGCGCACAAATCGAGACATGGCGTTCGGGTGAGGAGCGTTCGTGGGCTGGTCTCCTTCCGCTGCGTCTTGGTGGGATCTCGGGAGGGAGCGGACTTGGAGGAGATGGGACGAGGTGGTGGTAGGACAGCAAGACTCTGAAAACGAAAACAGGACGAGGAGACGAGGACCGGTTCTGGCTATCAGCGCGTCGCATCGCAACCCTAACCTCGTACAGCCACCATACATCAAGCGCCCGCGTTCGCACAATCTCCAACTCTTCCAAGTTCCATCTATCGGGTTGGCCCCACATATGCAGAATCAATGTTCGCGAATGAACAAACGAGGTCTAACTCCCCAATCGCGATCAGACACAAATTAACCCATAAAACAATTCGGGCGACAAGGCCTTCAAACCGTGTAGCAGGCCACTCGCGCGATCGCGAAGCGGATGCGCGACAGAGATTAATGTATGAGGTTTTGGTACAAGTGCAGGACAGCAAAAGCAAATGCGGTGTAGATGTGTACAGCGTAGCTGAGCGATGTGCAGTAAGTGCGGTACGAACCCAGAGAGCAGCTGTGTGGACGATTCTATTACGCTACGCCATGTACTGTATGATACGATATGATATAATATACCGCGGAATCATCCCCTGTGTGAAAACAACAACAAACGCAAACGCGCGAAAAAAAACCCGGACCGAGTGAGAGAGACGATGAGCAAATAATGATAACAATGCGAGTGTCCATCGTGAAAAGCGTCGGTCGCAGGGCGCCCCGCGACCGTCCAGCGTCGAGCTCCAACCGGCCCAGTCGAATCCAATGCCCGCCCCCCATTCACAGGGGGGCCGTCCGAGCGATGCGCCGCCGTCGAAACGCGCGAGGCGAGGCCAGCCGAGGCCGGTCGCCGCCGGTACTGCGACGCCCGCCCTCCCGGGCTGACTCACATCGACGTATCCATCGCCTCGTCCGCGTCGCAGCCTTCCGACCCGTCCACGGGCACCACGGGGTCAAGCTTGAGGTCCTCGCCCGCCTCCGCCTGCGCGCGCGTGTACAGCTCCTCGCGCTTGTTCTCGTCCGCCGTCAGGTTCGCGAGCACGAGCAGCGCCTCCGCCAGCAGCGGCGACACGTCGTCCCCCGCGCCCGCACCCGTCGTCCCGTAGCCGTAGCCGTGTCCGTCCGCGGCCTGCGCCTTCGCGCGCTCAAAGAACGAGATCGCCATCGCCAAGCCCTCGCGCGCCTCCTCCGCCTCGGGCGTGTGCAGCACCTCCAGGTCGCCCGCCTCGAGCGCCGCCTCCATCTCCTCGACGGGCGCGGAGCCCATCACGAGCCAGCAGCGGCCGCGCGCGGAGAGGATTGGCGCGCGCCACGCGTCCATGTCCGCCTCGTTCTTCATCTGGTTGAAGACCGAGTCCGCCCACGACGCCCAGTAGTGCCGGTGCGCGCCCGAGACGAGGCGCTCCGCGACGCCGAGCACTTCCGAGGCGATCGTGAAGAGCTCCTTGGGTCGCGAGAACGAGACGAGCGGGTCGGACGACGGCACGTAGGGCGAGGCGTAGTGCGAGGGCGGCGCGGAGGCAGACGAGAAGTAGTGCGAGCTCTGGCACGGACTAGTTGTCGTCCCCGGGGTGTGCAAGAAGGACGGGTTGTGCGTATGCGAGTAGTGGGGATGGGGCATGTGGAAGATGCCGCGCGAGAACTGGTCCATGGCGAGAACCATGATGTCGTGCGCCGAGGCCGAGTACAAACTCATCCGACGAGTGACGGGCGGGCGGAATTGAGCGATAGCGTGGAACGGAGATGATGGGGGCCAGTGCGGCTCGGACATGGGGAAGGCCGAGCCCATGGGATAGTAACAGAAGCCGCCGGAGGCCGCGGAAGAAGCCTGGGCCTGCTCCTTGGCCACCTTCATGTTGTGCGTGACCTTCTCATCTGCAAGACAGACGAGGGTCCTGCCCCAGACGATAGCCATGCGCCAGTCCTCTGTGGTATCGAGCCCGGTTCCACCTATCCGGCTCGGTAGGTTCTCGCCGGTCTCGAAGACGTCGAGGGCTGCCAGCCAGTACGTCGAAGGCGCATCGGGCTCGCCTGAAAGGACGATCGACGGGTCTTGTGAGACAAGGTTTCCCATAAGGAAGAGGGACGTGCCAAAAATGGCGTGAAAGGCAGTGGGAAGTTCCGTGTGTCTATCGAACCAAATAACGGGGTCAATGTAAGCGAATGTGACGGAAAGACTATCTGACGTTCTGGGGTGGTCAGAACAGGGAACGTACCGGGAGGCGGTGACGGCCATGCTGGTACGTCGGCGGGAGGACCAGCTGGCGACGCTGGGAGCGTCCATGTCAGAATCCCAATCGCGATGGAGACGTTCCTCGGTGGGGGTGATGGCTTCTGGGGATCTGCTGGAACGATTTGGTCTTGGATCAGCGTAGACGACGGAGGGGTCTGGGTGGTCGATAAGGAAACGATGACATTCGCGAATGACTGCGCGGAGGAGGGGCACGGCCTCTGGAAACTCGTCGGCTGAAAGGAAGTAGGTGGGAGGATGAGCACTTGCGGATGCAATCGAGGGGGGGGATGAGGGGGAATTGGGGGGCAGAGGAGAGAGGAGAGACGCACCGTCATAGCGGTCAGCAGCTCGGGCGAAGAGCTCCTTTAGGTTCTCCCAGTCCTCGAAGTCAGCTGAGCGTTGAGGCGATTGTAGAGAGAGTTGGCGGTGCCTGGCCTTGGCAGAGATGGATGAAATGTTGGACGCCGAGGTGGCGTCTGAGACTGATCTGGAGATGAGCTGGGGGGACATGGGGAGGGCTGGGGCTGGAGAGTCACGGCAAACCGGAGGAGGGATGGCATGAGAGGGGAAGAGTCGAGACGGGTAGGTTATAGATTCGCAGGCGTGGGCGAATCCGGAAGCCGGCGAGGGTGTGAGTTCCGAGGCGGGGGCAAAGTGGCCAGAGATGCGCCTGCGTTTGGAAGAGGTGGAGGAGACACTGCGGGCGTCGTCTTGGTCGTCGTGGTCGTCGCAGTCCTCGTCTCTGGTTGGGGTGAGGGACCTGTGGGAGGAGGCGGAGGGGGAGCGGAGTTGGACGAGAGTCGGGGAGGGGGAATGGCTCGGGCGGGGGGAGAGGGAACCGGAGGAGAGCCGGAAGGCGCGCGAGTCGTGGGAGACGGTTTCCTTTAGAGGCCAGGGGGACGTCGGGGCCTGGACCGATTCGAGGCGGCGTTGTTTCCAAAGGCCGCGAGGACGTTTGAGGGAGCGAGGTACGACGGGGACGGGGGCGGGGAGAGTCGGGATGGGCGGGGACATGAAAGCGAGCATGTCAGGCTTTTGGAGAGGAGAGAGGCGGGGGCATGCGGGGGAGCGAATACGGGTCGGCGAGCGTATAAGTATATTCCAGGGGGGAGGCTCACAGCCAGACTGCGTTCGATGGCCGACCTCGAGTCCAGGCCGGGCTGCTTACGCTGAGAGCCCTGGCTGGCCACCCAGTTCCATTCCCAGCCTCCCCTCCCCAATCGGATTCCTCCCCGCCCAAGCCTAGCCCATCCCACCCCTTCCCATATCAGGTCCAGGCTGCAACGTCCCCTTCCCAGCCCATCACCGCCCAATCCTCTCCGACCCCGAGACCAGTCCGCGACCGAGATACGACAGAGATGGGATGTATATGTTCCTCCTTCTCATCTCCGCACTTCTTCTCCTCTCTTCCCACCCATCCGTATCTCCTACTCCACCGTTTTCTATCGTCCCTCGATCGCTTCTGAAGCATTCCCAGCAGGGCCTGTCTGCCTGGACCCGACGCGGTCTGGAACCGTCAGTGGGTGGTTTATTCTGGAGGCAAAGTCCCAGTCCAGAACGTTAACCGACGCCGGATGATCATTGGATGCCCTTCCTGCGGCCAATAGCAAGCGAGACTGATCGCCCAATCCCCGCAGCCCGGTCAATTTCGTCCAATCACAGCCACCGTCCGTCCCTGAACATCCGGCTCCGATATTAACGGAGCTAACCCCGACGCAGTCCACAAACCACACCCTCATAGACCCTCATCCGTCTCTGCCCCGTGGCAATTAATTATGGGCACCACTTGCGCCGACGGAACGGCCAAGCGCGTCATGAAAAGAGGGACCGCCTCCTCTCACAGTTTGACGTACTTATTACTTATCCTCCATGTATCACCGCCAGCGCCCGGCCACAGTCCAGACCCGTCCCCGTCTCCCATTGGACGCTTTCTGGGAACATCTCCACATCTCCACACGCTCCAGCACCGAAATACAAATCGCCCTGTCCCCCAGGCGATAAGGCCCACCTATCACCTCACAAGTGTCGCGCTGTCTTCGGACGTCGGACGAGAAATAACTTACAACCAAGCACCGTCCGTGAATCCATGACGTCCCGCTCTGCTCTATCACATGCGTGTCGACTCTACCTTGCCTTCCCATTCTCCTTCCTCTTCGCCGCAGGCACCTTCCACCGTCCGAGAAGCAGGTTCGCCCGCAGGATCACCAGATCCCGCAGCATCTGCAGCGAGTCCGCCAGCACGTGCAGCTTGCTCCCCGACACCTCGTGCCATTCAATGGGCACCTCGGCCACCGGCATCCCCAGCTCCTTTGCCAGCAGCAGCAGCTCTACGTCGAAAATCCACGTCGCCAGGTGCTGGTACGGGAAGATCTGCTGCGCCGCCCGCCGTGAGAACAGCTTGAACCCGCACTGCGTGTCTCGAATGTGCCCGACCCCGACGACGCGCAGGATCGTGTGCAGCCCGTACATGAGCACGTTCCGGATGAATGACCGCTGCGGGAATATTCAATGCCCTGCGGCGGGGAGGACGAAATAAGTTAGCGAGACGAACCTTCACGACGGCTTCGGTCTTGACCAGGTGCGCGCGGCTGCCGACGACGACCGCCGCCTCGCCCTTGGGCGAGAGCTCGTCCATGGCCTTCCACAGCGCCTCCAGGTCCTCGAACCGACTCGCGCCGTCCGCGTCGACCATCAGCAGCCGCTTCCCCCGCCCGTGCAGCATCCCGTGCCGTACCGCGCCGCCCTTGCCCACGTTCTTCTCGAGTACGACGACTCGGACTTCGCTCTGCGGGTACTGCGCGCCCAGCTTGAGCGCGAGAGCGGCCGTGTCGTCCCGCGAGCCGTCGTCGACGACGAGGACCTCATACGAGCGCGACGAGCGGGTCGACTCAAGGTGGGCGAGCGTAGTGGAGAACATGACGGGCAGCCGTTCGGTCTCGTTGTACGCGGGGATGACGACGGTGAGGTCTACGGAGGGGGAGTCGCCGACGGAGCCGAGAGGTAGGCGGGCGGCAGGTTTGCGCGCGGAGCGGTATGTCTTTTCGGAGGCCCTGGGGACGATGATGTTTGGTGACCAGATGACCAAGAGTGTGTACGCCTGTGTGATTGAGAACGCCGTCAGCGCAGACGCGATGACAAGTTGGTCTGAGTACGTAGAATGAGGGAGGAAACGACGCGCTCAGCAAGGCGACGAAAGTCGACCTGACCGTGTGGGATCGTCAACCTCGCGGCGCGCACTCGCAAGCAAGTGGCCCACGAGTCTTAGAACAAGGATGATCTGGTACTCATCATTGCGCGCCGTCCCTCTGCGATCCAGACAAGCCTCTTGCGCAAGGCCGAATGCAAGCAACACCTGACGTAGGAACGTACCGTGCCAAGCGTGGCGGCAAGAAGGCCAAGCCCACCGTAAAGGAACGTTGAGCTATCCATGGTGAGTTGAATGTTGTGGGTGGCCTTGGGCAGTCAAGTCGGCATGAGCGAAGGAGGAGAAGAAACGAAAGGATGGCCGCAGGCGGCCGGGGTGTGAATGGCGATGAGCAACAGAGCTTCAAGCCACATCATGCGCGTTGTGAAACGAGCGTCGCCCGCTGATCTGCCACGTCGGCCCGCGCGTGTTTTCTTATAGCCATCTAATCTAATCGCCCCCAAGAGATAACAAGGTAGACGCGGGTTTTACGTCCCTCGCCCTCGCGTCGGCTCTCCGCTCGTTCCAAACGACGTCCGCGCACCGGCCGCGCCCCCGTTTTCTTGCCTCCGCCCCCCATCTGCCCTCTCTCTTACTCCCTTCTCTCATGGCTACCGCTCTCGTTGCGAGAAATATCCTCCTGCGCTCGCGCGCGCCGGTCGCGCGAGCTGGCCGTCTGGCCTCAAATGTCCGACGCATGGCCACATCGGCGGATGCGCCAGTAAGTGCTTCTCACTGCCCCACCCGCTTTCTTACGCTAACCCGGCCGCTGGGCAGCTCAGGAAGACGGGTCTGTACGATTTCCACGTTTCAAACGGCGCGAAAATGGTGCCCTTTGCCGGCTACTCCATGCCGCTCTCCTACGGCAGCGTCGGCGCAGGTGCGTTGCGTTTCCCGTGCCACACCATCGGTTTCCTGTACTCACTCAACGCATCGTGTGTCGAACAGTTGCCAGCCATCATCATATCCGCAGCTCCGTCGGTTTGTTCGACGTCGGGCACATGGTCCAATCGAAGTACGGACCCTCTGTCCTGACTCCTCATCGTCCTTCATTCACCTTCCCTGCAGTTTCCGTGGCCCTACTGCTACCGCGTTCCTTGAATGGCTCACCCCGTCGTCGCTCCGCTCCCTCGCCCCATACAGTTCGACCTTGTCCGTGCTCCTCAACGAGCGCGGGGGCATCATCGATGATACGGTCATCACCAAGCATGCGGACGACGCGTTCTACGTCGTCACCAACGCCGGCCGCCGCGATCGCGACCTCGCGTGGTTCAAGGAGAAGCTGGACGAGTGGAACGCAGGCGAGAAGGCCACGTCCGAAGGCAAGGTCGAGCACGAGGTGCTCGAAGACTGGGGCTTGCTCGCTCTACAGGGTACGTCCCCTCGCTGACTAGAGGGTGCGCCTTGCTGAGGTAGAAGGGCTGCTGTAGGGCCCGAGGCGGCGCAGTACTTGCAGGCTTTGACGTCATTCGACTTGCGCGGGCTTACGTTCGGGAAAAGCGCCTTCGTCCCCATCAAGGGCTTCAACCTCCACGTCGCGCGAGGCGGGTACACGGGCGAGGATGGGTTTGAGGTACGCACGCGTCGCGTTTCGTTTCCGTTCACGACATGGCAAGCCTGCTGAACGGGGTCCTGTGATCTTCGCTAGATTTCGATACCGCCCTCACAAACAACCGAGGTCGCGCAGCTGCTCTCCCAGTGGCCAGTTCAGCTCACCGGTCTCGGAGCACGGGACAGCTTACGTTTAGAGGCTGGTATGTGCCTGTATGGACAGGACCTAGACGAGGACACGACGCCCATCGAGGCTGGTTTAACATGGGTTATCGGTAAGCGGCCCTTAGGCTTAAACTGCGCTCTGTCGACTTGGAAGGCTGAGTCCGCGCTTGTAGGCAAGGATCGGCGGGAGAATGGCGACTTCGTTGGCGCGGAGGGTGTGAGGAAACACCTTAAGGACGGTCCTCCGAGGAGACGAGTCGGCTTGACGGTCGACGGTGCTCCTGCCAGACGTGAGCGGACTTTCCATTCGTTTGTCGATGATTTCACGCTGACCCGTTTGCGCATCATTCTTGAAGAGGGGGCGAAGATCTTCGCGCCATCGGGCGGCGAACAGATTGGTATGTCACTTCTTTCTGTACATACCAGCCCATTCGCGCTCATGCCTCCACCCTTGAAGGTATCGTCACGTCCGGCATTCCTTCACCTTCTCTGGGGAAGAACATCGCGATGGCATACGTCAAGAGCGGGTGGCACAAGAAGGGCACCGTGGTCGAGGTGGATGTCAGGAACAAGCTGCGTAACGCCGTCTTAACCCCGATGCCGTTCGTCCCGACGAGGTACTACCGCGGTAGCTGAGGCGCGGTTAAGTTGGACTCAGCTTCAACACGCCGCTCCGCGGGCCCGTCCGTCGTGGACTGGCTATTAACTTGTTACGAGTCATGCCCAGCGTGTAGCGTGCAACGACCCACATGTCAGCATCCATGTATTTGTTTCCGTAGACACTTGCGAGTCGCGATAGAGGCAGTCGTACAAGGCGTTTTCTCGGTGTCGAAAATGTGATCATAGAGGTTTATGTCGAGCACGTCTCTTGCTTTGTTCAAAGACTTGTCGGACAGGAGGAACTCCACGATGCCGGCCCCCCCGGATCCTCGTCTTGCCTCTCCAAAGACGGTCCAACGATCGCGGCGTCAGGCAGTAGTATGCCCGGAGGTGGTAAGGTCGGTGGACTCCAGCGGACTTGATCAGATTCCATCGGAGTTCAATACAAGTAACTGGAGTCCAATATTTTTCAATGGAATTCGATCTCCGATATGAACTTCCAACGAAGTCCACCGTCTGCCAGTGGCATTAAGTCATGGTACATTGTAGTACACTGAAGTATATTGTATGTCATTGAAGTGTACTGTAGTATAATTTATAGGGTGTAAAGTTGGGGGGGATTCGGGTTAGAGCCAGGTTAGGGCCAGAATATCTTAAAATATTGCGCCGACGCAGGAGGTCTGTGAGGGCGCGGGCGTCAGGTGTGATACTGGAATAGGGTGAGAGTGCGCCCACGCAGGGAACCTGCGAGAGCGCAACACATATGGCATTCAGCCGATAACAAAGACATCTCAATGCTATCACAGATATTGTTGCACGACCGTCCATGTAGAATCTGGGCCTGACGGAACTTGTGTAACAAAAAAGAGAATCAGAAGGAAGAGTATAAAGTAAGGTGGTCGACGATTGAGATGGCAAAGGTGGACTGAGAGATTGGGAAGTTGGGTGGGAAGGCATAGGGCAAACGGGCTGAAAGGAGCGAGAAGCGGGTTGAAGGTATGGAAGTGTTTGACAGCCTGACAAGGATGGACGTGTGAGGTAATGGACAAAAAGAAAGGGATTAGAAATGTAAGATATAACAACGGTGCACGACAATGGGACGACACGTGCAGGAGCAGTATACAATTGGGGATAGGACGTGGAGAGGGGGTGCGAGAGGAAGGAAAGCGGAGGGAAGAGAAAACAGAAGGAGAAACAGGGAGAAGAAGAGGGGAGGGGAGGGACCATGGGATTTACGGCAGAAGTGTGGATAGAATGTGAGAAGGCGCTGGATGTTCAATTGAGTTCATTGAGGGGGTTTATAACAGGCCCCCCTTTGCTTTAGCTCTACTGTCCACAGCATTAGCTCTAGCCTATATAGCCTATATTACAGTACAGAGGCTAGGTTCGCCAACTATGAAAATATGAAAATGAATGAACACTCCAGTTAGAATCACTATGACCCATACTCACCAGCCGTATACCTGGACACGGTGGGGTTGTCGGTCCGTGCAAGCTGGCCCACGACGGCCTGGCTTTTGGTCCCCGCTACTCAAAATGACCAGACTTTGACGTCCAGGGACGGCTTGGATGTCCGTGCCCGCTGCTCACACTGACAAGATCTCGACATCCGGGGACCACCTCCCTGTCCGTCCCCGCTACTCACACTGACCAGAATTTGACATCCGGGGACCACCTCACTGTCCGTCCCCGCTACTCACACTGACCAGAATTTGACATCCGGGGACCACCTCACTGTCCGTCCTCGCTACACGCGCTGACCAGAATTTGACGTCCGGGGTCACACTGAGCAGACTTTGACATCCGGGGACGGCTTGGATGTCCGTCCCCGCTACTCACACTGACCAGAATTTGACATCCGGGGACCACCTCACTGTCCGTCCCCGCTACTCACACTGACCAGAATTTGACATCCGGGGACCACCTCACTGTCCGTCCCCGCTACTCACACTGACCAGAATTTGACATCCGGGGACCGCCTCACTGTCCGTCCTCGCTACATGCGCTGACCAGAATTTGACGTCCGGGGTCACACTGAGCAGACTTTGACATCCGGGGACGGCTTGGATGTCCGTCCCCGCTACTCACACTGACCAGAATTTGACATCCGGGGACCACCTCACTGTCCGTCCTCGCTACTCACACTCACGAGCTCTTGACATCTGGGGACTGCCTCCCTGTCCGTCCTCGCTACACGCGCTGACCAGAATTTGACGTCCGGGGTCACACTGAGCAGACTTTGACATCCGGGGATGGCTTGGATGTCTGTCCCCGCTACACACACCGACCAGGATATGCTGCAGACATATAATGGATGCGACATCCAGACTACACTTCCTTTTCCTAAGCACAGCTGTGTGGGAGCGTGTTAGCCCATGCTAAAGACAGAAAGGTACCAGGCACTTGCCTGAAGTCAGAGTCGTAGGAACCAGGCACATCAACAGTGAACTCCTCGTTGAGATCATCACCCAAAGACATCTGATCATCCTCCTCGCCTGTGAAGTAGGTGGCATCCTCCGCATCGCTGACTTTGGTCTGCCACTTCATCTTGATGTCATCTGCCCAATCCATGTGATCGGCGAGCAGGTCAGAGTGATACGCCGCCTTTGAAAAGAGGCCCTCGTTGTCGTCGACAACTTGATTGACGATAGTGGAGCCTGGACCTGCTAGTTGAGAACAACATCCTCAATAGTTAAGACATACTTAAGCGTACCAGAGACGATGGGACCAAGAGGCTCCGCCAGGGTAGTCGCTCTCACCGGTACCATCCTAGGATGCATGAATCTGTCTAGGTAGTGATGCCGATCAGCTCGTTATGTCTAGTGCTGGGGTCGGTGAAAGATCGCAATCTCACCCTGGCTAGTATCGGGTTGGACAGGGGCATTATCAGTATTGCGTTGGCCTCTGCCCCTGTTACCCCCACGTTGGCCACGAGCACGGAACTTTGGCTTTGATTTGCCATCCATCGTTCCACCGTTCCCATGAAGCCGCCCCTGGAAACAGGGCTTCTGATGGTCGTACTTGCACGTGCCAAGCTTCGATGCCATGCCATCTTTGACTGCCTTGTGACCAGCATGCAGCTCCCAGTGGAAGACGATGGAGCGACAAACGTCAGCGAGGTCAAGGTCCTTCACGTTGGCGATGTTGGTGAAGGACTGGGCGATGTGCTGCATGGACGGAGGCAACTTTGCGAGAAGAATCATCACGCTTAAGTAGTTGGGAAACTTGCAGTCCTCATCGGCGAGCCTATGGAAGTGGACCTGGAACTCATCGAGCATGTCGATCGGGTTAATGTCGATGGGAATCGGCAGGGACAGGGCCTTCTTGAACTCCGAGTAGACCGCGGTGATTCCCGACTGGCCGTACTTGTTCTTGAGGTAGTCCCATATGGCCTTTGCATGTCCTTTCTTCCTCACCCTATATCCGATGGCGGCGCTGACTCTGAGCAGGATGAAGCCTCGCGCACGCTCGTCGTTGGCCTTGAAGTCGGTGATAGCCTTCAGCTCATCCGTAGTAGGAGTCTGACCCACTGTAACGGGAGCGGCATCGGTGAGGACATGGTTCAATGTCTGAGTCATGAGGAAGGCCTCCATGTTGAGAGCCCAGGTAGCATAGTTGCCGCCACCATTCAGGATGGAGACGTAGCGGTCGATGTCCAAGGAAGACATGTTGAAGGATATAGAGGTCTGTTATAGCAAACGGTCAGCTTTACATCAATAGACGACGAGAAGGGATAAAAGAGCAGCCATGATGCACCTATGATTGATGCTCGGCCCTATCTGGTTGTCACAATTCGCATAGGCAACGGAGATGTCCGCACAGTGCACACTGTGTCCAGTGGTGCACGCAGAGCGCTGCTCAACCCATTGATGGCACCAGTCAATGGCTGCACATCGAGAACCATAGTGTCAAAGCCAATGAGGGCAATGCTCCCCGGTGGGCTGTTCAACCGCCAACGGCGCCACTCATACTTGAAGGCTGCACGTCGAGGTCCATAGCGTTGAAGCCAATGAAGGCGACACTGATGTGGTGGGCAGCTCAACCAGTCGACGGCGCCACTTATACTTGAAGGCTGCACGTCGAGGTCCATAGCGTCGAAGCCAATGAAGGCGACACTGATGTGGTGGGCAGCTCAACCAGTCGACGGCACCACTCATACTTGAAGGCTGCACGTCGAGGTCCATAGCGTCGAAGCCAATGAAGGCGACACTGATGTGGTGGGCAGCTCAACCAGTCGACGGCGCCACTCATACTTGAAGGCTGCACGTCGAGGTCCATAGCGTCGAAGCCAATGAAGGCGACACTGATGGGCAAGCTGGGAGCACAGGGTTGCAACCACTAAGGCGCTTCCTGGCATCGACTAAGGCACATAACCCGTCGAACGGACATCCGCACACGGTGGTGGGATCCAAGTGGACATCGACTCACTTGAATTGGGCGTAAAAGCGAAATACACTTCACCTGCTACCGAGCTGCCTTAAATACCACTGGACTGTATAGGATTATATAAGTGTTCATGGAATCACTTTCCGAAATGATTGCCGCATCGTCGAATATAGCATCTGGCTCCCGTATCGTAGAGCTACCATACCGGGCAGGTTCGTACCAGACCAGCCTAGCCACCAAAGGCCAGGGTCTGGAAAGCCACTTTTAGGCCTTGGCTACTCGCACATTTGAACTCCTTCCTATTTTTCCTACCGGTCTTTTCCATTGTTAGGCTGGCATGCGGCATGATAATCATTTGGCTCCTTCCGCCTCCAAGTGGTTCAGTTAACATCAAAGCGGATGATCTTGAGGACGCAGACGGTTGGTTGGTTCACATTGATATGTTGGGAATACATATGTAGTGTCTGTCTGCGCATATACTTTAGGGTCACCATGGTCACTGGTCAGCTAAGTGCGACACCCACTTGAACAGTTGTACATTGGCCAACTTTACTGTTGATTTTGACGGGCCCGATGCATTCTACAAACATGGTACCAAGTTTGCATGTGCCGTCCTAACAGGTGAATTTTGGCACATTTTGGCATGCAACGTTCTGCATGGCAACACGGGGTTGGTGATAAGCACTAGTTTCTATTGAAGTGGAATCCTGGATCTGAGCGGTTTGCCCGCTATTGTGTGTGTGTGGCCACCATGGTGCCCTTCCAAGGGCCGAGACATTTGAAAAACGTTAAGCATTCACGATTACAGCCACAATAGGTCATCTAATAACATCCACCAGTCCAACTTTTTTTCCTCCCAAGCCTTCTCCTTGTTACGTAGACAGGGCACGCACCACCACTCATTCACCAAGTTATCCAATCTGTGGTCTATGATATTGTACCTAAGTGGATCCAATGTGCCGCGGTCCAGCTCATTCTTCTCCACCATGAATAACATCCATGTTTGCCCCCGCTCACGCCCCCTGTAGCAACACCCCTGGCAATGAGTGCTCGGCCTATCTATCCCATCCGCCTTCTGTGAGGCCTTGGGAGGTATGACGACAAAGTCACGCCAAAGTCTCCCCAAACCCTCGCGTGCACAGAGCAGGCGCTCCCGATCCATGCTCGTGAGGTAGATAGAGTCACGGTCCTTGTGGTAGGTGGTCCAGTACTCCTCGTTTGACACGACCTCGTAGAATATACGCTTTAGGATGGAGGGAAGGTTGTGCTCACGTGCGAGGCGAATCGTAGTGATCATTAACTCCCAAGATCTGTCATCGCCGTGCTGGAGTTGCGATGGAAGCCGACGCGAATCCCAGAGTTCACACAGACGGGCTTTGGCCTGGCGGATCACAGGATCGCAGGATAGGTCTCCTGCGGCTTCGAGCAGAGAGATCGTCTGGGCATGAGTGGGCTTGGATTTGATGTGTTCGCTGCAAATACTGATCGTCACCCAATTGAGTTTATAAGACAATGTTTGAAAACGCACAGAGGCATCTCTATCGCAGTCAAAACCGCCTTGAACCCCTGCAATGTGACCTCCTCGGGCGCGAGGTACACCGGACACATGTCGATATGCTCGATAGCTTTAACCCCGGAGGCAAAGACCTTCTCGAAGTATGCGCAGTTTTTTTGGAGTCGGAAGCGATGAAGCTTGAAGACGGTACACTCCACCCGGATGACGACGTTTCCATCCGCGTACCAGAAAGTGGGGTCGAGCTTGGTTATCATTGTATGCGAGCTCGGCGCCGGTGCGCTACCGGCCGTGGCCTTGGTCTTCTTGGCTACGCCGCCTTGTGTGGATGTGACATCTTTGCCATCGAGAGGCTAGAAATTGCAGGATCGAAAGCCCTGGGTTACGACCGGGTTTGTATTATAACAGGCTTCAGACTTACCCGCTTATAACCAATGCCGTTTTTCACCATGGTGCAACCAGAACGTGAAACTTCTCTCAGGAATTGGTTAGGTGCGAGGGCAGGAAGATAGCGATGTGGTGGGTAAGTCAAAGACAGTGCGTGAATGTGACGAGGGTGAGGATGCCAAGGGTTTGTTCTATAGCGATAGGACCTTTTCCTGCAACCCTAACCCCAAGACAATAATCCGTTGGGCTTCACCTCTCAGAGCTCTCTTCGAAATAAACCCAAGCAACCAGTCCTTCCGCTCGCCAGACTGCATCTATCTGCGCGTGGAAGCACCGCTCACACACATTAATTACACGTGCTATGAAGAAATATACGCCCATGAGAGAGCTTTAGATTCGAGCACGTCTTCCGTAACCCATCCCTCCAGTAAGCCCTCCTCGATCGCCAAACTGATTTCACTGAGCGGTAAGCCAGGATCCACTGTGCGAACGACTCAATTGACCGTACCTGATGTACTTGCTGTCAACCACGGCGGACTTGGTCAGCTCTGCCATGGCAAGTCGGCATGCATGAGGCACAGTGCACCCGGCAGCTGGGCGGCCCACACGTGCGCGTTTGAGGGTTCCCTTCATGATGTCCTTGACGCGCTTCAGCATCGCGGGATCTATACCCTCGCAAGGTTCGCGTACATCCCATAGAGCTGACCAAATGGAGTTGACAGAGTTGGTCTTGGCGAGAATGGTTGAGATAAATTTTGTGTGACGCTGCCACACAGAACTCGGCATGAGACGATGTTAGGGCACGTATGGAAGCGGCATACCTCCGAACGGACACGCATCGTAAAGTCACGGAAGATTTCCGCATACTGAATGTGTTGGGTTATAGACGAGGACTCGACGATCCACGGGCAGCCCGGGGTCACCAACATAAAGTCGTGGCTACCGAAGGAGTGGTTCAGGAGCACTATCGCTAATACCGAGATGGACACGCCGACCCTAGAAGCCTTTGTTAACAGACCAACCATGCTCCATGTGTACGACTCACGCAATTCCCGGCAGAGCTCCGTGCTCCATCTGGGGCTCTACATTGTGGTGGGTACGGATGATCCGAAGAACGCACTCTCCCGTGGGATCTTTCATTTTCATGTAAACCATCTCCTCTTGGTACAGCACGTCAATGACAGTACCATAGCACACGACCTGCAGTTCAAAATCCACAATCAGCCTGTGCACAACACTTAAAAAAGACACTCCCTAACGCTCATAACCGGAAATCCCCACAAAGTCAGACTACGATCTGGGACCTGACGAGGTCGGGCAGGTTGCGCTTTCAGAATCCACCCTATGGCCATCGGGACCCTCGCAATCCATCCGTTGCCCTGGGTTTAAGGTACGATGGTTTCAAATTTGCCATGACAAGATGGAGAGCCGTGAACGTACCAGCCTCGCTTGTACTCGAGTGCGATCATAGAACTTGTGCATCTCTTGCTTGACTTTCCCGAGATTGTTAAACGCGACCTCTATTTCACGATCCACAAAAGACTCATCGGCCAATGCGTTGGGCACTGGGTCAGATGTCAATGTTACAGTTTCCAGGTCATTTTTCACACATCGCACGTACGTGTCAGGTTATCCAGCTCGTGGTCAGCCAGAGAGGACCAGTCGTCGAGCTGGTGTAAGGCTCTCCGTTCGCTCACCCTTGCGGCGCTCTCAGGGGCATCTTGAAGTTCGTATCGAGGGTCAGCCCTTGGAGAACCCGGGGGTGTGCGGAAGGCGTCACCGGAAGCCGAAGCACCTGTGAGACCACATTCGAAGACCGAGCAGTCAGCAATAAACACTCTGATGCTTCTCATCCCTACTCGACTGTGGTAAAATGTACGTTCTGGGCAGGGTGAATGGGTCAGAACAAAATAACGCACCAACTGGTTGATGATCGCCCGCAAGCATCGAAGGTGAGACCGCGGCCAACCAGGAGTCATCTTCTTCACCCCAGTAGGCCTTGTCGCTAGATGTGGGAGATGGAATAGGCATAATGATGAGGACGCAAGGTCTGAGGCTGACTCTGAGCCTGACTTTAAGATTGAAGTCTCTGAGGGAGCACACCAGCACGTGCTTTCCCCAGTCACGAGCTCCCACCATTGACCCTTTTGAATACAGCCTCGCAGATTCTCGGAGCGGTGGCCCTGTTCACCCTATCCTCTTATCGTACACACTGCACTTTCACTCCTCAATTTTGCGACAGTTTGCGCTGCATGTCCAAGACACCCTTTGGGCAGGCTGGCAGCCGGCAGCCAAAAAGCAAGTCTTGTAGAGAACCACAGGAAGTCTTCCGACTAGGGACGACCGTACCGTATGGAGAGTGGCCAAGTAAGCACGATTTTTGTTTGACTGTCTTTGGAGCCGTCTTCAATGCAGCCGCAGTAGCCCTTGGGGGCGATACTGGGGTGCCCTTGATGTTTGAGAAAGGTTCAATGTAAGCAGAAGCACCCCCGTTCTCGACTTGTTCGGAATCCAAACCTGATACTCTGCCAGCTGTCACCTTCGGCCTGAACAACCAGACCCATCTGGGACCACAAGCCCGCGACCGGCACTTCCGCCCTGTGCAATACAGCTCGAAGACGTTGCCAGGTTAAAAATTGGAAAAGTCAAGCAGGTGAGCCCTATCTGTAGACGTCGAGGGACAGACGATGAAGGATTGGTGCCCATCAGACTGCCATCCACGTTACATGGTGCTATCGAGCCTCCGACATCAAGACCTTTGCAGACAAAAAGAATCCTTTGACGGTCGTTGCGCTGTCGCTATTGGCAGACCTGGCCGAAGTATCCTCGACACGCTTTGAAGGATACCATGAGGTTGGATGTCTTGACCGCTCGGCATCTCCGGTGGTCGCATTCCATCCCACAGAAGCTCTACTCAGCCCCATGTTGGATGGACAGAGTTGGTGTAGATTGGACCTCGTCTTCGGGCACTCGGTCACTCAAAGTGTGAAGACCTTGCAACTGCAGTCTGTGAGTGTTCATTCCGACCATCAAAGGCTCTCTTGACTGATTATAGTAGACCATTGCGACCATTTGCTTTGAACGATGCCACAAGCGGGAGATGTACTCTGCGTCTGAAGACACCCTTCGGTTCTGCGACTCGTGCCAGAAGTGGTTCCACCTCGACTGCCTCACGACGATCATCGACGACGCGGATGTGGACTGGTTTGATCCCAGCCAGGTTCACCAGGCCGGGCTCTGGCTCCCAGCCCTAGCACAGAGTACGAACAACGCTAGCCTGTGGCAGGCATTGATTCGCACCCCAATCCAACGGCGATACGAGCCTATCTCATCGTCAACCCCAGTCTCTTTCGAGATCGTCCTCCTCGCAGCCAGGGCCTATCATTTGCAACACATCCACAACGCGGTCCCAGAGATGTTGCCCGACGCACGCGTTTTTATCTCGCAGAACATTTTGGGCAGTTGTGGGCCAGAGAATTTGGTAGACACGTTTAAAGGACAGCTGCTAGACATAGTTTTGGACCAGAGGAAAGAGTGGTGGGCATGTAAAACCTGCGGAAGATTCATATAAACATGTTCGCCTTCGTCCCATGCACACCTTTGTCAGCCTCATTCAGGGGCTACGCCCACAATACCCCTGTCATCCGTTCCATCCCACATGTCTGCCTGAGCATCGCGCAGACGGCCGGGTGCTCGGACATAGTGTTAGCCACCACAGGTCTCAAATAGGAAATGACAAAGTGCGCGCCCGTCCACCCTTTGTCTCGCAACTCTCTTCTGCACCCACATTAGACCCCATTCTCTCTCGACCCTATTACCCATCCCTCGCTTATTTTGCTACTCTCAAAAACCCAACTCCGTTGAACGGTGCGTTTAATCTCATGCGCTCCACAGCCTTGCGCGCTGATGCTTTCACACTGCTCGTAGCCTCGTCCCATGATTCCAAAGAATACAAAACGCAAAAAGGGTTCTTCAGGCATGCCCGACAGACAGGTACGCCCACAAACGTTCTCATCCTTGAGGGGCGGAGTAGTCATGTGTGCAGATTGGGGTTGGACCCGACGTTGCAAAGGGGAAGTCGCGCACCGGTACGCAGTCTGATGCGAAGGTGGGTCAAAGGCTCTCTCTTCTCCCCAGAAGCTCACCCACAACTGTCGGTCCTCAGACGCGTCCAAGCGGGTTACATGGAAAGCTGGCCCAGGTAAGAAGTGTGCTGTCATTGACCCCCCTTTCTGTGCTCATTGTGTAAATAGGAGACGCACGAGTCGACGGTTACCGACATCCAGGATCGGGAGCGCAGGCTAGAGGCGGATACCCAGAAGGCCTTTATCGGGTTTACTGTTATGGACATTGTGAGTCCGCCGTTTCCAGACACTCAGTACGAGTTCGGGGCCTTCAATGAGCGGCTCGTGGTCGAAAGGACGGTGCAAGAACTGTTGAAGAGCTTTATCGAGGACGGAAAGATGCCGGAGAAGGCCACCATTGCGATTGGGGTAGAGAAAGAGTGGATAGAGACTGCATCGACCTCTATGATCGAGTTGCCGTGGAGCGAGATCCCGAGGTTGAAGTGGACGCCGGGCACAAAGGGCCAATTTGTACGGTTCTTTGGGGGACGGCACAGAATGAAGACGTGCTTGAAGTGGAGAGAGAAACTGGAGGGTGAGAGGACGACGGTCAGGGACAAATTGGAGAAGGTGAAGAAGTCTGGATCGCGCTCCAGCTCTCAAGAGGAGCAGACCGTAATGGAAGCTTCCCTCAGCGCGCTGGACGCCGCCATCCTCGATGCTCAGCTCTGGGTCTGTCGAGTATACATCCTCTGTGAGTCCATATGCTCTCTGTAGAAGCCGTGCACAGACTCTGAGCACGACAATCAGCCAACCTCTCTGAGGCATGTCAAATACACCTATCGAAGAACGAGACCCGTCCAACTCGGCATGCAACCTCAGACGAGAAGATGTTCATGAGCCGACTTGTGCTCATGAACGCCATGTCGGCGTGGAACTCAAAGAACCCTTTGGAAATCCCACCTGCGCACGGCACGAAGACGTGGCGGGAGGAGATCTACCACGTCGCCTTCAGCGACGCCGAACGTCGAGCCCCTTACATGTTCATGTTCACCAACCCGCACACGTTCAGGTTTCTGGGCGCCATCTGCTCATTTTCGTACCTCCGGAATGGCCGCACCATCACGGTCAACACACTCTCCCGGGCATTGCGCCCGATATTCCGCGCCCATTCTTCGCAAGTCCCAGCCGCTGGATATGTAAGTCGGATTCCCTCTTCAATCCCCGAGACACGTTAACATCCACCTCTGCGCCAGCTGTGGGGTTGGACCATAGTCCGCGGGAGGGATGATTTGGCCATGATAGCAAGCGCGGTCCCATTTCCGACTTCCGACTTTGACGTGGACGGCGATGGCAGGACGCTTCGTCTCATCCAGATGTGGGTCCAAGAAGCAGACTTCCCTCCCGGCGTGACGGCTGCTGAGGTCGCTGAACGCTACCAAGGACTCATCGACCGATGGACGACCCGAGACAACGTCCGAGACGTCGTGTGGTCAGGAACGACCTTGGATGCTATCGACGAGGAGTACATCCGGCACTTCCGATCCCGTCCCGTCCTCGATGAGTTCGCCAACGACGACGCCCAAGAGTGGCTGGATGCTCTCCAAGGCTACCATGACAGCATCACCGAGCTTCTCGACATCATATGGAAGGACAAACTTGAGAACACGAACCTGGTCACCCCCTCTGAGGCTCCTTCTCCGGATGCGGTCGCGTTGGCGCATGCGCCCAAAAAGTTGGCTTGGGTGCGCCAGATACGGACGACGGGGCGCTAACAGGCTACCGTTTGTGACCAAGTCGTTTCTTCAAGACCTGCTCTTACGTTTGGAAGATTGCGCTCTTGGGTTTGAATGGGTGAGTCCATCCTGGGCATACTCACCTCTGTGAAACCATCACGTCTGAACGATTCATGGGCCAGCTCGCCCGCACCTTGGATGGTCTCTGCGATACGGAGATTCGACTCGTAGAACATCCAACCTTTGACTACGTGTCCCACATCATCGACGTGCTCAGCTGTGAACGACTGTTCGCGCCTGGAGATGCGAAAGAGGATCAGGTGAGATGCGCGCCATACAACGTCCGGCTGCATACACTCACCTGGCCGACGTTGTGGACAGATTTGTGGTTGGCTGTTGGACCGTCTGCCGCTGCTGGCGGAGGTGTCAGTCCTCATTGCGGAAGTCACGACGGAGGAGATGCGCGCGTTCTACAGCTTGACCCACAACCGGTGGAGGGAAAAGATCGTCCGAGGCCACATCGCCATCGGCCAAACCCCGGAAGACTTCCCCCATGAGCTCCGCGTCCTCATGCCATCGTTTGAGTGGACCGACCAGGACCGAGCGGATGTCGCAGCAGCGGCGCAATGGATCAAGGATGCTGGTCATGTCAATCAAAACATCGTGGACGACGACGCGCTTGCCCACCCGCTGTGCAAGTCCATTCCACACCTCTCCCCAGAGCTCGTCAACAGGGTGCCCGGACTAGCCATGCTCTATCGAACCCCGCGATCGTGGTGGAATGATCCACGTCGTCGTAGCGCGCCCGAGGAAGCTTGGACCTACGCCTACCAATGCGTCATCGGCTTCAAGCTCTGGGTGGCAACATCCGGACGAATTCTCCATCATCCGAGCCCCGTCGCGCTGAGGGAAGAGCTTGGAGAGGCGCTGTCAAACTGGGCTCAGCCTTCCTGTCGGACAGAATGTGAAGTCGCCTCTGGCAGTGACTCGGAGTCCGGCAGCGATTCTGGAGGTGAGCCTATGGAGGAATTCGTTTTCTGGGATTCTGTCGCGTTCGATTGCATGCTCTCCTATGGCAAGGACCTCGGACTGCCCCCGTGCCGCGTTAGAGGACGAGGTTGGATCGAACGCCAACGCCAAGAACAACAAGCAGTGCATCGCAAAGAGGTCGACACGCTCGTTCAGAATGTTCGAAAGCTCAAGTCCGCAAAGGGTAACGGAGGCCACTTGCACCCTTGGGTTCGGGAACCGCTTCAGGCGCTCTGTCAGGTCAGTTCTGCACAATGCGAATGGGAACCCGGTTCAACCTAAGCTCACTGCCGACAGGCTATATTTGACAACGCCGACCGCATCGCCTGCGTAGAAAGCCGAAGTTCGGCAACACCGTTCGTTCCGAGGGAGGAGCCCACCACCCAGTTCGACGTCGCCACGTTAGACCTTGGGCCTGATGAAGACGAAGACGATGGGGCATTCCGAACGATGGAAGAGTTTGCTGCACGAGATCCTGTCAGGTTTTCGCAATTCGTCATCAGAGCAAACAGGATAGCAGGCAAGCAGAAGAGGCCCTTGGACAGCCTACGGCCTCAGGACTGCGACTGGTAAGCATTTTCAACCGCTCGCACAGCTTGGCGGAGATGCCCCGCATTAACGACTTAAGGTGCGCAGGAGCGTCCCATGTCCTGTTGATCAGCCGGACTCTGGTGACTCTTCACACTCCAACACTTCGTTGCAAAGCGGTAGCAGCAATGATGATCAAAGCAGCGAAGATGAGCAGGAATCGCGTACGAAGCCCGACAGGGATGGGTCTTCCTCCCACAGGACGGACATCCACAACGCTACCCTGGACGGAGCATCGCACACGCCAGATGAAGACGAAGACATGCAGGTCGTCGCAGGCCTCCACCCTCAGGTCGTCGTAGGCCTCCACACTGCCACCACCAGCAACCAACAGGACCACATGAGCGGAGTTGAAGATCTTGGCTCACCTCGTCCACCGCCGTACGACGCGCGTGCTGGCCAGGAGTCCAGCATGGCCAAAGAAGACCTAGAGTGCGTTCAGGATAAGCATCAGCACGGCAGCAACACAAAGGACGTCGGCAGCGGTGGAGAAGAACCCACCCCCACCACTCGATTCAAGCGTCGTCGGCTCCGTGTCTTGTCTGAGGATGAGGATGACACCGAAACGGGCGATGGTCCCACAGATGTGCGCACGTCTGCCGCCCACGCATCTGACCGCGAACAGCCCGTGCCAAGCAGTCCACCCCATATCGACCCAGGCCGTCCGGTTTCCACACCGAATTCCACCCGAGATGCCAGGACGATTGACGTTCACAAAGATTTAGGTCGAGTATCGTCCACTTTGTCGTCATCACACTCACCCGCATTTAACATGTTCCCACCAGCAGTTCTGAGCGCCGTGCGTCCTCCCGGTCCTAGAATGCAAAATGTTGTCCGGACCAAGCACGGCGTTGGCCGCTCACGTCAGCTTATGATAGAACCCGTCGTCTTGAACCAGACGCACCCAAACAGGACTTCTCCCGTCCGCGACAATGTGAGCGTTTTGTCCACCGATCTGCACCACGTAAACTTGACAACTTATATTCCATTCAGCTTGGCGGCACAGAAGGTGACCACGAAGAACGTCACCCGCTTCTTGCGTCCACTGGCAGTCCGGCTCCCACCCATAAATCTGACACCGAATATCAGCCACAAGATGCACGGGACATTGGGATGTATGACAAAGACTCACAATGGCATAACGACATCATAGTGAGCACGTCCTCTGCCTGTACCCTTTCCGCCAAACACAGTCCTTTAACATGTGTGTTAACAGGGTCCTGCATCACCGCCGGCACCTGACTGGAACCCAGATATGTTTCAGCCGGACGATCTGCACATGCACGACGCAAGCGATACAGAGCCCGCTGACACCAATCTTACCGCGGCGAGATCATCGGTCGGCCAGCACGCGATCGCCACAGAGTCGGCCGTCAGCGCGAACGACACCACAGCCGTGGCCCATGAAGATAGGACACTCGCAGACCTCTCTGGGGTTGTCGATGGGAGTCGACCGAAGCAGGCCGTTGGGTTAGCTTCCGGTGGTAGAAAGCGCGTCAGGCCGATAGGTACGTGTTGAGGCTTAGGGTTCTGTCAAGAAATGCCCAAGTGCTGACGGTTGGAGGCCTGCACAGAAGCCGAAGTAAACGATCATATCCTCAGCCGGCGAAAAGATCGAGAGGCTTCACCTAGCTTGCCTCGCCTACCAGACGTTCATTCCTCCAAGAAACGCAGGACAGCAAGCAACACGTTAAGCTCCTTTCAATTCCACGACGACGTACAGGACAGCAGCCCACCACCACCGTCGCAGATGGCTGTGCGACGCAGGGGCCCGGGTGTGCTCGCCAGCGAAAAGGTTTCCGGCTTCACGGAGCAAGAGCTTGAAGGGTTTCAGATACTGTAAATAAAGATCCCGAGTTCGAGTCCGTCGTGTTCTGCTCCTGTCGTAGTGTTAGATTCCCCATAGGCGCAAAGTCCACGCTCCACATCGGGCAGCGCTCTGGGAACACCGACCCATGCACGGACATTGCAGCCACGTGTGGTAAGTATTTTATCAAGCACGTGAGCCAGCTCGATATACAGAATCGCGAACGACGGGGCTCACCGTACTCGGAGTTCTCTCTGAACGTCACCCTCGCCATCTGCTTCTACTCGTAACCCTAAAGCCAACCCAGCACTCCCGCGCCAGATGCACGACGACTACGAAGACTTCAGTTATGGGTTAGACGATGGGGAGGAACAAATGGGCATGACCGGCGCCGGAAGCGTGGATGGGTGCGTGCATATTATGATATGATTCGTACCGTAGCAGCCTTCGCCAAGCTGGCCGCTGACGTCGTTGGAAAGGTTGGAAGGTCAGATGGAATGGATAGGCATGGGGCATGGGCTCTACGACGATCACCACCCCGACGCAGCCGAGCAGGGGACGAAGAGGATGCATGAGAGCAGGGCAGTTCCGGAAACGATGGACGACAATGCTGGACTGGAGCAGTGGCTGGTCACCGACCGCATTCTCCTCCAGGGTCTGAGAGAAACGGAGCCTACGTTTGAGTACGAGAATGTGCGTCCGGAACCGATGCTGCTGTCGACGTTGGACGATATGTGGAACCGTCAACATGCGACTAAGGCCATTCGCACGCTGTTCAAGAAGTATCGTTTGACCATCGACAACCATTATATGCTTCCCATGTCTGGCGGCAAAGTGGCCCTTGTCGTGACGGGGGTGAGTGCGCTTCGTCAACGGTTGCAGTGGGTACCCGCATTGACTAAGCCGACGTACCCTTAGGTTTTCCTGGATTACAAACTCATCATCCCCAGAGGCATCGGGCTTCACGCCGCTCTCCCCAACATGTCCGTCCCCGAGTTTGCCCATGACCCGGCCTGGAACTTCACGATGCACGTCAACCGTCGCCATTGGGAGTTTTTTGGAGACCGCGAACCTTTTGGGTTTGACACCGCCAAGAGGATGATGTAGAGTGTATTCCATTAAAGTTCTTGAAACTGCTACTCACCCGGGGTGTGTAAATCCACACAAGTGCTGCTCACCCGGAGGCGGCCGGGCTGACCTACATTACCATATGTAGCGTCCGGCCCGTGCATATATGTAGCCTCATCTGACGGTCGGCCGGTGACCAGCCATGGTACAGTACAGCTGTCCGGCCGGGACCCATCACTTTTTATGTCTATTTGCGATTCAGGCAGTTTGCATTTGTGCTGGTCTTATTGGTACATATATTAAAATCCATCTTGAGAGTTTGTAAATGATATATCAACCGAATCATTCTGGGCAACTCAATGGCCGGCCGGTAGGTCGTCATCTCTTGTATAGCTGCCCGGCCGGTCCGCCGTCTGTAGGCTGTTGTGCTGTACGGCCGGGTCCTCGGCACAAATACTGGGGCTGTTTAGGAGCCTGTACCACTCTGAAGGATTTATGCCAGGCTCTGAAAGGATGTTCGAGTCTAAACCATGGCTTTCGGATACAATCTGCACAGTTATGGTGGTATATGCGGGCTGCAAGCATTTGAGACCGTCCGGCCGGGCAAGTCTGGTACCTGTATGTGCTGTTGAGCCGGTGGGTGCTCTGAGGACTTTTTGTCCTGCAGCATTGTGTACACAGATCCGGTAGCTGCCTGGTCAGTCATCCAGTGATGGTTTGTCCCTGTTCTGATGTATAGACAGGTACAATAGCAATGCCAGTCCCATTGTCACAACGAGTGGGTGGTCCGTAAAGTCCAACGAGTGGATGGTCCGTAAAGTCCACATGGATCAATGCCAGTGGCGAACTTGAAGAATATACCAAGGGTGAGGCACTTATATAACAGCAAGACTCCCTCCTTCGTGTTGTGCACAGCCATTTCGAAGCACATCTTTGAAATAAGTTGATAGGAGTTGGGTCACATAGTGGCCGGCCGGTCAGCACATCCAGTAGGGATGTGTCGCCCGGCCGGCCAACACAATTCCGGATAGTACTGCCCGGCCGGTTCTGCCTTGGCATATGGAAGGCATCGCACCCATGAGACATCCAGACAGTTTCCGGATCTCTCGTACGTACAGAATGTCTCTTCCGGGTCAGCTCACAATACTCGGGACGAGTGGCAAAGCAATCAAAATAAGAGCATCGCAGACCGGCCGGGCAGCACATCCAGTAGGGATGTGTCGCCCGGCCGGCCAACACCATCTCTGATAGTACTGCCCGGCCGGTTCTGCCTTGGCATATGGGAAGGCCTCGCACCCATGAGACATCCGGACAGTTTCCGGATCTCTCGTACGTACAGAATGTCTCTTCCGGATCAGCGCACAATACTCGGGATGAGTGGCAAAGCAATGAAAATAAGAGCATCGCAGACCGGCCGGGCAGCACATCCAGTAGAGATGTGTCGCCCGGCCGGCCAACACAATTCCGGATAGTACTGCCCGGCCGGCGTGCACTCGGAAGTTGTATTTTACATAGTTGATCAGTATTTATCAGGAGGGCACAGTGCTCTATTGTCAAGGTATGACGGTATAACAGCTGTATGGGACGCGAACGTGTATCGTGTTACGTGGAAAACATCATTTTACGTGTACTACAGTCAAATGCATGAGGCACTGTCGTCTATTCAATGGGCTCTGTGTTGCCCATTCGTCCGGTGACGGCCCGGAGCTTCACCTCCTTCTCTTCCAAATGCTGCATGTTGGTGTCTGCGCTGTGGTCGACTCTCCGGTTCCATTCCTCTAAGTCTTCCTGGAACAACGGCATGGGCGGAGCCTGTGAAAGGTGATTAGATACTGCTACGCATAATGTACGGACACTTACAACAGATGGCGGAGGATCTTTCCACCATCTCGGACACTGTTCTCCAATAGGTCCCTGGGACGTCCACTCCCACCACTCAGCAAAGCCCCACGGGTGTGGGTTGCTCAGCACTCCATTCGTGATATGGCTGGTTGCAGTGTGGAATGCAACAGAGTCGAGCTTGTCCAGCCTGAACACAAGGTTTCGGCCGCTCCATTCTATAGCTGAGAGCAAGACGGATAGTGCGGGGTATACTTCCGTTTGATCCACTGTGTCCCGGGGTTGGAGGACTGGAGAGCGATTGCTCCGGAAAGTCCTAGGGCGTGTATAGCCACCCACTATAATGTTGTGAGCTACAGCTCCTAGAAAACTGTCACAGACACTCTGCATACCGTTTCTCTGGCTAGGCCATAGTTCCAGCGGCGGGTTGTCAGAATGTCCGGATGTGCTGGAAGTACAGACAGTGCCCGCCCGATGCGAGCCATGACCAAAATGACTTCAGCCCTGGCAGCCCAAAGTGCGGATGCAGCAAACAATGGCTGTGGCGATGTGCCTCCTTCGGACGACATTGAAGACATTGCGGAAAACGTCTTCAGAGTTGTGTGTTGTGTTCGAAAGTGCCGGATGCTTGGGATGATGTGTAGCAGTGTTATCTACCATCCTGTCCTCAATCAGTACAAGGGCGCCTAAAAGAAGCAAATTATCGCCGAGGATCTACGTGACTTGGATAGGTTCGATGCTGTCAGACCTATCATCACAGGCACAAAGACTTAACATCGAATCCCTCGGAAGCAGCCGGTGTGCTGCGGCACTGTCCTCCATCGCCACATAAGCTGGGACATTACAAAGTCTTGTCCCTCAGCCTTGCCAGCTCTGTACCACCATCACATCTCGCGACCCCAGTCTGTAAGTCTTTATTCACTATAGCAAACAGAACTAATGACATATTCCAGATAGATGGATCACTACCAACCATATTTCGACGTCCCAACCAGCGACGTCACCTTGGCAATTCATGCCTTTCTGGCAGATATAAACTCCCTTTATTACCCCTACAATGTGTGGCACGTTCGAGACATTATCGACCAATTTCTAGGCATGGTGGCGCGCCTTCCCCCTTCTATTTCCTTCGACGAGGTGGATGGGTATTTTGTGCGTGTTTACTTCTACCTTGCGGACAAACCGCCTGGTCGGCGCCCTCGGCTCACAATCTTCCGCAACTTCGCGCAGCAATATTCCCGCATCACCCGCACCCGCGCTGTCCAATTCTGGCTCACCGAAGCCCAGACGTGGTGTCAACTCCACGAAACGTCTCATCGACGACTTGATCTCCTCCGGGAGGTCAACGACATGCGGCCGGATCCGGAAGCCGACCGCGAGGAGATTGAGAGCTCCCTTCTGTCCCATGCATGGATCACGATCAACCGGGGCTTTGCCTTGACTGGCCTGAGTACTGCATACAATAGCTGTAAAATTTATATCTCATATTTATCCCTTCTTATTCAACTGACACTATTTTTACCAGATACCTTCGTTGAGCAGTACGGGGTGTACTGGGATCCACCTACTCCGGTGCCCCCGCGGTGGTATTAGCCGGCTCCGACGTCCGGGCATGATGGCGCATCATGTCTGTCAGACGTCTGCATATGCGTTATCTGTACGCATGAGAAGGGTTAGGCTGGGAACGTCCTGCACAAGAACATGGACTGATGTTTTTGTTTTGTTCTCGCATGTATCAGCTCGGACGTAGTCTGTATCTGTGCGTCGTTCGAATGACGAAAAGTGCATTACAGAGTCCGTAACCGTTTCACATGCGTGCTACAAGACAAAGTCTGTACGTGCTTTCAGAAAAGCCTGGGATGCGTGGTTACCAAGGTTAGTCCACATGGTGGCTTGGCGTAATGCGAATGCTATATGCCCTGGTGTTTGTCCACTCTCGGACCACGTCCTCCATCTCTCTGACTGTGTGACGAAGAACCGGATCGTACAGTCCATTTCTAAGGGCACCAGGATGCTTTCCTCCTCCCATCGACACTTCCGGGCATACGCCCGAAGCCAAAGCATCCGACGGACTGGTGATCCGAGTTATGAGTACGTCTCCCGGAAAGCATGAAGTATACTCACATTCCTGAAGCCATGTGGTCCGCTGCGCATTCTCCGCATCTTCAACATGCCATATCCACGATGTATGGACGTCGTTCCGGAGGCCGTGTGTAAAGTGTTCAAGTACCGCCGTAGTGACTCCGAGGTCCTCCCTTCGTATTTCCTTGTATCGGGTGAGAAGGTCCTCGCGGCGTGCCATGCTCTCGGTGTCGGTTGGGTCATCATTGAAAAGGCGTTCTATAGCCCGGCGAGCCTGTCCATATGCCCGGACGTGTTTCATCAGGCCGTCGTCAGTTACGCGCACCTCATCGAAGCTCCGAAGCTTCTTCCGGTACGGTCGGCTGTACGCACTCGTGTCCGGTAGAGGAGTGACTTGTACGCGATGGCCGTCCGGACCCCCTGCAGACAGTCATTCATCTGACCTTCCCGGAGCTGCTGTTCTTTCACCGCAAGGTCTGTAAGATTGTGCCGAGCAAGGTACGCATACCCGAGCGTGGACGGAAGGGCAAGCGGCTGCTCGTCCGGTTCCGGAGGGAGTCCGGGGCCTGGCACCCCTGAGCTACTGCCCCAACTTCCTCCGAGCCCCTGGACCTCGTCCCATACTCGTCCGAAGTCTGTCGGATCAGCATCCACAGGTACTCCAGTTGTGCTTATAGATGTCCGGAGGTGTCTGTCTGCCGCTTTGTGGAACACCTTCATAGTGGTGGCCAGCCGTTGACGGCGTTGCGCTAGTGCCAGTCGCTCGTTGCTGGTTGCAGAGTCCTTCAGCGAGCGTGCCGTATAAGCGATTGAAAGTCTAAGTAGTGTTAGTATATGCCTTCCGGGCATTGTTACTACGCACTTTTGTTCCTCCAATCGTAGACCGTTTGAGATCCAGCTTGCGGCGCCTTTCATTGCTTCGCTTGCCCCGCCTTCCTCCTGGGTCAACGCCAGCTCCTTTTCCTTCCGAGTAGGTACTGCGTTGCATACAGTCAGCCATGTACACTTTGAATACAGTGAGGCACGTACACGGCTGTCTATTCACGTCATAGATATCCATTGCCGTCACATCATCGATACGATCTTCATCTGCTGTGAGTGCGTCCGCCAACCATTCCTGGCATTGCCGCTCTCCGGAGGCCTCGGCAAGGCTATTGAACGCCTCCAGAGCCGGTTGCCATTCGTTGCACACCCGTCGCCACTTCCGGTTGAGTATTGAAGCTGTTTGTACTGTCAGGTTGTAGTTTCACAGGCGTCGGAAAGGACGTACTGATGCGAGTCAGCTTTATCCAATTTGAATCATTCATTGTATCGTCGATCACCTCGCGTCGGTGAGCGGATGACATGCCCCGTGTGGACTCTGAAATCGCGTTCGTCTTGTTCCACAATGTCTCGATAATTTCGCCATCCTGCATTCCAGCTCCCCGGATAAAGTTGGATGAGAATCGGGGAAAGCAAGGGGGAATGTGCCCATGAACATGGAATTGGCCGATCCCGCGCATGAACGTCAGCCCGTCCGGCATTGTGAGTGAAGGGCTATCTCGGAAGCGGCGGTAGAGGTTGGTGAAGTACTGGCACATAACGTCGTACATAACCAGAATGCAAGTGAGTCCGTTCAGATACGCCAAGATCCAGTGGAGCACGTAGTCCATATTCCGTTGCCTGGCAGCCGTTAGTCCCCGTGAAACGAGACCCCCACGCTTGGATGGACACACCGTTCGCCTCCTTGAAAGTCTACACACGCATGAGGGGCAAAGAATCCGTGGTGGGAGCATGCTGCGGCTCCGATGCCTGTTGCCTCTAGCTTTCCCTTGCTGACGGAAGAGTTAAGCACTGCCCGGTGATCATTACAGGTGATGGTCTGCGTAGAATGTTAATTTCCGTGGCTCCGGACGTCAATAATATAGCCACGGACCTCTTTAAACTCCTTCGCGGTCCCCAGGTGGCGCTTGTACGGCTCGTCCGTTACCATAAATGCGTGCCCATCGGCGAGCGGAACATCATCCTCGGGGTTTCTCATGTGGCGATGCTGGGCGGAGAAGTTTCCGTCGAGTACAACGGAGCGCATGTATTTCCATCTTACAAGCCGCTTAGAAATGTCTAACAGGTGAAGGAAGAGGGCGTACTGCTCCGGGTCGTTTTCCCATCCCTCCGGAAGGTTTTCACCAGGCTGCGGACATGCCGGACAGCGGATAGCCATGGCTCCGGGAGCGATAGTATCTGTTCGGTGTCCGAACCCGGATGACCGTCGGAGGCGTATATTGCGCCATTGTCGTGATGCCCGAAGAAGCTCTTTGTACCGATCCTGTCGACCGACTTAGTGATGTTTCAATTCTGGAGGCATATTACCCTACCGGAACCATATGCGGGAATGCATCATTGGTTGTCCGACGCAGCTTGTTGTAGTAGTTTCGAGCGGCGGTCTTACATTCCTTGTTTGCGAGAAGAAAGTCGTCCAGCACCCGTTCGGTAAAGATCGTCCGGGGACGGTGTATGGATGCCGGATAGTATCCTAGGTCGATGAGCTGCAGATCATCCCGGGGGGCATCCGGACAACAGCAGAACGTCACAGACATTTCGTGCACGCCGTCCAAATCCACTACCACCATCATCCGATCACCCTGGACCATGCGATAGTCAGCCAAAGGCATAGCAGTGTATATAGGGTCTCCAAAGCGTGGCAGCTCGGCGACCGAAGTGACGAGCGTCTCGTCGTCAGGTCGGAAGTCCATTTCGGCATCTTCATCGTCAATGTCGGGGCCCTCTTCTCCAGCCATATATGGGGGCTCAGTCTCCGAGTCATCCGGAGGTGGAGCTGCATACTCCGGCTGTGGCATGGACCCCGCGGGATACGTTCCGAGACTGGGACACGGCTGGCCACGGTGTCCGGCATGAATCTGGACCCCGAGGTCCCGGAGCCACCCCGGATGGTAGTACTCACCCGTCCAGAACTCGACGCGGTGCAGCGGGTGAGATATGTGGCGGGCCCGGCAGCATGCAGCGCAGAGCGAGGGGATCCCATGACAGGTCAAGCACCGCCATGTAGCCGGGTGTCCGCACTCCCCTAGGCCATCATCCGGAAGTCCCTCCCGGGCAAGTCCACGGTGGAGATACTCCTCCCGAACCTGTAGAAAATCTCTCTGGAAGTCGTTCTGAGACTGAATATGTATTCCCATTGTTCCGTCAGTACGGAGGCATTGTATACACATTTATGACTTGCCTTTCCGGTACGCGGCACATCATCAAATGTGAACTCGAAGCCAAGAGGTGCTCCCTGGTCTATGCCCGGCAGGTTGATGTGACCCGGACCCGGTGTAGTTCGGGCACTCGCTGCTGGCGATGGCTCGGCGGAAGAGGGCGGAAGACTCCCTACGTTTGGCAAATCCAGACGAACTTTCTTCGTCGTCGTCTCCAGACCGCGCCCAGTCTTCCGGGTCTTCAAAGTATACTCTTTGAATGGCTCCACCTTCTCGAAGCGGCGGCGGCGCGACATTGTTGGAGACAGCAGGAACTCGCAAGGGTGTCAAGGTGGAAATGGTTTGTAAGGAACGTTCTATGTACATTCTACAAGGCGCAGACTTCGTTAATGTGAGCAAAGCCTGGGACCGACATGCCAAAGTGAGTATGGACATTTTCAACCATGTACAACGCGTAGCAAAGTCGATCGCCCTCCACCCTCGCGACACCGTGCCGGATGACTCGTGAACATAGCACGGCAATCGTTCCGCTATCGTACGGCACGGAGACACCGAGGTTGTGGAGCTCGAGAAGCGCCTTTTGTCCGTAGGTGCCCAGGGTAAGTAGGAGATCGACCCATCCCGCACGGGTGTTTTTGTCCCGATGGAGCAGTGACAATCGATTGATAATAAATTGAACGGAGTTGAAACTTGTGGGCCAAAGTCGCATGACCTCACTCGCTCTGGTCCCCTCCGCGAGTATGTTCCGGATCAACTCCTGGGAGACCCTGTAGAGTTCCGGGTGAGTTACCGCTAGAATTCCGTCGAGGAGGCCGCCCGTCTCCTCCATCTCTGCCATCCACTGGTACGCTTCCGCACTCGTCGACTCCTTACTCGGGAGGGGCTTGTAATTCGGTCCCTTGAATGTGTTTAGTACTACATAGAAGCGCTTCAATCACAATTATAGACATACTGTGTGCCCCAGCTGGAAGCCTGCCGGATAGAGTGTGACTACTCCGGCACCCCACGTCGGACTCGGGTTAAAGTATAAAGCGGAAGTCCGCCAGTTCCCTTCAGGCTTTCCCGGAGGCGTCAATTTGAGCTTTGCACGGCCTTTCAGTGCCTCAGATGCCTTGAGGAGGATTTCCTATGACGTCCGGGGCCTCGTTGCAAATCGATAAATGATTATGATTGGTGTGCTTACCTGGCGTGCCGGAGGCAGAATTCCGGGAAGGGACCAAACCAAAATATTTCCGTCTCTGTCCAGGAACACCGTGGGGTGCCGTACAACGCAGAGTGGGCCTGTCCGACTGATGACCTCTTCTGCGGAGGTGATGGGCGGGAACTCTCGAAGAAGGCGATCTTCAACTTCCTTCTTGAGAGTAGTCATCTTTGGCAGCATGTTCGCATACTCGCTTGCATTCCAGGTGACCGACACTGCGACACATCAGAACCTCGTGTTAGAGTCCAAAAATTTCATTTACATTGGTTTTGGCTTGCATGTGCCAGCATTCGGGCAACGGAGTCGCAATCCTTCATCAGCTGGAATGAAATCGGAGGAGGGGTGGGACGCGACAATGGTGCTTGTCCTTCATCCAAATCGGGAAGTGACCGCAATCGATGAAAATGATACAGCGCTACAATGTAAGCCGCAGTGCGCCCCGGTCCTCGATTTTGGACAACGGGTCAGCTTGACCTGCACTGGTCTCGGGTGACATAGGCTCAGCGATATGTTATACAGTCAAGGGCAATGGGGTGTGTGGATGGAGGAGAACAAGAACCAAAAAGTGGTCATTGGCCAATTATGACCGTGTGGCAATTGACTTGATGTGATGCACTGCCCTTCGCTTAGCCGGCAAGGACGGGCCGGGGATTTAGTGGTTACATGTGCTGTCCGGCCGGTGCGGGCGCCGGCCAGGCATCCACACTTCACGGTCATTCTAGAGTGAGACCTCATCCTTCCGCCCATAATTTTTATCTCTCCGTCCGTTCTGAACCGATTATCCTCCCTGCGTCAACCTCTATCATTGAGCATTACTACTACCCACCATGGCCCCCCACCGCAGCGACCTAACGTCCTACGAGGAAGACCTGCTCAAGAAAAAACAGGGCGAGTACCGGAACAAGGCTACCGCAGATAAGGCCGCCTTTCGTGAGGCCCTTGCCAAGCACTTCTTGGTCAAGCGCGAGGTTGAGGCCACCGACCTCCTCATCGACTTCTTCTCTCAGGTATGTCGCATTCCTTGCGCGTTAGATAGAATACTTACTGCATTGTTGGTAGAAAATCTATACCTGGTTTAGCAACCACGGACCGAAGAAGAACAAGGAGGAGCAGGGGTTCAAGATTGGTCGCGCCTTTACCGGAGAGCGTTGCTGGGGCCTGAAGAACCGTTCAACGATCAAGAATGCCCTTCCGGACATCGATCCGAAGTCGCAAGGGTATGTCGCTCAATGGAACAGCACTCGGAAGGCGCAATGGGAGGCGTTGGAGGAGGACGAGCAGGATCCCTGGAACGAGATGGCTCTGAAGTGGAACGAGGAGGGCCCGGACGACGATGTGAAGCCCGAGTGCGTAGAGCCCACTATCTGGCAGTCACTATAACTGACATAAAGCAGGCTTGCACGGAAACAGGCTCTCCGCTGGATGAAAGGGGTGTCCCGAACCTTTTGGAAGCAATTCGGCATGCCGCTATGCATATACGGCGTGTTTCAAGACGAAGAAAAAGAGCTCAACGCGTGCAGGTACGCTTCAGTAACATAATATGCACAGCGCATCGGCTGAGTGTCGTGGTAGCTACGACACCTCCGAGCTGTTCGTCGACGAGGACAAGTCGTACCCGCAGTTCCGGGCAATGAAACAGTGGGATGTGAACGTCCGGAAGAAGTTCTGGAACTTCTGGTCCGCCATTCTCAAGCCCGAAGATGCAGACGAGGACCTACGGGACGACGTTCGTGCTACGCAGTCGGCCGGTGTCGTCCCGTTCGAATTCGACACCTACGATGATGGTACACCCATACTCGTCGATCAAGAGAACGGCGACAAGATGCAAACGTCGCGGAAGCAGCAGGTCTTTCGACAGTACCTCCGCATCCATTACCGTACGTTCACCCGTAGTGTGTTTCCCCCATAGTCTTGCTCACCTTGCAAACAGAGTTTGCTTGCGGACAGAAGAAGCCACATGCCCCATTTACCGCTATAGCAAAGAGCCCCAACAGCTTCTTCGCCCCAGGCATGCTTCTGGATGCGTTCCAATGGAGCGACCCCAGCAAAATCGTCGACCGGCATGTGGCTGAGTTCTTCGACCATATCATCGCTATGGAGAACCCGGACAATCAGGCTCCCGAGGGCGAGCCACGTCGCTTCCGGTTCAGTCACTATCAGACGATCGTCGACGGTGTCCCTCAGTATCTCCCCGCAATCTATCCGGAGGCGATCGCACCAAATAAGCCAGCCCGTCGCACTAAGAAGACTGTTCACCCCCACCTTCGTCACGTCTCCGGATGACGATCACATCGCGTCCGGGACTCCTGCGCAACCGGCCCGAAGCGTGTCGCCGCCTTCCAAGACCCGTCGGACAATGTTCCAGCCAACCCGGAAGCGGGTGAGGGAACTCAACATCGCTGCCCGCGCCACCGCAAGACGCAACGCAAGCGCGAAGAAGAAACAGACAAAGGCTGGCGGTGCTAGAAAAAGAAGACCATCGATGCGGAAGAATGGGAAGTGGACGAAGAGACGGATGACGATGACGGGCACTCCGAGATCAGTGACTACGAGCTCCGTGACCGACACTTGTCCGACGACGAGGGGGATACCGCCGATCTCCCGGACGAGGAGGATGATAGCGACCGGCCTCTAGCCACTGGCGTCCGAGGGTCGCGGAGGGTTGCCGGAGGTCCTGGGAAGGGTAAAGGGCGCGCAACAGCAGTCGATGAGCTACAGAGCCCCATTTCCGGGACGACTAGCCCTAACGGCCCACTTCCTCCGTGCAGCGTCGGAGCCAGTGGGCCCGCTCGCTTCGAGTATCTTCGGGGCCTTTGCTCGGACGCCGAATACCAGGCCATGCTCAATCGTCACCGCTCTAAGGTACGATCTATGTATCGCTCACCATTACGACGAATCTAACTATGCATGAGCAGCTTGAAAAGACCGTCCCGGTGGATGCGCCACAGGGCTTCGCATGGCTGTCATGGGCCTATAGGTCGTGCTACCTACCGGACGACTTCCATGGCAACCGTCAGGATGTCGAGCGTCTGTTCGACTGGTTCCGGAAGGGTCTGACGCCCTCCGCCACAGTGGGAGAAGTCCAGATGTACGCCCTGGCCATGGGGCTCACACTTCGCGACATGCACGTCTCCCAGTTCCTAAACGACGACGAAGAGATTCCGGACCTCCCCTTCCACCTTCCGATAACCCTGCTGACCTTCGACAAGATTCCCGAGCTCGAGGAGTTCTGCAAGGCGAACGCGGTCCACCGACCCCGCCCGGCAGGGAAGGTCACCCAGCCGGACGTTGGCCATCGCTTCGCTACCCCTCCGGAAGAGCACGCTAGTGCTCCAGCGATGCCCCCGACGACGGAACCCACTGCAAGAACTACCCGCACCGGGCGGAACGTCTCACATGCCCGCCCCTCCCACGATGCTACCCAAGCGGACGCTAACGAGGACGAAGATGCAGATGAGCAGCCGGACGTGCCGGAACCGTCCATTCAGCCTCGGACGACCCGGTCAAGGGGCGCCGCATCCGCACCAGCCGTTCCAGACACAGGCATGGCGACATCCAGGCAGGGCAGTACATCTGCGGCTGCAGGGGCTCGCGCTGAGCAGACTGCCACCCGGAAGCGTGCCCGGAGTGGCGGGAACCAGGCCAGCGATGACCTGACGATCAAGACACGCCGGCAGCGAGCTCTGATGGAGCGCGACACCCAGGCCGCCCCTGCTACTCGTTCGCAGGCATCCGGGAGCCGCACTCGGAAGAGCAAGAAGGGTCGGTAGGCACGTGTTAGCCTGTGGAAATGTTTTTGTATCATACATGTGACAATGGCAATCGTTCTCATATTTTCTGCTATGCAAGAGAAGTACACATTGTTCGGCTACGTAATACATGCAATATTGTACAGACAAATGTCCAAGATATCATTGCGACGGCTCACCCATCTCCTGGTCTTCTGGCTCCGGACGTTGCGTGCGGGTGCGGGCAAGGTTGGTGGCAAAGTCCCGGAGGTCGTCCGGCTTAAGCCCAAACATACCGAAGTAGTCCTCGATGGCCTTCGGAACCCGTGCCACCACCGCCTCCTCGACCCGGGCCTCGAATGTCGTCTCCAGGACGTCCAATCGCTCGGAGAGCGTTTTGACGTCCTCCAGTGGGGGTATGGGGCTCCAATTGAATGGGCTCCGGCGGACCGGCACTGGAGACACACGCGGACCAACTTGGGCAACTTGCGACGGCGGAGACATGCCCAGTGGGAACGGGTGAGGCGGGGTGAGCCCAGTGACGAACCGGGCGCTATCGGCGGGCTCTGACATCGCTCGCCCGGGGACAACGTCGACGACGGCCGGTTGGCGCGAAGGTGGAGGTGGAGATGGAGCCGGAGGCGGTTGCATGGGAGAGACCGGAGGATCGTCAGAGGGTGGAATAGGAACAATGGTGGGAAGGGCGGGCTCCGGATCGTCAGGATCGCCCAAACGGGGCGAAGCTACTTCCTCTGCCAGCTGCCCTAGCCACCCTCCCGGAGGCCCACCGGGCTGTGCGTAGACGACCCCCATCTGGTCCTCCACTGCCTGGACACGCTGCGCAAGAACGTGGACCTGGAGCGCGACCTTTCCGGTGTCTTCAGAGGCCAGTGTCTGTTCCTTGGAAAGGAGGGCCGCCTGGGACATGACCCTTTTCACGTCATCCAAGATTTGTACGTTGGTGTCGTGGAGGGGCTTGATGGAGCTTTGAACACCCTTGGAGATGTCCGTGATGGTCGACCTATACGTGTGATCCAACGACGAGAGCTGGCTGTGGATACGGAGAAGGTCGCGCTCCAGGATCTTCTTTGACAGCTCCAGCTCCGGGCGCATGTGCTCAACTGCCTCTGTTGGCGCGTCGTCGAGCCGTTGGTCCACAAGCTCCACCCTCTTCTCAAACCGGGCCATGTCGTGGCGAAGGGGTCGGACATCTTCGCGCAATGCTCCGTACCGAGCCCACATCTCATGGTACAAGGCCTCGAGGCGGCTGTACACTTCGAGCATCTTGACGAGGGCGGAATAGCTCGCGGGGATAGTGGGTACGTTCCGGAACGCCTCCGCCAACGTCCGGGTATGTTTCTGTGCGTCGATCATGATGCTAGTGACGTCGGCGAGGTCGAGGTCGGTGGCCTGGACCTGGTTGTACAAACGCTGGATGGCGTCTTGGAATGAGACGATGGACTGTGAGCCTTGGATGGAATTGCGCCTGCGCATGCGAATGCGCTCTTCAATGCGGGCAAGCTCGTAAGCCCGGGTGGCAGCCGTAACGACAATCGGTTCCAGGTTGACGTTCCGCTCTCGGGCCTCGTCGACAAGACGATGGGTGTTTGGGCCAAGGGTAAAGGTCTGCGGTGTACCCGGATCGTGAGGGGCGGCGGCCGTCGGGCTCGAGGGGTCGGCCGAGAGGCCCGTAGGGGGGTTGAGGGGGATGCCGCGGAGCTCGAGCACGTCCGCCAAGGTCTCCATGGGGTGGTCAAGATACGGCCCGGGGCTTGATCATCGGCCTGCGAAGTTATCCATGGCAATGTTGACCAATTGACTGAAATAAATAATCCAGACATAAGCAAATGTGCGCAGTACCATAACATGGGACATTACCTTTCAGAGACGGCGGGATAAGGTGGCCGGTGGAATCAACTGGGTCAGCCTCAATGGCACGAGAGGTGCTGCCCCGTGCATGCTCCGAATATGCCATGAACTCATGCTCCGAGAGTTCGGTGGCACGATAGCGTAAGTCACCCCGCGGGGTTTTCGGAGTAGTCGTCGTCGTCCTTGGTACCCGTGTATCCCGGTGTTTTGGCACGGACTGGTTTTCATACTCAGCGGGGGCAAGATAATACTGCTCGTAGTCATCGGTGTGCGAGAATTGGGGAACCGGGATAGTCGTCGAGCCATCCGGAAGCCTGCGTGGGACCGAGTTATAGTCGGGGTCGTCTTCATCCTCCGGACCGAGGCCCGGAGGATGAGCAGGACCTTGGAGGTGGCTGCGCGCATACTTCGGGGGCTGATCCGGAGCCGGAGGGAGAACCAGGTCTTCGTACTCGAGCTCCGATTCTGCCTGTGCATCCTGGTCGTCCAGAACGTTCGACGACCCTCCCGGTGTCGATGCGGGAGGGGATGTGGGTTGTGGGGATGTCCGGAACAAGGAGGGAGCTGGGGAGGCAGATGTCGAGTGCGCTCGGGATAGCGACCGCGTTCGAGGTCTCCTGGAACCGCCGGTCGGAGTCTTCGCCACTGTACGGGCCTTCGGAGTGACCTGGGATGGCAGGGGATTGCCGCGTGTGCCGAGCGGCCTCTCCATGGGCCAGGTTCGTGGCGGAATAAGCTCCGGGAGAAGCGGGATTGGAGGCCTGCCACGGTTAGAGGGATACCGTGGCGCCGGAGCATGTTGATCGACGTTCGGAGGGCCCTTGTGACGATCGGCCTTTGAGATGGCGCTGTACTGATCGACGAACCACTTAGGGGGTTCGTACAGCTTCGGAGCCCTCTGAGGCAGCACGTTGTTATTCCGACGGCCCGGCGAATGGCTTCGGCGGAAGTAGACGTAGCCCAGGTAGGCAGCGCTGACCGGAGCGCCAACAACCGTGAGCGTACACTTCACCTTCTTCTGCGAGCAACGCAAGCACGAGGAATTGACCAAGCCACAGAACAGACACTGTGCCTTGGCATCCACACAGGCATGGCACGGGCGCGGCTATAATGAGGACAAGTTAGAAATTGATGCATAGGAGGGAATGCAGTCGATGCGTACATGCGGCGCCCAGGTAAAGGGCACGGTCTCCTCCGGCAAGTTGTAATCCAAACGGAGCCTCTTGGTCTCGTGCTCGTCGTTGATCTCCGATCCTTCGGGAGCTCCTTTGCACTTCGACTTTCTTGCCGTGGTCTTCACACCTCCAGAGGCACTCGCACCTTGCGTTGTGGCCATCTTCGCCCGTGATGAGGCCTTCTTCTCGCGCTGGCTGTGTCGGGTCGATGGTGTTGCAGCGGGAGGTTCCATCTCTTCCTCCTCCATGTCCTCGTCGACATCTGTAACCTCCGGAGCTGCGCGGCCCTTGCCCTTGTCGTTGGCCCTTCCTCGAGGCACTTCTTCCGGCTTCATGTCGACATCAATCGCCTCCGGTATATGGGCCGGAGCCTCACGACGCTTGCCGGAATCCGCAGAACGGCCTCGTCGAGGTGCGGACTGCATCCGGCTTTTCTGGGCTTGTTCCGCGGGTGTGTCAGTTAGTACACAGCTGGGGAAGTTAATCACAAGCAGCCTACCTGGACGCGCACCCTGACGACGGGCTCCGGATTCCCGAGGATGGCCCCGTGGCTGGGCGGACGGTCCCTGGGCTTCCTGGTCGTCTTCTGCAGATACATTTGTGAGTATGCGGCTGTCGAGTAATTTAAACCAGCTTACCTTCATCGGATGTGCGTACGGAAGGCCTCCTCGTTCTTCCCGATCTGTCCCGACCGTCCTCGGAACGTGTAACTGGGGGTTGGCGCCTGGGATCTTCAACCTCCGTCCCTATGGAGTCGCATGAAGGATCAAGAGAACAGTTGATTAGTATGGGTGCGGTACATTAAAGAAATACGAACGCACTATCCATGTACTGCTCCCACCAATGCGCTTGGATCCGGTCGAGCGGAAGCAGGCCCTCAGGATCCGGAGACATGTGCAGCGCGCCCTTCTCGAATTGCTTCGGCGGGTTGAGGGCCATGTGTCCTTCTTGAACCGGCATGACGGTATCTGTGTCGAATGGGCGCTGGAAGACGGTAGATCAGCTATCGTCGTCCAGTAGCTCGCAGACTTCTCCTACCGGTTGTTCATGCTCAGGTGTGGACAGAATTGCCACATTGTGCGCCCAAATCGCCCCCATCGCAAGAGGGGGCAGCTTCCGGAACCTCGCCCGGGAAAGGACCTTGATTAAGTCCATCGTCGTCTGTCGGAACCGACTGTCCCAGCCCGCTCGCTTTGGCGAGTCCTTGCCGGGTTTGTGCATCCATGCGTAGTGGAGCTCCGTCGCGAACATCGCGGCTTCTTCTACCTGCTCCTGCGTGGGAGGAGGCCTCTTCATCTTCTGCTGTTGCTCGGCGGTTGATTTGTGGCTAGACATAGCGGTGGTTTATGCGTAGTGGTTCGGGTTTGAAAGTGAATTGCACCCGTGGCGCATCGGCTGCAGATCCCTTATCGGATGGAGGAAAATTTTGAGGCGCCCAGCCGGAGTTAGCCGCCTGGCGTTGAAGATGCTTCTCCCGTAGTTCGACAGCGCGATGGGCCTTGTCTATGCAACACCAACCCATGTAAGCCCTGCGGGCCATGTTGGGTTAACGGTCCGGGTCTGAATAGTGTATTCCCCCTCATATATACACAGATTTCCTGCCATGGCTGACAAAAAAAAACGAGCACGCGCTGAGTCACAATGTAAGCATACCTTTCTCTACTGTAATTCCCTATTAACCTCCAGCAACAGCATCAGAACCCCCCCGGGCTGTCAAACATGTCCGAATCCAGCTTCCGACACCTAGCCGTGTCCAGGAAGCTCTACTACTTGAAAATCCGGGATCATCGCCGGAGCATTCACGACGGTGAGCAACTCCGCGGCGTATACTGGTTGGGGCCATCGATAAGATGATAACATTCGATATTGCTTTTGTACAGGGACACAGAGTCTGAGCATTCCGTGGGTTCATCCGGGGAGCTGGGAGCCCCGACACAGATCATGCCCTCCCCCCACCCCTTTGCTCGAAACGGCCCCGGCACGGCATCTCTACCATCCGAAATCGATGCAGCAGATTGCCATCCTTGCCCCAGACATCTCCGAAGAGGAGCCATCTACTCCGGACAGGGTTCCCACCCCCCAACTGTTCAGTTACGGCTCTGAGTCTCCCGATCCGCCCGCCCAGGATGACCATCCGGAACCACTGCAGGAAAGCACCGTCATCGTCCCGCCTGCCTCCGATGAGGTCCCTATAGCTCCGGCCGCCATTCCGGCGGCCGGAATCTTCACATATGACTCCGACTCTGACCCACCGAATCCACCCTTCCAAGAGTCGGGATCGATGGAATTGTACGTTGCAGACTCCCCGGACACACCCCCACAGGGCTCCGACATTGACACCACTCATCCTTCATCCCCGGAGTTTGGACCGATGGCCTTGTATGTCGCGGACTCGCCGGACACACCGCCACAGGTCTCCGACACCCTTCCGCGCATGGAGTCCCCTTGTCGAGACTCGCCCATTCCCACTACCTCCGACCTGGCCGTTTTATTCTACTCAGACTCGTCTTCACCTTCGCCGACGCGAGACGTCCACCAACCCCTCACTCTTTTTTCGTACTACTCGGACGATGATGGGGACAGCATCCGGAACTCCCCCATCCGGAACCCGCCCATCCGGAACTCTCCCATCCGGAACCCGCCCATCTGGAACTCTCCCATCCGGAACCCGCCCATCCGGAACGTTCAGTACATCCCTCCGCCCCCGCCGGGGCCATCGCCGGGGTTACTAGACACACAACGCTACCTCCCGGAGTCTCCTCGGCCCATCCATCCGGTCGATCGTTACACGTGGAGGGTGGATCAGCGAGAGACTTCAATCTCCCCGGATCCCATTTCGGACCCTTCCCACATTTCGGAACGCACTCCGGTGGCATCCTACCACCTTCGCAACCACGGAGACACCCCTACAACCTCCATTCAACAGCTCCGGGTAGCTTCTCCTCCGCCCGGCATCGATTCAACTCGGGAAGAGGACGTGCGCATGGCCGAAGGGTCTGGTATGTCCCAAGATCCCCTCACCTATCGACGACTTCATTTTCAGGAGATTGACTCTATGTCATCTCCAGAACTCCCTGAGAATCCGTACACATCTCCAACAGGTTCCGTCGGGGCGGACACATCGCGGAACCTGTCAGACGAGCGAGCACAGCTAGCTCGAGATGTCGAGATTTTGGAGGAGCAACAAGGTAACCTCCGCGGTCTTAGGCGGACCCCACTAGCATACTTACCACCATCCTGGGATGGGTACCATGCATTTCTCCTGTCGAGGGTCGACTCAACAAGGGTGATATGGGATACGTTGGACAACGGACATGAGAACAGCTCAGAGTGATATGTGCATGTGCAAGGGTTATTTTAGTACTGTATATCGCTCTAATTCCATGCTGGTTTCCATATGTTAGCCTGTCCCGTTAACACATGCCTGTGGCCTAGACGAACTTACCAAAGTGGAAGCTTTCTCCTCACTGGTCCACAATTGTATCCGCCGGCTGGTTAATACTATGAATTCACCTCCGGTCAGCCCAGGACATGACGGGCCGGGTAACATAAGATCATGCATATGCCATCCGGCCGATTGCTATTCCTCACCAGGTCTACCATCCGGCCGATTGCTAGTCCTCACCAGGTCTACCATCCGGCCGATTGCTATTCCTCACCAGGTCTACCATCCGGCCGGTCATACCATAGCTCAGAATATACATATATGAGTCAGATTGGCGGAACACATATCATATGCTCTCTCTAGTAACACATTTACCCATTACAACTAATAACCCATACCCGACGGGCCGAGGGATATAAGTACCAGCATATAACGTCCGGCCGAGGGACATAAGTAACAGCATATATCGTCCGGCCGGACAATGTGTGCCCATGGCTCTATCGCCCGGCCGGGAGCCCCAAACATATGTTGCCCCCATATATTTGGCATGTTCCAGAGGGGACACCCATAGCTGCTGCTCTACTTGGGTTATAATATGCTCCCCTTCCATGTAACGAGTTCAAAGTAATGGGCACGGGAGCTCGGTGGTCGAGTAGCATATATTACACCATTAATATAAGTATGGTGTCTCTATTCAGGCATTTTGTCCCTTCCCCAAGGTCAGAAGCTCCATAGCAACCAGAGGAAAAAGGTCCGGGACAATTAGCATACGAATTGAGGAAGTTCCACAACCCCATCCTGCTCCCAACACGAGGGAGCACTGCATTCACATGCAGAGGCGCCGGGGCACCATCTAACAGGCATATCTTTACTTCCTGTTAATACGCCACAGATATACAATGCTCCGGTACATGTCCGGACCGTTAAATAGTTATTGTGATCAAAGAACTGCATGTAGAGCGAGCCAAGGTATCTAACAGCCCATACCTACCATTCGAAAAATAGGCGCCGATACACCCCGGGTACCCCCCCCCCAAACCCGGCCGGAGTGCTTTTCCCCACCCCATCTCCGGCCGGACACTACACTCCCTTATGTTTAGGCATACCGGCCGGGACCGGCTCTACAGCAATACTGTGGAATTACACACCCCGGGTGACTGCTATTACAAGGAACCTATAGTGGAACCATGTGTGATGTATATCGGAGAATCGTCTAGCGGTGACGACGTCTGGATCCTATGGGCCCCGATCGACGGTCTCGGTGCTCGTGCTCGGCTCGGCGATGAGCTGGAACTATCCGGAGAGCCCACCAGGATGGATCCAGTCACGGCGAGGGTCATGATGGCCATGCTATGCGCCATGTTGGAGTTCATCAACTTCAGCAACATAGCGCTCACAGGCGATTACCCCGACGTGACCTCAGATCTGACATTCAGTCTGTCCACAGACTTCCTGTAAGTCTCCCAGCTTGCTGTCGTCGACCAACGAACTCGTTCGTTTATACGATTCACAGTGAACGACGCGACCTTCGTTTTGACCTAGACACGTTCGCAAGGCTGAACGAGGCCATCACAACCCAATTCCGTACCTGGATCGAGCACGCGCCAAACGAGTACAAGACCGACATCGTCAAGGGCGCAGTGCCGACCTGTATTAGGATCCGCTATGGCCAGAATCGACGCATCCTCGACACCGGTAACGTCGCCGTCGACTCGCACTATTGGAACAAGGATTTTAACCTACCGCACATCGCGCGAATCCAGCTCGCCCTCGCGAACCATTACGCGTGAGTCTGTCGCATATGAATGTGTGCATGCGAAGACTGACCACGTCTTGACGAAGCGCGTTTGAGGTAGCAGTATGGGAGAATCTCGATCCAGAGGACATCCTCCAGGAGCATGGGGTTGTGTTCACCACCGACGATGAAGACACCCGCGACGAGGTTGCCGACCTGGAGGAACTCGATCTTTTGGACGACTCAATGCAGGAGATCCCCATCTTCGATGTCGATGGCAACCGCATCCCCCGCAGGAAGGCTACTTTAGCCCTGGACAACGACGGTCTCGCTCATGGGTGCGGTCTCCTTCAGGACCTCTCTCTTGTCCGTACGCTCTTTGAGCAACCAGCGCGCAACAACAACGGTGGCACCCCCGAGGACAACCGTGTCCCCCTATGGTACTTCCCGCACTTCTTCAGCGAAAAGTACGGCCAGTGGCAGGCAGACGGCGTCATCAAGGCCATGCTTCCCTCTGTGGACAAAATCAACCAGGCCCTTTGTGCGCACGAGGGTATAGGCATGTGCGTGGAACCGGTCAGGTCGCAGTGCTACAACACTTACGCCCACGACACCCGCGCTTCGGCGAGACTGCACGTAGCGTAGCGGGGCATGCTGACCGCCACCATCGGAGGTGCATGGGAGGGCAACCAGAAGGGCGCGAGGACCGCCAAGAATCTCTTCAATCAGGCAAATTGGAGCCTGCCTCATAAGCGGCTGCAGGCCCAGACGGACAAGGTGGCCAAGACGTTCCTCCGCCTGGAAGAAGAGTTCGTCTTCCACGTCACTCGCTTCGCCGACCAACATCAAACCGGGCGTGGGTTCTTTGTCGAAGCCATTAAACCCATCATCGATGCGGGCAAACGGAGCGAGGTGCTGAAAGACTTGAAAAAGACGACCGTGGTGTTTAAACCTCAGGTGAGTTCACCACCTTATCCGACGACGTTTCCCATCGACAACACTCCATCAGATTTGGCCTCGCATGTACTCGGTCACCACGTATCCGGTGACGTGCCTCATTCAGTCGTTATGGGACACGCACCTCAGGGGAGATCTTCAGCAACGCGTTTCCATCCGCGATCTCGCCCCGACCGGCACCCCTTCAATGGAAGCCATGCGCATAACCCCGATGCCTTTCTACTTGGAGTGGATCGCCGTTCTGGAGCGCTGCCTTAACTTTGCTTACACCGGCGCAGCAAAGGTCATCTGCTACAAGCTCATGAACCAGCTGTGGGCCGGCCGCGCTTTACGCGATGGGCTCATGCCCGTCTTATGGTCGGGAATCTTCCTACTCAACGACCTTAGCCAGCCGAGGATGAACATCATGAACTGGCCCGTAGAAGGCGACGGCAATCGTCCTTTGGTCGCGTCTCAAAGGTCGCTCATGATCACGTACAGCAAGGCCCACTTCCTAGTACGTCCTCCGACGAAGGGCTTTCCGGCATCGTTGTTGATTCTTTGAGTAGAAATATTGGACGCACCTCATGATCGTCAGGGTTGCCAGTAGGCCGCCTGTCTCCACCGACGCCGCCAAGTCCAAACGCGCACGTCTGCGTGACATTGCGCTGCTAGCCGTCGACGCCTACATTCGCGACGTCCGTGAGCTTGTGGACGAGGAGCTTGGGGCCATCCTCGACGGTCTCAATTGCCAGGAGGGATCTGTCGAAGAGTCAAACATGAAGCTGCGACGACGGACGTTAAAAGAGTGGCAAGAACTCTCCGAACCGCTTGCGTGGGGCCCCCGGGGAGAGACTTACATGAAGGTCGTCCGCATGGTCAGCGATAATGAGGACGCCATGCCGCAGGGATTGCCGGTCTCGAGCACCGACAAGTGTTCTCTGGAAGACTTTGTGCAGCGTATCTTCAACATGGGAACCAAGACGACACTCCGGTCCGTCCAGGCTCCACTGGTGCGCCAAGGCGCCGCATGGCCCGTCCTTTCTATGGTCATCCGCGAGTGCGAGAAACGACTGGGCGAGCCTTCCGACGCGACCTCAGCGACCATCTGTGATATCCTCGTCGCCGCCTTCAAGGACCGCAAAGTGGAGTACGTACCTGACAGGACAGGGACCGGGCCCAACCCGATGATCAAGGCTTGGACGATCCTCAGCCTGGCGCACGGCGAACGAACGGCGCACATGGAAAGAGATCTTCAAAACCCCCGCGAGCGACTCTTGTACGAGCTCTCCCAGCACGCACATGAGATGAGCCAGATCGCTGTCAACGCCGATTGGCTCGCCACAAAGGTGACGATCGGCGAGTACCACAAGTATCTTTCCCGCACTGTCTGCCCCACCGACTACCACCGCGACCCAAAAGATGATTTATCGCCTGCCGTCCGAGAAGTGTACGACTGGGCCGACGGTTTATTACGCACCGATTACCGGATGTGGAAGTGTCAGCTCGTGATCACGCTCGCTTTCCTCGTGTCCAAAGTCCTGCCAAATGTCCATTTTCCATCCAAAGATACGCTCTCAGACATCAAGACGCAGCTTAACACGGTACCGTCCAACGACCAAGAGAGGGCGATCCCCATCATCCGCAAAATCAGCTTCACGTCCAAGCCCGTCGGCGGAGCGAAAGATCAGAAGACGTACTTTACCATTACGGCGATTGTCATCCTCGCCCTCATCGTCTCCGACTCTCCGCTTAGGGTTAGACTCGAGGCGCAAGGTAAGATGGACCCCAATTGGGCGTCCAAGCACCGTGAGTTACCATCCGACGTACCTGAGAGTGCGTACTCACCCCGTTCCAGGAGCCAAGGCAATTTCGATCCCCACCCTAATCCGTCTCGGCGTGTTGAAAGGGCACGGCCTAGGGCTCTTGCATGCCGCCAAATGGGGCCAGTGGAACGTTCGAGAGGATAGAGACTTGCGCACCTGGTGGGATGACATCGTCCACTCGCTCCAACACCCCCCTCACGGTCCATACCATCTCGTCGCCAAGATCTTCGGTGCCAAGGAAGCAGAACGTCTGGTTGGGTTGGGACAGTTTCCCGGTCTAGATGTCATCGGAGGTCATGGAGTCTCACTAGGTGGATGCGTCGTCGGTGCCAGCCATTCCCTCACCAAGCGTCGGCGAGGCAACGGCACCAGCGGATCCAACGAGGACGAGGACGACGCAGACGAGGGAGAGGTTCAGAGGAGAGAGAAGAGAAGGACGTGAGTAGACGCCGATATCCTGCGCCCAAATACGCGAATACTGTTACGTGCGCGAATACTGTTACGTGGCACCCTTCTACCATAAAAGATACCGCTTGTTCTGGCGTCAGTTATGCGGGCTGGGTCCAAGCGTGTGAATGCCGTCACCGTCCAGCCCATTTCCGTCCGGTGAGAACGTTCCCAGCAGCAAAACAAGACTTCATGTTCGGGGCTGATACATATTACTGACCGATGTCTCGCAGTGCATCATCATACGTCTGCCTCGGTATTGTGCTGGTTTGGTCTCCTCACTCAGCCGCCCGACACTCTACGGCGAGTCATGAAGCAGGAACGGGTAACGGTCCAGTATTCTACCCAAACATCCCCAATAAAAGATGTTGACTGTGCCATCGGTACAGCCTCCACAATGCCGGATCGCAATTGGGAAGCTCGATGAGATAGCCTGCAATATGCATCTCCGAGAAAGAATACACATATGATCTCAATGCTCATTCCCCACCTTTGATCGTGTTTTGTGCGGGAATTCATGTATGTCCAACACGCGAGAGGCCCACGACACAAGTTGTGCCAGTGCCGGAATTTACCCAAGCGTTACGGCGCTCAAACACCTCGCGTTCGGGCGTATGGACCGAAGTTCCGGAAAACCTTACTCTCCCCTCGCGAGTAAGGGTTGCCGGAGCCCGGTCCGTACTCCGACCTCTACGCCCCCTCGCCTCCCTCTCACCCCGTCTCCCGCCTCTTAGCCACCCCTGCCTCCCATCCTCCCCAAACTCACCTTTCAGTTCACTCGCCGCGCAAATATACCCCCCGGCCTTGCTCTTCTCATTACGCCGTTCTCTCCCTCAATCCAACATCCATCCCTCTCAGGCAGGTCCCGTCACGTCTGGTATGCTTGCGCCGTGCTCTCCTCAGCTTACACTGTATTTGTATTTCGTACCACGCGGCATAAATTAAATTTAGCCCCTCAGAACCAGACATATATTAACGACACTACTTACTTCTCCTCATCCGCCGTCGGTCCTCCTTCGTCCCATTGTAATACATCCCGTTAAACATGACCTAGCGCGTGCCGGTCGCACCGCAACACCTGCGCCTCGATGTGGAAGTTATTTACAAGACCGCCCATCGCTTTGCTCAGCGTGAACGCCACCGGGCGGCCGGTACCGTCCTCACGGTGCGCTGCGAAACGGGTGCAGAGGAAGCAGTCCATGGAGGGGTTAAAAAGAAGGAGCCAATTTGGCCAAGTCCTCCACTACGCGCTTTGAGCGCGCGGTATGTATACATCTTAGAAAGCATCATGGACCAGTGTGCCGGACATATTTGCAGCGAGCGGGCACCATCTTCCTATGAAGTAGGAACCCCGAACCAAGGGGCTTGAATTCGCCGGACCCCAAACCCTAACCCGAGGACCACCCCATCCGATGGCTCTGGGAGGCGCCAGATCGGTGCAGTTCGTTTCAACCCATTCCGTTTCCATCTGGACCGCCTAGGACCCTTGCGGTCGCCAGCCTCGCGCAGTGAAAAACCTCCCCGTGGTTTTTTTTTTTTTTTTTTTTTCTGAAAATAAAGTGGACGCTGCACCACCCCTCCCTCTTTTTTGTTTGTTGACCGTGGGAATAAACCAAGGGCCCAGAGGGGCTTCTTGGGATAGCCATCACGTCGTACTCCTGCAGACAGCCGTGCGATACTCCCCGCATTTGGATGGCTCCCCCTTTGTTTTCATCGTATCTTGCCCGTTTTATATTTGAATTGACTTTAATTTTTTTCACACATTTATTTTGTTTTAGGGTTAAATTTTAAAATATAAGTGAAAACAAAAACAAAACAAAAAAACTTCAATAACAGACACTTATTTATATTTAATTTCTGTTTGGGGTAAGAAAAGATTTTTCTGATATTAGCCCCCTTTGCTGTCTGTAGGAAGTGGAGTTGTTTTGAGACAAAAAGGTCAAATTTAGTCGTTTTAGATCATAGAAAGTGGTGGAGGACTGAGGGAGAGATGGAAGGAAACAGCGGTTGGTGGGTAATTTTGTGCAGGGGTGGAACAGGGCTATGTTAGGAACAGACCAGCCGCTGAACCAGCTACGCCAAAAGGGCGCAATGTTAAGCTTGGCTTGACACTTGGCTGGTACTATATATGTAGTTCAACTCTGCCTGAACACCTGTTCATGACAGGCTATGCACCAATTTCCAGAGGCAAACACGTTATGCCTGTGCTACACAAACAGTGCTGTTATATAGCCGATAGACTGTGCCACCAAACAAACAAACAAAAAGGAGTGGCTCACTGATGGGACACACAGGTGGTGACAACAAAAAACAGTGGATAGGTGCCTAAACTAACTAGAAGGCGCAGTAGGGCAGGGGCTGTTTAAGCTGCCTACCGGTGGAAGAGAGGGATAAACAGAAGACAGAATCTAAGGTTTATAGTCCCCCACATCAGACAGCCTTATATACTACATGGCAATGGTGCACAGACCATCCTGAGTTTAGGGGCAGGTTCCAGAACCTGTTGCAGGTGAGGATCCAATCTAAAGGAAAGAGATAAGATAACAAGAAAGATAAGATAACCTTGTCCTAATAAGATGGTGACTGAAATTGGAATAACCCCACACCAGGTCTTGGTACTAACCCCTAGGCAAACCGAAAGGCAAACATTGGTGCAACTAAATGTGGTGCAAAAAAATGTGACAAGTGCATCTTCCACTCTTTCTCCTATATGTCTCATATTTCTCCACCATTCTTATATCAATGTAGGTATATTAGAAAGCTGTAATCTAGAGTGTTCCAATGGAATAATACATAAGTTTATTGATTTAATACCATATACCTATTATTAATGTACACTGATAAGGATTTGTTATAAACACTTCCATTCGGCGCCCCTTACCCCCAGTGCCTGAAGTTTCCTTTTTTGGACTGTTTACTTCTCACGTCGTTCCTATTGTCCTCCGTTACATTGTAACCTGTCTTTTGTCCTTTAGTATGATGGCTTCCATTGTCTCGCTGTCACTTATTGTACTTACGGCCATTGTTTCCATTGTCGCTATTGTACTTACATCCATTGTCTTCCCTTGTTCTCTCATGAGCTACCTATTGTCCGCTCATTCCATTGTTGTGTACATGTATATAAGACCTGTACTTTGCTACCTGGAGACCTCAGTTTCGACCTCTTGTCTCCAAGTAAGCCTTAACTGTATTTCGCTCATAGTATACTTCACTCAATACATCTTGTCTCCAGCCCTAACCATCGAGCTTTGCTTCGCTCTTGCTGCTGCACAAGTGCTCGTTGGCCCTCCTGCTCTTGTTCTTGTGCGTAACCCCGATCCTTACTAGATGATTATTCATAACAGGATTTTCTGCATTCACAGAGCATCTAATAAGGGACTTGAAGCTGGATTCTAAAACAGGATAGTACAAAGTATCTACTACAAAAAAAAAAGTGCCCAGATTACTTGTGTGGAACCCTATAAGATATGCCTAACAATACAAAGGCTTACTTTAAATAAAGGAAATACAATATCGAAGGGACCAAACAAAGCCATAACCTGTTATTTGGTATATATATCACACAGTAGTATAGTATATAATGTGTACAAGGTTTCATGGTGATCTGACTATTGGTTGCTGAGATATTGAGGCATCATTAATATGGAAGAAAGGGGAAGGAGAGGGGTAAGGTAAAGCGGTCTGATTGAAGTGTATAATATACTATTAGAAAGCTCTAATTTACCTCTTTCCTAAAGTACAAAGGGCTTAGTGATAGCCCAAGTGGTTGCCAAAATATAGGCATGCCCAAAATACCTGTTGGCTAAACAGTACAGGTTACCCCCAATTGGTGTCAGGCTATGATGTCCCAAACAAACTATATACCCAATATACCACTATTAGTGCCTACTATCCACAAAACAAATGAAGGGAAAAGCCCATGAAATGACCAAAATACAGTACCCTTTTCTCCCCAGCACTGTAGAGACTATATCAATAGTTGTAGTTGATGGATCTTGGCGCTTTTTATGCCATTTGATGCTCCCTATCCATATATACATACTGCAAAAGGAACCAAGTCAATAGCTATAGTATTGAGCCCACAATAGAGCCAGACATTTAGGGTTTTCTGGTGCCCACCTGCCCTCCAACCACCCGCTTACCATTTGAGGAAGCCAGATGACAAAAACACCCAAAAGCACTCATTAGATCTACCAGATCAAGTGCCCAATTGATTAGATTAAGCCAGCACAGCTTGATTTAAAAAAACAAAAAGTGCTCTCAAGTAAATTACAAATTAGATTAGTAAAAAAGATCACAGATAAGCCAAAAAATTAAAAAAAAATTGTCTTTGTTCTACTGATCAGGTTGTCCAGTAATTACTGACAATAGGCCAGTTTTTAGATTATTTATTACATAGTGGCCATAATAGACATTGTACTTTTACCACTATTGTGGTATATTGTACTGCAAGAAGGGAAACCACATATGCTCTGGTGGTTATAGTGTTCATCTCACTACTTAGCAATTTTAGTATTCTGTTTTGAACTGTATACTTGAATAAATTCTGGCAATGTGACCAGGTGAGTCTTATATTGCAAATATAATGCAAAGTGGCCTTAACTACTGTGACATCTCTCATGTTCCAACCTCTGTGCTGTTTAACCTAGATAAATATGGGTCTGGAATATTGATCTGAGAGGTGAAAAGCTGTCAACCACTTCTATAATAAAATGTCAGAGTCTACACCCATATTTTAGACTTAGGCTGTTATCTCTGTAGTCTATAGTAGTCAGAACCCCCCTAGTGTGTAATACCACCCTAAGCCACATGAGTATCTCTATATATCACTATTAGCATTGCCTCACTGATATACTGATATTATATTAGGGGATGACAAGGTTATTAAATGACCCCACATTCTTTCCAGATTTGTAGTCAGAACAAGTTTTTAGAGTTTTTACACAACTAAATACCTTATTAGTAGTGAATTACTTCTGTGTACCAAAGATTTTTGTAAATCACATTTTCTTTTATACAGAATTGTTTTTTGTACATTACAATATTCTGTCCACCTCTTATTACTATGCTTTCAGCCGTGTCTTACCAAGTCTAGTAGCACTAGTACTTATGTCTAGGAAAACTAGAATTAACAACTACTTACCTTTTTGTGCTATATCGTAAATTTTGGCAAAATAATTTAGTTAACTTTCAATAAAGTGATTTACCTGTTACTTTTCACCTGGTCTTGGATTGAATTTTGGATATGTATTATACAGTGGTGTCTCCAAAAGTAAAGTTAGTAGCAGTAGTGTGTTAGCAGAGTACTGTTAGAAACAGCACCTTAACTCTAAAATAAACGTAAAATAAACATTGTTTATTAAGTGCCCAAAGCAAAGTCCACCTGAAAGCTGTTTTGTTTATACTTACAAGGAATGATTAGGGTTAGGGTGCACTACAGGGTTAGGGTTAGGGTTAAGAGTCGCCTGTTCTATTATCTCAGATATCCTAACCCTACATTACTTGGGGGTTAGGGTTAGGGTTACCTGCTTCTACTATCTCAGATAATTTTAACCCTACATTACTTAGTTTGAGTTGGATTCAAACCCACTGGACACTAGACTTTTTACTAATAGAAGTTATACATATTCATATATTGGGTTTGTTATAGCCGATACACTATGTTACCTAACAAACAAACAAAGGGCTCACTGGTGGGACACATAGATGGTGATAACAGAAAGTGGAGGTCAGGCAAAGTTAAGGGTATAAAATACCCTCAAGGGTTTTGGAGGGTGTCACACAAGGGTTAGGGTGAAGGGTTGCATCCATCTGGCCAACCTGTGGCAGACCTATGACCCCTGTGATGGGTACAGCCACGTTTTATAAGCACCCAGAGTTTTGAAATATCTTGTCCATAGATGGAGCCCTGTGTTAGGAACAGACCAGCTGCTGAACCAGCTACGCCAAAAGGGCGCAATGTCAAGCTTGGTTTGACACTTGGCTGGTACTATATATGTAGTTCAACTTTACCCGAACACCTGTTCGTGACACCCTGTGCCTACAGGGACAAATTTTCTTATGCCAGTCTTGGCCTTCGTGTTTGATACACATCCGATAAATGTAGTTAAGGCTGAATATAGGTTCAGGTTATGTCATAGATCAACCTGGCCTGACCTGCAAAAAATTCTGTAGGTTTAGGATCTGTAGGTTTAGGTACCTACTATACGAATCAGCTGTGAATCTGAATTAAGCTTTTGAAAAAATTTGACCTGTTGTAGGTCACCTAATGTAACCTATGGATAGACTTTGTGTCTAAGACAGCCCAAATGTAGGAAGAAAATTTGAATATATTTAAGTTATATATATAGTCAATGCTTTATCTCTTTCATAAAGTAGTTACAAAGCCAGTTTTTTTTACCTTGTCTAGTATCATAACACTCTAAACCATACTAATTTGAATGCACATATATACTAATAATATATACACTCTTAAAATGTTCTTTTACTATATTTTTATAGCCACTTTTGCTAAAAATGTTACTGTACCCCATCCCACTTCACTTAGTAGTACAAGTAAGGACAGCTATCTTACAATGTTTTCCTATTCAGGTAAGTACTTGAATAATATAAAGTCGTGATGTCATAGGTACAGATTAACATAGAACTGCTTACAATGGTCCAGAACATTCTCCGATGTCCAAGAATGGTCAATACTCTTACTCCAGACTGGAATCAAATAGGAAATAGTGGGGGGTAAGGGGTTGACTAAAGGGTATGACTTTCTAACCCTTACCCTTACCTTTACATACACTTACCCTCCTACTTTTAGGGGTTTTGAGTAAAACTAGTACTAGATAGGTAAAATATATGTTTTACATAGTGTATACTTGTGTTTTATACTAGTATGTATGTAGATTATAGCATATAAAGTGATATTAATGTACATACTGTAATGTACATTCTAACATATGTTACAACTGAGCGTCAAGTAAAGATCAGGGATATATACGAGACGAGCAGGGGCATCAACGAGCGCTTGTGCAGTGAGAGCGGAGCAAGGCTCGGCAGTCAGGCTGGAGACAAGTAAGTGTATTAAGCGAAGTATACTACAAGCAAAATACATTGGGGCTTATCTGGAGACAAGAGGTCGAAACTGAGGTCTCCAGGTAGCAAGGGACAGGTGCTATATATGTGGAATAACAAAGGGATATGCGAACAATGGGTAACTGTGAGCATGGGAAAATAAGGGATAATAAGGGATCTGGGACAATAGCGACAAAGGGAACAATGGGAGCTATTGTACTAGGATACAAGGGACGGGTTTACAATACAATGGAGAACTGTAGGTACGACATAGGTAGTAAACAGTCTGAATAGAAACTGACTCTAGATGTAAGTAGATGAAAATGGGATGTTCGTAACATTGGCAGCCAAGAGAGGACATCTGTCAGTGGTACCTGAGAAAGGACTGCTTTAACACATCCGAGAGTGTGGAGAACACGAGCAGGAAGTGGCAGAGGCCTTTAGCAAGCTCGAGAGTCTAGGACCAGCACGGCTTCAGAACAACTTGGTGGACTGGAATACAGAACAAGGCCTACTGCTCTATTACGGCCGAGTTTACGTCCCCAATGATGATGCCCTACATGCTGAGATTGTACGCCTCCATCATGACCTTCCGCCTGCGGGGCACCCAGGGCAAGCTAAGACGTTGGAGTTGGTCACTCATAACTACTGGTGGCCGGGCATGGGCAAGTTTATCAAGGACTACGTTAATACCTGTGACAATTGCCGATATGGTAAATCATGGCACAGTAAACCACATGGCCCGCTACAGCCCAACGAGATCCCTGACGGCCCAGGACAGGTGGTTACCTGCGACTTCATCACTGGTCTACCCAACGTTGATGGGTTTAATGCAATCCAGCTTATCGTCGACCGACATGGGAAGATGATCCACCTCATTCCCTGCACGGAGAAGATCGATGCCGAGAGAGCTGCACAGAACTTCATTAGAGAACACTTCTGCCTTCATGGGCTACCGCGCAAGATCATCTCCAACTGTGGACCTCAGTTTTTGAGCAAAATCTTCTGCGCAATCCTCAAAGGCTTGAGAATCGAAAGTGCAATGTCTACTGTATACCACCCTTAGACCGATGGGCAGTCAGAACAATGGAACCAGAAAATAGAAGCATACCTACGGATGTACTGTTCTCGACACTGTGATGACTGGGTTAAATGGCTACCAATTGCAGAATTCGCCTTCAACTTGCACAAGCACTCATCAACTGGGTACTCGCTGTTCTACCTCATGTATGGCTTCGAACCCCAATTCCACATCCCGATGTTGTCAACTACGGTACCTACAGCGGACAAACAACGGGAGGAGTTGCGGCAGGCGAGGGAGGATGCAACGGCAGTATTGACTCTTATGGCAGAATGAATGAAAGAGCATTATGACCGCTATGTGCGGGACACTCCAGAGTTCAAGGAAGGCCAAAAGGTGTGGCTTGACACGAGGAACTTTTGTGTTCCAGGAGTATCAAGGAAACTAGTCAACTGATATGCAGGTCCATACCAGGTCACACGCAAAGTGGGCAACCTTGCCTACGAGCTCAAGCTTCCGAAGGACCTTGTGATCCATCCCGTCTTCCATGTGTCACTCCTACTACCACACAAGGAGAGCCAACTCTCAGGTCAACATCCACCGGAACCAGCTGCGATTGAAGTGGAGGGAGAGGAGGAATATGAAGTAGAGAACGTGTTGAACTCACGGTGGTACGGGCGGTGGAAGAAACTGCAGTACTTTGTACACTGGAAGGGTTGGGGTCCAGAACATGACAGCTGGGAAGACACCGCGGACATTGCCAATGCACCACAACTTGTACAACAATTCCACTCCACACATCCTGTAGCCCCAGGCCCGCTCAATGGCAAGACTCGATTGTGAGGACACGATTCTTAGGAGGGGGGTACTGTTATGAACACCCCATTTTCATCTACTTACATCGAGAGTCAGTTTCTATTCGGACTGTTTACTACCTATGTCGTACCTACAGTTCTCCATTGTATTGTAAACCCGTCCCTTGTATCCTAGTACAATAGCTCCCATTGTTCCCTTTGTCGCTATTGTCCCAGATCCCTTATTATCCCTTATTTTCCCACGCTCACAGTTACCCATTGTTCGCATATCCCTTTGTTATTCCACATATATAGCACCTGTCCCTTGCTACCTGGAGACCTCAGTTTCGACCTCTTGTCTCCAGGTAAGCCCCAATGTATTTCACTTGTAGTATACTTCGCTTAATACACTTACTTGTCTCCAGCCTGACTGTCGAGCCTTGCTCTGCTCTTGCTGCACAAGCGCTCATCGACGCCCCTGCTCATCTCGTACATATCCCTGATCTTTACTCGACGCTCAGTCGTAACAGGATACGTGAACAATGGGTAACTGTGAGTGTGGGAAAATAAGGAATAACAAGGGATCCAGGACAATAGCGACAAAGGGAACAATGGAAGCTATTGTCCTAAGATGCAAGGGACGGGTTTACAATACAATGGAGAACTATAGGTACGACATAGGTAGTAAACAGTCCGAATAGAAACCGACTCTAGGTGTAAAGAAATAAAAATGGGGCATTCGTAACAACATAGTTGCTGTTACCCTCCATATAGTATTTCAAATATAACTGTAGCTATACTTCTGACCCTTGACTCGAGGGTTGGGGGGTCAAAGAAAGTGACCCCTACCCCTACCCTTGCATACCCTACCCCCCAACCCCTAGGGTTTTTTGTGCCCTCTGCTATTCCCTAGAATCAAATGGCAACTATGAACAATCTGGCTAAGCCAGATAATAAACACCCGATGATGATAGTTTTGACTTAAATGTGAAACTTTAAACATGCCTGTGTCTAAGTCCGGTTCAGCGTGGAACGGCGTAAACCACTCCATAAAAGCAACCAGCCCATGGTACTCTCAACTATAGTGTTCAGAAATGTGGAAGATCGTTTGAACACAAGCAACACAAAGACCTGGAGATACAGTTATCAGAACAACTCTGACTTGGAGGCAGTGAGTGTTAGGATTATACAAGTACAAAACTTGAAGTGGGTCATACAAGGTTGCATTCGGAGGCACTTCCTGGACAAGAACAGTGTCAAAATGTGCTGGTGTTGCTCAGATAAGGCCACAAGTGGGTTGCACAGTAACTACACAGATGATGTCCTTGACAGGCACTGGAGAGACTTGATGATGTGGCGGCAGGTACACATGTATGTGCTTGTATACTGAGAAGTGAATGTGTCGAAAAAACTGCTGTATAGGAACAGAGAGGGTGCAGAATGATGTCTTGAGGCACAGAAAGTCGATGAGCATGCAAATAAAGTCTGTGCAGCCAAACTTATGCACAAATCTATGCACAAACGTTTCCGGTAGGCCAGGTATCTTGGCAAAGATGTAAGGTGGCAACATGTCAGACTCTTTAGCCATGGTACAATTGCCACCTTCTTTCTTATTGCCATTCTTGGGTTTGGGAACGAGAATGGTAGAGGTTCTAAGGGGCTCGGCCCATGCAAGATATGAATAGAAGTAACTTACTGCCTCCTGATGATGCAACCACACTGTCACAGCTGATGGACTGTGCCACCAAACAAACAAGCAGAGGGCTCACTAATGGAGGCACAAGTGGTGACAACAGAAAACAGTGGATAGATTGTCTAGACTAGAAGACGCAGTGGGGCAGAGGCTGTTAAGCTACCTACAGTGGAAGGGAGGGATGAACAGAAGACAGAATCTAAGGTTCATGGCCCCACATCACAGCCTTTATATACTACATGGCAATGGCGCACAGACCGCCCTGAGTTTAGGGCAGGTCCTGGAACCTGTTGCAGGTGAGGATCCAATCTAAAGAAAGAGATAAGATAATGAGAAAAATAAGATAACCTTGTCCTGATAAGATAGTGACCAAATTGGGATAACCCCATGCTAGAGTTTTGGTGCTAACCCGGGACAAACGGAGGGTAAACGTTGGTACAACTAAATGTGGTGCGAAAAACCGTGACACTACCCCCTCTCTAAGACGTGAGCTCCAGTGAAGTGTTCAAACCATATTTGTTGATTAAACTGCTGGTGTACCAGCCATGGATTGGTAAGCGAGATGGGCTGAGGTGCATCTGGGTGGTCAGCATAGAACTTATCTAGTAGTTCTTTGCAGTGTTTGACATTTCATACGGGCTTCTAAGTTGCATCACTGACATCATACTCTTCCCATTTGACCAGGTACTGGACATATCCTCAGTGGGTTCTCAAGTCAATACTCATTATGTCATTTGACTTCAATGGGGTCTGGCTTGGCTGGGTTTCGATCACTGATCTCATCCTCGTGGTAAAGAATGAGCTTTGAGGCATAGAAAATGGGATGGACCTTGTTCTGGTGTGGTAACTGGAGTCAGAAATCTGCTGGCCCTATCTGTTCGAGGATGTCATAAGGCCCAAAGTTTTTGGCTGCTAGTTTGGTGGAGGACTGCTTGATCTTGAAGTCTTTTTCCTTAAGAAGCACTTTGTCCCCAACCTTAAATGGTAGCTCACTTTTGTGTTGATCGTAGTACCACTTCATTCGTTCAGTGGCAAGGGCTAGTGAGGACTGTGCCTGTTCTCAGGCTTCAGTACGGTTTTTGAAGACTTCTTTAAGGCTTGGGAATTCTAGGTCCTCATGCAAGTCTGGAGCCATTCTGGGGTGGTAGCCATACTCGATGAAGAAAGGGAAGGGGCCCATGGACTCATGTGTAGCATTGTTGTATGCAAACTCCACAGTGGCTAGTAGGGTAGTCCAGTCATCAGGTCAGTGTTCAGTGAATATCCATAGATACTGTTCCAGTGACTGGTTGACTCATTTGGTCTGCCCATCAGTCTGAAGGTGGTATGCTGTCAACATTGAGGCTCATATACCAAGCTTTTTACAAAACTCCTTGAAAAGCACACTTGCAAACTGTGTTCCCCTATCTGAGATGATCTGTTAGGGAAGTCCGTGTAGCTTTAGAATTTGTTTGTATATCAGCTCGGCTGCGTCTGAGGCTGAGAAGTGATCATTGCATGCAAAGAAGTGGGGCCATTTGGATAGTCGGTCCACCACAACAGCAATAGCTGTATACGTGTTGCCATGTCTGTCATAGGACTCGGGAAGCTGAGTGATGAGGTCTATGCTCCAGACTTCCTATGGCCTGGCTGGTACATCGTTTGGCTGTAGTAGGCCGTATGGAGGGGTACGTGAGGCCTTGTTTCATTGGCAAGTATCACAACCTTTGACATACTTTTTGACATTGACAGTGATTCCTGGCCACCAGTAGTTGTAGGTGATTAACTCCTGTGTTTTCCATTGACCTGGGTGTCCAGCCAGTAGTATGTCATGGTGGAGCTTGAGTAGGTCTAGTTGCAGTTGTCTATCCTTTGGAATGTAAACCTTTTCTCTACAGAGGAGTAAACTGTTCTCAAAGTTCCACTCCTATAGTGCTTTTCCAAACTCCCGGGGGCCGCTGTTGAGCAGTGACTTATAATCCTTGGTTATTGTGTCATCCTCCAGTGCCTTCTTAATCCTTTCCAGTAATTGTCCATTGTCAACTTCTGAAGCATGGCCTGGTTGTATTGCCTTGAGAGTTAAAAACTCCAGTTTCAACAGGGTTTGTCCAATGTTGTCACTGTTTACCCCCTTTTCATGATCTGGCCTCCTGGACTGAGGGTCCACACGAAGCATTGTCTTTCTGGGGCAATGTTACAGATGGAAATCAAAACATGAGAGGAAGAGGCTTCAATGTGCTTGTTGTCGAGTCAACTTCTGGGCTTGTCAGAAGTAGGTCAGGTTGAGTGTTAGGAACAGACCAGCCGCTGAACCAGCTACGCCAAAAGGGTGCAATGTTAAGCTTGGCTTGACACTTGGCTGGTACTATATATGTAGTTCAACTCTGCCCGAACACCTGTTCGTGACATTGAGGTGGTCAGACCATATTTTGACCGGCATTGGGTGTCCCTCAAGGTAGTGTCGATATTCCTCTAGTGCTCATATGATTGCCAGCAGCTCCTTGTCATAGATCTCATAGTTGCGTTCATGTTCGTTTAGTGACTTAGAATAGAATACAACGGGGTGCCAAAGGTTGTCCTCTCCTAGTTGTTCTAGCATGGCACCTGTTGCAAAGTCAGATGAGTCTGTTTCTAGATGGAAGGGGGCCATGTTGATCATGATTCTCAGGATCGGGGCTGTTATGAAGGCTGTTTTGAGGGCTTGGAAGGCATTCTCCTGTTCCTTTTTCCACTTCCAAGGCAGTGTCCTTGCAGGTAAGTATTGTTAACGGCTGAGAAATCTTGGAGAAGTCCTTAACAAATTGTTGGTAGAAATTGGCCAGGCCTAGGAAAGCTTGTACATGCTTAACCTTAGACGGTGTTGGCCAGTTTTTAACACCTTTGACCTTGGCAGGATCTATAGTGATTGAATCCTTCGAGATGATGAGACCCAAAAACTTGACTGACGGCTGTTCAAACTTGCACTTTTCTGGCTTGACAAAGAGGTTGTTGGCTCGCAACTTCTCTAGAACCCGTTCTGTAAGTTGCTGGTGTAGGGTAAGATCGTCCGTAAAGATGAGGATGTCATCAATGTAGACAATGTCATGTCCTGTGGCAATCTCTTCCTTGAGAACCTCGTTCATCATGGCCTGAAAGGTGCTAGGTACATTGCAAAGCCCAAATGTCATTACCGTTGGTTCATAGAGGCCACAGTGGGTGATAAATGCAGCCTTTTCCTCATCACCCTCCCAAATACAGACATTGTTATATCCCCATCATAGATCTAATGAAGTAAAGATAGATGACTGGGAGAGACAGTCAATTAAGTCTGGTATCCGGAGAATAGGAAACTTGTCCTTCTTGGTAGCAGCATTAAGAGCACGATAGTCTTGTACAAGTCGTAAGCTTCCATCCTTCTTTTTAACAAAAAGCACTGGGGCTGCTGCTGGACTTTTTGACCATCGGATGTACCTCTTGGCTTCTTGTTCATCAATCCAGCCATCCAGCGAATTCCATTTTTGGGGGTTTAGAGGGTATAACTTGGCCAGTCTTGGTAGTGTTGCACCTTCTGCTAGTTTGATTGGATGGTCATAAGCCTTGCGTGTCAGCATACGTTCTGATGCTGTTTTGAAGAAGACATCACCATACTGGTAATAGTGTGCTGGGACATGATTGGACCAGTATTCTCGGTCTTGCTGTCCTCGTGTTTCCTCTTTCTCCTCCATAACTCGAGCTCGTAGAACTCGGGCATCCAGATCATCCGAAAACTCCATCCAATGCACAAACTGGTCAGCATCACCCCAGGGCTCAGGGTTAAGCTGTCCGTAATGGTCTTGTGCAAACTCCTCTAGGCGGGGCTCCTCGATGGCCTGTACCTCCTCTTCTTGGACTTGCAATTGTTCTGGGTGACAAGTGTCTGGACACTGGGTAAATTCCAGTTGACTTCGGGGTTGTGCTCCCTTAGGAACGTCATTCCAATAATGATATCCCAATTCCCAATATCTGTAACTAGGAAGGACTGCCAACTAGTGTGCTTCCCGATAGTAACCATGCAGTGCACATAGTGGGTAATAAGACCCTTCTTGTTCTCCGTGGCATCCGCATTAAACACCCTTATTTTTCTAGATAGTTGTCTTAGTTCCAAGCCATGTTCCTGGACAAACCGATAATGCACAAAACTTGAGTAGGCTCCACAGTCTACTAAGCCTTCTGTCTGGATTTCACGTATCCCTTGCTTAAGAGTGAGCTTTAGATCAAGCAATTGTTTTAGCCTGCAAGATGAGGCGAAATATATATAACGCGATCTAGGTACAAAAGACTCCTCTAAGTGGTTTACGCTATGAGTACATATGAATCGGATGTTACAACCAGACTCCGTTACATCTGTTGGAGAAAATCCTGCTCGTCGGTCTCGACCAGTCTTGATGTTATTGAGTACGGTGATGTTCTGCTTGTAGACATGGAGGAATGAATTCACCTCAAACTTCCCCATATTATATAGGACCTGTTGGTAGTCTTCAATGGCTGCATAAATTTGGAAAACATGTGATGAGGCCAAATAGCAAGAGCGAGGGCAAGACTGATGTACCACGGTGGAGACAAGCACCAACATCGCTGCCGGAATCTTCTTCTCCTCCGGGTTTTCAGGGTCTGAAGATGTAAAATGTGGTATAATACAGAACCCAAAGCCGTTCTTCTTGCTAAAAAAAGTGTCACTAAGCATGTCTTCAAAGATTGGGAGGTTGAACGCCTCTTCGCCAACAACAGTGCAATCCTTGAAAGTCTTAGTTAGCATAGCAGAGCAGTTTAGAGAACATGATACGTACCACATAGCTGTGCGGGAAAATGTATGCCATGCTGTCAAGAAGCCATCCAACTTTCTCCAAGTCCCCAACTGTTAAGCCATAAACCATCTTCACTTGATGTTGGCACGCCTTCTTCACCTTCCCACGGATGAGATTGACGCGCTGGCTGGCCTAACGCAACATTACAAACCAAACATGAAGCAGCAACTGAGACTTACAATTGTACAGAGCTTCCTGTAGTAGAACTCATCAGTCTCTTTGTTGCTCTTCAGCTTCTTGGCCATGTCATTATATCCTAAAGTGTTATGAATGCTTCCATTTGGTGCTGTTTACCCAGCGCCTGAGTTTCCTTTTTTGGACTGTTTACTTCTCACGTCGTTCCTATTGTCCTCCGTTGTATTGTAACCTGTCCTTTGTCCTGCAGTACAATAGCTTCCATTGTCTCACTGTCGCTATTGTACTTACATCCATTGTTTTTCTCTGTTCTCTCGCGACCCTAGTTACCTATTGTCCGCTCGTTCCATTGTTGCGTACATGTATATAAGACCTGTACTTTGCTATCTGGAGACCTCAGTTTTGACCTTCTGTCTCCAGGTAAGCCTCGCTGTATTTCATTTGTAGTATACTTCACTCAATACATCTTGTCTCCAGCTCTGACCGTCAAGCTTTGCTCCCCTCTTGCTGCACAAGTGCTCGTCGGCGCTTCTGCTCGTCTCGTGCGTATCCCTGATCCTTACTCGATGCTCAGTCATAACATTAGGTCGAAACTTCCTACACAAGCACCAGCGCAACATCCCCTTTCCTTGGAGTTTATACACGTTTATCACTTCCCTCTTGTACGGTACGCACATAGATCCTCTGTGTTGACCTAGCGTAGTGCGCGCTCTAGTCACACCATTGGACGTGGTCTTGATTCAACTCGAGGCTTGCCACTTTTAGTGGTACAGTGCACGGAAAGCTCCTAACCCAAGACCCCGGCACTGACAGAAGTGGTCCGCCTCACGGCGTGGGAGGCTAGAGAAAGGCGGCGAAACAAAGCTAAGGCAGAACTCCCCTGGGCTCGTGTCCCTGGAGGTTAAGACACAGCAATAGGCCGAGGAGGCAGAGCAGACAGTGTTAGATTGTGCACCTGCCGTTTGATTTCTGAACAGGAAGCGAGTTTCCCCACCCCTTACCAACTTCACCCCTGGGACACCGTGGCTTGTCAGAAGTCTGCACACATATTTCACCCGGCCGAGGTTCACGACGAACACTGGGACAAGGACCACAACAACTGGAGGGTCTGTGATCAGCAACCGTGCCCGCATAGAACCCGCACTATTCAGGAGAACCCGGCGGTTGTCGAAGCCATCGCTCCTCGACGTGCTACGATCAACAGCCAGAAGGAGTTAATCCTTGCACACATTGCTAATCCACCGCCACCCGCTCCAAGAGACCCAGACCATCCCCCAGTTCGTCAAGCAGCCGCTGTTGTAGCCAAGAACCCCTCATCTTGACCGGCCTCACATCCAACGTCAAGGCCACCCTCCCGTGTACCCTCATGACCTGTGAGTCGCAAACCCACTCCCACTGCAACCCTGTCCGGATCCCCTCATACTGGAGAAATCTCCCTTCCTGTTACATTAGAACTTGTTTGACAACATATTGCATCCTCGTCAGACCAATCGCCAGTCGCTTTGACCTCTAGACTCCCAAAGACCGAAAGGGAACTGGAGTCAGAAGAGCCAGAGGAACCAGTAGTCGAACCGAAGTCGGAACGAAAGACTGTTGTCCTCAACACCCCCTCAGAATCCTCATCCTCATCCTCATCGTCTCCCAGTAGGGCACCATCACCCGCACCAAGGGTTGCTCCAGCTATGACCACCCCCACGCCTGCACTGTTCGATATCTCCAAACTCCTCAACCAGCTTGCCCCATGAGAATACGATGGAAAATCCGCACAAGATGGCCTCCACTTTGTCACCTCAGCTCGGATTTATCATACCACTCTAACAGCTCAAGGTGTTGATGCGCAGATCTGTTGGGTCACGGTTCTCAACAAGCTAACGGAGGGAGCTGCTGTATGGGCTGGTCCGTTTATTGTCAAGGTCACCATGGGCACAATGCCCTGGACAGATTATGTGGTTTTTGAAACCGACTTCAAAGCACACTTCTGTGTGGCAGACGACAAACAAGCTGCCACTGCAGAACTCACCAAGTTGTGCAAGACCTCGCACAGGCTCGGCATGGTCAAGGACTAGACAACCGAGTTCAACGCCATCGCTGCCCGCACGGACTTCAGTGACTACGACAAGCATGAACACTATCGCACCGGCCTGCCCTCCAAGATCAAGGACATCTTTGCACAGGGAGCCCACAACATCGACAATGTCGAGAAGATCCAGAAGGTGGCCCTGTCAATCGATCAGGCCCTGGCCATGTGGGAAGAAGAACGGCCGAAGCAGTTTGGATGGAAGAAGAAGGGCGAAAAGGCAGCGGCTACAGGCACAAGTAGGAGGCCTTTCAAAGGTACCTGCTTCAACTGCGGTGAAGAAGGACACCGTTCGTTCCATTGTCCCAAGCCTAGGGTCAACAACCCGCAAACCGCATCATCATCGTCGGCCAGGACCGAGGAGATTAACACGCTGCGAGCACAGGTTAAGGCGATGGAGGAGAAAATTGCTGCCCTTACGGTGGCAGACAAGAAGGAGGGTTTTTGATTCGAGCCACATTGGACGCTGCACATGCTGACTCTTGTAGTAATAGTCGGTTTTCTGTACTAGGTTCATCGTTCGTGTATGAAGTGAATCATGATGGTCAACACTTTCACATACCAGTACGGTTAATCGGCAAGCAGCGGCATAAGGACATCGTAGCTATGGTAGATAGTGGAGCTACAACTAAGTTCTTACATAGATGTTTCGTAGTAGAGAATCATGTTACGACGAGGAAGTTGGCAAGGCCAATTCCTCTATACAACATTGACAGTACGGAGAACCGCGATAGGACAATTAGCGAGGTTGCCGTATTGGATATGGCGGTTGGAGACCACTGGGAGAAGGTGGTGTTTGTGGTGACAGACATTGAAGAGGAGGACATGATCATCGGCCTGGACTGGTTACACAAGCACAACCCTGAAGTAGATTGGGAACGTGGCTCACTGCGTCTATCGAGATGTTCAGAGACATGTCCAGCCAACCCGAAGGCATCCAAACCTGTTGAGACCAAAATGTGTGATATGGAGGTACGGCTTACGGCACGCCAAGGTTCTCGACGGGTGAGGAAGGTCAGGAAGGTTGGAAGGATACGTGTGGCCGTGATGGCAGAGGAGGATAGAGAAGATGAGGAATGGCCATGGCCGCCAGAATTCCTGCCACGGTGGGATGGAACTGAGGAGTCTCTTCTCAGCGCATGGGACAACGGACAACGCCTTTATGGTACTCCACAATTATTCGCTTCAGCGACGTACACATACTCTCAACAACTCGCTGAGCAAGAGTACCAGAAGAAGGAGGTTCGCCCTGTCGAGAAAATCGTACCGGAGCACTACCACGAGTACTTGCATGTGTTCTCAAAGGAAGCATCTGAACGCCTACCAGAACACGGGCCTTACGACCATGCAATTGAACTCGTACCGGACGCGAAAATGTTCCACTCCCGGGTGTATCCCCTATCACCAAGCGAACAAGTTGAGCTTGACAAGTTTCTTGCCGAGAATGTGGCCAAGGGCTATATTCAGGAGTCGAAGTCGCCGATGTCCTCACCGTTCTTCTTTGTCAAAAAGAAGGATGGCAGTCTGCGTCCAGTCCAGGACTATCGACAGCTGAACGAGATTACCATTAAGAACCGTTACCCGCTGCCGCTGCTTTCGGACCTGATGGATTGACTCAAGAAGGCCAAGTACTTTACGAAGCTTGACATCCGCTGGTGGTACAACAACGTGTGGGTCAAAGCTGGTGATGAGTGGAAGGCCGCGTTTGTGACCAACCGGGGACTGTTCGAACCAAATGTCATGTTCTTTGGGCTAGCCAATTCACCCAGCACATTCTCTGCACTTATGAACGACATCTTCAAGGACCTCATTGTCTTAGGCAAAGTCACTATCTATCTCGACGACATCCTCATTTTTACCAATGACATAGAGGAGCACCACACTCTGGTGCGAGAGGTCCTGAAATGGCTGAAGGAGAACGACTTGTTCTGTAAGCCGGAGAAGTGCGAGTTTGAACAGCCCAAGGTCAAATACCTCGGTGTTCTCGTTTCGGAGAACTGTGTGGAGATGGACCCTGTGAAGGTCAAGGGTATCGCAGACTGGCCAGTCCCTCAGAACGCCTCAGACGTACAGAAATTCCGTGGCTTTGCGAATTTCTACCGGTGGTTCATTAAGGACTTCAGTGCCATCTGTAAACCTTTGGATCGCCTCACGGGCAACACCGCATGGCAATGGGGAGAAGAGGAGCAGTCTGCCTTTGAGGAGCTCAAACATTGTTTCACCGAGAGCCCTATCCTGAGTATGTACGATCCAGACCACAACACTCGGGTTGAAGTCGACGCTTCAGGCTTCGCAATGGGTGCAGTTCTGTCTCAGGAGGGGGGAGGATGGTAAATGGCACCCCGTTGCCTTCCACTCCGAATTGATGAACGATGCGGAATGCAACTACGAGATCTACGACAAGGAGATGCTCGCTATCATCCGTGCCTTGCAAGCCTGGTGCCACTACCTCGAAGGACTACCCAGCGTGTTCGAGATCCAGTCAGACCACAAAAACCTCGAGTACTGGCGTACAGCACAGAACCTCACCCGTAGGCAGGCACGATGGGCTCTCTATTTGTCACGATTCGACTTTGTCATCTTACACAAACCTGGCACCTCCAACGGTAGGGCCGATGCACTGTCGCACAGGCCTGACCACCAGCGAGATGATGCAGACGACAATGTCGGACGTGTCCTGTTGCAACCCGAACATTTCCGAGTATTGGCAGCCAAGCGAGGGCACCTGTCAGTGGTCCCAGACAAGGCACTGCTTCGACACATCCGCGAGTGTGGAGATCGTGAGCAGGAGGTGGTGGAAGCACTTAGCAAACTTGACAGTCTTGGACCAGCGCGTCTCCAGAATGACTTGGTGGACTGGAACACTGAGCAAGGCCTGCTTCTCTATCGTGGCTGAGTCTATGTCCCCAAGGATGATGCACTGCGTGCTGAGATTGTACGCATCCACCATGACCTCCCACCGGCAGGACACCCGGAACAGGTGAAGACCATAGAGTTGGTTACTTGTAACTACTGGTGGCCGGGCATGGGCAAGTTTATTAAGGACTATGTGGACACCTGTGACACTTGCCGCCGTGGTAAAACATCACACACCAAACCGCATGGTCCTCTCCAGCCCAACGAGATCCCCGACGGCCCAGGCCAGGTAGTAACCTGCGACTTCATCACCGGACTGCCAGACGTAGATGGTTTCAACGCGCTGCAACTTATTGTTGATCGGCATGGAAAGATGATCCATCTTATTCCGTGCACCGAGGAGATCGACGCAGAAGGAGCTGCAGATAACTTCATCCGAGAACACTTCCGTCTGCATGGACTACCACGAAAGATCATTTCCGATCGTGGACCCCAGTTCTCAAGCAAGCTCTTCCGTGCGATCCTCAAAGGCCTCGGTATAGAAAGCGCAATGTCAACTGCCTATCATCCCCAGACAGATGGCCAATCGGAACGATGGAACCAGGAGATAGAGGCTTACTTACGAATGTACTGCTCTCGATGCCATGATGACTGGGTCAAGTGGCTGCCAATTGCAGAGTTTGCCTTTAACTCACACCAACACTCGTCGACGGGGTACTCGCCATTCTATCTGATGTACGGCTTTGAACCCCAGTTCCACATTCCGATGTTGTGTACAGCAGTGCCCACAGCAGACGAATGAAGAGAGGAGTTGCGGCAGGCAAGGGAGGATGCAACCGCTGCCTTGACTCTAACAGCCGAACAGATGAAGGAGCACTATGATCGCTACGTCTGCGAGGCCCCAGAGTTTAAGGAAGGACAGAAGGTGTGGCTCGACACGAGGAACTTCCGTGTTCCAGGAGTCTCGAGGAAACTGGTGGACCGGTATGCTGGACTGTACCAAGTCGAATGCAAGGTGGGCAACCTAGCTTATGAGCTCAGGCTCCCCAAGGACCTTGCACTCCACCCTGTATTTCATGTGTCGCTTTTACTACCACACAAGGAGAGTCGACTCCCTGGATGACACCCTCCAGAGCCACCCGCGATCGAAGTAGAAGGGGAGGAGGAGTATGAAGTGGAAGGTGTCCTAGAGTCATGGCGGTATGGGCGGTGGAAGAAACTGCAGTACCTCGTGCATTGGAAGGGTTGGGGCCCAGAGCATGACAGTTGGGAGGATGCAGCGGACCTGGCAAATGCACCACAACTGGTACAGAAATTCCATTCTACACATCCAACGGCCCCTGGCCCTCTCAACAAGGCTTAGTCGTAAAGGCACGACCCTTAGGAGGGGGGTACTGTTACGAACGCTCCCATTCGGTGCTGTTTACCCAGCGCCTGAGTTTCCTTTTTTGGACTGTTTACTTCTCACGTTGTTCCTATTGTCCTCCGTTGTATTGTAACCTGTCCTTTGTCCTGCAGTACAATAGCTTCCATTGTCTCACTGTCGCTATTGTACTTACATCCATTGTTTTTCCCTGTTCTCTCGCGACCCTAGTTACCTATTGTCCGCTCATTCCATTGTTGCGTACATGTATATAAGACCTGTACTTTGCTACCTGGAGACCTCAGTTTTGACCTCTTGTCTCCAGGTAAGCCTCGCTGTATTTTGTTTGTAGTATACTTCACTCAATACATCTTGTCTCCAGCCCTGACCGTCGTGCTTTGCTCTGCTCTCACTGCACAAGTGCTCGTCGGCGCTCCTGCTCGTCTCCTGCGTACCCCTGATCCTTACTCAACGTTCAGTCGTAACACTAACCCTTGGGACCAACTATAGTATGAGTTCCACATGGAGACCACATGACCTTGGAAGGGGGTATTGTCACGAACAGGTGTTCGGGCAGAGTTGAACTACATATATAGTACCAGCCAAGTGTCAAGCCAAGCTTGACATTGCACCCTTTTGGTGTAGCTGGTTCAGCGGCTGGTCTGTTCCTAACAGGTGGAAGAGGTGGGTTGCAATGTACTGGTCTGACGGACTTTGTCATTCAAGAGTCGAGCAATGACGACATTGAGCGTGAGGTCCTCGGTGGGGGTAGAGTTGAGAGCAACGATGACTTGATCGAATGAAAGGGGAAGCCTGAGTGTAAGGGCAAGAATGATGTCTTGTTCGCTCACCGTGAGGCCTGTCTCCTCCATCCGGAATGCCATGCCCCAAATCTGCCCGATCTAAGCTTGAATCGTCTGATCCTTCTTCTTCTTCGCCGTTAAAAACCATTGCTTTATCGCCAGCTGTGTAGCTAACCCACGAGCCTTGTGGACATCCACGAGGTTCTGCCAAATCTTTATCAGGTCGCAGGATCGCATGTGACTCAACTGACCGTCTTCAACGTATGTGATGAGCTCTGCCCTTACCTCCGCCATCTTCTGCGCTGAGCGCTTCTCCTTCTTCTTTGCCTCTTCCTCCTCAGCTGCATCCATCCCTCGGCCCTTCTCATTGACCGTGATTTTGACAATGCCATCCCACAGCTTCAGACAGATGAGGTGTGCCTCCATCCCCATCGCCCATTCAGGGTAGTTGACGTCATTGAGCTTGGCGAAGCTCGGTCCATGGGTGTTGTCAGACATAAGGGGGGAATACGGGGTGTCGTCGTCTCGTAGGCCATCGGCGGTGGGAATCGAATCGGGGATAAGACCGGGTTTGGGAGATTGTCGAAACCCAGACCAGAAATGGAGCGAAGCATAGAGAGGGTAGGGTTATACAGCACGTTTGTGTTGGAACAAGCCTTTGCATCGTCGGGCAGAGGAGTGATCCGGGGTGTGCAGGGGACCTGTGTTGCAAACGCATGGGGGGTATTGTTAAGTCGGCCTCCCACGCCCTCCCTGAAGATCCCAAAATCCAACATACTAAGAAGATATAAGTTCTTTAGGCCCAAGGTTGGCCCTTAATTGATGTGTTGTCTGTGCTACTCAGCTGTTTATTCCCATCTATATTGTTAAAAATCCTGGTCTTTTCTAACAGTTTACAAAGGTGACCAGTGCAAGTAGCTACAAAGTACTGACATTCCTGGGTTACAATGATTAATCGGTATTACTGCTTTATAACACTAATTTGGCTGGAACTACAATCAATTGATAGTAATTGCTGGAGGTGGTTTTTCCTAATGCTGGTCAGATGCCCAGTGATTGGAACCAAGGAACGACACAAAAAGATAAACATTGTCGGTGGGTTCCACATAGTCCACTCCCATCTGAGCTGCGTCTTCTTTCTGGATCTTGCATTGGTTGTCGTGAATGAAGGCCATGCGAGCATCCAGGTTTCGACTGAACATATCAACGACATACTTGTTCGTCAACCAGCCGAACATTGTAAACTGTTTCTCACGCAGCAGATGTGCACAATAATGCCAAATTTGTGTGGTTTCAGGGTCGCTGGACCAAGTCGTAGATGAGGATGATAGTATGTCATGTATTAGAGGATCGGTGTGTGGAATTCCCCAGCCAAAGGTGCCATGAGGGAAGAAGAGAGGGTAAGACAACGGTTCCCAAAAGCAGCTGATGGTCGGGATAGAGACATTTTCATTGTCCGTGTGAGAGATAATAAGTCGTCGAGGCTGTATGTCAGTGCGGATGGAGTTGTCACAGCGAATAAGGGCAGCGACCTCGGGTGATGGACCTCCAATGTCACTGGGAATGACTTGAGCATAGGGGCATGTTTGAGGATCAAGGTCACCTAATGTTATGTCTCGCCTTAATATTCGTCAAGTAGTAAGGCCAACATTTAGACTAGTTACTTACCGAGTGAGTAACCAGATACTAGAGTGGCACACTCTAGGAGATGTAGAGAATAAAAGGGTATACTACAGTTGAAGTAGTATACCTTAGCTTGGATAGAAGTGTAAGAGTAGAGTGGTTGAACACTTGATAGTGTTACAAGTGGTAAACATGACTAGGCAAGTATCCATAGGAGACTGGAAACTGAGGGGCCCCTGCTGGGGGGTCGGCCCTTATATACTGTTGGGGGAGGGCCGATGACTAAGCAAGTAATGATGTGGCAGCTGACTAACAGGGATGACTAAGGAGAGTGATGATGTGGCAGGTACTCTGGAACAGTGGTAAAGTGCATAGGGGGTCACATGGCCAGGTCGAGGGTTCAATTCTGGCCCTCAGCTCGGATATAGTAACTCCCCTAGGTCGAGGGCTCGATCTCTGCCCTGGTCATTGGTGAGTAAAGTAAGAAAAAGGTTATGCCAGTGTACGCACGTGTTGGCAATCATAACATTAGCTCCCCCTCCCCCCCTATAATTGTCCCGATCTTCTACACTGGCCATGAACACGGCACAATCATTGGTGAACTCGGCATAGTGGAGCGAGCATTCTTGTGACATGTCCAAGACATAGCGGTCATGGAACTTGTTGAGAATGGTGACTCGAGGGATAGAGTTGGGCCACAGCGGGGCAACCAGGTTGACGAAGTGCTTGCTACGGATGTTGAGGTGGTAGATGCGACCAAGTCGGGAACAGATGAGGTACCAATTCTTCCATCTGAAAACGCACAGTTGCCCCTCGGTCCCCGTGGGTCCGTTGTGGAACAAATCCAAGTCCCGTCCCAAGAGGTGAAGGGGGGAACAGTCTACATCAATGTCGAGCCTCTAACGAGAGGGAAGTCCGAGGTTCGAGTCAGTCGTGTGTAGGGCATTGATCCGCTTGAGGGCATCCATGATAGTTGCATAGGCATCTTGCATGTTACGAGTCCAGCGCCAAAACTCGCAGACTGCCTCGCTTGCCTCGTCAACCGAGATGAGGAACTTGTCGTAGTAGTGGATATCTCCGGTGGGCATCAGCCAGGTCCCGGGGGTGTCATGGTAGCAAACCAGAACATCCTCTAGAAAGAGGATTGTGTGCTCTAACTCGTCCTGCAAAAGTTCGGACCCCAGCGCATGTCAAGCAATTGACCCAAGGAGGTGGGGACTCCATTCATCGGGAAAGTCATGATTGTGGATGAGTGTGACGTTTCCGTTGGTTTGGGTGATGGTGAGCCTCCAAGGGATCGGGGCACGTGCGACCCGAGTAACCATTCCTAGGGCGTAGAAGGTAAAGCACGGAGGTCGATTTTCATCCGGTGATGGCATCGACGACGCCGGTGGGGACGGACCTTCACCCCTCGAAGGATCAACACGCGTGGACATGCTTGATGAGAAGGATGCAGAGGGCAGGGGTTTGGGTGCTTCTGGAGACATTGGTGTGTCTGGATGAGTGGCTCCAGTTGACGATGGAGCTGGCAATGGCCGTGGGCCAACTTTGGACAGTGCTGACAGACGACGGTTTATGAGCTCTTGAAATGTTGTGGTCCTATTCTGAGCTGTACCTGAGTCTCAAGCTGTTCCACCCATCACCGATGTCGAGGCGGAGGATTCCGGGTTCCCAGGTGCAGGAGTTGCCATGGTAGATCCAGAGGAGGCACTGGTTGTGGGTTCCGTTTCATAGATCGTAGACAATGCCATCTGAGAGGATGGCGGAAGGAGGTCGCTCAGGGTGTGTTCAATGTGAGGAGTTGTCATGTGGCTCATAGCACGCTTGGCGATGGAGTGGACCAGGTTATGGATAACTGCAGCCTGTTTGTTGGCCATGTCCTTGAGGCCCTGTGGGGCTCCTGCTACATCAACGAACATGCACAAGGGTCGGATGAGGTGTTCCATCGTGGCGCAGTCGCAGTATATGTCGGAGAGAGCACAGAAATGAGTGATCCCGCCTGTACGGATAAGAACTCGGTTCGTCCATCCGGGTCGGGTAAGGACCCATCCGACTTGGTCTGAGAGCGATCCTTCCTGGTCGCTAGGGACGGGGGGTCGAGGGAGTTCAGTGTAAGAGACCGTCTCGGCAACCTGTAGCACAGGGATTTCCTCTGCCATGCTGGCATAAGGATTATTGACTGCTCGTTGAGGGTTTCGACAGACATAACGAGCTAACCTGTCCTCCTTGACCGGTGGCATGGTGTTTTAGGGGATAAGAGCGAGTGTGGAGACGGAGAGGGAGAACGAGCCCTGCTGAGTCTTTTTGAACAACTTTTAGATATATATTACCGTGGCGGTTTATTTTTTCGATGGTGCAATTTTCTTTATGGTCTGATTTGCATTTTTGTAGATGGTGTCATATTGCCTTGTAGTTTTTTGGTTTTCTGACACGGCGTCATGTTGCATATTTGGAGGTGGTGCCATATCTGAAAATGGTGCCACTGCTGGATTTGTTGGCTTATAGGGCATAGGTTCATTCCTTATATCTTGAAGTTAGCCTTACTGGTTCTTAACTGTTGCTTAACGGTGGGTTTGTGTGTTTGTTGCTTCATTTTTGTATGCAAGCGAGGGCGGTGCATATATTGTTACACTATTCGAAACCTTGTATGCGAATGGGTAGAATGAGTGTGATGGGGGCACCAATTGCAGTGAACCATGGGTTAGTAATGGTGCTAGTCACTAGCCAATGGGTAGGTTGTCGAGGGGGAGGTCGAGGTCCTCGAGGTTGTCCTCGAAGTCGCTGACAGCATTCTGGATGTGTGCGAGGAGGGGGACATCGAGGCTTGGCTCATAGTCGACCCCTGCTTCATCGTTGTCGAAACGCATCCAACCGCTTTGTACCGTAATGCTATTATACCACCCATCCCAGTCCGTGGCGTTTACCGTCTGTCCCCACCCATCCTCCCAATCTTCCCACTCCACTACAGTGTTTTAGTGTACTGTAGGGTCGTGAGTGAGGGCGCGATCATGGCTAAGGGCAACACTACATACCCATGATTTCGATGTTGTTGTTGCCCTCGTTGTCATCCTCGTCGTCGATGGGCCCTACCAGGAGTCTTGCCGCCCTGCTTAGCTGTCAGCCTGGCAATGAGCGGCGTCGAGGGGATACGACGCACGGGCAGAGATGATGTGGACGATGCACACGGTGATCTCCCGAAGGAGGAAAAAGAGGCAGACCACGGCGACGGTCTGGGTGCCGAGGATGAGGCCGAGGATGAGGGCGAGGATGGGGAGCATGGTGGTGAGGAATGGGAGCATAAACAATGAGGGTGTGGGTGTGTGTGTGTGTGGTTGTGTGAACTTACGATGATGAGGGGTGGCCCTTTTAAGAGCCTCGTGCTGAGTGGCGGGCTCGGCGTTGCTGCAGGTGTAGGTGCTGCAGGAGTTGTGCCTCCAGGTCCTCTTCTACCAGATAGTACCGATTGGGCATGAACCAGCCCTGTTCGAGCCAGATATCCCAGGCCATAGGGAACAGCCTCCGGAGGTGGTGCCAGATGATGTTCTTCATGTGGGTGGTGCACATCCCGCGTCCTCCTCGGTGGTTCGGCTGTTGGAAGATGTAGTAGAGGAGGCTCGCGTTGGCCACCTCATCCTGGGTGAAGACCCACCACCCCCCGTTGATGAGTCGGGAGTTGGTGGTGATGCTCAGCACCCCCGGCGGTGCCCGCGTAATGATCGTGACACGCTGGTAGGAGATGTAGTACATAGAGTCGATGTCGGCCATGGCTGTGGTGGTGAGAGTTGCTGGGGGGCATTACTTCAACCGATGTTTCTTCTTGTAAGCTCAGAGGATGTCCGGGGCATGCTTGAGATTCGATTCTGGTTCCCACGAATTCTCAAAGGATTCCCATCCCTTCCACGTCACAAGGTATTGCTGTTGTTTACGTTTACGTCCCGTCGTACGATGATTGATAATTGCCTTGACCTCGTGCTCTTCCTCTCCTTCCACGAGGTCTGGAGGGGGTCTAGGCAGGTCCGGCCCATGTTCCTTTGTCGTACGATACAGGGTTAACAGGGCGGCATGGAAAACTGGGTGTATTTTCCACTTCTTCGGGAAGCTAAGCTTGTATGTCACCGGCCCCATTACTTCTGAAACGGTGAATGGAGCTTCTCGTTTTGGGGCGAGCTTTCTATATGGATAAGGAAGCTTGAGGTTGGTGGATTCGAGAAGGACTTTGTCTCCCTTTTTGAACGTGGGCATCCTTCCTCCGGTGTTCACTGCCATTGCAGCCGCTGCTCTATCATGGGAAGTGATGGTGTTTTTTTGGCTTTGTTGGAGTTCCAGCAGACATTGTTCTGTAGCCGGGTGCTTTACCTTGGTTCAGACCGTTCCTACAGCTTCTGGTTGGTATCTATACAGAAGTTCGAACGGGGACTTGCCAGTGGATGAATGTGTCCGTTGATTGTGTGCAAACTCCCAGGCTGGAAGGAACTCGGCCCATTTGGTTGGGTTATTCGCACAGTATATCCGAAGGTCCAGGTCGATCTCCTGGTTGACATGTTCCGTTTGTCCGTCTGTCTGAGGATGGTATGCCGTACTCATAGATGTTTTGACGCCTAGGGCCTGGTGTAGTTCTCGAAAGACCTGGGCTGAGAACTGTGGCCCTCGGTCCGAGATGATCCTGTCGGGTAATCCAAAGTGGCTAAACACATCCCGCCATAGAAGCTTGGCTGCTTCGACAGCGGTGACTTGTTTATTGCATATGCTCAGAACGACGGCTTTTGATACATCATGGTTGACTACCACTTGAATAGCATTGTATCCATCTTCTGTGTCCAGCAGGTCCACGATATGGTCTATGGTGATAACCCGAAATGGCCTAGTGTCTCCACTGTGTGGGATCAGCAAGAGCGGAGGTTTCATTGGGTTTGTCCTGACTTTAGTAGTCTGGCAGTGTTACGACTGAGCGTCGAGTAAGGATCAGGAGTACGCACGAGACGAGCAGGAGCGCCGACGAGCACTTGTGCAGCGAGAGCGGAGCAAAGCTCGACGGTCAGGGCTGGAGACAAGATGTATTGAGTGAAGTATACTACAAACGAAATACAGCGAGGCTTACCTGGAGACAAGAGGTCAAAACTGAGGTCTCCAGGTAGCAAAGTACAGGTCTTATATACATGTACGCAACAATGGAACGAGCGGACAATAGGTAACTAGGGTCGCGAGAGAACAAGGGGAAACAATGGATGTAAGTACAATAGCGACAGTGGAACAATGGTCGTAAGTACCATAGCGACAGTGAGACAATGGAAGCTATTGTACTGAGGGACGAAGGACGGGTTACAATGCAACGGAGGACAATGGGAACGACGTGAGAAGTAAACAGTCCGAAAAAGGAAACTCAGGCGCTGGGTAAACAGCGCCGAATGGAAGCGTTCGTAACAGTACCCCCCTCCTAAGGGTCGTGCCTTCACGACTAAGCCTTGTTGAGAGGGCCAGGGGCCGTTGGATGCGTAGAATGGAATTTCTGTACCAGTTGTGGTGCATTTGCCAGGTCCGATGCATCCTCCCAACTGTCGTGCTCTGGGCCCCAACCCTTCCAATGCACGAGGTACTGCAGTTTCTTCCACCGCCCATACCGTCGTGACTCTAGGACACCTTCCACTTCATACTCCTCCTCCCCTTCTACTTCGATCGCGGGTGGCTCTGGAGGGTGTCGTCCAGGGAGTCGACTCTCCTTGTGTGGTAGTAAGAGCGACACATGGAATACGGGGTGGAGTGCAAGGTCCTTGGGGAGCCTGAGCTCATAAGCTAGGTTGCCCACCTTGCGTTTGACTTGGTACGGTCCAGCATACCGGTCCACCAGTTTCCTCGAGACTCCTGGAACACGGAAGTTCCTCGTGTCGAGCCACACCTTCTGTCCTTCCTTAAACTCGGGCCTCGCGGACGTAGCGATCATAGTGCTCCTTCATCCGTTCGGCCGTTAGAGTCAAGGCAGCGGTTGCATCCTCCCTTGCCTGCCGCAACTCCTCTCTTCGTTCGTCTGCCGTGGGCACTGCCGTAGACAACATCGGAATGTGGAACTGGGGTTCAAAGCCGTACATCAGATAGAATGGCGAGTACCCCGTCGACGAGTGTTGGTGTGAGTTAAAGGCAAACTCTGCAATCGGCAGCCACCTGACCCAGTCATCGCGGCGTCGAGAGCAGTACATTCGTAAGTAAGCCTCTATCTCCTGGTTCCATCGTTCCGATTGGCCATCTGTCTGGGGATGATAGGCAGTTGACATTGCGCTTTCTATACCGAGGCCTTTGAGGATCGCACGGAAGAGCTTGCTTGAGAACTGGGGTCCACGATCGGAAATGATCTTTCGTGGTAGTCCATGCAGACGGAAGTGTTCTCGGATGAAGTTATCTGCAGCTCCTTCTGCGTCGATCTCCCGGTGCACGGAATAAGATGGATCATCTTTCCATGCCGATCAACAATAAGTTGCAGCGCGTTGAAACCATCTACGTCTGGCAGTCCGGTGATGAAGTCGCAGGTTACTACCTGGCCTGGGCCGTCGGGGATCTCGTTGGGCTGGAGAGGACCATGCGGTTTGGTGTGTGATGTTTTACCACGGCGGCAAGTGTCACAGGTGTCCACATAGTCCTTAATAAACTTGCCCATGCCCGGCCACCAGTAGTTACGAGTAACCAACTCCATCGTTTTGGCCTGTCCCGGGTGTCCGGCCGGTGGGAGGTCGTGGTGGATGCGTACAATCTCAGCACGCAGTGCATCATCCTTGGGGACATAAACTCGGCCGCGATAGAGAAGCAGGCCTTGTTCAGTGTTCCAGTCCACCAAGTCGTTCTGGAGACGTGCTGGTCCAAGACTGTCAAGTTTGCTAAGTGCTTCCACCACCTCCTGCTCGCGATCCCCACACTCGCGGATGCGTCGAAGCAGTGCCTTGTCTGGGACCACTGACAGGTGCCCTCGCTTGGCTGCCAATACTCGGAAACGTTCGGGTTGCAACAAGACACGTCCGACATTGTCATCTGCATCATCTCGCTGGTGGTCAGGCCTGCGTGACAGTGCATCGGCCCTACCGTTGGAGGTGCCAGGTTTGTGTGAGATGACAAAGTCGAATCGCGACAAGTAGAGAGCCCATCGTGCCTGCCTACGGGTGAGGTTCTGTGCTGTACGCCAGTACTCGAGGTTTTTGTGGTCTGACTGGATCTCGAACACGCTGGGTAGTCCTTTGAGGTAGTGGCGCCAGGCTTGCAAGGCGCGGATGATAGCGAGCATCTCCTTGTTGTAGATCTCGTAGTTGCGTTCCGCATCGTTCATCGATTCGGAGTGGAAGGCAACGGGGTGCCATTTACCATCCTCCCCCCTCCTGAGACAGAACCGCACCCGTTGCGAAGCCTGAAGCGTCGACTTCAACCCGAGTGTTGCGGTCTGGATCGTACATGCTCAGGACAGGGCTCTCGGTGAAACGACGTTTGAGCTCCTCAAAGGCAGACTGCTCCTCTTCTCCCCATTGCCATGTGGTGTTGCCCGTGAGGCGATCCAAAGGTTTGCAGATGGCACTGAAGTCCTTAATGAACCGCCGGTAGAAATTCGCAAAGCCGCGGAATTTCTGTACGTCTGAGGCGTTCTAAGGGACTGGCCAGTCTGCGATACCCTTGACCTTCACAGGGTCCATCTCCACGCAGTTCTCCGAAACGAGGACGCCGAGGTATTCGACCTTGGGCTGTTCGAACTCGCACTTCTCCGGCTTACAGAACAAGTCGTTCTCCTTCAGCCGTTTCAGGACCTCACGCACCAGAGTACGGTGCTCCTCCATGTCATTGGTGAAAATGAGGATGTCGTCGAGATAGATAGTGACTTTGCCTAAGACAATGAGGTCCTTGAAGATGTCGTTCATAAGTGCAGAGAATGTGCTGGGTGAATTGGCTAGCCCAAAGAACATGACATTTGGTTCGAACAGTCCCCGGTTGGTCACAAACGCGGCCTTCCACTCATCACCAGCTTTGACCCGCACGTTGTTGTACCCCCAGCGGATGTCAAGCTTCGTAAAGTACTTGGCCTTTTTGAGTCGATCCATCAGGTCCGAAACCAGCGGCAGCGGGTAATGGTTCTTAATGGTAATCTCATTCAGCCGTCGATAGTCCTGGACTGGACGTAGACTGCCATCCTTCTTCTTGACAAAGAAGAACGGCGAGGACATCGGCGACTTCGACTCCTGAATATAGCCCTTGGCCACATTCTCGGCAAGAAACTTGTCAAGCTCAACTTGTTCGCTTGGTGATAGGGGATACACCCGGGAGTGGAACATTTTCGCGTCCGGCACTAGTTCAATTGCATGGTCGTAGGGCCCGTGTTCTGGTAAACGTTCGGATGCTTCCTTCGAGAACACATGCAAGTACTCATGGTAGTGCTTCGGTACGATCTCTTCGACAGGGCGAACCTCCTTCTTCTGGTACTCTTGTTCAGCGAGTTGTTGAGAGTATGTGTACGTCGCTGAAGCAAATAGTTGTGGAGTACCATAAAGGCGTTGTCCATTGTCCCATGCGTTGAGAAGAGACTCCTCAGTTCCATCCCACCGTGGCAGGAATCCTGGCGGCCATGGCCGTTCCTCGTCTTCTCTATCCTCCTCTACCATCACGGCCGCACGTATCCTTCCAACCTTCCTGACCTTCCTCACCCGTCGAGAACCTTGGCGCGCCGTAAGCCGTACCTCCGTATCACGCGCTTTGGTCTCAACAAGTTTGGATGCCTTCGGGTTGGCCGGACACGTCTCTGGACATCTCGATAGACGCAGTGAGCCACGTTCCCAATCTACTTCAGGGTTGTGCTCGCGTAACCAGTCCAGGCCGATGATCACATCCTCCTCTCCGATGTCTGTCACCACAAACACCACCTTCTCCCGGTGGTCTCCAATCGCCATATCTAATACGGCAACCTCACTAATCGTCCCATCGCGGTTCTCTGTACCGTCAATGTTGTATAGAGGAATTGGCCTTGCCAACTTCCTCGTCGTAACACGATTTTCTACTATGAAACGTCTATGTAAGAACTTAGTTGTAGCTCCACTATCTACCATAGCTACGATGTCCTTATGCCGCTGCTTGCCGATTAACCGTACTGGTATGTGAAAGTGTTGACCATCATGATTCACTTCATACACGAACGATGAACCTAGTACAGAAAACCGACTATTACTACAAGAGCCAGCATGTGCAGCGTCCAATGTGGCTCGAATCAAAAACCCTCCTTCTTGTCTGCCACCGTAAGGGCAGCAATTTTCTCCTCCATCGCCTTAACCTGTGCTCGCAGCGTGTTAATCTCCTCGGTCCTGGCCGACGATGATGATGCGGTTTGCGGGTTGTTGACCCTAGGCTTGGGACAATGGAACGAACGGTGTCCTTCTTCACCGCAGTTGAAGCAGGTACCTTTGAAAGGCCTCCTACTTGTGCCTGTAGCCGCTGCCTTTTCGCCCTTCTTCTTCCATCCAAACTGCTTCGGCCGTTCTTCTTCCCACATGGCCAGGGCCTGATCGATTGACAGGGCCACCTTCTGGATCTTCTCGACATTGTCGATGTTGTGGGCTCCCTGTGCAAAGATGTCCTTGATCTTGGAGGGCAGGCCGGTGCGATAGTGTTCATGCTTGTCGTAGTCACTGAAGTCCGTGCGGGCAGCGATGGCGTTGAACTCGGTTGTCTAGTCCTTGACCATGCCGAGCCTATGCGAGGTCTTGCACAACTTGGTGAGTTCCGCAGTGGCAGCCTGTTTATCGTCTGCTGCACAGAAGTGTGCCTTGAAGTCGGTTTCGAAAACCACATAATCTGTCCAGGGCATTGTGCCCATGGTGACCTTGACAATAAACGGACCAGCCCATACAGCAGCTCCCTCCGTTAGCTTGTTGAGAACCATGACCCAACAGATCTGCGCATCGACACCTTGAGCCGTTAGAGTGGTGTGATAGATCCGAGCCGAGGCAACAAAACGAAGACCATCCTGTGCGGATTTTCCATCGTACTCTCGCGGGGCAAGCTGGTTGAGGAGTTTGGAGATATCGAACAGTGCAGGCGCGGGGGTGGTCATGGCTGGAGCAACCCTTGGTGCGGGTGATGGTGCCCTACTGGGAGATGATGAGGATGAGGATGAGGATGAGGGTTCTGAGGGGGTGTTGAGGACAACGGTCTCTCGTTCTGACTTCGGTTCGACTACTGGTTCCTCTGGCTCTTCTGACTCCGGTTCCCTTTCGGTCTTTGGGAGTCTAGAGGTCGAAGCAACTGGCGATCGGTCTGACGAGGATGCAATACGTTGTCGAACAAGTTCTAATGCGACAGGAAGGGAGATTTCTCCGGTACGAGGGGATCCGGATGGGGTTGCAGCAGGAGTGGGTTTGCGACTCACAGGTCGCGAGGGTACACGGGAGGGTGGCCTTGACGTTGGACGCGAGGCCGGTCGAGATGAGGGGTTCTTGGCTGCAACAGTGGCCGCTTGACGAACTGGGGGACGGTCTGGGTCTCTTGGAGCGGGTGGCGGTGGATTAGCAATGTGTGCAAGGATTAACTCCTTCTGGCTGTTGATCGTAGCACGTCGAGGAGCGATGGCTTCGACAACCGCCGGGTTCTCCTGAATAGTGCGGGTTCTATGCGGGCACGGTTGCTGATCACAGACCCTCCAGTTGTTGTGGTCCTTGTCCCAGTGTTCATCGTGAACCTCGGCCGGGTGAAATACGTGTGCAGACTTCTGACAAGCCACGGTGTCCCAGGGGTGAAGTTGGTAAGGGGTAGGGAAACTCGCTTCCTGTCCAGGAATCAAACGGCAGGTGCACGATCCAACACTGTCTGCTCAGCCTCCTCGGCCTATTGCTGTGTCTTAACCTCCAGGGACACGAGCCCAGGGGAGTTCTGCCTTGGCTTTGTTTCGCCGCCTTTCTCTAGCCTCCCACGCCGTGAGGCGGACCACTTCTGTCAGTGCCGGGGTCTCGGGTTAGGAGCTTTCCGCGCACTGTACCACTAAAAGTGGCAAGCCTCGAGTTGAATCAAGACCACGTCCGATGGTGTGACTAGAGCGCGCACTACGCTAGGCCAACACAGAGGATCTATGTGCGTACCGTACAAGAGGGAAGTGATAAACGTGTATAAACTCCAAGGAAAGGGGGTGTTGCGCTGGTGCTCGTGTAGGAAGTTTCGACCTAATGTTACGACTGAGCGTCGAGTAAGGATCAGGAGTACGCACGAGACGAGCAGGAGCGCCGACGAGCACTTGTGCAGCGAGAGCGGAGCAAAGCTCGACGGTCAGGGCTGGAGACAAGATGTATTGAGTGAAGTATACTACAAACGAAATACAGCGAGGCTTACCTGGAGACAAGAGGTCGAAACTGAGGTCTCCAGGTAGCAAAGTACAGGTCTTATATACATGTACGCAACAATGGAATGAGCGGACAATAGGTAACTAGGGTCACGAGAGAACAAGGGGAAACAATGGATGTAAGTACAATAGCGACAGTGGAACAATGGTCGTAAGTACCATAGCGACAGTGAGACAATGGAAGCTATTGTACTGAGGGACGAAGGACGGGTTACAATGCAACGGAGGACAATGGGAACGACGTGAGAAGTAAACAGTCCAAAAAAGGAAACTCAGGCGCTGGGTAAACAGCGCCGAATGGAAGCGTTCGTAACAGGCAGGTGGCACATCCGCGGACGTATTCCTGGATATACTTGTCCATGTGTTCCCAGTAGTATTCTCATTTCATGAGGTCCTTGGTCTTCTGAATTCCTGGATGGGCCATATGTACTGGTTTATGGTGCAGCCGTACCACTTCTCGACGGAGATCGTCATCGGGTGGTATGTAGACTTTGTCTTGATATAGGACAATGCCATCACTGTCCGTCCAGTCCTCCAGTTTCCCATAATTTGGTCAGTGTAGGGTTGTTCCGGTTTTAGATATAAATGGGATAAGGTCCGATGTTCGTGCCTTATTGTTACAAATCCGTTCTTGTAGGTCTGTATTGATCGCTTTGGCAAAAAGTTCCTCCCTCAGTACAATGACATCTTTATTGTCATCCTCCCCCCCATCGTGGTCTGGCCTCCTGGACAGAGTATCGGCCTGGACCAGGCTTTTGCCGGGGTTGTGCTTTAAGATGTAATTGAAGGTGTCGAGGAATATTTGCCATCGGGCTTGTCGGTGATTGACTTTATGTGCAGATTTGAAGTAGGTTAGATTCTTGTGATCCGTAAGAACTTCGACTTGATGCGGAGATCCTTGCAGGAAATGTCGCCAGGCTTCGAAGGCTCGGACAATGGCAAGAAGCTCGCGATCATATATTTGGTAATTGTGTTCTGCTGACGTAAAAAACTTCAAGAGGAAAGCGCAGGGGTGCCAAAATCCCGTCGGCCCTTGTTGTTGTAGGACCGCTCCCGTTGCAACCTTGGATGCATTGCATTCCACCTGGAATGGTGCTAAGGGATCCGGAATCTTCAGGACAGGTTCTTCCGTAAATCGGGTCTTCAGAGACTGGAAGGCCGATTCGCATTCGGGGGACCAATTGAACACTTTGTCTTTCCATGTCAATTCTATAAGTGGGCATGCAATTGTTGAGTAGTCACGGATAAACCTTCGATAGAAGTTGCCAAATCCAAGGAAGGCCTGGACCTGTTTGACAGTTTTGGGCGAAGGCCATTCATGAATGGCTTTGAGTTTGACAGGGTCTATGAGGACTTCTCCCAGTCGTAGGATAACACCAAGGCATTCGACTTCCGTTACTTCGAATTCGCATTTTTCTGCCTTTAGGTAAAGATCGTGTTCCTGGAGTCGCTTCAAGACTCGTTTTGTGTGAGTCCGGTGAATGTCTAGGTTATGTGATAGGATAAGGATGTCGTCCATGTATATGATTAGCCAACCTTCGCGAATCATATCATCAAATATATGGTTTATCATGCTTTGGAAGGTTGCGGGTGCATTGCATAAGCCGAAGAACATGACGATGGGTTCATATTGTTCTAATGGAGTGTTGAACAATGCCTTCCATTGGTCACCTTCCTTGATGCGGATGTTGTTGTATCCGGCCCGGATGTCAACCTTCGTGAATATTGTGGCGCCCTGGACCTTATTGATGAGGTCATCAATAAGTGGCAGGGGGTACACATTCTTGATGGTTGCTTCATTAAAGGCGTGGTAATCCTGTACGGGCCGTAGTGTGCCATCCTTTTTTGAAACGAAAAAGAATGGTGAGGCAAGCAACGAGGACGACTCCCTAATAAAGCCCTTGGCCATATTTTCATCGATGAACTTCCACAACTCTTCTTGTTCAGTGACACTTAGTGGATAGATCTTGCTCCATGTGCGGCGCTTGTGGACATCGAACTCCTTTTTGAGTTCGATTGCATGATCCCATGGGGTTGATGGTGGAAACCTGTCTGCTGCCTTCTTCTCGAATACGGATCTGAACTCGAGGGTGTAAGCAGGCAGTAGTTCGTCCAATGGTTTTTCCACTTTATTCTTGTGTGCTTCAATTGCAATCTCTGTTGACTTGTTTGTGTGGTTGACATAGGTGGTCATCTGTAGTAGTCTGTCAATGACCTTTGCTGGACTGTGGGTGAGGGGTTCTTCTTCGAGGATGTTTCCAAGGGTTTTGACAAATGACAAGACTAGATGTTGTAGTGTTTCTGGTGCCGGTAACCCCCAAACCATTCCGGGAGGGGGGTCGTGCGTGGCTTGATACTGTTGCAACTTCTGCTGTTCAACAATCGTCTTGTTCGAGATGGTGACTGACCCTGTATGCCAGTTGATTGTGGGGTTGTAGCGTTTAATCCAGGGCATCCCCAAGATGATATCATCTTGTCCAAGGTTAGTGACATACCATCGTGTAGGAAGTGTTTTGTCCTTGACAATGAAGTTCCCTTCCACTCGATGAGTGATAGTGCCTTGGCGATTGACACTATCGTCGGCATTCCTGAAGGTAAGGGGTCTTGGAAGTTTTACTGTCGGAAGATTGTACTTTTCGACCAACTTAACATTGATGATGATCGCATCTGGTCCACTATCCAGCAAGCCTTTGGCTTTGACGGCTTTGCCTCTGACCTCAATGTAACCAGGAATGAGAAGGGCATGTCGCCGCTTCATAGTATTCGTCACAATCGAGATACAGAGGTCCGTAGTAGGTGACAGGTCAGGCATCGATGCTGCTTGCCAACCTAAAAATCCGAGTTGCTATAGTTCGCATGGATAGTATCGATCTGGAGGTTGTCTTGGTCTTGTTCATCGTCCACCAAATCCCCTTCCTCATCCGTGTCTTCTGCCGAGAAGTTGTCGCTTGTTTCCGTTACTTGTCGCACTTTGCGGGGCGTCTTCCGCATAGACTTGTGCATGGGTTGTTTTGGTCCAGGCCTTGGACAGTCCTTTGCTTGATGTCCAGCCTGGTGGCAATTGAAACATAGATCGTCCTTCAGGTGTCGTGAGCGCTCTTCGATAGTCATCCTGTTGATGTCAGCTGAGGCACTGGCTTCCGCCTCATCAGCGGTTCCTAACTGGTTTCATTGTACTTTCATTTTGGCTGGTACGACCTTGGTAGGTTTGTCGTCTGCTTGGCTGGGTTCCAGCAAGAGCTTGATCCTGGGCGTTAGCTGTATAAACTTCCGCCGTCCGGTGGATCCATTCTTCGACCATATGTGGGACTGGGTACGAGGTAGAGACGAGTCGGCGCAGCCATGCGGGCAATGCTTGTTGATAGAAGGTGAGGGCTGCCTTGTCGTCGGAGATTCCACTCTTGCCAATGAGGTAGTTGAAATGTGCGTTGAATTCACGGATGGTCCATCTGGTTTGCATGCAATGTTTTTGCAAGGCAAGCAATGCATCGTTAGACTCATTGAGTGGGGAGAATGTGCTCCAGAAGTCGTGCTAGAACTCTTCCCATGTTTGGATTTTCCCATACCTTGCCTGCTCGATCTTTTATTGTTTCCAAAAAAGTACATTGTCCCCGTCAATATAGGAGAGAGCGGTGGCGATGCAGACCTCATCCGAAGTGTACCACCCAGGTTCTCCAAGGAAGAGGAGGAAGATTTGGTCGAGGAAGCTATTGGTCTTGGATGGGTCTCCGTCAAAGATGTCAGGGGCCTTGACTTTTCCTTTGCCTGTTGCCAATCCAGAAAGGGTGACTGGGCCCCTCGGGGGTCCCGGGCCAGGAGGACCAGGTTGTCGTCTTGGTATTCCATCGTGCGGAGGACCATTGCCTCCTCCGCCTCCACCCCCACCTCTGCCTCCTCCATCAGGGTCTCCAGGGTTTCCTCCTCCATTCCCATCTGGTGGGCTTTCAGGACGATGAGGTGGTCGATGTCTTCCTGGGCTATCTGGTTGGTCAGGTGGGGCGTCCCCTCCCTCAGGTCGATTAGCCGGGTCCTCAGGTGCACCTGCAGTGCCCCTGGGTGTAGGTCTAGTGGTGCTAGAACCACTGACCATCGTATGAGGATGGTACGGGGCTGTCGATGCCGAACTAGGGAATGCAGAAGGATGGCTACTTCTTGATTGATGGCCTGGGCCAACATTTCCGAGGACGGGTGGCTTCCGCATTGCAATTCGGTATCCTGTTGTCGCACTTGCCCCTGGGCTGATGTAGTCGTTGACCGAAGGATACGGGTCCACTCTGGCAGCTGTGTTAGGTCTCCATGGCTCCATAGTGCCAGCCAGTCTTCGAGCAAATTCGAGGGCATTGAGTTCAACATTTGGGTCGAGCCAGATGTCCCCCCAGAGGCTTTGTATGAGATCCGTAAGAGTTTCACACCTTGGATTGTATGCTCCGTGGAGGTGTCATCCGTCGATGTGTAAGTCATAGAACACTGACTCATTTGGCCAGACGAACCCTTCATTAACAAGTGCTTGTCCGAGCTCATCTGTGAGCTTTGGCTGGGAGGTGTATATGCTGTCAGTCGGTTCCAGCCTTGGGTTGCTTCGCTGTGTTGCTGACATGTCTTCTGAGTCTGATTCTGATTCCGACTGTTCTCTGTGTTGGCCTGTGATCGTTGTTCCTTCTGGCCGAGGCTCAGTCGGCTGATCGAACTCAGGGAGGGTACCAGACTTGGGTTCGATTGGTTGTGTGTCACCGGGTTGTTCTGTTTCATCAACGGGTGGCAATGGTGGCACTGTGAGGTGAATAGATGCCAAGTGACTCGAGGTAGCGACTGGACTGCTCGTTGGAGTCTGGTTTGGGGGCCTTGGGTGGGTGTACTGTGCTCCATGGGCTTGTTTGATTGCAGCCTCGTTGGCAGTGCTGGGTGTGCTTCGTTGCCCCGAGAGGTTAACTTGGTTAGGTACCTTCTGATACTGTTCTGGACAGAGTGGGGCTTCGCAGTTCTTCCAGTCCTTCCTTCCGGTGCTAAGGACGGCACGATGTTGGTCTCTGTAAAGAGTGTTGTTATATGCATGTTGACAATTGGTGCAGGATCGTGTTTCCGTATTCATTCAATGGTCTTAGCTTCCTATCTGCGTCTCCGATCGAACAGCTGTAACTCTTTCTGCTGTTTGAGAATGATCCGAAGTTCTTGAATATCCTTTCCTAAGTCAGGATCTGTTAAGTGGTTCGGATTGCTCAAGCGGTTTTGCAAGTAGAGAGCGCGGTTGCACAGGAAGTGTCCGTAGTTGAGTGAGCGGTTACCGTGCGGCGTTCGAGGGACTGCACCCCAGTAGAAGAGTGTCTCAAGGACTTCTTTGATACAGCCAATAAGCTCTTTGAGTGTTCCTTTGGTATATCCTTTGACAATGTGTTTGTTGTCTCGGATTTCCTCGAGGTTGGCTAGAACCACTCGAAAGAGGTCTGTAAGATCGATGGGTGCTTGTGGCTTTGAAAAGAAGAGTTCTTGTACTGAGTCTCCAGTGCTTGCAGTAATTGACTGTGGAGAACGTGATGAAGGTGTGTCTCGAGGGTTGGCACTGAGAATGATTCCAGAGTTTCGGAGGTTGGTTCGGTCTAGTTCCATTAGAGGGACGTCGTTCCAGTTGGGTCCGTCAGGGAAATATCGAGGGACTGTGGCTGAGCTTCCTGACCAGCGGTGATCCGGGATTGGTGTAGCTGGCCTCAGTATTTGCGCCTGTCCAATGGTCGAGGCAGGTGAAATCCTTGATGATCCTAAATGTGAACGACTGGTTGGCTCTCTGAATGGGAACTTGTCTCCGATAGAGTCGTAGATGTTGAGAAACCTTCTATTTCCTTCTTCCTTGCTTGATCCTGACCTCCTAAGCTTCGACTTCGGTGGCAATGGCAGCGGTGTGGGGATTACTGTGGTGGAGGCTCTACTCTGACCACCAGTGGTACAGGCTGTACTGTTGCTTGGGATCCCCTTGCGTTTCCAAGGGCTGACACTTGTCGACGATAGTCCTCGCTGTCTCGAGGAGGTACTAGCGGTGCATGGTGGGTATGACTTCTGGGAATGTCCTTCCAGATATTCAATGGTTGCGTACCTTCTGGGGCTACCGGTGCTACTGGTGCTCCTGGAATTGAGAAATAGTACCAAGCATTGGGGTTGTGTTGTTGCGCCACCATTATATCTCTACCAAGCTTCGGGCTACCAGCCTCTCAGTCTTCTTGAACGTCCTGTTCAAGGTATGCTCACTACGTCACTACGTCTACATAGGCTTTGTGGTCTTGCTATTGCACAACGACCTCGGCTTGTATACAGACGTCGCCAATGGGCAAGGTCTGTCTTGATGATGTTGGGGTACTCTGCACCTAGGTAGGTGGAGTAGTTAAGTTTCCAGTCTAATGTTACATCTCGCCTTAATATTTGGCAAGTAGTAAGGCCGACATTTAGACTAGTTACTTACCGAGTGAGTAACCAGATACTAGAGTGGCACACTCTAGGAGATGTAGAGGATAAAAGGGTATACTACAGTTGAAGTAGTATACCTTAGCTTGGATAGAAGTGTAAGAGTAGAGTGGTTGAACACTTGATAGTGTTACAAGTGGTAAACATGACTAGGCAAGTATCCATAGGAGACTGGAAACTGAGGGGCCCCTGCTGGGGGGTCGGCCCTTATATACTGTTGGGGGAGGGCCGATGACTAAGCAAGTAATGATGTGGCAGCTGACTAACAGGGATGACTAAGGAGAGTGATGATATGGCAGGTACTCTGAAACAGTGGTAAAGTGTATAGGGGGTCACATGGCCAGGTCGAGGGTTCAATTCTGGCCCTCAGCTTGGATATAGTAACTCCCCTAGGTCGAGGGCTCGATCTCTGCCCTGGTCATTGGTGAGTAAAGTAAGAAAAAGGTTATGCCAGTGTACGCACGTGTTGGCAATCGTAACACCTAATACACAAAGACAATGGACAAAAGGATTGCATCGAAGTAAAGCCACATACATGTCTGTGATCCATTCGGAAGGAATAGCTTGTACATGGGGAGCGTGAGGAGGACTGTCCAGGGAAAAACCATCATAGAGGATCCAGTGTATGGGTGAATCTTCATGCTCGGCACGAAGGCGGTGGAAAACGTGGCCTTGAATAGAGAAGAAACCTTGCGGCCCATGGATTTTGACGAATGGAAGTGTGGTTTCCATCACAGCAAGTGCAAAGAGTAGGTTAAGCTTGTGAGAGAGAAATGAGATGTTGGGATGGTTGACGAAGCTGTCGTACTCGAATGGTAGAGGAGGTAAAGGAGGTACATCGCCCAATCGCTTGCCATTGGGTCCGCAGCAGAATCTGGGTGTTTTCCCTGTCAGCAAGGGAATCTTGCATGTTAGACATATGTGAGGCCGACTATGGTGAAGAGCTCCCCATTGAAGAGATGCACCGGACGCAAGGTGAATCATCTATGTGTGTGATATTTGAAACACTGAAAATAGGTTTGTAAGTAAGATGGGAAAGAGACTGAGTGAATGTGACTTTACCAGGACAATGTGGGCAGTTGGTAATTGATGCTGTCGTGCACGCCAAAAAGGAAGAGGCAAATGCAGACTAACAGTTTACATGGTTCCACTATAGGTTCCTTGTAATAGCAGTCACCCGGGGTGTGTAATTCCACAGTATTGCTGTAGAGCCGGTCCCGGCCGGTATGCCTAAACATAAGGAAGTGTAGTGTCCAGCCGGAGATGGGGTGGGGAAAAGCACTCCGGCTGGGTTTGGGGGGGGGTACCTGGGGTGTATCAGCGCCTATTTTTTGAATGGTAGGTATGGGCTGTTAGATACCTTGGCTCACTCTACATGCAGTTCTTTGATCACAATAACTATTTAATGGTCCGGACATGTACCGGAGCATTGTATATCTGTGGTGTATTAACAGGAAGTAAAGATATGCCTGTTAGATGGTGCCCCGGCGCCTCTGCATGTGAATGCAGTGCTCCCTCGTGTTGGGAGCAGGATGGGGTTGTGGAACTTCCTCAATTCGTATGCTAATTGTCCCGGACCTTTTTCCTCTGGTTGCTATGGAGCTTCTGACCTTGGGGAAGGGACAAAATGCCTGAATAGAGATACCATACTTATATTAACGGTGTAATATATGCTACTCGACCACCGAGCTCCCGTGCCCATTACTTTAAACTCATTACATGGAAGGGGAGCATATTATAACCCAACTAGAGCAGCTATGGTGTCCCCTCTGGAACATGTAAAATATATGGGGGCAACATATGTTTGGGGCTCCCGGCCGGGCGATAGAGCCATGGGCACACATTGTCCGGCCGGACGATATATGCTGTTACTTATGTCCCTCGGCCGGACGTTATATGCTAGTACTTATATCCCTCGGCCCGTCGGGTATGGGTTATTAGTTGTAATGGGTAAATGTGTTACTAGAGAGAGCATATGATATGTGTTCCGCCAATCTGACTCATATATGTATATTCTGAGCTATGGTATGACCGGCCGGATGGTAGACCTGGTAAGGAATAGCAATCGGCCGGATGGCATATGCACAATCTTATGTTACCCGGCCCGTCATGTCCTGGGCTGACCGGAGGTGAATTCATAGTATTAACCAGCCGGCGGATACAATTGTGGACCAGTGAGGAGAAAGCTTCCACTTTGGTAAGTTCGTCTAGGCCACAGGCATGTGTTAACGGGACAGGCTAACATATGGAAACCAGCATGGAATTAGAGCCATATACAGTACTAAAATAACCCTTGCACATGCACATATCACTCTGAGCTGTTCTCACGTCCGTTGTCCAACGTATCCCATATCACCCTTGTTGAGTCGACCCTCGACAGGAGAAATGCATGGTACCCATCCCAGAATGGTGGTAAGTATGCTAGTGGGGTCCGCCTAAGACTGCGGAGGTTACCTTGTTGCTCCTCCAAAATCTCGACATCTCGAGCTAGCTGTGCTCGCTCGTCTGACAGGTTCCGCGATGTGTCTGCCCCGACGGAACCTGTTGGAGATGTGTACGGATTCTCAGGGAGTTCTGGAGATGACATAGAGTCAATCTCCTGAAAATGAAGTCGTCAATAGGTGAGGGGATCTTGGGACATACCAGACCCTTCGGCCATGTGCACATCCTCTTCCCGAGTTGAATCGATGCCGGGCGGAGGAGAAGCTACCCGGAGCTGTTGAATGGAGGTTGTAGGGGTGTCTCTGGGGTTACAAAGGTGGTAGGATGCCACCGGAGTGTGTTCCAAAATGTGGAAAGGGTCCAAAATGGGATCCGGAGAGATTGAAGTATCTCGCTGATCCACCCTCCACGTGTAACGATCGACCGGATGGATGGGCCGAGGAGACTCCGGGAGGTAGTGTTGTGTGTCTAGTAACCCCGGCGATGGCCCCGGCGGGGGCGAAGGGACGTACTGAACATTCCGAATGGGTGGGTTCCGGATGGGAAAGTTCCGGATGGGTGGGTTCCGGATGGGGGAGTTCCGGATGCTGTCCCCATTATTGTCCGAGTAGTACGAAAAAAGAGTGAGGGGTTGGTGGACATCTCGCATCGGCGAAGGTGAAGACAAGTCTGAGTAGAATAAAACAGCCAGGTCGGAGGTAGTGGGAATGGGCGAGTCTCGACAAAGGGAATCCATGGGTGGAAGGGTGTCGGAGACCTGTGGGGGTGTGTCCAGCAAGTCCGCGACATACAAGGCCATCGGTTCAAACTCCCAGGATAAAGGATGAGTGGTGTCAATGTCGGAGCCCTGTGGGGGTGTGTCCGGGAAGTCTGCAACGTACAATTCGATCGATCCCGACTCTTGGAAGGGTGGATTTGGCGAGTCAGAGTCAGAGTCATATGTGAAGATTCCGGCTGCCGGAATGGCAGCTGGAGCTATAGGGACCTCATTGGAGGCATGTGGGACGATGACGGTGCTTTCCTGCAGTGGTTCTGCATGGTCATCCTGGGCAGGTGGATCGGGAGACTCAGAGCCGTAACTGAACAGTTGGGGGGTGGAAACCCTGTCCGAAGTAGATGGCTCCTCTTCGGAGATGTCTGGGGCAAGGATGGCAATCTGCTGCATGGATTTCGGATGGTAGAGATGCTGTATGGGGGCTGTTTCGAGCAAAGGGGTGGGGGCAGCGGCATGACCTGTGTCGGGGCTCCCGGCTCCCCAGGATGAACCCACGGAATGCTCGGACTCTGTGTCCCTGTACAAAAGCAATATCAAATGTTATCATCTTATCGATGGCCCCAACCAGTATATGCCACAGAGTTGCTTACCGTCATGAATGCTCGGGCGATAATCCCAGATTTTCAAGTAATAGAGCTTCCTGGACACGGCTAGGTGTCGGAAGCTGGATTTGGACATGTTTGACAGTCTGGGGGGGGTTCTGATGCTGTTGCTGGAGGTTAATAGGGAATTACAATAGAGAAAGGTATGCTTACATTGTGACTCAGCACGTGCTCATTTTTTGTCAGCCATGGCAGGAAATCTGTGTATATATGAGGGGGAATACACTATTCAGACCCGGACCGTTAACCCAACATGGCCCACAGGGCTTACATGGGTTGGTGTTGCATAGACAAGGCCCATCGCGCTGTCGAACTACGGAAGAAGCATCTTCAACGCCAGGTGGCTAACTCCGGCTGGGCACCTCAAAATTTTCCTCCATCTGATAAGGGATTTGCACCCGATGCGCCACGGGTGCAATTCACTTTCAAACCCAAACCACTATGCATAAACCACCAAGATGTCTAGCCACAAATCAACCACTGAGCAACAGCAGAAGATGAAAAGGCCTCCTCCTATGCAGGAGCAGGTAGAAGAAGCCGTGATGTTCACGATGGAGCTCCACTATGCATGGATGCACAAACCCGGCAAGGACTCGCCAAAGCAAGCGGGCTGGGACAGTTGGTTCCGACAGACGACGATGGACTTAATCAAGGTCCTTTCCCAGGTGAGGTTCCGGAAGCTGCCCCCTCTTGTGATGGGGGTGATTTGGGCGCACAGTGTGGCAATTCTGTCCACACCAGAGCATGAACAACCGGTAGGAGAAGTCTGTGAGCTACTGGACGACGATAGCTGATCTACCGTCTTGCAGCGCCTGTTCAACACTGATACCGTCATGCCGGTTCAAGAAGGACACATGGCCCTCAACCCGCCAAAGCAATTCGAGAAGGGCGCGCTGCACATGTCTCCGGATCCTCAGGGCCTGCTTCCGCTCGACCGGATCCAAGCGCATTGGTGGGAGCAGTACATGGATAGTGCATTTGTATTTCTTTAATGTACCACACCCATACTAATCAACTGTTCTCTTGATCCTTCATGCGACTCCATAGGGATGGAGGTTGAAGATCCCAGACACGAACCCCCAGTTACACGTTCCGAGGATGGTTGGAACAGATTGGGAAGAATGAGGAGGCCTTCTGTACGCACATCTGATGAAGGTAAGCTGGTTTAAATTACTTGACAGCCGCATACTCACAAATGTATCTGCAGAAGATGACCAGGAAGCCCAGAAACTGTCTGCCCAGCCACGGGGCCATCCTCGGGAATCTGGAGCCCGTTGTCAGGGTGCTCGTCCAGGTAGGCTGTTTGTGATTAACTTCCCCAGCTGTGTACTAACTTACACACCCGTGGAACAAGCCCAGAAAAGCCGGATGCAGTCTGCACCTCGACGAGGCCATTCTACAGATTCCGGCAAGCATCGTGAGGCTCCGGCCCATATGCTGGAGCCGATTGATGTCAACATGGAGCTGAAAGAAGTGCCTCGTGGAAGGGCCAAAGACAAGGGCAAGGGCTGCACAGCTTCGGAGGTCACAGACGTCAACGAGGACATGGAGGATAAAGAGATGGAACCTCCCGCTGCAACACCATCAACCCGACACAGCCAGCAGGAGAAGAAGGCCTTATCATGGGCGAAGATGGCCACAATGCAAGGTAAGAGTGCCTCTGGAGGTGTGAAGAGTACGTATCAACTGCATTCCCTCCTATACATCAATGTCTAACTTGTCCTTGTTATAGCCGCGCCCGTGCCATGCCTGTGTGGATGCCAAGGCACAGTGTCTGTTCTGTGGCTTGGTTAATTCCTCATGCTTGTGTTGCTCGCAGAAGAAGGTGAAGTGTACACTCACAGTTGTTGGTGCTCCGGTCAGCGCTGCCTACCTGGGCTACATCTACTTCCGCCAAAGCCATTCACCGGGCCGTCAGAATAACAACGTGCTGCCTCAGAGGGCTCCAAAGCTGTACGAACCCCCTAAGTGGTTTGTCGATCAGTACAGCGCCATCTCAAAGGCTGATTGTTACAAGGGCCCTCCAAACGTCGATCAACATGCTCCGGCGCCATGGTATCCCTCTAACCATGGCAGGCCTCCAATCCCGCTTCTCCCGGAGCTTGTTCCACCACGAACCTGGCCCATGGAGAGGCCGCTAGGCACACGCGACAATCCCCTGCCATCCCAGGTTACTCTGAAGGCCCGTACAGTGCTGAAGACTCCGACCGGTGGTTCCAGGAGACCTTGAATGTGGTCGCTATCTGGAGCGCACTCGACATCTGCCTCCCCAGCTCCCTCCTTGTTCCGGACATCCCCACAACCCACATCCCCTCCTACATCGACACCGGGAGGGTCATCGAATGTTCTGGATGACCCCAATGCAGAGGCAGAATTGGAGCTCGAGTACGAAGACCTGGTTCTCCCTCCATCTCCGGATCAGCCCCCGAAGTATGCGTGCAGCCACCTCCGAGGTCCTGCTCATCCTTCAGGCCTCGGTCCGGAGGATGAAGACGACCCCGACTATAACTCGGTCCCATGCAGGCTTCTGAATGGCTTGACGACTATCCCAGTTCCCCAATTCTCGCACACCGATAACTATGAGCAGTATTTTCTTGCCCCTGCTGAGGATAAAAACCGGTCCATGCCAAAACGCCAGGATACATGGGTACCAAGGACGACGACGACTACTCCGAAAACCCCGTGGGGTGACTTACGCTATTGTGCCACCACCATCTGTTGTAATAATGATGTATCATGTTATGGCTAAGAGCCTAGAGCGTTTTACATCAGGTTACGGCTAGCTTCCTGATGTATTATGCCGTTTCGGGCCTGTCCGACACAGCCGCCAGCCACCTACCCAATTTGGGAAGCCCTCCGCCGGGGGCTCTGCTGGCGCTTTTTCTGCTTACTCTCTCTTCGCTTACTCCCTCTCGGCTCCTCCCCATCAATCCCCGACTCCCCCGGCCTGCCTCCTATCATTCCCAAGCGCTCAGGGCACCCCCGCCATCAAATATGAGCCTCCCGAGGCGTAGTGGCCCGATTTGGAAGCCTCCCACCTGCCCCGGGGTGGCCAACCTTGTTTCTGTTGTTACTTACCCATTTCTAGGCCGATTCCCTTGGTTCTGGTGGCGTTCTATTCGCATTCCTAACGCGAACAGAACGCACATAATACACCATTGCAAATGTATGTACTAACAGTTCCACAGTGCCCCCTAGGGCCTAGATTCACCCTAGGGGGCACTGTTTTCCAAATATCTCTGTTGGTTCCTGATGGAATTACACGCGAAAGGGCGTGTTCGCTTCGCATACATTATGCACATCGAACGCGCCCTTATTTACGTAAATCCATCCAGTGGTCGCTGGGATATACACACCCCTTCCTCGAGAACAAGTGGTATGTGTATCTCAGCAACCACTGTATGGATTCACTTCATCCTTTTTCTCACTTGTGGCTACTGACTAATGTATCTAGGATATCCAATTCGTTTTCTCACTCTCCTGCATGCCATGACAGGGAGTGTCCATCAGTACTCGATATGGGGAAACTTCGATGCCCCATATCTCGACCATTTCTCCACGCCCCACGGCATAATAAGAAGCATAAAACTCGGTCAAGGGGTTCTGGAGATACCTGTACTAGCCCTCCCAGGAGGAGGGGGTATGGGTAGCGATAGAACACGTGGACGGATTCGGGCGCGAGAGGCTGCGTTCTGTGCACATGGAGAACGCGAACAGAACGCGCCCTTTGTCAGGCCGATCCGTGGAGAACTGATCCCACAATGGGCGAAACAATTCCCCCTAGGGTGACCCTAGGGGCCAATCTGAATAGTTAGTACATACATTTGGTGTAGTGTATTATGTGCATTCTATTCGTGCTTAAAATGCGAATAGAACGCCGCCAGAACCAAGGGAATCGGCCTAGAAATGGGTAAGTAACAACAGAAACAAGGTTGGCCACCCCGGGGCAGGCGGGAGGCTTCCAAATCGGGCCGCTACGCCTCGGGAGGCTCATATTTGATGGCGGGGGTGCCCTGAGCGCTCAGGAATGATAGGAGGCAGACCGGGGGAGTCGGGGATGTTGAACTGGTGCCCAGCCACCGGACACGGGCTTCGGTCCGTGGTTCCGGAAAACCTTACTCGCCATTGTAGAGTAAGGTTTTCTGGATGGTCGGTCCGAACACCTGGCCTTTAGCCGCCCTGTAGCCCAATCGGGCAACTATACCGTATGGTCACCGGCTACCATAAGTAACTGGTACTGTGATCACAACAGTGATCACACGGACTCTTATATAATCCTGTACTCTACAGTAGTATATAAGACAGCTCTGTAGGAGCTGAATTGACAACTCTTTTAACTCCTCCCATCACGTACGCTATCGTGTACCGCAAGCCTCTAACACCCACATCCAGGTAAGTATGCGGAGCATCCGCTAGAGTTGCACCCGGGCGTGGGCCTTTGCCCCACCCAGGTTCAACAGGTTATGAGCCCTGGTCGACGCCGTAGGGACTGCGCCGCTCATCGCGTGCTGCGACCTACTGGCTCCCAGCTTATCTGGATACCCACCATTGCCGTTATGGCCAACGACCTGTGGATCGGATGTGGTGCGATCACCCGCTGCCTGCCACTCCACAGAGGGGGAACCTATGTCGGCGCATTTTTTTGCTTGCCGTCATCGTCTGTCTTGAACGAGATTGACTGACCAAGTCTCTCTTCCAGACGTATACACCCTTTCGTACACCATGTCGAGTGCTCTCTACCAGGCCGTCCCCAACGTCCTTTCGGGCCCCAACTACCTCGAGTGGGCCCAGGGGATGAAGTCGTACCTTATGGCCCAGGCAATGTGGCACGTTATTATAACGTCCCAGCCTGCCGCTGCCGTGGACGACCGCAAGGACTGGGATGCCAAGAATGTCCAGGCCATCGGTATCCTCCGTCTTTGCATCACAACGAGCATTCTCAGTGCCGTCGACACCAAGGACACTGCCGCGGCCATGTGGAAGCACTTCCAGGACAACTACAGGAAGCCCGGCATCCCGATCGTCTACCAGGACTTCCGCGCCGCCATCGCCCTTACTGTTCCTAGCGACTCGAACCCCGTCCCTGCGCTCGACAAGCTCGAGGCCCACTTCCAGCGCCTCGAGACCAACAAGTTTGACATCTCCGAACACGTCAAGGGCATGATGCTCATGTCGAAGCTCCCGCCCTCGATGGACTCGACCATCCAGGTCTACACCTCTGGCCTTACCGACACCGCCACTACCCCCGCGATCAAGTCGATCACCCTCGCTGGTGTCCGCCAGGCCATCATCATGCACTGGGAGCAACGTCAAGAACGTCATGCACCGCGCAACAATGCAACGAAGATCAGCGCTGTTAAGCACAAGGGTTCCGACCCTACCTTCCATCAACAACAGCGTCCTCAGGGACAGTAGCAGCAACACCAGCCGCGCCCTCAGAGGCAGCAGCAAAACCAGTCCGGTGGACGCCCTCATGGCGCGCGCTCCAAGCACGACGGCCATGCTCAGCAGCAAGGTGCGCACCAACATGCGCACTTCGCTCACATCGCTGACGTGCTGACCACCATCACTCAGGGGCCCGACGGCCCAGTCGACCCGCGCGCTCTCATGCGCAAGCCCGTGCGCGCGAAGACTGGGAACAACAAGTACCCAGCGCTCACGCGTGCCATGGCCCTCGCCAACGAGCTCGGGGTTACGCCCACGTATGAGCGCATCCGCACTCTCGAGGGCATCCCCGAGAGCGCCCTACCATCCTCCTCTTTGTCGACAGCATCGTCGACGCCATCGCCCACGAACACAACACACGCCCTCAGTTGGAGTGCATCTCCGATGATGAGTGGTGGACACGCGTTCAGCACTGGCAGAACGGCGAGGATCGTCGAGGTCACGGACTCCGACGCCGAGGACTCCGAAACCGAGGTGCACGCCCCGCTCCCCAAGCGAACGCGCACTCTCAGGGAGCGCATCTCGCTAACCCTCGAGGAGCGCCTCGCACCTCTGGACAACCCAACGGACGTCCCAACGGACGATCCGATGGAGAGCGAGTCCGACGACGAGTCAGACGGCGAGACCGCCATATCTCTCGGGATAACTGACGCTGAGAACGAGCTCAATGAGTTCTTCAACCGGACCATGTTAGTCCATTCTTCCTCTCACACCGAGTTGTATGCTGACTGCCTGCCTTTACGTGCAGCGAGTAGTGTCGCAGGTCCCTCTCGGAGTGTGGATGCCATGCACGTACCTGTAGCTACACCTGTACGATTAGCTACAGACGATAATATATGTACTCATCGCTCATCATATGCAAAGTGTGCGCACTGCAAAGGCAAAGGAAGGCAAATTGAGCGGCAAGACTCGAACATGTGGATGCTCGACTCAGGAGCGTCCATGCACTTTACGTTCACTATGAACGACTTTGCCGACTTCCGCTACTATAAGGTCCATAAACCGCTCTATACAGCGGATGGCGTCACTTATATGACTGGTGAAGGAACAGTCTTCCTTCCGTTAGATTCAGGGGAAACAATCAAGCTGACTAGTGTCGCTCTCGTCCCTAATCTAACCCACAAGCTTATCTCCATGGGAGCGTTACTCCGAGATGGAATGCAGGCGCATGCGTCAACCACCAGCATATCCTTCTTTCGGAGCAACAAGCTTGTAGTTGCATTCGAACCATGCAATGTTGGTGATACAATCTATGTTACCTATTCGCAGCCTATATTGGCACGAAACACTGTCACAGCCTCTGAAGCTGTAGACTATGATACTCTTCACCGCCACTTAGGCCACCCTTCGCGCAATGTGTTGAGACACACTCGGAAACACACTGAAAAGTGCCCGCTTGTTGAGATCCCTCAGAAGGATTCAATCTGCCGAGGATGTGTGGAAGGCAAAATGCCTTTGCAACCCCATCCGCTCGATATTTGACGCGCATCCAGACCTTTTGAGCTTGTCCATGCGGACCTCAAAGAATTCCCTGTCCCCTCGTACCACAAATACAAGTATGAGATCCTGTACTATGATGATTTTACATCATATGCATGGAGCATTGGTCTTCGTACCAAGGACACTGCACTTCAAACCACACGACAATGGCTTACATTTGTCGAAAACCAATATGGCGCGAAGGTGCAGAAGTGGAAATCTGACTCGGGAGGTGAACTGAAATCAGATGCCTTTACGAACATGCTCAAGGATCGAGGCATTGATATAATCCCTAGCGCACCGCACATTCATCAACAGAATGGCCACGCAGAGTGAATTATTCGTACGCTCATGGATAAGGGGGAGGCTATGCGGCATGATGCCTGCATACCCCAATCCTGGTGGGAATTCTCATTCGAGCATACAGTGCATGTGTACAATAGAACACCGATACGTCACCTAGAATGGCGTACACCCTTCAAAGTTCTAAATGGCTCCAAGACTGACATTAGTCACCTCCATGTCTTCAGATGTGGAGCCTATGTCTTTATACCACCCGAAGTTCGAAAGAACAAACTATCACCCAAATCGGAGCTGATGGTCTACCTCGGTGTCGGTGCTGGAGGCCATAACCACAAGTTTATGTGCTCACCAAACAATGTTGTCTTTACGGCTGCTCAAGCACTGTTTGACGAACATATATTTCCGAAGTGTTCACACGAACCAAAGCGGCAGAGGCAAAACATTGCCCCTGAAGAGTTAGAACAAAGCAAACCTGTGAACCAGGTCCCCGCTCCTTCTATTCTCCCTGATGATGACGAGGAACCACGTCATCCTCCCAAAATCCTTCCTAAAAAGAACAAGGGCAAGGCATGAGACGTCGCACCTGCACCGCCGGCTGAACCCCCTGTACAGCATGTATCGCGCAGACAGTCACCGCAGCGAGTGCCCAGCCCTGTGTTGCCACAATCTCCTCCGGTTGAAAGGTCTCGGGCGAGTTCCCGCAACGACCTGTGAGAGAGCGGAAAATTCCAGTTCGCGATGGTAATGTCTACGGTGAATCACGGCACCCAGTAGACATTTTCAAAGATATTGAGAAACGGACGTCGTGGAAAAAGATGGTTGAAACACGTGGTGAATCGAGTTGCTCTCAACCCGCCACTGTACCACCATCTAGGGATGAGAGGCTTCCCGGGCCTAGCTCTTCCAAATCACTTCCACGTTCACGTGATAAGTCCGCTCAACGTCTTCCATCGAAATGGAACACGCCACGGGAACCTACCTCGTTAGTGTCATCTAGTAGTAGTGACGCTGAGGAAGAGCACGTCTCGGGCCCTGTACCACAACCCAAACCTGCAGAGACGCACACTCATCCTCACTCAGGCACTCCTAGTGAACATGGTTCAGAGGCATCCTCAGAGGAAGACTCTGAGGATGACGACGAAACATCAGATGATGACGATGATGAGGAGTCATCGGACGAAGCATCATCAGACGAAGTCGAAAATGCCCTGCATGATCCAAACAGAACTGATGTGGCAGAACTATGCCGGGAAGGGGGAGCAGACCTCATCCAATACTTAATTGCGAAAGTGATCCCACCAGATGAGGGGGAGAAAGTCCCACCACAGAATGTGCGCGAGTGGACTTTCCGCGATATCGCCAGACTACCTAACTCTGAGCGAAAGGAGTGGTTTACCGCTTGCCGCAAAGAACTAGAGGCTCTTCGCAGCCGCGATGTCTACGACTTGGTCGACCGACCGAAAGGCCGGAAGGTCGTGAAAAATCGCTGGGTATTCGACGTCAAAACTGATGGTCGTAAGAAAGCCAGACTCGTTGCGAAAGGCTTCTCCCAAGTTGAAGGTGAAGACTTCGACAAGATATTCTCCCCAGTTGTACACTTTGAGACAGTCCGTCTCATCATAGCGCTCGTGGCACTCGAGGACTGGCATATCTCAGGCCTCGATGTACGCAGTGCCTATCTCTATGGCAAACTGGAGGAAGAAATATACATGGAGCAGCCAGAAGGGTTTCGCACCCCTGGCACTGAGCACAAAGTCTTCAGATTGAAGCGTGCTCTATATGGGCTTAAGCAGGCAGGACTTGCATGGTGGCGCACACAGTCTGAGTCCATGCAGTTGATGGGCTTTAAACGGCTCAGCAACGATGCAGGCATATACATCTACAAATGATCATCCGATGGTCAACTTGTAGTTGTTATCGTCTATGTTGACGATGCACTCTTTTGTGGGCGAGACCGGAAGCTTGTAGCTCAACTGAAAGCTTGCTTCATGAAGAAATGGGAATGCCATGATCTTGGTGATGCAAGTGAATTCTTGTGTATGCGTATCGTGCGCCGAGGCAGCAGTATCCACTTGGATCAATGCGCCTACTTGAGAAAGTACTGGAACACTGCGGCATGACAAACACATGACCAGCTCCAACCCCGCTTCCCGCCGGTTACCAACCTATGCCCAACAAAGGGCAGGTGACACCGGAGCTACGCTCCAGGTTCCAAACGGTTATTGGATCCTTACTCTATCTTATGTTAGGGACCAGACCGGACTTGACATTCGCCATGACCAAACTAGCACAGTTTGCGTCCAACCCATCCGAAGATCACCTTAATCGTGCACTCTATATTTGCCGATACCTCATTGGGACCAAAGATTATTCACTGGTCTACAAGGGTGACTCTCAGACTGGCCTTGTTGCCGGTACTGACTCTGATTGAGCATCGGACCCCAATACCCGATGATCACAAACAGGCTTCTTTTTGAAGTTAGTGAACGGGATCTTCTCGTGGACTTCACGTGCACAAAAGACTATTGCTCATTCCTCAACTGAGGCTGAGTATATGGTGATGAGCAATTGCAGCCGCCAAGTAGTTTGGGTTTGCAACCTGCTTGCTGAACTTGGCTACCATATGGATCATATACCACTCTCCGGAGATAACCAAGGGTCGATCTTTATTGCATCCAACCCTGTTACGGAATCGAGGTCTAAGCACATTGATATCCACTATCACTACATCCGAGAAGTATATGAGAAGGGTATTGTCGATATTTTTTTCATTGAAGGAAATGACAACCCTGCCGACATCTTCACCAAGAACTTAGGCGAGGCGAAGTTCATTAAATTTCGCTCGCAACTTGGTCTCCGCTTTCCCCGGACTGCTTAGAGCGCCTAGTACGCTTACGTACCTATATGGATACTTAGCGAGGGGGAGTGTTGAACTAGCGCGTGTCGGTAATGACCGTACTATGGTCCGAACATCCGGGATTGATGGGCCTCCACCAAATATTAAGGTTTAGTGGATGGTCGGACTGACCACCTGGCCTTTAGCTGCCCTGTAGCCCAATCGGGCAACTATACCGTACGGTCACCAGCTACCATAAGTAACTGGTAGTGTGATCATAATAGTGATCACACGGACTCTTATATAATCCTGTACTCTACAGTAGTATATAAGACAGTTCTGTAGGAGCTGAATGGACAAGTCTTTAATCTCCTCCCATCACATACGCTATCGTGTACTGCAAGCCTCTAACACACACATCCAGGTAAGTATGCGGAGCATCCGCTAGAGTTGCACCCGGGTGTGGGCTTTGCCCCACCCAGGTTCAACACCGTCCTTGCCGGCTGAGCAAAGGGCAGAGCAGTGCATCACATCAAGTCAATTGCCACGTGGTCATAATTGGCCAATGACCACTTTTTGGTTCTTGTTCTCCTCCATCCACACACCCCATTGTCCTTGACTGTATAACATATTGCTGAGCCTATGTCACCCGAGACCAGTGCAGGTCAAGTTGACCTGTTGTCCAAAATCGAGGACCGGGGGCGCACTGCGGCTTACATTGTAGCGCTGTATCATTTTCATTGATTGCAGTCACTTTCCGATTTGGATGAAGGACAAGCACCATTGTCACGTCCCACCCCTCCTCCGATTTTATTCCAGCTGATGAAGGATTGCGACTCCGTTGCCCGAATGCTGGCACATGCAAGCCAAAACCAATGTAAATGAAATTTTTGGACCCTAACACGAGGTTCTGATGTGTCGCAGTGTCGGTCACCTGGAATGCAAGCGAGTATGTGAACATGCTGCCAAAGATGACTACTCTCAAGAAGGAAGTCGAAGATCGCTTTCTTCGAGAGTTCCCGCCCATCACCTCCGCGGAAGAGGTCATCAGTCGGACAGGCCCACTCTGCATTGTACGGCACCCCACGGTCTTCCTGGACAGAGACGGAAATATTTTGGTTTGGTCCCTTCCCGGAATTCTGCCTCCGGCACGCCAGGTAAGCACACCAATCATAATCATTCATCAATTTGCAACGAGGCCCCGGACGTCATAGGAAATCCTCCTCAAGGCATCTGAGGCACTCAAAGGCCGTGCAAAGCTCAAATCGACACCTCCAGAAAAGCCTGAAGAGAACTGGTGGTAGTGTTGCAGGGTCCGGTCCGGTCCCGGTCCTGAGGGGTATTTTCAGAGGACTGAGGACCGAGGACCGGACAGGACCGGCCACTAGACCAAGGACCGGGACTGGGACTGCAGTCCTTATGGGACCGGGGAGGACTGCAGTCCGGTCCTCAGTCCGGACCGGTCCTGGACCGAATATCAGTCCGGACCAGTCCCGGACTGGTCTGAGGCAGTCCTGGACTGGTCTTCTCAGCAGTGGGCAACACTACTTGGGCCATATCTTCGTCGTTTCTTGTCTGATCCACTTTGTTCTGGGCGTGTTGGATTCGTCTCATCTTAACCTTTCTGACGACCCCACATGCTGTGGGTTTGGAGAAGAACTGGCTGAGTCGTCGAGGTTTTTGGGTAGGAGATGGCTTGAGAGAGCATATGATGGGCCTGGATCTCGGCCACTAAGGCACGTACACCTTTGTTTCTTTTTGCATTGGATAGCTCTCGCCTGTGGCTTTCAAACGAGCCCTCTTGGTATACGCTCTTCCCAGTGGATCCATCGCTATACATCATTCTTTCTCTGCAATTTCATCCTTCAGTATTCTGACTGTGGCTCCCTGGATATTCCACCGCTTTTCACGCGTCAAATTGCGTTGGATTCTTCCTTACAACAGCTTTCCAACGCACCCCTAATATCCCAAATTGGCCCACTCGTCGTTGCACAACTGTGCCTTCCTGCTGCCCCTCCTCCTTTATACTATCCCCTAATTTCTATCCCCCATATCTCCATCATTTGTAGGCCATTTTAGTTCATTTCAGTCATCAATAAATGTGCTATTTAGGTCTACCATTTTCGCTGCACAGATGGGTCACTTCTCATTGTACTTACAAGACACTAATTACATAGTTAGACCTATCAGTGGACTGGTCCTTGCCCAGTCCTTTGAGGTACGGAAGGACTGGTCCGGACCGGTCCTCTACTGGTCCTTCCCTTCTGCCCATGGGCTGAGGACCAGGACCGGGACCAGGGACAGGACCAAAATTTTTGCGGTCCCAGTCCTGTCCTACCACTATCAGTCCCGGGACCGGACCCTGCAACACTAACTGGCAGACTTCCACTTTATACTTTAACCCGAGTCCGACGTGGGGTGCCGGAGTAGTCACACTCTATCCGGCAGGCTTCCAGCTGGGGCACACAGTATGTCTATAATTGTGATTGAAGCACTTCTATGTAGTACTTAACACATTCGAGGGACCGGATTACAAGCCCCTCCCGAGTGAGGAGTCGACGAGTGCGGAAGCATACGAGTGGATGGCAGAGATGGAGGAGACGGGCGGCCTCCTCGACGGAATTCTAGCAGTAACTCACCCGGAACTCTACAGGGTCTCCCAGGAGTTGATCCGGAACATACTCGCCGAGGGGACCAGAGTGAGTGAGGTCATGCGACTTTGGCCCACAAGTTTCAACTCCATTCAATTTATTATCAATCGATTGTCACTGCTCCATCGGGACAAAAACACCCGTGCGGGATGGGTCAATCTCCTACTTACCCTGGGCACCTACGGACAAAAGGCGCTTCTCGAGCTCCACAACCTCAGTGTCTCCGTGCCGTACGATAGCGAAACAATTGCCATGCTATGTTCGCGAGTCATCCAGCATAGTGTCATGAGGGTGGAGGGCGATCGACTTTGCTACGTGTTGTACATGGTTGAAAATGTCCATACTCACTTTGGCATGTCGGTCCCAGGCTTTGCTCACATTAACAAAGTCTGCGCCTTGTAGAATGTACATAGAACGTTCTTTACAAACCATTTCCACCTTGACACCCTTGTGAGTTCCTGCTGTCTCCAACAATGTCACGCCGCCACTGCTTCGAGAAGGTGGAGCCATTCAAAGAGTATACTTTGAAGACCCGGAAGACTGGGCGCGGTCTGGAGATGACGACAAAGAAAGTTCGTCTGGATTTGCCAAACGTGGGGAGTCTTCCACCCTCTTCCACCGAGCCATCGCCAGCAGCGAGTGCCCGAACTACACCGGGTCCGGGTCACATCAACCTGCCGGGCATAGACCAGGGAGTACCTCTTGGCTTCGAGTTCACATTTGATGATGTGCCGCGTACCGGAAAGGCAAGTCATGAATGTGTATACAATGCCTCCATACTGACGGAACAATGGGAATACATATTCAGTCTCAGAACGACTTCTAGAGAGATTTCCTAGAGGTCTGGGAGGAGTATCTCCACCGTGGACTTGCCAGGGAGGGACTTCCGGATGACAGCCTAGAGGAGTGTGGACACCCGGCTACATGGCGGTGCTTAACCTGTTATGGGATCCCCTCGCTCTGTGCTGCATGCTGCCAGGCTGACCACATATCTCATCCGCTGCACCGTGTAGAGTTCTGGATGGGTGAGTACTACCATCCGGGGTGGCTCCGGGACCTTGGGGTCCAGATTCATGCCGGACACCATGGCCAGCCGTGTTCCAGTCTCGGAACGTATCCCACGGGGTCCATGCCACAGCCGGAGTATACAGCTCCACCTCCGGATGACTCGGAGACTGAGCCCCCATATATGGCTGGAGAGGAGGGCCCCGACATTGACGATGAAGATGCCAAAATGGACTTCCGACCTGACGACGAGACGCTCGTTACTTCGGTCGCCGAGCTGCCACGCTTTGGAGACCCTATATATACTGCTATGCCTTTGGCTGACTATCGCATGGTCCAGGGTGATCAGATGATGGTGGTAGTGGATTTGGATGGCGTGCACGAAATGTCTGTGATGTTCTGCTGTTGTCCGGATGCCCCCCGGGATGATCTGCAGCTCATTGACCTAGGATACTATCCGGCATCCATACACCGTCCCCAGACGAACTTTACCCAATGGGTGGTGGACGACTTTCTTCTCACAAACAAGGAATGTAAGACTGCCACTCGGAACTACTACAACAAGCTGTATCAGACAACCAATGATGCATTCCCGCATATGGTTCCGGTAGGGTAATATGGCTCCAGAATTGAAACATCACTAAGTTGGTTGACAGGATCGGTACAAGAAGCTTCTTCGGGCATCACGACAATGGCGCAATATACACCTCCAATGGTCATCCGGCTTCAGACACCGAACAGATACTATTGCTCCTGGAGCCATGGCTATCCGCTATCTGGCATGTCCGCAGCCTGGTGAAAACCTTCCGGAGGGATGGGAAAACAACCCGGAGCAGTACACCCTCTTCCTTTACCTGTTAGACATTTCTAAGTGGCTTGTAAGATGGAAATACATGCACTCCATTGTACTCGACGGAAACTTCTCCGCCCAGCATCACCACATGAGAAACCCCGAGGATGATGTCCCGCTCGCCGATGGGCATGCATTTATGGTAACGGACGAGCTGTACAAGCGCCACCTGGGGACCGTGAAGGAGTTTAAAGAGGTCTGTGGCTATATTATTGACATCCGGAGCCACAGAAAATAACATTCTATGCAGACCATCACCTGTAATGATCACCGGGCAGTGCTTAACTCTTCCGTCAGCAAGGGAAAGCTAGAGGCAACAGGCATCGGAGCTGCAGCATGCTCCCGCCGCGGATTCTTTGCCCCTCATGCGTGTGTAGACTTTCAAGGAGGTGAACGGTGTGTCCATCCAAGCGTGGGGGTCTCATTTCACGGGGACTAACAGCTGCCAGGCAACGGAATATGGACTACGTGCTCTACTGGATCTTGGTGTATCTGAACAGACTTACTTGCATTCTAGTCATGTACGACGTTATGTGCCAGTACTTCACCAACCTCTACCGCCGCTTCTGGGATAGCCCTTCACTCACAATGCCAGACGGGCTGACGTTCATGTGTGGGATCGGCCAATTCCATGTTCATAGGCACATTCCCCCTTGCTTTCCCCGATTCTCATCCAACTTTATCTGGGGAGCTGGAATGCAGAATGGCGAAATTATCGAGACATTGTGGAACAAGACAAACGCGATTTTGGAGTCCACACGGGGCATGTCATCCGCTCACCAATGTGAGGTGATCGACGATACAATGAACAATTCAAATTGGATGAAGCTGACTCACATCAGTACGTCCTTTCCGACGCCTGTGAAACTACAACCTAACAGTACAAACAGCTTCAATACTCAACCAGAAGTGGCAACGGGTGTGCAACGAATGGCAACCGGCTCTGGAGGCATTCAATAGCCTTGCCAAGGCCTCCGGAGAGCAGCAATGCCAGGAATGGTTGGCGGACGCACTCACAGCAGATGAAGATCGTATCAATGACGTGAATAGACAGCCGTGTACGTGCCTCACTGTATTCAAAGTGTACATGGCTGACTGTATGCAATGCAGTACCTACTCAGAAGGAAAAGGAGCTGGTGTTGACCCAGGAGGAAGGCAGGGTAAGCGAAGCAATGAAAGGTGCCGCAAGCTGGATCTCAAACGGTCTATGATTGGAGGAACAAAAGTGCATAGTAACAATGCCCAGAAGGCATGTACTAATGCTACTTAGACTTTCAATCGCTTATACGGCACGCTCGCTGAAGGACTCTGCAAACAGCAACCAGCGACTGGCACTAGCGCAAGCCGTCAACGGCTGGCCACCACCATGAAGGTGTTCCACAAAGTGGCAGACAGACACCTCCGGACATCTATAAGCACAACTGGAGTACCTGTGGATGCTGATCCAACAGACTTTGGACGAGTATGGGACGAGGTCCAGGGGCTCGGAGGAAGTTGGGGCAGTAGCACAGGGGTGCCAGGCCCCGGACTCCCTCCGGAACCGGAAGAGCAGCCGCTTGCCCTTCCGTCCATGCTCAGGTATGCGTACCTTGCTCGGCACAATCTTACAGACCTTGCGGTGAAAGAACAGCAGCTCCGGGAAGGTCAGATGAATGACTGTCTGCAGGGGGTCCGGATGGCCATCGCGTACAAGTCACTCCTCTACCGGACACGAGTGCGTACGGCCGAATTGTACCAAAAGAAGCTTCGGAGCTTCAATGAGGTGCGCGTAACTGACAACGGCCTGATGAAACACGTCCGGGCATATGGACAGGCTCGCCGGGCTATAGAACACCTTTTCAATGATGACCCAACCGACACCGAGAGCATGGTATGCCGAGAGGCCCTTCTCACCCGATACAAGGAAATACAAAGGGAGGACCTCGGAGTCACTACGGCGGTACTTGAACACTTTACACACGGCCTCCGGAACCTCCATACATCGTGGATATGGCATGTTGAAGATGCGGAGAATGCGCAGCGGACCACATGGCTTCAGAAATGTGAGTATACTTCACACTTTCCGGGAGACGTACTCATAACTCGGATAACCAGTCTGTCGGATGCTTTGGCTTCGGGTGTATGCCCGAAAGTGTTGATGGGAGGAGGAAAGCATCCTGGTGCCCTTAGAAATGGACTGTACAATCCGGTTCTTCATCACACAGTTGGAGAGATGGAGGACGTGGTCCGAGAGTGGACAAACACCAGGGCATATAGCATTCCCATTACGCCAAGCCACCATGTGGACTAACCTTGGTAACCACGCATCCCAGGCTTTTCTGAAAGCACACACAGACTTTGTCTTGTAGTACGCATGTGAAACGGTTATGGACTCTGTAATGCACTTTTTGTCATTCTAACAATGTACAGATACAGACTACGTCCGGGCTGATACATGTGAGAACAAAACAAAAACATCGGTCCATGTTCTTGTGCAGGACGTTCCCAGCCTAACCCTTCTCATGCATACAGATGACACATATGCAGACATCTGATGAACATAATGCGCCATCATGCCCGGACATCAGAGCCGGCTAATACTGTTGAACCTGGGTGGGGCAAAGGGCCCACGCCCGGGTGCAACTCTAGCGGATGCTCCACATACTTACCTGGATGTGGGTGTTAGAGGCTTGCAGTACACGATAGCGTACGTGATGGGAGGAGATAAAAGACTTGTCCATTCAGCTCCTACAGAGCTGTCTTATATACTACTTTAGAGTACAGGATTATATAAGAGTCCATGTGATCACTATTATGATCACAGTACCAGTTACTTATGGTAGCCGGTGACCGTATGGTATAGTTGCCCGATTGGGCTACAGGGCGACTAAAGGCCAGGTGTTCGGACCGACCATCCGGAAAACCTTACTCTACAATGGCGAGTAAGGTTTTCCGGAACCACGGACCAAAGCCCATGTCCGGTGGCTGGGCACCAGTTCAACGAATACCACCATGGGGGCACCAGAGTAGGTGGATCCCAGTACACCCCGTACTGCTCAACGAAGGTATCTGGTAAAAATAGTGTCAGTTGAATAAGAAGGGATAAATATGAGATATAAATTTTACAGCTATTGTACGCAGTACTCAGGCCAGTCAAGGCAAAGCCCCAGTTGATCGTGATCCATGCATGGGACAGAAGGGAGCTTTCAATCCCCTTGCAGTGGGCTTCCGGATCCGGCCACATGCCATTGACCTCCCGGAGGAGATCAAGTCATCGATGAGACATTTCGTGGATTTGATGCCACGTCTGGGCTTTGGTGAGCCAGAATTGGATGGCGTGGGTGCGGGTGATGCGGGAATATTGCTGCGTGAAGTTGCGGAAGATTGTGAGCTGAGGGCACCGACCAGGTGGTTTATCCACAAGGTAGAAGTAAACACGCACAAAATACCCATCCACCTCATTGAAGGAAATAGAAGGAGGAAGGCATGCCACCATGCCTAGAAATTGGTCGATAATGTCTCGGACATGCCACACATTGTAGGGGTACAGTGTTTAGACGCCAGATGCAATTTAACGGCCAGGTGAAATCGGGGCGCGCTCCAACGCACGCCGCCCCGCGGCACATCCGCCTTTATAGGGTAGAATCTACTCAGATCAAGCAGGCTATAGCAGGTACACTTGTGTGTCCTGTCGCAACTCTCCTGTAGTGGCACCAGTTTTACGCTATTCATTGGTGTTGAACGGGCAGAAAATTTTTAAATGACTTTCAGTTGTGCTATATAATGTCATGGATGGAATTGCAGTTCCATTGCAAAACCGTCGCGACAATTTCAGAGGATACGGAGTTCATCGTCTCGACTCGCGATGCGAATCATTCTTCGCCCACCTCCAAGAGGTCACGTGATCTGGAACGGCTTGTCGCGCGCGCTGTGCGCGTGTCTCGCACTAACTCATCTCATGGGCCGCTATCCACTTTCTCTCGACAGGCGAAAGCGGAATGCTTCTCTCGCTAAAGAGACACTTATCCACGATGCACTCGACACCTTCGACGCCGGCCAGCATTCTTCCTCTCCGCCCACGGCCAGCCAGGTGGCTGATCAATTCGGTATCGACAGGACTACGTTCTGGCGGCGACTTCATGGTGGCCACTCAAACAAAGAAGCACATGAAGCATTTCAGCTCCTGACGCCCTCCGAAGAAGGTGTTCTTGTCCATTTGGCACGCACTCTTGGTGTTCGACTTCTCCCGCTATCGCACGCTTTGCTCCGGGAGAAGGCAAATGCTCTTTTAGCGGTACGTGCTGAAGCTCCAGCCATGCAGGTTGGGCAATGGTGGTCATATCGATTCCTGAATCATCATAGTGGCGAGCTGTCCATGTATTGGAGCTCTACTTTGAATACAAAGCGTGGCCTTGCCCTAAATTCGACCAATGTGCGAGAGTACTTTGAAGTGCTTGCGGAGATTGATCGTGAGCGGCATATCAAGCCTAAATATAAGTTTGCCATGGACGAAAGTCCTGTGCTGCTTGGAATGGAGATGACCACCCGTGTTATTGGGCCTGCAGGGCAGACGCTTCAGCACAAACTGCATGACGGGAACCGGGAGAGCGCTTCACTTGTTGTGATGATTTGCGGGGACGGTTCAGTGCCTTTCCCACCCACGATCATCCTATCAGGTCAGAACTATCTCAAACGTTGGGCTGATCATAATACCCTTAATGCTTCGTATGTTTCAGCCATTTCTAGAGCTGCAATATCATAACTGATTAAGCTTCGAAAGGATTGCTCTCTCGCCCACCGGGTACACAACAGATAGCCTCACGCTCGAGTGGATGCATGAATTCGAGGCCAAAACCCGTCCCATAGGTGATGAGGTCAATGAATGGTGCCTTCTCGCACTCGACAACCATGGCAGCCACCTGACGCTCGCATTTCTCGACTACGCTATCACCCATCATGTCGAAGTAGTCGGATACATTCCGAACTCAACACATGTCCTCCAGGGCCTCGACGTCGCTTGCTTTGGTGCCTTCAAAACCCATTACACTCACGCACTTGCAAATTATCAGAAACGGACCAGCTGTGCCGTGACGAAAGAGGTGTTCCTTGAGTTGGTAAAGGAACCTTTCGAGCGCACGTTCACGCCGAGCACCATCCTCGCTGCCTTCCGCATCACAGGCCTTGAGCCAATCAATCCCGGAGTCATATCTCCGGATAACCTCGCTCCAAGTCAGGAGAACTCCGCTCCCACCGTGTTTCCACTTGCGCTTCCGGAGCCTGTCCAAGCAATGCTCCCGCTAATTCGAGCAGTGAAGCTATCAGAGGCAGCCAACCATGATTCAGACAGCAATGTCAAATCACTTGAGGTATGTAATAATGCACACAGATAAAGAAATAACTAAGATGGCCATCAGTTAGCTGCTAAGGAGACGTTAAGGCTCCTGAAGCAGTCAAGTGCTGCATTCACTGTTGGGCCAACCACCGAGGTCACCTCCGCAAACACTCTCCCTCCTCCACCAATCCTGCATGCCCCACCCATCCCTCCCACCACCCAACAACTCCTGAACCCACTGCCCACTGAAATAGAAGCACGCACCAAGTCTGAACTCAAGCGCGAGGTCGCGATGTACAAGGCTGCCCTTGCAGAGTCCGAGGCTCGAAACGCGACAAGCCGGGCCATCATAGACGCGCAGAATTGCACCATCGCACTCCAGGAGGTCGGACTTGAGGCACAGCGAGTGAAGCTGTCGGAGAAGGAGAGCCGCCGCACATCCAACAAAGACAAGCTGTTGGCGAAGAAGGTGGGACGGCGACTGTCAGGACCCGAGTTCCGAGCGGCCGTGAAGGCAGACGATGAAGCAAGAGAGGCGGCGAAGCGCAAGCGTGCGATAGTGAAGGATGCGAGAAGTTTGAAAGCAGAAGTCCGGAAGCAGAAGAGTGCGTGGAGAAAGCGGGAGCACGCCCAGAGGAAGGCACGTCGGGCAGCAGACCTCAAGGCATGGACTGAGGAATGTGAGCGTTGTCGAGCAGCGGGAGAGAAGCCGCCAAAGCGCCCTCCAGCAATCCGGAAAGTGAAGACTCCGACAAGGTTCACAGAGGAGTTTACAGAGGACGAGGACAAGGAGAACGAGGGCGAGGACAGAGACGAGGCGGAGGGCGGGATAGAGAGTGATTGAGACATGTCGTCGAAATTGAATGGACATCCCAACTCATTGATTGACAGATGGGGGTGTTGAGCGTGTCTATACGTGTTCCATGCATTTAGAAGGCAGCCGTTCAAGCAGATCTGCGACGATGGCGAATTCAAGGGTTTTCGGCGACAGGGTGACGTATGTGACACGTCACTTGTCACTCATTTCACCTGGCCGAAAACGTGACAAAGCGTGCATTCTAAGGACAAACCTCTCCAGTCCTATACGGACCACCGATAACTTTGTTTTTCATACCAAACTCTACTTTGTACATTGATCTATCAAATCGCTATACTCAACAGTTACCGCCCCTCCTGGGCAACGCGGCGCGCAGCACGCGAAATCACGATTTCATCTGGCACCTAAATACTGTAATAAAGGGAGTTTATATCTGCCAGAAAGGCACGAATTGCCAAGGTGACGTTGCTGGTTGGGATGTCAAAATATGGTTGGTAGTGATCCATCTATCTGAAATATGTCATTAGTTCTGTTTGCTATAGTGAATAAAGACTTACAGACTGGGGTTGCGAGATGTGATGGTGGTAGAGAGCTGGCAAGGCTGAGGGACAAGACTTTGTAATGTTCCAGCTTATGTGGCGATAGAGGACAGTGCTGCAGCACACCGGCTGCTTCCGAGGGATTCGATGTTAAGTCTTTGTGCCTGTGATGATAGGTCTGACAGCATCGAACCTATCCAAGTCACGTAGACCCTCAGCGATAATTTGCTTCTTTTAGGCGCCCTTGTACTGATTGAGGACAGGATGGTAGATAAGACTGCTACACATCATCCCAAGCATCCGGCACTTTCGGAACATAACACACAACTCTGAAGACATTTTCCGCAATGTCTTCAATGTTGTCCGAAGGAGGCACATCGCCACAGCCATTGTTTGCTACATCCGCACTTTGGGCCGCCAGGGCTGAAGTCATTTTGGTTATGGCGCACATTGGGTGGGCACTGTCTGTACTTCCAGCACACCGCACATTCTGACAACCCGCCGCTGGAACTATGGCCTAGCCAGAGAAGCGGTACGCAGAGTGTCTGTGACAGTTTTCTAGGAGCTGTAGCTCACAACATTATAGTGGGTGGCTATACACGCCCTAGGACTTTCCGGAGCAATCGCTCTCCAGTCCTCCAACCCCCGGAACACAGTGGATCAAATGGAAGTATACCCTGCACTATCCGTCTTGCTCTCAGCTATAGAATGGTGTTGAACCTGGGTGGGGCAAAGGGCCCACGCCCGGGTGCAACTCTAGCGGACGCTCCGCATACTTACCTGGATGTGGGTGTTTAGAGGCTTGCGGTACACGATAGCGTACGTGATGGGAGGAGTTAAAAGAGTTATCCATTCAGCTCATAGAGAGCCGTCTTATATACTACTGTAGAGTACAGGATTATATAAGAGTCCGTGTGATCACTGTTGTGATCACAGTACCAGTTACTTATGGTAGCCGGTGACCGTACGGTATAGTTGCCCGATTGGGCTACAGGGCGGCTAAAGGCCAGGTGGTCGGTCCGACCATCCACCAAACCTTAATATTTGGTGGAGGCCCATCAATCCCGGATATTCGGACCGTAGCACGGTCATTACCGACACGCGCTAGTTCAACACTCCCCCTCGCTAAGTATCCATATAGGTACGTAAGCGTACTAGGCGCTCTAAGCAGTCCGGGGAAAGCGGAGACCAAGTTGCGAGCGAAATTTAATGAACTTCGCCTCGCCTAAGTTCTTGGTGAAGATGTCGGCAGGGTTGTCATTTCCTTCAATGAAAAAAATATCGACAATACCCTTCTCATATACTTCTCAGATGTAGTGATAGTGGATATCAATGTGCTTAGACCTCGATTCCGTAACAGGGTTGGATGCAATAAAGATCGACCCTTGGTTATCTCCGGAGAGTGGTATATGATCCATATGGTAGCCAAGTTCAGCAAGCAGGTTGCAAACCCAAACTACTTGGCGGCTGCAATTGCTCATCACCATATACTCAGCCTCAGTTGAGGAATGAGCAATAGTCTTTTGTGCACGTGAAGTCCACGAGAAGATCCCGTTCACTAACTTCAAAAAGAAGCCTGTTTGTGATCATCGGGTATTGGGGTCCGATGCTCAATCAGAGTCAGTACCGGCAACAAGGCCAGTCTGAGAGTCACCCTTGTAGACCAGTGAATAATCTTTGGTCCCAATGAGGTATCGGCAAATATAGAGTGCACGATTAAGGTGATCTTCGGATGGGTTGGACGCAAACTGTGCTAGTTTGGTCATGGCGAATGTCAAGTCCGGTCTGGTCCCTAACATAAGATAGAGTAAGGATCCAATAACCGTTTGGAACCTGGAGCGTAGCTCCGGTGTCACCTGCCCTTTGTTGGGCATAGGTTGGTAACCGGCGGGAAGCGGGGTTGGAGCTGGTCATGTGTTTGTCATGCCGCAGTGTTCCAGTACTTTCTCCAAGTAGGCGCATTGATCCAAGTGGATACTGCTGCCTCGGCGCACGATACGCATACACAAGAATTCACTTGCATCACCAAGATCATGGCATTCCCATTTCTTCATGAAGCAAGCTTTCAGTTGAGCTACAAGCTTCCGGTCTCGCCCACAAAAGAGTGCATCGTCAACATAGACGATAACAACTACAAGTTGACCATCGGATGATCATTTGTAGATGTATATGCCTGCATCGTTGCTGAGCCGTTTAAAGCCCATCAACTGCATGGACTCAGACTGTGTGCGCCACCATGCAAGTCCTGCCTGCTTAAGCCCATATAGAGCACGCTTCAATCTGAAGACTTTGTGCTCAGTGCCAGGGGTGCGAAACCCTTCTGGCTGCTCCATGTATATTTCTTCCTCCAGTTTGCCATAGAGATAGGCACTGCGTACATCGAGGCCTGAGATATGCCAGTCCTCGAGTGCCACGAGCGCTATGATGAGACGGACTGTCTCAAAGTGTACAACTGGGGAGAATATCTTGTCGAAGTCTTCACCTTCAACTTGGGAGAAGCCTTTCGCAACGAGTCTGGCTTTCTTACGACCATCAGTTTTGACGTCGAATACCCAGCGATTTTTCACGACCTTCCGGCCTTTCGGTCGGTCGACCAAGTCGTAGACATCGCGGCTGCGAAGAGCCTCTAGTTCTTTGCGGCAAGCGGTAAACCACTCCTTTCGCTCAGAGTTAGGTAGTCTGGCGATATCGCGGAAAGTCCACTCGCGCACATTCTGTGGTGGGACTTTCTCCCCCTCATCTGGTGGGATCGCTTTCGCAATTAAGTATTGGATGAGGTCTGCTCCCCCTTCCCGGCATAGTTCTGCCACATCAGTTCTGTTTGGATCATGCAGGGCATTTTTGACTTCGTCTGATGATGCTTCGTCCGATGACTCCTCATCATCGTCATCATCTGATGTTTCGTCGTCATCCTCAGAGTCTTCCTCTGAGGATGCCTCTGAACCATGTTCACTAGGAGTGCCTGAGTGAGGATGAGTGTGCGTCTCTGCAGGTTTGGGTTGTGGTACAGGGCCCGAGACGTGCTCTTCCTCAGCGTCACTACTACTAGATGACACTAACGAGGTAGGTTCCCGTGGCGTGTTCCATTTCGATGGAAGACGTTGAGCGGACTTATCGCGTGAACGTGGAAGTGATTTGGAAGAGCTAGGCCCGGGAAGCCTCTCATCCCTAGATGGTGGTACAGTGGCGGGTTGAGAGCAACTCGATTCACCACGTGTTTCAACCATCTTTTTCCACGACGTCCGTTTCTCAATATCTTTGAAAATGTCTACTGGGTGCCGTGATTCACCGTAGACATTACCATCGCGAACTGGAATTTTCCGCTCTCTCACAGGTCGTTGCGGGGAACTCGCCCGAGACCTTTCAACCGGAGGAGATTGCGGCAACACAGGGCTGGGCACTCGCTGCGGTGACTGTCTGCGCGATACATGCTGTACAGGGGGTTCAGCCGGCGGTGCAGGTGCGACGTCTCGTGCCTTGCCCTTGTTCTTTTTAGGAAGGATTTTGGGAGGATGACGTGGTTCCTCGTCATCATCAGGGAGAATAGAAGGAGCGGGGACCTGGTTCGCAGGTTTGCTTTGTTCTAACTCTTCAGGGGCAATGTTTTGCCTCTGCCGCTTTGGTTCGTGTGAACACTTCGGAAATATATGTTCGTCAAACAGTGCTTGAGCAGCCGTAAAGACAACATTGTTTGGTGAGCGCATAAACTTGTGGTTATGGCCTCCAGCACCGACACCGAGGTAGACCATCAGCTCCGATTTGGGTGATAGTTTGTTCTTTCGAACTTCGGGTGGTATAAAGACATAGGCTCCACATCTGAAGACATGGAGGTGACTAATGTCAGTCTTGGAGCCATTTAGAACTTTGAAGGGTGTACGCCATTCTAGGTGACGTATCGGTGTTCTATTGTACACATGCACTGTATGCTCGAATGAGAATTCCCACCAGGATTGGGGTATGCAGGCATCATGCCGCATAGCCTCCCCCTTATCCATGAGCGTACGAATAATTCACTCTGCGTGGCCATTCTGTTGATGAATGTGCGGTGCGCTAGGGATTATATCAATGCCTCGATCCTTGAGCATGTTCGTAAAGGCATCTGATTTCAGTTCACCTCCCGAGTCAGATTTCCACTTCTGCACCTTCGCGCCATATTGGTTTTCGACAAATGTAAGCCATTGTCGTGTGGTTTGAAGTGCAGTGTCCTTGGTACGAAGACCAATGCTCCATGCATATGATGTAAAATCATCATAGTACAGGATCTCATACTTGTATTTGTGGTACGAGGGGACAGGGAATTCTTTGAGGTCCGCATGGACAAGCTCAAAAGGTCTGGATGCGCGTCAAATATCGAGCGGATGGGGTTGCAAAGGCATTTTGCCTTCCACACATCCTCGGCAGATTGAATCCTTCTGAGGGATCTCAACAAGCGGGCACTTTTCAGTGTGTTTCCGAGTGTGTCTCAACACATTGCGCGAAGGGTGGCCTAAGTGGCGGTGAAGAGTATCATAGTCTACAGCTTCAGAGGCTGTGACAGTGTTTCGTGCCAATATAGGCTGCGAATAGGTAACATAGATTGTATCACCAACATTGCATGGTTCGAACGCAACTACAAGCTTGTTGCTCCGAAAGAAGGATATGCTGGTGGTTGACGCATGCGCCTGCATTCCATCTCGGAGTAACGCTCCCATGGAGATAAGCTTGTGGGTTAGATTAGGGACGAGAGCGACACTAGTCAGCTTGATTGTTTCCCCTGAATCTAACGGAAGGAAGACTGTTCCTTCACCAGTCATATAAGTGACGCCATCCGCTGTATAGAGCGGTTTATGGACCTTATAGTAGCGGAAGTCGGCAAAGTCGTTCATAGTGAACGTAAAGTGCATGGACGCTCCTGAGTCGAGCATCCACATGTTCGAGTCTTGCCGCTCAATTTGCCTTCCTTTGCCTTTGCAGTGCGCACACTTTGCATATGATGAGCGATGAGTACATATATTATCGTCTGTAGCTAATCGTACAGGTGTAGCTACAGGTACGTGCATGGCATCCACACTCCGAGAGGGACCTGCGACACTACTCGCTGCACGTAAAGGCAGGCAGTCAGCATACAACTCGGTGTGAGAGGAAGAATGGACTAACATGGTCCGGTTGAAGAACTCATTGAGCTCGTTCTCAGCGTCAGTTATCCCGAGAGATATGGCGGTCTCGCCGTCTGACTCGTCGTCGGACTCGCTCTCCATCGGATCGTCCGTTGGGACGTCCGTTGGGTTGTCCAGAGGTGCGAGGCGCTCCTCGAGGGTTAGCGAGATGCGCTCCCTGAGAGTGCGCGTTCGCTTGGGGAGCGGGGCGTGCACCTCGGTTTCGGAGTCCTCGGCGTCGGAGTCCGTGACCTCGACGATCCTCGCCGTTCTGCCAGTGCTGAACGCGTGTCCACCACTCATCATCGGAGATGCACTCCAACTGAGGGCGTGTGTTGTGTTCGTGGGCGATGGCATCGACGATGCTGTCGACAAAGAGGAGGATGGTAGGGCGCTCTCGGGGATGCCCTCGAGAGTGCGGATGCGCTCATACGTGGGCGTAACCCCGAGCTCGTTGGCGAGGGCCATGGCACGCGTGAGCGCCGGGTACTTGTTGTTCCCGGTCTTCGCGCGCACGGGCTTGCGCATGAGAGCGCGCGGGTTGACTGGGCCGTCGGGCCCCTGAGTGATGGTGGTCAGCGCGTCAGCGATGTGAGCGAAGTGCGCATGTTGGTGCGCACCTTGCTGCTGAGCATGGCCGTCGTGCTTGGAGCGTGCACCACGAGGGCGTCCACCGGACTGGTTTTGCTGCTGCCTCTGAGGGCGCGGCTGGTGTTGCTGCTGCTGTCCCTGAGGACGCTGTTGTTGACGGAAGGTAGGGTCGGAACCCTTGCGCTTAACAGCGCTGATCTTCGTTGCGTTGTTGCGCGGTGCATGACGTTCTTGACGTTGCTCCCAGTGCATGATGATGGCCTGGCGGACACCAGCGAGGGTGATCGACTTGATCGCGGGGGTAGTGGCGGTGTCGGTAAGGCCAGAGGTGTAGACCTGGATGGTCGAGTCCATCGAGGGCGGGAGCTTCGACATGAGCATCATGCCCTTGACGTGTTCGGAGATGTCAAACTTGTTGGTCTCGAGGCGCTGGAAGTGGGCCTCGAGCTTGTCGAGCGCAGGGACGGGGTTCGAGTCGCTAGGAACAGTAAGGGCGATGGCGGCGCGGAAGTCCTGGTAGACGATCGGGATGCCGGGCTTCCTGTAGTTGTCCTGGAAGTGCTTCCACATGGCCGCGGCAGTGTCCTTGGTGTCGACGGCACTGAGAATGCTCGTTGTGATGCAAAGACGGAGGATACCGATGGCCTGGACATTCTTGGCGTCCCAGTCCTTGCGGTCGTCCGCGGCAGCGGCAGGCTGGGACGTTATAATAACGTGCCACATTGCCTGGGCCATAAGGTACGACTTCATCCCCTGGGCCCACTCGAGGTAGTTGGGGCCCGAAAGGATGTTGGGGACGGCCTGGTAGAGAGCACTTGACATGGTGTACGAGAGGGTGTATGCGTCTGGAAGAGAGACTTGGTCAGTCAATCTCATTCAAGACAGACAATGACGGCAAGCAAAAAATGCGCCGACATAGGTTCCCCCTCTGTGGAGCGGCAGGCAGCGGGTGATCGCGCCACATCCAACTCCACTGCTGTGGACGGCAGGCAGCGTATAATCGCGCCACATCCGATCCACAGGTCGTCAACCATAACGGCGACGGTGGGTATCCAGATAAGCCGGGAGCCAGTAGGTCGCAGCACGCGATGAGCGGCGCAGTCCCTACGGCGTCGACCAGGGCTCATAACCTGTTGAACCTGGGTGGGGCAAAGGGCCCACGCCCGGGTGCAACTCTAGCGGACGCTCCGCATACTTACCTGGATGTGGGTGTTTAGAGGCTTGCGGTACACGATAGCGTACGTGATGGGAGGAGTTAAAAGAGTTATCCATTCAGCTCATAGAGAGCCGTCTTATATACTACTGTAGAGTACAGGATTATATAAGAGTCCGTGTGATCACTGTTGTGATCACAGTACCAGTTACTTATGGTAGCCGGTGACCGTACGGTATAGTTGCCCGATTGGGCTACAGGGCGGCTAAAGGCCAGGTGTTCGGTCCGACCATCCGCCAAACCTTAATATTTGGTGGAGGCCCATCAATCCCGGATATTCGGACCGTAGCACGGTCATTACCGACACGCGCTAGTTCAACAAATGGAGTGGCCGAAACCTTGTGTTCAGGCTGGACAAGCTCGACTCTGTTGCATTCCACACTGCAACCAGCCATATTACCAATAGAGTGCTGAGCAACCCGCACCCATGGGGCTTTGCTGAGTGGTGGGAGTGGACGTCCCAGGGACCTATTGGAGAACAGTGTCCAAGATGGTGGAAAGATCCTCCGCCATCTGTTGTAAGTGTCCGTACATTATGCGTAGCAGTATCTAATCACCTTTTACAGGCTCCACCCATGCCGTTGTTCCAGGAAGACTTAGAGGAATGGAACTGGAGAGTCGACCGTAGCGCAGACACCAACATGCAGCATTTGGAAGAGAAGGAGGTAAAGCTCCGGGCTGTCACCGGATGAATGGGCAACACAGAGCCCATTGAATAGACGACAGTGCCTCATGCATTTGACTGTAGTACATGTAAAATGATGTTTTCCATGTAACACGATGCACGTTCGCATCCCATACAGCTGTTATACCGTCATAGCTTGACAATAGACCACTGTGCCCTTCTGATAAATACTGATCAACTATGTAAAATACAACTTCCGAGTGCACACCGGCCGGGCAGTACTATCGGGAATTGTGTTGGCCGGCCGGGCGACACATCCCTACTGGATGTGCTGTCCGGCCGGTCTGCGACCCTCTTCTTTTCATTACTCTGCCACGTGTTCTGAGTATTGTGAGCTGACCCGGAAGAGACATTCTGTATGTACGAGAGATCCGGAAACTGTCCGGATGTCTCATGGGTGCGATGCCTTCCATATGCCAAAGCAGAACCGGCCGGGCAGTACTATCTGAGATGGTGTTGGCCGGCCGGGCGACACATCCCCACTGGATGTGCTGCCTGGCCGGCCACTATGCGACCCAACTCCTATCAAGATGCATACTTATTTCAAAGATGTGCTTTGAAATGGCTGTGCACGACACGAAGGAGGGAGTTTTGCTGTTATGTAAGTGCCTCACCTAGACATCAGCAAAAGTGTAAAAGTGTCCTGCTGGAGTGTGCTTTAAGGCAATGGTGACAATGCCCATACATGACCCGAATTTCATTGTACTGGCATGTAAACGAGAAGTGGCCCAGGCCACACCCGAAAATACCAGGCAATCCCCAAATATATTGCGAGGATTGCGAGGATTGCGGGAATTGCATGGCAGTGCAATCCCTGAAATTCCCATGCATCAATTCATAATTGGGGCAATGCCGGCAGGCCTGCAGGACATTTTTTCACTTTTGCTGATGGAAGGGCTTGGTATATTCTTCAAGTTCGCCACTGGCATTGATCCATGTGGACTTTACGGACCACCCACTCATTGTGACGATGGGACTGGCATTGATCCATGTGGACTTTACGGACCACCCACTCGTTGTGACGATGGGACTGGCATTGATCCACGTGGACTTTACTTACAGACCACCCACTCGTTGTGACAATGGGACTGGTGTTGCTATTGTACCTGTCTATACATCAGAGAAGGGACAAACCATGACTGGACGACTAACCAGGCAGCTACCGGATCTGTGTACACAATGCTGCAGGACAAAAAGGCCTCAGAGCACCCACCAGCTCAACAGCACATACAGGTACCAGACTTGCCCGGCCGGAGGGTCTCAAACGCTTGCAGCCCGCATATACCACCATAACTGTGCAGATTGTATCCGGAAGCCATGGTTTAGACTCAGAACATCCTTTCAGAGTCTGGCATAAATCCTCCAGAGTGGTACAGGCTCCTAAACAGCCCCAGTATTTGTGCCGAGGACCCGGCCGTGCAGCACAACAGCCTACGGACGGCGGACCGGCCGGGCAGCTATACAGGACATGACGACTTACCGGCCGGCCGTTGAGTTGCCCAGAATGATTCGGTTGATATATTATTTACAAACTCTTAAGATGGATTTTAATATATGTATCAATAAGACCAGCACAAATGCACACTACCTGAATCGCAAATAGACATAAAAAGTGATGGGTCCTGGCCGGACAACAGTACTGTAGCATGGCTGGTGGCCGGCCGACTGCCAGATGAGGCTACATATGTACATGGGCCGGATGCTACATATGGTAATGTAGATCAGCCCGGCCGCCACCGGGTGAGCAGCACTTGTGTGGATTTACACACCCCGGGTGAGTACTAGCAGTTTCAAGAACTTTAATGGAATACACTCAAAATGGCAGCTCCTCCCTCTCCGGCTGGTGATTGAAGCCACAGTCGTTATATAGTCGTGTAAGATCACCCTTGACGTTGACTCTGACTTTTTGAACTCTTGCACATTGAAGGAGTGTCAAGAGACTGGATGGGAGACGGTGAAGAAAACCATCATCTTTAACAGAGCTACGCAGCTATATGCTTTAAGTCAGGATTGCATTTTATCAGGCATACAGGTTAAACGGAACACACCGGAATGAGGTAAATTGTCTCCTGCCAACTCCTGGTACACAAACGTGATGAGTGCCACACGACCAAAGATGCCGCTCCCTCTGTCCACCGCCCACTCCATATCGAATGCGAGAGGCAATAATGAGGTTTCTGGGAGCTCCTTGAGATCGTCCATGATGCTATCAATGCGGTTCTTGAGTTGCTTCTTAGAACCGAGCTGAACAAGAGACCACAGTGAGGGAATTGCGAGCTGGTCCAGCCCCGAGATGGGAACTGGTTCGACATGTTTGCGAAGTGAGGGCACTTGACATTCAACCTCGGGCTTGTCGCCACGAACATTGTCGGTATAGATGAGCTGGACTTCAGGGTGACCGAAGAGGCGCAGCGAGTTGGCAATCTTCGAGAGTGCTGGCATACACTGGCTGTGAGCCTTCGTAGGGTTGAACATTATACCACGGATCTCGACATCCTGGTTTACAATAGTATGCATCGCACTAAAAACCACCTCGCCGGGCCCTCAACCTTGATAAGATGCTTCGGAACCTCAGGCTGGAGAGTCGGGTCAGGTCAACCTAATTTGGGCTAATCAATGTGAAGTTTGAGGACGTACCTTGTGACTGCGATCAAGAGAAAGGATCGTCGCAGGAAGCATTGCCGTGTAAGTATTGGTCGAGCTCATTGGCATACCGCTCAATAATAGTGTCGTAAACGTTTCGGAAGTAGTGCTGTGAGGGAACGTAGCCGCCATAACCTCGGCGGTCATTCCAGTCACTGAATGGAGTGTGGAGCGGGGCGAACTTGGCTTCAATGAGTGACATACGCGACTTGACGAGCTCGAGGAATTGAACATGCTTGCGCTCGTACTGATGGAGGTGAAAGGTCCTGATGACCTCGGAGAAGGGTACAGGGCCCACTCCGTGCTGGAACGAGGACCGAAGTAGTGCGACGAGACGATCAGAAAGGGCATTGCGGTGGGTGAGAAAGAATGTGAACTGGGATGCGAGAATGGGAGGGAGTACGTCCAGGGACCAGCTCTGGTAGGTCTTGCCACAAGCCTCCTCAACGCAGCGATAGCGATAACCAATAATGTACGTGTTACTCTCAATATCTACGACACGATGGGGTGCGCGCGGCCAACCCTTGCATTGTAGAAGGACCGCGCGACCGGTCTTGGAGCTTGTACGTCCGGCAGCGCGACACGCGGGGCAAGGAAGGCGTTCACCGAGGAGGTGGGGGATCCAAACGAAATACTCGGGAAGATAGAAGAGGGATGGATTGATGTTGAAAATATTGCGGGAGGAGAACGCGATGTTATGCGGACGTAGGACAAGTTGACCCGCATCATAGCAGGATGGGCGACAGGACGGGTTGCGCTCCATCTCCATGCGCAGATGGTCACACACCTCGTCGTAGTCGGCCTGTAGCCAGACTGGAAGCGTTGAGCGGGACTTGGCCGTGCCCGTCTCTCCGCGACCATCCACGGATGCGGTGCCACCTTCAGATACGCTCGAAGGGCCGCCGTCCTCGTCATCGGGTGGTGGTCCCATCTCCTCGTCCGACTCGTTGAAGCTTGTAGTGTCCGGGCCGGTGAATCCAAGAAGGGCATCAATCCGATCATCTTCCTGCCTGGACGCCGCGTCTGGAAAAGAAAGTGTTAGGAGAGAGCATCTTAATGCACAACATACTTCCACGTACCGTGAATGGGAGTCCGGTCTGATGCACCGTACTCGAAAAAACTGGAGATGATGCTTGCACGGTTGTGATCCAGACTTCTAGGGGTTGTTGTACCTGCCGTGCTTGATGCCGCGCTTGCTATAATAGATAAATTAGTGGATTGGTAGAGGAGGGACATTGGCAGCGATTGACGCACCCTGGGGGAACACAGGCAGAGCCGTTGAGCCACCGGCATCACCGCCCGCTCGAGCGCGAGATCCAGCTGCAGCGGGGATGGGTGTACCTGTTGCTGCGGCGCTGCGTTGCGTGGACCCATCGCGTCCGTCTCATCCACCGCGTCCATCATGCCCATTGTGCCCATCGCCCTCATCGCTCCCGTTGCACATATTACCCAGCCCCTCATCGCACCCATCGCGCACCTCGCATCCATCGCGCCCATTGTGCCGCCGTCGTGTCCGTCGCAGCCGTCGCATTCATTGCGCCCATTGCGTCCATTGCGCCCATCGCACCCGTCGTGTCCATCACATCCATCGCGTCTGTCGCATCCCGGGCTATCGCGTCCATTGAGTCTGGAGCTGTTGCTTCCATCCGCAGCTACGCCCGCGCTCATTCCTATGATGACTTCTCGTTAACTGTAAGAAAATGGGGAGCCGAGTGGAAACTTACCTGATCCTCCTCCTCCTCCTCCTCCTCCTCCTCCTCCTCCTCCTCCTCCTCCTCCTCCTCCTCCTCCTCCTCCTCCTCCTCCTCCTGCCAGTCTCCGACCCGGAGTCGCCGCACTGGCGGTGGGCGCGGCGGCGGCGGCCTTGTTCTTCCTGGACCTTCCGACAGGATTGCCTTTGGTGCCCACACCCGGCTTGTTCTTGGTGCCTGGTGGGCGTCCGCGCTTTCGCTTGACCGATATCTCTGGCTCGGTGCTGGAGGGAGGATCGATGATCTGCCATAATGGCAAGGAGAAGATAAGCGTCCAGAAGAAGCGTACGAAAATGGAGACTGCAGCCCAACGACCGACGAGGGGCACCCACGGTCAGAGAGCGAGAGACGCCCGCGATGTTTGTTCCTGTTAGGTAGGTCGTTTTCAAAGTCCGCCAGGTGGTAAGTCGCGCCCACCTATGTTCCTACTGCCGCCTGAGTGCCACGGTGACACCTCTCAGATCCACCTCGACCTCCGCCGGTGCTGCATGGATAGCGAACCCCCCTGCATTTTTCTTGTGGCTATTCCAAAAGGACATGGTCATGATGAAGGAACTCCGATGCCATATGAGCAACTCGATTATCATCTGCTGTTGGAAAAACCACCACACGCGTTGAGGGTAAGTTCCAGCAATGCCCACGGACACGTCCTGTCATCGCTTGCTCACATATCTTCCCAGGTTCAACTGCCCATCCATGGATTTGACGGTGATAAGGGCCGGTGGCTACAATGGTCGCTAGCCTTTACCCAATCCCCCGAAGTTGACGAGGCAGAATTCCCACCACCCATGATGGACTTGTTGAAGTCGTATCTGCTTGTCTTCCGGGCATTCTGGCGTGACACGGAGGGCGTCTTGATACCTCTGTATCGAGAGGTGGGCGGAGCCATAGCTCGACTAACCCTGTATGATCGGGGCGAGTTGCGCTTTGATCAAACTCCGGTCCTCTCTCGTTTGTTGAAGGCAATTTTGGCTAAGATACATCGTAGCAAGGTAAGCAACGTTGAACTTTGACCTTGACATGCAGCTAAATGTACGCGTACAGGCATCTTTTGCGGTACAGTTTACTGCAGGTCAACTGGTCGTAGCGGAAGAAATATGGATGGGTGTTATACAGCCTAAAGACTTCGAAGGCGAATGGCCGCCAGAAACGGACGTTCGGGAACCCCGGGCGTGCCCTCGGGGGAATGGGAAATTCTGGGACCTATCATACCCTCTACCTCTCGTCGTCAACAAGGATACCTTCCCTCCCACATCCCTTCCTGTTGCATACAGATTGGTCATCGAGTCTCCTCCTGCTCATGCTCTTCGCCATGACGGTTGATTAGGCTAGTGTCTGTGCACTCAGTCTTCACTAGAATATACTCGGTTCCCTGCTTGAGCAGTGGTGGTTGCTGGTAATTGAGCCTCATTCGTGACACACGCGGCTCCATACTTGCGAAGCTCACGAAATAGCAAGTAAATTTAACAGGAGTGTAATGCGCAAAGCGCGAGGCCGGTGAGCGAGGGATGTGAGTGCGCGGCGAGAACGAGGAACAAGGGCAAAACAGTGCGTTGATCCCACGCCGATCCGTGGAAGGGCGCGACGTGATCAGGACGATGTGGGTGAGGCAAGGACCGGCGGCAGGTATTTGTGCCAGGTCACGGTGCCACCTTATGGGCGAGATATAGAAAGGAAGTGCAATGGGGTTAACGACGAGGTGCTTGGGTTGGATACCGACGATAGCCCTGAGGTCAAAGGAATCAATCGTGAGGTGGCGGACGGCGCATTGGAGTGCGAGCATGTCGGCGACCCCAGAGTCGCAGTCAAGCCTGTCTATCATGGTCCACCGCGACGCTTCTTGGGCACGTCTATTCTCCTCTCGTACCGCGATGAAATGGTCGGAATTACTGAACAGACGCAGTGTCCTTGTAGAGAAATCCAAACGCAGATGCAGTGTGCCGTTCAAGCAAGGGAACAGGTAAAGAAGGGGATATAGTCTAGGCTCGCGTTCGAGAGGCTGGGTGATGGTGAGCGATCGGACGGAGGGAAACCGAGGAAGGTCGAGAAACGAGTTGTCGTACATGGGTATCTGAGCAAGGAGAAGAGTTGTCAGAGTGGATGATGTTGAAAAGCGGGAGATAGCTTGGAGAAAGCGGCCTCCTGGTGGAGGGGGCAAACGAGTTATCCTGTCTCCCCCACCCACACAGAGTGTCTGCAAGGGCGATCGCAGGGCGCTGAGGGCATGCGATGCCCAATCCAACCCAAGGTCTACGAGCGATAGATGCCTGAGCGCCGACATGCGTGCAAACGCGGACGAAATTCGTGCAGGTTCTGCATGAACGGCGTCCAAACACAGCTCGAGACTGCGGAGGTTCACCGAGCGATCCAAGACATCCATGAGTTGACTAACATGATTGAGGCAGCCAAGGCGAGTGATTTCGGGGACGATCCATACGATCTCGGGGATGACAAGGAAACGAATGTGATGTGCGCAGGTCGCCTCGTGATTGACGATGAACAGACGAAAACCTCGAATAGCCGTACGGCTTGCGAGACGGATGGTGTGCGTCACGAGGAGCTGACGCATCGCTATCCTCCACATCATCGAGCAAGTGAGAGACATGGAGAACGTACATGGGTGCTATATACTCAAGAGGACGTATGACGTATCGACGCGGGTGCAAGAAGAAGAACAAAAGTGGTGAGCGGGACGAAAGGCGGAACGAGGATGGGAGAACGCGGAGAGCGGGAGAGACGCGGATCCAGATGTGGCAGTGGCAGCCGCGGGCTCGAACGTAGTGGCGGTGAGCCGATGGCCACTACAAGGAGTCTGCAAGAAATGGTTGGCCGGGGCCCGGTGTCGAAGGAAAAAGTGGCAGGAAGGTCTATGGAGGTGATGCGTATCGATTGGGTGGTGTCGAGAGCCGGTCCGGGAGCTGTTCGGTGGCTGTGTACGATATTGCGATAGCTTGTAGACCACGGCGGTCCGTACTGATAAGTACGTCGAGCGGAACACTGATCACTGATACCAGCAAGGCCTATTAGGCCTGCGGTTTGTGAACTCCGTTGTAGTATCTACGGGAGCGAGTGCGCGGGAGGGGCACGGAGCAACCTAGCATCAAAGGAAGATTGCGGCGTAGGCGCGGCGATGGCAGTCCCGCGGAACGATACACCCTAAGGAGGTTCGTGTGCGCTCATAGCCAGAGTACTTGGCTGTAGCGGAGCAGTCTTTGGACGCTTCGCACCAGCCTGAGATTCATCCGGAGGACTCTCACTGGGAGATGTGGCGCGCTTGCGCGACTTGGCAATAAACTCGATGGGTAGCTGCGTGACGTACGCCCCGAGCTCAGAAGCATGGTGTTCGTGGAAGGGCCACTTGTCTTGGATAAGGTCGTTAGCCTGCTCTGCAGAGAGCTGCCCATGGGAGACGAGAATGAGGATGAGGTCGTTGTCGAGGATGGACGTGTCCTCATATTGCGCTAATTGATGATCGCGTGTGAACACGCGTTTGCGCCATTCACGAAGCTTCTTCTCAGCGTTGAAGTCGGGCTCGCCGCGCTTCAGGGTTTTGGATCGTCGCTCGGGTGGAAGCGGTGACGGTCTTGTCTTCTTGAACAGAGTTGGGTCACAGATATCGCAACATGGGACTGTCGGAGCTGTTGGATAGCTTTAGGGCGCGAACATTCGTAAAAGTTCAAAGGACTGCCTCACCGAGGACGTGAGGGTTGTCAAAGACATGTGCCCAAATCTTCCGGCGACATGAGGGACTCTGCACGAATGCTAACAAACCTTCGTCGACACGGTCTTCACGGAGGATGGGGGGGTTCCATTAGGGGCGGCGTCCTGTCGAGACGAGCCCCCGCGGCCTAAACCATGGGCAATCGCGTACTCGCGAACATCTGCTCGATCGCGGGTGGGCTCCTTTGGGCTTGGGTGGTCCTCAGTAGTCGTTTTCGTTGTCTTGGTTTTTGCGGTCTTGCGGCTGGTTTCAGGTACGTTCGCGGCGTTAACGAGGTCGATGTTGTACGCAGATCTCGCGACAAGCAAGACAGCGAGTCTAGTGCGACCTCGGCCACGCGCAGCTCTTCCTGCGCGCTGGATCCAATGCGAGAACGTTGTGGGCAGTTTCCATTGGACAACGCGATCAATGTCCGGGATGTTGCAGCCCTTGTTAGAAGTAGTCAAGAAGTTAATTGGATAATCCGATGTGTCAGCGGGAGATCCAATGCTCACCATGCCTGCCGCATCCGTACACACTAAAAACCGGACTTCGCCTGTTCTAAAGTGGTGCATCGCGAGGTTGCGGTAGGTTGTTGAGATAGTCGATAATTTCACCGCCCGTCGGAATGTGGTTGACATAGATGTAGCTCTTGGGGATGTCTTGAATGCTGCGAAGGCGTGGTGGGATAGTGAAGGCGAGGTCGGCATAGGTGTTCAATGGATGTTGGCATGCACGGACAACGATCGAGGCGTTTGGGCGGACATTCCCTTCATTGACATAGCAGCTCTGTGTTGGGGAATGCGAAAAGTGTAGAGAGGCCCAAATGGCCCGAACGACACGAGGGGTGACAGTTGCAGACAGGGCTATGACGGGGGTTCCGCGGGGTAAGAATGCGCGTACCTTGCCCAAAGTACCATACTTCTTTCGAATGTCTGTGCCCCATACAACGATGCAATGTGCCTCGTCAATGACCATCGAGAGGCAGTTCCTCATGAAGACACCGTTCCGGAGGATGCGATTCATGAACATGCGTGATTGGAGCATCTCGGGGGAGATGAGAATGACTTGATACTTGAGCGCGAGAATCTCCTATTCAAATAATTTAAACTTCGATTGAATGGAATGTACTTGAACCATGGAATACGGAGGGACATACCCGCATCTTCAGAGGGGAACATGCACCGTTCTTGCTGTTCAAAGCGATGGCTTTGAGTCCGAAGTCGGTATCAAATGTCGTACACTAGTTCTAGCTCGTCAGTCCCATACACATAGATAGTGGAACAGACACACTAACCATTTCATCTTCTAAGGAGAGCAAGGGACACACCATAATAGTGAACTTCTTCTCGTTGCCAGGCCAGAGATACGGGCCCGCAGCGATAGCGGTCTTTCCTGCGCCAGTAGGAGCTTGGACAATCATATCAGAGCCTTCTATCTGTGCTTGTACTGCTCGAAGCTGGAAGTCCTTTGGAGGGGCATCCCATCCGTACGCCGTGCTCATTTTCGTCGCGTAGTCCTTGATTTCATCTTTCGTAAGCTTGGGGCGAGGTGCCGGCGGCGGCGGAGGCTTAGAACGATAGCGACGAGAAGAGAGCTTCTTCCCCTGGATTTCGGGTCCCAGAGCGCCAATTTCCGGTCTCATTACCTCAAATAGAAGGTGACGCGTCACTCCGCCCCACCGTGACGGGTCCGGACCCCGGCCGCCCCCCCGGCGGGCTGTGTGACGTGCGAGTGACACCGCGCGAGGTGCGTCGCGCCGCTCGTGCGCGCGCGCACCCTCCTTGTTCGCTTCCCTCCTTGCCGAGGGACCAGAAATCCGATCAGATCAGGACTGGAAACCGGAGGTGCGCGAAGGGCTGCGGGGGCACTTTTCGCTGGGTTCCCTGCGAGAATTGACCCCCTCCGCAGACAGCTGCGTTGCCTCCGATTTCCAGTCCCTTGATCCGATTTCTGGTCCCTCGGCTACGGTGCGTGCCCTCCCGTCCGCTCTCGCGCGCCCTCGCGCGCTCTCTCGCTCCCTCACGCCCACTGCTGCGCGGTACGCTCTCGCGTCGCGCGTGCTCCCACGCCCCTTGCAAAGGTCTCCGAAATGTTCTCTTCAATATATTTTGAGAGTTCCAATTTTTTTCTCCGCCCTGCCCCACTATACACCAAGTGGCTTCCTCAATTGCGGCCAGATTATTGTATTTTCTGCAGTGTGCTTTTTAGCAGCTCTCTAGGGTAATTTTTGATATTTCCTGTCTCACTTAGCGGCAGTGGCCCACTCTGCGGTTGTCTCCTCTTCGCGCTCTCCGCGCTAACGGGCGCTTAATCGTCGTTTTACTCGCCTCTCTTGTCCCTTCAATAGGTGCCAACTTTCATTGCATTTTATGTCGCGCTCATAATTTATGTGCTTGAAAGAATATTTAATTCCATTCACAAATTTTATGGGCCAGTCGGGCCCCCTCCGTCTCCTCATTCTGAATTGCGCCCTCGTCGCGCGCGGGCGCTTGCCTCACGCGCTCTTCGGGGGCACGCGGTCACGCCCGTCACGACGATCGGGGACCAGAAGTCTGCATTATCTAATGCCTTACATAAGCCCTCCAGGGACCCGAAATCTTCGTGTCCTCAGCCCCACTTCGGGGGCATGCTAGCAACGGAAAATAGGGAGCAGAGATAAGACTTAGGGGGAACGGAAAATAGGGAGCAGAGATAAGACTTAGGGGGTTAACAAATGAGGGGCGCGAAACGAACAGGCTCATTGCTGGCAGCGCTTATGTTAAGCGCGGGGTCTGGAAGAGGTGGAAATTGTCATTCCAGTCGAGCGTACTTCTACTCCCTAGAGTGCGATACCTGACTATTTATACTGGTGTCAACATGACAAAGCCATTGGACCTAGATGCACTACAGTATTTAGGTGCCAGATGAAATCGTGATTTCGCGCGCTGCGCGCCGCGTTGCCCAGGAGGGGCGGTAACTGTTGAGTATAGCGATTTGATAGATCAATGTACAAAGTAGAGTTTGGTATGAAAAACAAAGTTATCGGTGGTCCGTATGGGATTGTCCTTAGAATGCACGCTTTGTCACGTTTTCGGCCAGGTGAAATGAGTGACAAGTGACGTGTCACATACGTCACCCTGTCGCCGAAAACCCTTGAATTCGCCATCGTCGCAGATCTGCTTGAACGGCTGCCTTCTAAATGCATGGAACACGTATAGACACGCTCAACACCCCCATCTGTCAATCAATGAGTTGGGATGTCCATTCAATTTCGACGACATGTCTCAATCACTCTCTATCCCTTGTCTCCCAAGGCAGACGATAGATGACCTATGTGCGTGGGGGGAGGACGGTCATATAACGTCTGCTTTCAAACGCGCCCCTCACACCGTAGGGTCCCTAATCAGCGGAGTTCGGTCGTGCCGAAAGATCCGGATGCCCATATTAAGGTAAGAAGCCTTTCTCGGACGTCGCACCAAAGAGGGAGCGCGAGCTCGATATGGCAAACTTCGGTGATGGCACTTAGCGCGCAGTGTTCGGCCTCTCAGCTTGCTCCTGGCCACCACTCTCTACTCCGCCTCGCTTTGCCTACCGCTCTATGGACATCTCATGTCTTCTGAGGACCTCTCGCCATTTCGTTTCGTCGAACCTCGTCCCGTTGACCCGCAATTTGGGAAGTTTTCTCTAACGGGGACGCCCTCGCGCTCCTCAACCCGGTTCGCGGTCGAATCGCATCTACCCCCCGAGGGCTCCACCTCTGTTGTTCGCCTAGACCACTTCAGCAATCCTCCACAATTCGAGGAAGATCCATCTCTGACCCATATCCATACGTTCCAGCTTGATGGCTACACGACCTCGCCGGAACCGGTCGCAAGACGCCCCGTCCCGAAGGCACCTTGCTCTCATCCGTCCCCCTCTCCTGCTTCCCCTCTCTCCTGCGCGGTCGCGCAGAATGCGCTCACATCTTTTGACGCCTCCCATGGCTATCCTGACACGCCAGCTCCGAGCAAGCACAAGAAGCGTAAGCGGAGGCAAGACGAAAATGTCCCGCCCGACGACTTCACACTTCCATCTCTTCCTCCGCCCTCGCCCGCTCCTTCATACTTCGTTCCCATCCCCATGCCCCCCCTCTCCGTGGCTACTTTCCATGTGGCGTACCCCACACTTCCTCAACATCACGTTCAAAGCACCCCGCCCCATGGATCGGGCTGTCCCTCGGAGATCTTGTCGCCGGAGGCGGGACGGAAGGGTAGATATTATTCGGAAAAAACCAAGTTAAGTATGGTTCTCGATTTTATATATGATGAAGTCGGGTGGACACTTGGAGACTTTATGCATGCATTGTTTGACCACGGGCGAGATGTACATCGTGAACAGCGCCATGCTGCCGTCGTGTCTGCTTTCTTGCAGGGTAAGGCCCAGTGCAAGCCAGTGCACATTCTGGACCTCTGGATGAGGCACCCGGATGGCACGTCCTCGGAGGATATGACTGAGTTCTCGCGAATGTATTCCACTTGTTCAAGTGATCTGGATAAATCACTGTCTGTCGCGTCGCCCTCACTCGCTTTGCAGCCCGAACAGTTGCGCAAGAGCTTGTGAGAGAAGCTGAAAAAGCTGTCCACCCCGCGAATGGGCTGCATGCATGCCGCAAGAGGCGGAAGCTGGAGCCCGACGGTATCAAGACGACAATCCACTGGGAGGACATTGGTGCAGCCACAATGGCTCGTGCGTCGGAGATTGTGGGGAGATACCAACCTCTTCTTCGAGACCTCCTTCTTCATGTGGCGGACCGAGATTCCTGGAAGGCACGCACGACGGATGAGGGAACTTTGTCCCGTGAACGGCGACCTGCCGATGTGGTATGTCCATTAACATTAACTCTGCCTACCGGGAGTGGCCGTTGCTTATGAGAATAATAGGTCGTCACCAACGTCATCAGCACGCTTGACTTCTCACGTTCGAACCGTGCCAACCTTCTACCAATCGCACGCGGACTGCTTCACTTTGCACTCTCTGCTCCCTACGACGTCTTCTTGTACTTGTGCCGCATCGGTGTCATGCCAGCCTACACAACAATCTACAGGACTCTGGAGGCTCTCGCAACGCAAGAGGAGGAGGTTGTCCGCGCGCATGGCAAGGATCCGGAAACGGACGGTTACTACGTCTCTGACAATGTGCAGAACATCCTCATCCAGCGCGATCCTTGCATTGGACGCGTCACGAACGTCAACATCGGTATGGCTGCAACATATATCGAGGCCCCTCACTTCCCGGTGAATGCGCTCGACTTCGCAGATAAAGAAGAACGCATCAAGAAGAGTGTGCGCGCCTCGCTCACGGTCAACGACCTCCTCGGTCTTATTGACCAACGCCACCTCGAGACAGTTGGCATCCTCTTCCTCCTCCGCACCCTAATCAACACCATCCCCGAGCTCTCCTCCAACTCCTACCGTCGCGAGCTGTCCCTCCGGTACCGTACCCGAGGAGCGAAGTTGCTGCTAAATGCTGAGGCGGCGAAGATCCACCCGCTGGGAACTTCTGCGAAGAAGGAGACCGTAACGACGGAGTTGAAAGACGCTTTTGTCGACTTCCTCGAGCAAGGTGGACAGCAACCCGGGAGCTACAACCGGCAGCTAGTCCTCATGTGCGGCGACGGGCTAACATTTGAGAAGACACTTCAGATCAAGCGCTATCTCCAGTTCCATCCGGACCCCTTTGAAAGCTTTGCGCTCATCGAGCCGATCCTTGCACCGTGGCATACGGTATGGACAGATTTGAGTCGGATCTTCGCTACCTTCTGGGGCGGGCACCTCTCGAATGATCCGTCAACACTCGCCTTCGCTACCGCAAAAATCGGCCGTCGTGCCCCGTCCAACCTCAGCAAACCAGACTTCGAGTCTGCCCTGCAAATCCTGGAGGTTGTGCATGATGCACGCATTCTTGACTGCTTCAGGTGAGCGCATTGTGCAGGTCGTACTCAGTCCGTTCACTGATCAATAATTATCTCTAGTATCCACTTCAAAACGAACGACATTTTCGCTTTCTTCACTAGTCTTACCGCATCCGGGAATCTTCCCACCTTCGAGAAGCTTGAGGAGGATGCAAAGGCAGTTTACCGTGCCTACTGTTCCCGTCGAGCCGGCGAACGTGCCCTCGAGCCCGTGGACAACCTCGATGAAGACGGTGAGCACCCCAGTGTGCTTGCTTGGAAGTCCTCGGTACCACTGGGCGAGCGCTGGACGTCCCTCTCCGAAGCCTCCTCCAAGGACGCCGCCCCCACATCCACCACAGCAGCATCGAGTGGCGCGAAGCCGCGTAAGCGCTCACGCAAGACCAAGGACAGTGCTGCCAAGCGCGCACAGAAGACGAGCGGCGAGGAGGACGCAAAATCGTGCTGATTGACCCCCCGGAATTATGATCTTTGGACGGACCTCTTCATTACCAGCGGATGAAACCTCATCCTCCACTAGTAAGGAATCACTCGCCACCGAGTCGGACTCCTCTGAGTCCGACATCTTGTTCGACGAGTCCTCAGAAGCATCCGACTCCTCCGAGTTGTCCTCCACCGAGCTCTCCGATTCCTGTTCTCCGAGCCGTGTGGCAGCAGCCACGGCAGCCGCTTCCTTCTCTGCCTTCTTCCGTGCTCTTGTTGCTCGTGATTTTTGCGCCGCATTGGCCTTTGCTTTTGCACGCATCTCCTCGAATTCTGTGCCTATCTTCTCGAGAACCTGAAGCAGTGCGGACCAATAGTTGCGGAGATAGATATAGTTTGAGGCGGCTTGTTCGAGTGTCTTCACATCGATTATGTCGTAGAAATTGTCGAGTATGGCTTTGATGATATCCTCAGGGAGAAACTCCTCGGCCGGAAGTAGATCGGCGAGACAGGGATCGGAGTCGTCTAACAACATCCGGCGGAACTTGTGGAGACAGACCTGGGCATGCATGCGCATCTTCTTCGTGATCTTCTGGTTGTTCGGAACCTTTTTGAAGCCCGAGATGGCGATGCAAGAGCATTGGTTGGAGCTGGATTGGAAAGGAATGTGTCTGGTTCGGGGATACAGCCACTGCAGTTGCATATGGCTGGACGAAGAACCGGTGGACAGGCAGAGCATGATTTGCATTGGCACGGAGTGTCCTCATCAGGATTGGCATAGAGCGCATTGATCTCCTTCACTTTGCAAGGTGCAACGACCAATCGAGCTGTGCTGATGTCGAAGGCATGTGCAGTGGTCCTGGTTTTCCCCCCTCCAGCGCTGGCCATGAATAACTCGGAGTCCCCGGACGCGCTCTCAGCACCCGGCAACAGAGCGCGTTGACAGATTTCCATCGCATTCCGTGGAAGATAGATGACCACCCGCGAACCCTCGCCCTTGCCATCGCGAATCCGTCCGGCCTTCTGGAGAATCGCATCGCTATCGACGGGGAGCCCAAAATCATAGAGGACAACATCCTGAGTCCCACTGATATCGACGCCGACAGATAGGGTATCCGTCGCAATCAGGGCCCACGACGCAGCCCCCGAGTGCACTGTTCTCAAGGTCTGTTCATTGTATGAGTCCCAGTTCAGAGCTGTGTACATGCGGATCCGCTCGTCGCGAGTCCCGTAGTCCGTGCAATCCGACAACTCGGCACGCGCCATCAGATACATAGCAACGCGGAAGGACAGAGCAATAGTCCGACAAAAGACGATGACTCGACGCTTCTCCGAGAGAACCCAATCCAACTCTGGAAACGCGATTGCCTGCGCAGACGATTGGATGGAGCGGAAAAGAAAGCGGATGTCGTAGCGCATGTTGGAGCGTCGGATGAGGTGGAAGTGACCGGGGTGGAGTCCGAGAAACAAGCATACACCTTGAAAGTGTGCACCAATGCGGAGTGTTGCTGTTAAGACAATGAGGATGGGGGGGAAGTCGAAGCGCACTCGCGCTGGGCCAATCGATTCGAAGTCTTTGCGGAATGACTTGCCCCATGTCACCAGAAGGTGAGCCTCGTCGACTCCCAGTGCAACCACGCGATGCTGGAAGGACTTCATGAGGAGAAGACGCTCGAAACCTTTCGAGGAGAGCTGCTCTGGCGCGAGCAACAGCACATGCTGATTGGGGGCACGATACCAAATGTCCGCACTGTTCTTCCGCCTCTCCTTGTCCGCCGTGTCCTTGTTAATCACCAGGGTCCGGAGACCTGCTTGTAGAAACTTTGGCTCCTGAATACAAGAAGTTAGAATATCCAAAACCGACCATGACACTAGCCCACACACCATATCGACCTCGAGCGACTTCGTGGGACACACAACTACCATTGCTCCATCCTTCCGAAAGTGCGGTGGTGGTTTCCTTGGGGCGCATAGCGAAGGGTTGTCCATGACGGCGTGCATGACAAGGAGATACATCGTGAGGAAGCCGGTCTTGCCAGAGCCAGTCGGGGTCACTGCGAGAACATCGATACCGTCCAACGCCTTGCAGACTCCCTCGAGTTGATAGTCATGAGGGTCGTACTCGAGCTTCGCAGAGATGAGATGCCGGCAGAGGATGCATCCCTCAGGAGTAGAGAAGGAATAAATAGCGGTTGTCGCAGTCGGATTAGCAGTGGATAACATTATGAGTCCATAGCGTATGCAGAAGGCAGAGGGGGTCAGTAGTAAAGCGCGCGAACGCGTCGACGCGTCGGGCGTGTATAGATTTCGACGCGTGGTCGGAGATCAAACAGATGCTTACAAACTCAGATATGGGACCCTACGGTTCGAGGCGGTCAAATGAAAGCAGACTACTCTATCCCGCCCTCCGCCTCGTCTCTGTCCTCGCCCTCGTTCTCCTTGTCCTCGTCCTCTGTAAACTCCTCTGTGAACCTTGTCGGAGTCTTCACTTTCCGGATTGCTGGAGGGCGCTTTGGCGGCTTCTCTCCCGCTGCTCGACAACGCTCACATTCCTCAGTCCATGCCTTGAGGTCTGCTGCCCGACGTGCCTTCCTCTGGGCGTGCTCCCGCTTTCTCCACGCACTCTTCTGCTTCCGGACTTCTGCTTTCAAACTTCTCGCATCCTTCACTATCGCACGCTTGCGCTTCGCCGCCTCTCTTGCTTCATCGTCTGCCTTCACGGCCGCTCGGAACTCGGGTCCTGACAGTCGCCGTCCCACCTTCTTCGCCAACAGCTTGTCTTTGTTGGATGTGCGGCGGCTCTCCTTCTCCGACAGCTTCACTCGCTGTGCCTCAAGTCCGACCTCCTGGAGTGCGATGGTGCAATTCTGCGCGTCTATGATGGCCCGGCTTGTCGCGTTTCGAGCCTCGGACTCTGCAAGGGCAGCCTTGTACATCGCGACCTCGCGCTTGAGTTCAGACTTGGTGCGTGCTTCTATTTCAGTGGGCAGTGGGTTCAGGAGTTGTTGGGTGGTGGGAGGGATGGGTGGGCATGCAGGATTGGTGGAGGAGGGAGAGTGTTTGCGGAGGTGACCTCGGTGGTTGGCCCAACAGTGAATGCAGCACTTGACTGCTTCAGGAGCCTTAACGTCTCCTTAGCAGCTAACTGATGGCCATCTTAGTTATTTCTTTATCTGTGTGCATTATTACATACCTCAAGTGATTTGACATTGCTGTCTGAATCATGGTTGGCTGCCTCTGATAGCTTCACTGCTCGAATTAGCGGGAGCATTGCTTGGACAGGCTCCGGAAGCGCAAGTGGAAACACGGTGGGAGCGGAGTTCTCCTGACTTGGAGCGAGGTTATCCGGAGATATGACTCCGGGATTGATTGGCTCAAGGCCTGTGATGCGGAAGGCAGCGAGGATGGTGCTCGGCGTGAACGTGCGCTCGAAAGGTTCCTTTACCAACTCAAGGAACACCTCTTTCGTCACGGCACAGCTGGTCCGTTTCTGATAATTTGCAAGTGCGTGAGTGTAATGGGTTTTGAAGGCACCAAAGCAAGCGACGTCGAGGCCCTGGAGGACATGTGTTGAGTTCGGAATGTATCCGACTACTTCGACATGATGGGTGATAGCGTAGTCGAGAAATGCGAGCGTCAGGTGGCTGCCATGGTTGTCGAGTGCGAGAAGGCACCATTCATTGACCTCATCACCTATGGGACGGGTTTTGGCCTCGAATTCATGCATCCACTCGAGCGTGAGGCTATCTGTTGTGTACCCGGTGGGCGAGAGAGCAATCCTTTCGAAGCTTAATCAGTTATGATATTGCAGCTCTAGAAATGGCTGAAACATACGAAGCATTAAGGGTATTATGATCAGCCCAACGTTTGAGATAGTTCTGACCTGATAGGATGATCGTGGGTGGGAAAGGCACTGAACCGTCCCCGCAAATCGTCACAACAAGTGAAGCGCTCTCCCGGTTCCCGTCATGCAGTTTGTGCTGAAGCGTCTGCCCTGCAGGCCCAATAACACGGGTGGTCATCTCCATTCCAAGCAGCACAGGACTTTCGTCCATGGCAAACTTATATTTAGGCTTGATATGCCGCTCACGATCAATCTCCGCAAGCACTTCAAAGTACTCTCGCACATTGGTCGAATTTAGGGCAAGGCCACGCTTTGTATTCAAAGTAGAGCTCCAATACATGGACAGCTCGCCACTATGATGATTCAGGAATCGATATGACCACCATTGCCCAACCTGCATGGCTGGAGCTTCAGCACGCACCGCTAAAAGAGCATTTGCCTTCTCCCGGAGCAAAGCGTGCGATAGCGGGAGAAGTCGAACACCAAGAGTGCGTGCCAAATGGACAAGAACACCTTCTTCGGAGGGCGTCAGGAGCTGAAATGCTTCATGTGCTTCTTTGTTTGAGTGGCCACCATGAAGTCGCCGCCAGAACGTAGTCCTGTCGATACCGAATTGATCAGCCACCTGGCTGGCCGTGGGCGGAGAGGAAGAATGCTGGCCGGCGTCGAAGGTGTCGAGTGCATCGTGGATAAGTGTCTCTTTAGCGAGAGAAGCATTCCGCTTTCGCCTGTCGAGAGAAAGTGGATAGCGGCCCATGAGATGAGTTAGTGCGAGACACGCGCACAGCGCGCGCGACAAGCCGTTCCAGATCACGTGACCTCTTGGAGGTGGGCGAAGAATGATTCGCATCGCGAGTCGAGACGATGAACTCCGTATCCTCTGAAATTGTCGCGACGGTTTTGCAATGGAACTGCAATTCCATCCATGACATTATATAGCACAACTGAAAGTCATTTAAAAATTTTCTGCCCGTTCAACACCAACGAATAGCGTAAAACTGGTGCCACTACAGGAGAGTTGCGACAGGACACACAAGTGTACCTGCTATAGCCTGCTTGATCTGAGTAGATTCTACCCTATAAAGGCGGATGTGCCGCGGGGCGGCGTGCGTTGGAGCGCGCCCCGATTTCACCTGGCCGTTAAATTGCATCTGGCGTCTAAACACTGTATTGTCTTGTAAATGTGGTGTTGTATGTTTTCAGAATATACTTTTGTGGTACATCGTCTGGCACTGAGTTACCCAACTGCTCGAAAGTGGGATCAGGCATGCACATGAGAGCAAGTGAACACAATATCATTGAGAAACGACAGGGTACAGTTAGGGGTTACAGTCCACCAGTGCTCTATGACAACGTAACTGAACGCGCAATCCAGACGCCTTCAGTCGCATTCAGCGGCTGAGCTCCGTCGAGAGCCACATACGTGTGCTTCCAATGGCAATCTTTCTTCTTGCAGGAAACAGTCACCGACTTGTCATAATGAGTCTTCGCTTGTCGGCTCGACAGCGACCCGCATGCAGGACACTGCAACCCGATATCTTTCCCATGCGGGCGCATGGTCGGATGCGTCCACCTGTACTCGCGCAGCATCAGCTCCGTCTCACCGGCAGCACGGGAGATATGCCAGACGGCCGAGTGACGGGCTAGCGAGCTCGACTGCTCAAGGAGGGCAGCCATAACCTGGCCCGAGAGCGTGGCGCCCTCCAAGAGGTGACGCAGCGCAAATGCTTGGAAAAACTGAATTGTCAGGAAGGGCTGGAGACGTTCGGTTACAAATGCGAACGCATGAGTTGCTTGCATTCTGATCAGGTTGTAGTTAGTTCTCACGTGAGAGGAATGAATAATTTATTGAAACGTACTCATCAACAGCAGCGATCAGTTCGCGTCGAGGCTGTTCGTTACCAAGCAGCGAGCCACACACGAGCATGGCGATAGTGAGCTCATTCTCCCCGTTGGCGGCGATCTGCTTGAGTCCAGGTGAAATGACATCGGCCCACCACTGCGTACAACATTTCAGAGTGGATAGTGAAAGTGTCATAGGTCCGACGCACCTGAGCGAGGCTCACTGAACAGGTCTCTTCGCCGTAAAACAGGTCACCGGTTTGTTCATGCGAGTGATTATAGATAAAGATGACGATCCGAGTGTTCGTGAGTCTGGAATGAAGGTTAGCATGACTCAGGGTGAATGATGTCAAGACGCACGGTCCAAGCGCCGCCAACTCTGTATCCCACTTCTGGCGGTACCTTGTAGCGTGGACAGTCTCCGACATGTCAAACGGGATGTCGACGTAACGTAACCCAGAACTCGCTGCTCCATCAAACCACGGAACGAGATAGTTGAAGAGGAGCCGGGCTGGGTTGTTGTTATCCGGGAGGGTGGCCAGACGCACCGACAAGATGAGGATCGGACGAGTGTTCACCTGGACGTGTTGAGGCCGCGCCGCTGGCAGGTCAAGTCTGATCCACGTCGAGAAATATGGCCGCTCAGGCTCTTCAGGAGCTTGCTGAGCGTGATAGAGACCCTAGAATTAGGTGAGCATACAAAGGCGGCCCGGAAAATGGTAAGACATCACTTACGTAGTACGGGGTGACCGTCTTGAGCGCACGAGTATTTTTCGTATGACAGGATGGGCAGCGGAATGTAAGTGTTTTACGCATCTCCTCCTCAACAGCTGCTATCTCAAGGACGTGCCGAAGGCACAGGATGCGTGGACACCTGTCACAGGCAATTGTGTCGCCCCCATTTTGGCAGGCGTAGCAGAACTATCGGCGAACAAGGGATGAAAATGAGGTAGGAAAATTTGAAGAAGATATGACAACATACTCCATTCGTTGACTCCCCTTTCCCAATGGGACCTTTCTGACCGAGCGTGGTCTTGATCAGCCTTCGCCCAAGCGTGGTCTTGGAAGGGGCAGGCTGGGCGGCCGGCTTGGGCTGAGCAGGGTTGCTCCTGGTACGCTTCGCTGCAGGCCCCTCGTCTGCTATTGTAGGATTAGAAAACATACAGCGGTAACCTGCGTGATGAGAAAAGCAGACGCACGACTAGCCCTGTTCTGTCGTTTCTTCAAATGTCCCGTGCTGCTTCCGTGCGTGGCAGGCTCAACGGGATTAGCAGTTGAGCGCCGTGGAGCGGGGCCTGCAAGAGATCAGAGGGTAGCGATGAATGACGGTGCCTACGACTCACCTAGTGCGCGCCGGGGGGCAGTCGCCCCAGTGCTGCGCGCCGCGGTCTGTTTCGTACGGGCCATAAATGCAGTGACTCAGAGGATGTGGCCTCCCCAACCCGGAGGCGACCGTGTCTCCTGCTTTTGAGCAGGCGTAGCGAGTGGCTGTGCGCCGCGCTCGATTGTTGGGCACAATTGGCGCGCCGCCTCTCTTCCTGCCACCTCACCATTGTTTGTCGGCTCCTTGACGGTCATTGTTATCTAGCTCTGTATTCTTGGCTACGTGGATGCCGCAAGAGAAGGGGTTACCGGCTGGAAGAGTTAGGTGAGTATCTTATTCATCCCCCGTCTCTTGCGCTTCCCCGCGGAGTGCCGTCATCGGACGGTGTTGTTTGGCCACGAGACATCGGTCTTGTGGACCTGCGGCGCACTCCTTGTTTTCATTCGAAGTGCCGTCATCGGACGGAGTCGTTTGGCCACGAGACATCGGTCTTCCACGCCCACGGCACACTTCCTTTTCTTCACACCAGAAGTGCCGTCATCGGACGGAGTCGTTTGGCCAAGAGACATCGGTCTCGCACGCCCACGGCACACTCTCTGGTGTCTTTCTTACCTGCCCTTGTCCGCATAGAATTGTTTCGTATCATTGTCAGCTAACCATTTTTTGCGCATTTTGAACGGTGAATCGCATCGGCAGCCATATATCAATCAATACGGCGCGGACGCGACGCGCATGTTCCTCATGGTCCTGAACGCCCACACCCTGTCGATGTCCAGGGTGTCCTATCTCCTGCTTCTCGTTGGTCCACCGCGTCTCCGCACGCGCACTCTCCTCCACCTGCAATGCCGAGAACGCTCCGCACACGCGCTCTCCTCCACCCTCAACGCCGAGAACGCTACCCTTGCCCAGCAACGCGACCCACTACCTCTGCGTACCGCTCTTCTATCCTCGCAGCCGCGCGCTCTTCTATCCTTGGCCGTGACCGCTGTTGCTGAAGATGGAGGCACCCGCGTGTAGGGAGCGATCAGCGCTCGGTGGGGTGAGCGAGGCTCTTCGTCTCGAAGTGGAAGACGCGGAATTATGGGGGCGAGCCCCACAATGGTGAGTTACGTTCCCCGTGCCCAGGGCCTCCGGTCACTTATTCCATATTTCTCCTTCAAGAAGTACAAGTATTTCTACTGGTTCGCGTTCCCCGCGTTCGCTGCGAAACCGGCCTGGGAGATCGACGGAGACTGGGCTCGCGCCGACTTGACGCTCGGTACGGACACGGTACGTTCCTGATCTCTGCCTTCACACGCCCTCCTTCTCTCCCTTATCCGTGCCATCGCATCTCAGCTTTCCGCCATCCAATCCCACATTCACTCCTCGCCGCGACCCTTTTTCCTCGTACGCACTTCCGTGGGACAAACAACCATCGCCCCCGTCGAAGATTATTCCACCTTTTTCGCAAACGTCCCCTCCTCCGAACGCGCCATTGGCTTCGTCGACCCCTCCGCCGAGGGTTGGGTGGTGGGCCCGGAGGCGGTGATACGCCGAGTTTTCCGCGCTGGGCGGGTGGTAGTGGTGGGACTCGGAGGTGGCGCATGCAGACGCGGATAGACTGGAGGAGCCGGCGACGTTGGAGTCCCGCACCACAACCCAGAGGAGGACATGTACTACCGCCAAGGACAGATCACCCCACAGGGCGAGCTTGGGTGGGGCAACCAGCATCCGTCGCAACACCCCCAACACGGTATGCGCCCGCCGCACCACCAGCAGCAGTTCTACGGCGCGCAGGGCAACATCACGCTCCCTCCCCCACACTCACTCAACCCGCTCTCCGTCTCTGCGCCCAACCCCAGTCCTCTCTCCGCCGCGGCTCCCCGACGCCCGAGCTCGCCGCGCACGTCTCCCTCGGCTCGAACCGCCTGCCGCCCGACTCGACGCTCCTCACGCCGCTGCCCGGGTACGAGCCCGACGGCGAGCAGCAGCTCGAAATGGCTGCCCGCCCGCGCGAGCTCGAACGCGACGAGTACGACCGCGAGCGCGCGTCGTGGGGCCGCGACCGCGAGCGGTACTACGCCGCTGTGGGGAACGGGCAGGGGAATGGAAGGGAGCAGCAGTACGAGTAGGCGTGGGCTCAGCTTCGTGAGGCTTCTGACTTCTTGGTGCGTCTGCTTGTGTCTGTGGGGGCTGTCGTTGGACGTCACTCCTGCCGTTATTTGCTGAGTCGATCTTGTGTAGGTCCTACCTCCTGACGCCTGCTCGCGGCTCGCGCGACGTCTTTTCCCACCACCATCATCACCCCACCACCGTCAGCACCCGCGCTCGCTCGGATCGCGCATGCGACGAACCACTGCCATCCCGACACGCCCCGTTGCATTGTCTATCTGTGGGCGTGCAAGGCTTCCGGGACCATCTGTGCATAATGCATGCGGCCTCGCTCCGCGCTTTTGTCTCCTGCCGTCATCGCCGCCCCGCTGCGCTGGTGCTCACTAACTATGCCTTGTGTATTGCCATCCTCGCTCTTTCCCGTTGTCTTTGCTGACATTCCCGTGCCAATGCTCCAGCGTGTCCACATCCACGTCCCTCCTACCTCTATCTCTACAAGCCGTGCCGAATCATATAAGATACGGACAAGTGTATAGTCGGTGCATCTCGTGTACCTGTATCCGGTAGTAGATACCTCTAGTTATTTCGGTATAACATACGGACAAGTGTATAGTCGGTGCATCTCGTGTACCTGTATCCGGTAGTAGATACCTCTAGTTGTTTCGGTATACATAGTTCACACCTCTTTTGGTTTACACAATTCTGGATCTCCCTACCATTCGCGACCTACTATTACTACTACTACTCCCATTCTCGTATGCTTCTCCCCCTTCCGCCGCCTGCTTCATTTCTTCTTCGCCCAAAATCGTAACAATTAGGATATAGGACGCGGCACTTCTCACTCTCCCACAGTCCGAGCAAAGATCAACCGAGTCTCGAACGACCTACAAGGCGATCGATGCAGGACGTTTTCCGGTGTCCGAAGAAGAAACCCAGCGACCCTCGGAGTCGCTGTTTGGTTTCGAAACATCGGTTTCGAGGACCCGCGGCACAATTCACCCTGTACCTTTGAAGTGCCGCCATGGGGCGGGGTCGTTTGGCGTCGAAACATCGGTTTCGAAGACCCGCAGCACACTTCTCGGTGTTATTCTCGTCTGTCCGTCCTTCCATGTCTATGTAAGTAGCACACGCTTCCTCCATCCCGGGCCCATGCACGCCCGGCCCTCATTCGACTCCCTCTTGCCCGACGCGCTCTCCTCGCTCCGGCTCACGCACTTACAGAACCCGCGCCGATCACAAGTGTGATCCCCCGCCTCACGCTCTCCCCACTCTTCGCCCCGACCGTCTCGTTCACATGCTGTAGGGCATTCTGGCGGAGCATGACGCGATCAAACAAGAAGTGAGCTTGCTTCCGGGTGTGATCGACAAGAGGAAGCGGGAGATGGAGCTGTGCCGTGTCACCACCAAGCGAGACACGGCGCGTCAATCGCAGTCTGTGGCGACTTCTTCTGTACATGTGTCTTCTGCGAGAGCGAATGTTCGGCCGCCTAGATCTTTGACCGTCGTGATGAGGTGACAGCGATGGGATGAGATGGGATGGGGGGGCTACCTTTGTAGGTGACGGCGGAGAGGATCGGGGCAATGTCAACGGACAGTGAGTCTGCTTGTATATAAGGCCTCTACCGTTACGATATCTGCCCCCTCCATCGGCATTCACTGCCTTCTAGCCCTGTATCCTACACACTTTTCCTACAATCTCCTCTGCGATACTCCCACTTTCATTGCCTTTTGTCCGAGTCTTCTGCATATCCTCTCCGGGACCGTGCGTTCCTCCACCCTTTGCCGTCCCCTTCGGTTCGGTGCTCGCCCTTGCGACAACCACTTCCTGGTAAGCTGTTGAGCTCGTCTTAGGGCACTAGACTTACGTGCTTACTCAGTGTCCCCAGTGGTTCATTGACGGCGTTTGACCCGCTAATTTGCGGTGCTCGCTTGTGGCTCCCTGATTCTTCCGAGTAAGTAGTTAGCCCTCCCTTTCCCTGTCTACCGCACGACTAACTTCTATCCCAATGCTACACTAAGGAACCCTGAAGATTCAGTGTCCATTAGGGACGCCGGTGAGCATGGACTCGGAGCATGTATTGTCTGTGGTTCGAGACTGAATATGCGATTAGATACGTACCGAAGCGGACTGTCCGTTTAAACGTGATCCCTCTCACGCTCACTGTCGCGCTCTCCATCTCGACAACCTGCACCTGCGACAGCTGCTGGCGGACCTCAAGGTAATGCTGGCTTTGCGGGAGAAGGAGCTGGCTCTGTGTCAAACGGAGCTTCGCATCCACCAATCTCTTCCAGCTCCGGAGGGGCCTGCGACCTCGCAATCACACACCCCGGAGCCTGACGACGTCGAAATCAGTCTAGGAGACGCCATCAGTTTCCTTCGACCCCAACCGACGGATGACGAGCTCCTCCGCTCATCAATCTGGGCGCGTTCTGGCCGTGAAGACCCGTCGGTCGAGCTCCATCCCCTCCTTTCTGCGTGGTACCGCTTTTTCCGATCTACCGCGCCTGCCACCATCAACGCAGCCACCGATGATACACCCATTCTGGCCCCTCCAGAACCAGCCCTCGCTCCGGAAGAAGAACGTCGCATCCCCTTTGCCCTCCCCCCATATGTGTTCGTGTTGCTTGCCCAATTTTTCAGGTTCCCTTTCGTCATAAACCTCAAGTCACCGACATCGTCTTGGCTGGCGGGACGCCGGGCAGAAACCCTCCCTAAGTCATAGACGCGACTCCTCCCGCGAGAACTAGACAGTAGTCTGGCGTTTCCGGGAGTTATCTGCCCCTCGAGAGCACGCCGTAGTAGCACTGCGGTCGACTACGCGTCGTGTGTACCATCGAACCCCTCTGCGCCTCTACGCTCACGACGAACGTTTCTCCCAAGGATTCACTCACCACAGACCCATTTTCCTCCTCCTCGCGATTCCCCAAGATATCCATGCCCGAGCACGAAGATCGCGCCACCACGTCTCATCCAGCAGAGGATCACATAAATGTACGGGAAGGCACCCAGCCGGACCCATCGAACGCGATGACCACGTCCCATCATGTTGATCAGCGTGACATACCCCGGCTGGCGCAGCCATTTGAGACGGGGAGACAAAGACACCGTGAGTTTCAACATGTTTTGCGCTGACGGACTGGAATTTACTTTGATACAGCCCCGATACCGGGTGCGATGACAACGCCCGACGGGTCTGATGAAAATGCTATCTCATGCCTAGCACGACGGTTGCGACCAACGCGACAAGGCCGACGTAAGTTCAACGATTGTGTCACATGGTCATCTGCAAACTGACCTTGACGCAGCGTTGCCTGGCGCCGTAGGTCCCTGGGAAGGGATCGTTGCCGCAGAAGCCTACAATGCGCAAGGATGGACTACAGACATCGTCGTCACCACGCCGAACGCGAATTGGGTTCCCGAAATTGCCGTCGCCCACAGTGAAATCACCACCTTCGATGATGGGCGATGGGGCCGCCACGAGTACTCGCAATGGCCTCAACAGTTCGCCCGCGATGCGTTTCACATCCACTGCATCCCCGCAAAACCTCGAAGCGGTGGTCCAGGCGAGGTGCTTTGGCGCAAGCTGAGCAAACACGACTGGAGGCTGGATGACTGCGGCGTTATCGGGGTCGGCTTCCTTGACCGCGCCCTCGAGAAGCAGTTGACCAAGGAAGCGACGGATGCCATACGGCACTTCCAAGAGCGTCGTTCAGACGTTAAGGGCTGGAACGACATCGGTGACTTCCTAATTGTTTGCCTCGGTCACACCCTTGATCGCCTTCGCTGTCTCCCTGCTGTTCCCGGCGTCGTTATCTCCCTAGCGGCGCATGTGCAACGACTCACCCTAGAGCTTCTCGGCCTCGTCGAGTGGCTGGGGAAGGTCTTCGAGAGAGTCAAAGCAAAACAGGACTGTCGGTTGCTCGTCCTCGACGTTATCGGGACGCACACGGCTGATCCTAGTGTCGCCCAGATGCTTCATCAGGCGGGTATCCCGGTGTGGTACCAGCAACCGTTCAGTACCCACCTAGCTGTGTATCAGGTGGTGCAGGCCCAGGATGTCCCCACCGACTTTTCGAAGACCCCGTCGTATCCCCGTCTAGTGCTTGCAAGGCGCGACCTGTCAGGAGCGTTGAACATGCCTGGAGAGTGGCAGCGAGCAATGGCGACGATTGTCAGGCGGCAACTCTGCGACTCCCGTCTTCCTGCATTGCTCGAGGCCGAAAAGGACGGGTCGCTCCCTCCGGCGAAACGTTTGCGCGAAGGCGCTGTATTTCTCCATGAGGATAGTGCGAGCATAGGACCGGCGGCCCCCTCCTTCGTCTCACGGAACGCTCGAGATGCGAAATCCCTTGGACACGATCTTCCTGTTGCCCCGTTCATCCCTGAACCAAAAAAGCCGTCGCGACGCACTCGGGCCAGACACGCCAAGAACGCAAAGCTCGCCGCTGCAGCAATAGCGGACAGCCCTTCAGGCTCAGTGCAAATCTGGGACAAGACATGCTCTCTGAACCCTTTCCGCCAGTTCTATTCCTCGCTGAATGTCACGACTCCTCGTGTCTGGTCCACCATTCTCGCGAAGATGAGTCCACTTCCGCAACCGCGCGCCTCAGTCAAATATTTCTTCACCCCTCCCTGGCTCCTTGATGCCTTCATCGACTTCGAGACCAAGGCCGACAAGACCGCACGCTACCTTCATCATTGGATATCGATCCGCGCCTTCTGTCGTCTGAGGTTGTTTGACAAGACTATAGCCGGGCGGCCGCTGACGGTCTCGGAGTGGCGCGACGCCCTATGGGGTGACTACCAGATCAATGAGGCGATCGAGAGCTCATTGCAACCCCATGGTCGCTGGAAAGCCCGTCGCGAACTCCAAGAGAACATTCGCCATCTCTTTGGTCATGGGCAGTCACTCCCGTCGTACCGCGTGGACTCGCAACCTCTTTTTGGCAATTCCGTCATCACGCGCGACGCGGCGTTGTCTGATCGTAATGTCCAATGCCAGGTGGTTTGGGAGGCCCATGAGACCAACTGGCGCTGTGAGCTCCTGGCGCTCGATGCAGTGATGACGGGAAGGAATGAATGGACGGAACTCCTGCGATGGATGCGCGAATCCCTCATCTCACAAGTGTGGGGGTCTGGAACGTCTGGCTTGGATGTTGTTCCACCAGTGGATGAGCAGTCCCTGCCAGTGTTTTGCTGGCTTGCCCCCGGGCCCCCCGAGGAGGGTTGGGAATCCTGTCGGCCGTATCTGTCAGCATTCGTCGGGCTCCTCAGTCGTTGGCCGCAATGCCCAGGCGAGATCCGCGGCGCTCATCAGAAAGTCCTTGACTCTGGCGCAGAAGAGTTCAGTCGTTTTTTGGAGGCCGCCGTTACCTTTTACACGCACACATTCATCAGCAAATTTGATCGTCTTCCTGTTCCCCCTGTGCGTCCTTCCCCTGAGCCCCTCGCATGACGTTTTCAGCCCGTTTTCCAGGTTGCTCCGTTGCATTCGTGTCTCCTACAAGTGTCTCGTCGCTGCATCCCCGAACTGTATCTAGATTAGTTCAACACTTTAACTTCTCCCCTGATTGTGCATTTGTTTTGTTTGCCGGCGGTTTTGCCCCGTACTTCCGATAAACGCGGCAGCGCTGCGACATTCTGCGACCCTGGTTACTATGCGGAATCTCCATCCTGCGCGATATGAGAACGACTTCAACACCTCTCTGAATTTTGCCAGATTGAATCGCTAACAGGATACTTTGTCTACAGGCAGACTCCCTCTCGCCACGGTGGACCTAGTAAGCTCTTTGTGTTGAACTTGGGTGCCGAGCTGTTAACATGTGTGATATCAGGATGGAGCGCCTCAAGTGGCGGGTACAGGAGTGGCTGTTCCTCGAAGAGCTCGCGGAAAGCCCGGCAAGGGGTTCCTCCAGCGCAATGATCGCAACTGGTGGAAGGACGCTGTTCGCTGGTTTGTCGCCAAGTACACGGAGAAGTTCAATAGATGTTTCGCCGCAGAGACGACTGAAGACTTCGAGCTACGTAGGAGGGTCCAACCTCGTGCGAAGCAGGCCGCCTTCCCAGCTGAGACTGAGGAAGAGCGCGAGGAGCGCATAAAACACATCCCCAGTGTGCGTATCTGTTGTTACACCGAGCCATGCAAGTTGACTTTTTCGCAGCGTATCGGGAACTACATCAAAATCAAAAATCCGAACCGCACGCGCAATAAATCCTCGAAGTCACGAAAGTCGAGGTCCCCGTCGGTTTTCTGTCGTCGACGTGATAACGAAGTCAAGTTCAACGCCTCTGGCTCCCGCCACAAATGGCTTTCAGCTCTTCCTTGCTAGTAATCATCCGTCACGACCTCCGACCGCTGGCTCGCGCGATGGGAGAGGTGCCAACGTAGCCGGATCCTCTGCGGCATGTTCGGGAATATACAAGACTTTGCCAGACCGGGACGTGTTTGAGTCAGAAGGAAAGAAACTCAATGCCACACGTGACTTGACCCAGAAAATGTTCGAGATCGAAATGCGTACGCCTGTTCCACTCTTCGTCGGCGGCTTTGTACTTGCCCACATTGATAGGAAACTTGATGAGTTTCTGCGGTTCTTCAAGAAGACCTATGAAACGATGGCGGATGAGGGTGGGCTGGTTTCCTGTCCGCGGCATCGATGAGCATGGGAAAATTGTGGCGATCCAGTATGTCGTCCCTGACTGCCCTCCACTGGCCTGCCTGCTAACACATGCTAACAGTGACGGAGCTGCTGCGGCGCGGGAACATGAGACATACGAGCAATATCTTGCAAAGCGGGTAGGATGGTCTGTGGATCATCTTCGGCTTGTCTTCGACAACTTCCTGCGGGATATGTTTGACCGTAAGTGTCTCAACCCGTTTTCCTTGATGCCGCGTCTTCACGACCTCCCAGCTCCTCGTGATGCCTCTGGGCCAACATTAGAGGTATCTGCCACTCCCCAACTACGTCCTCCCATCAAAGTGTGTCGGGCGGCACTGAGAGTCCAGAGCGGCCTCCCGGGGGAACACTTTCGTCAAACCACCTACCGATACCTCAGTTGCCCTCGACCAGCTCTGTCAGGCCACTGCATGACATACTCCCTCCAATGGCATGTTCTTCCATCTCGCCCGCTGTGAATACTCCTTCAGTCCCGCTTGTCTCGTCGCCGAGCCCCGCCAACGTTGGGCAAACTGCGGAACCCAGCTACTCGACTGAAAACGCCGTGAACGACCACGTTTCTCCTTACGACACTCCTCGGAAGGAGCATCCAGCGTCGTCAGGAGATGAGATCATAGCGACACCTTCGACGCCGTCTAGTTTGCGCCCGCGCAACGTGGGGACGCCGGTTGAAACTTCCTTCGAAGCGACCTCCTGTCTGATTTGGCAGTGCTCCTGACCGCATTCTTACAACGGTACCCTCCAAAGGAAAGACGGCTCAACGTCGTGGAGCAGCGAAGCCCCGCATACAAACGCGCAGGACACCACACTCAGCGTAAGTAATCTCGTTCTGGTTCTCCATCCTTGGCGTATGACTGAGGTGGTGTGGGGGCGTCTAGGCCCGCAATGAACGACACAACGGAGTCTACCATTCAGGGATCCACCGCGGGAGCTGCTCCCCGTCAGAGGCGGGGGTTCCCGCGGCTTCAGCGGCCAAGGCAGCCACCCTGCCGGTTGCGGTTGACGGACCCACTACATCTCCGAGGGGGCGCGGCAGGAGACATCGCACGCAGACGGAGAAGGCGCTTTACCAACAGTATGTGGTATTACTGTTTGTTGCTGACTCTCCTGACTTGCGCACCCCAGGAAGATCGATGAGTCGCGACCAACGAAGCGTCTTCGCCTGGAAGGGCCGTAGTCGAAAGATGTGGATACCAGTGCTGATGAGGGCGATGGAGGCAACGGGGGTTCCGGTGGTAGGCAGAAGCGCAAGCGGCAGTAGAAATTGTGTAATTGTAGTCTAATCCTGTTGGACGAGATGCTCCGTCGATCGCCAGAGACTGGTGAGAAGTGGGGAAAAGGGAAGTTTCATTTCTTTCGATACCGGTCGTCTGCGCGTCTGCCCTGCACCGAGAACCAAAACAGAGACTCCGGTCACCCTGAGCCAGATGTCTCCTGGCGAGAAACAAAATCCGCAGAGCAACGGGAATTCCTGCCGCCCAGGTGATACAAAGCCTGCATAATTTCGAGGTCACACATCAGGTTCACCCCGTCTGTCATCCGTATAGCAATGGCCCGCAGACCTCTCAAGAAAACAAAAACTCCCGAGTCCCCATCTCGTCGCCACTCGTCTGCTACTCCGTAACCTGCCCTAGCACCCACTACGCCCCGCCATTCTATTCCTCTTGACTTCCTCTTACAAGCCTTATCTACGCCTCCTCGCCCTTCTTCGCACCATCCCTTCCTCTGTGCTTTCTCGATGCCTTTACGCCGTCGTTCCGAGTACTCTACGCTCGTGAGGAGCCTCTGTCAGCAAGGCGCCTATAAACGGCTCCCGTACGATAGCAATATTAATGACTTTATCAACAAGACTCTTCTCTGCGAACATTGTCAGCAGGCGCGTTGGATCCTGGGTTGTTCTCTGCAAGATGGGCAAGCTACATTTAGGCCGAGGTAAGTAGTCGACAGTCAGTCCTCGCTCATCCAGAAATGTCGACTGAAATACAACCGACAGAATAGTTTGCGTGATTTGCCTGAAAGGAGGTGGTCAGCGTGCCACACACAACCAGTCCGCAACGTGCACCGACATCAGCAAGCTTTCTCGGCTTGTGGTGCTCAAGTTCACGTCAATAGGTGACAGCTGTTGGCTGTCGCCACTTACTACCTCAGTCACCAGTAACCCAACGCCAACCGTCTGCACGTACCTCTATGCACACCAGCCGGACGTGGTGACCTCCCTTAACCCATTGTGTTCAGCTGCTCAAGCCATCAAATCGGAAGCGCCTTTGCAGCCGGGTGTTCAAATGCTCGAAGTCGTCCCTAAGCTGATGCAGAACGCGAAAACGTTAGTAGAAGGGAATGCCGCCGACATCGTCAAAACCGCGGAGTACCTTGTAAAGGAAGGGAGGAAGCGAACCAAACGAAAGGGAGATGACCGGGATGATGAGCAGTAAGATGACCCCTGGTTGGATGTACATTCCTCAAGTTTGTCGCGTGTATATCTTTCGCCCTCGTTATGATGTGCCGCGATAGCTGCGAAAACAGGACAGCAAACGGGTAGGAGGTAGTTGTGATAGCGTTCTACGCTAGGATAGGCGCCCATAACGTCTCCGCGCCACGTAGATACGCGCCCGTGAGGTTATATCCAGCGGAGCATCGGAAATTGGTCGAATTTGGCCATGTTAGAGGAAAATCGCCGAATTTAGGCCCCAGGACCTCCACCGAAAATGCCCGAAATTGGGTGTTGGCCGGATATGACCTCTTAGGGGATATGCGGGGGTCCTGGCAACACCCGCACGCCTGGCGGATAAGTTTTCACTTTTGCTGATGCAGTTCTGCATCACCGCACATGTATCTCCCCGGCATACAGCAAAAGTTGCTTTGCTCCCCATTCAAGTGAATGTGGAACAAAACACGCCCCACACTGGAGGGCGAGTGCTCATATGCTGAGGGGGGGGACCCTCGACCACAAAGACTTACGGCCGCTTGCGAGGTAATTTAGGATAGGTATGAGAACAGACGTACCGCAGTTGCCGTCTTCCGCCCTACAGACATCCATCGCAACCTCGATCCTCGGCGGGATCTCGACGTTCGCGACTGTGGACAGGAATGTCGTGATGGTCCAGGCACTTTTGGGGCTAGGCCGGGCTTTGCAAGCAACTAGCACTGCTACCCGGATCCATGTGAAAGCATTGGCTTGAGAGCGCGTTGCGTGTTCTGATAGATACATGTCATTGACGTACAAAACTGAAAAGGTGAGCCGGAAAAGGATGACGCAGGGCTGCGAGTCTTGGCTACGAAGATGGAGCGCGAAGGCATGGGAGCAAGGGTGCTACGAGGAGTACATAGTGGTCGTCACGCGCGCACCTTTTTTCTTCCTCTTCGCGGGGCGCTCTGGTCTTGTCTTGCGTGGGAGAATGTCCGTAACCTAAACCATTTGATGATGCGAGTGAAAGACAATAATTATATTGGGGAACTCACCTCCTCGTGTAACCCTTCGCCGTGCTCCAACTCGGAGTCTGGGTCCGACTCCGAGTTTCAAAATCGGTGTCCTCCTCATCTGTCACTTCAACAGGAAGAACCGCAAAATGATTACCGGTTGGGATGCTGTTGGTGCCGATATTCTCGAGACGTCTCCGCTTGGCTCGGATCGAGGATAGGATCACCGCCCGAGCACCTTCTGCCCCCGACTCGATGGTCTCGGCTTGGTCGGGGCCCGGATCTGCTGCATATCGTCAACACTATTGTAAAGAAAAGATATATGTCAGGATAAAACACACCTGAGGGGAGTTGAGCTGGCGTAAAGCCTGGGAACACCGTCAAGAGCCTGAGTCTCCATGGTGTACTATGGGATGGTTAATGCATCCCGACGAACTTTAGTAGCATTCCCGTGGACTCCATTCGAGCTCAATCCGCCTCTAGGCACCCATTTGCTGCCAACCTTGAACGACCAAGTCCCCGATGCAGCACTGCCAGGCTGCTCACTACACCACCTGAGTATCCTGCCGGACCCATCCTCTTCGAGGTGCAGTAGCTCTGGTGGACACCAGGTGATGCGATCCCTGAAACAAGCGGGAGCCAGTACGGCTAAACCCAGGGGCTAGGATGCGAAGAAAATGAGAGTGAGATGCGGACTTGCCTTGCTAGTACTTAAGCTTGAGCTCGCAGCCTTGGTGGCACCGCCGAAAGGCTCCAGACGGCCATCACCTGTACTCCTAGCTTGACGATTAGGCACGCAGGTACATAGGAAGAGCTGAATATTTGAATAGGCAGCGTAGATCCATGTAGTTGACAACGGCAGCGTTCAGTAGATTACGGCGTAATGACCGTGATACGGGCGCGGATGAGAGACGCGACAGGCTTACGGTCATGTGGGACCCGGTTTTCCCGTGCCGGTCGTATTTGATCCTTTCCGCCTTTCCGTCGTAAATTCCGGTACGGTGCGGAGTAGTGACGACCAGTATGTAAGCGCTAAAACGGTGGGAACGAGACTATGACGCCTAACAACAAACGCAAACACATCTGATAAAGTTAGGCGCCTAATGGTGTCCCTCTTGGCTGCCAACGCCATGCCTCCCAGTTTCACAGCGAGGCTCTCCCGGACTGTGACTACCCAGAACCCTCGTATCTTGGCTATCTCTTCCTTAAAGTCCACTGGTCCCACAGCCAGTGGGAAGAAGCGTAAGAAATCGGCAGTTCGCAGGAGAAAGCAGAAGGCTATCCTCGATATCGACGATGGGGCAAAAATGTTGCAAGGTTCGCACCGAGTTCTGGTTGGCTTACCACATATACTGATACCCTTTTCCAGATTTCAACGTGCACGTAGGACAAGGTAAATTGATGCACCTTCACTTTTCTATCGTCTCACCGTCGTGCAGAGGCGCCAATGGGCCTCGATCTTAGCCCCGCGCAGCAACATAATAATCCTCAGCATTCAAATGATTTCTCTTCAGAAATCGTACGTGCTGACCTCTGTTTGTATATTCACTAGCTAAAAGCAGAACCTCAGCTGTGCGACCGTTGCGGCGACTTTGGAGATGTCGTGGTTTGCACCAGGGAAGGTTGCGGTGCCCGTTACTGCCTTCAGGCTGACGATTACGCCAACGGCTGCATCAGTATGCCAGTAGACGAACGTCTCGAGAGCTTTAGGATGAGCTTCATGTGCCCAGCATGCCTGGAGGTACAAAAACCTGTCTCTCCACGTACCTACACCGTGGAAGCGACTGGTGTCTCCCGTGCGGTTCACTATAAACGCTTCGGGGCCCTGATCGGCATCTACCTCCAGTTAGACGCCAATTCGAAGGTCCAAGCGACGGTTCGGCCGGTCTTGCAACTCATCACAAATGATCTCCGCGTCCCGGTGAGTACCACGTCGTTGGAACCGGATTATTGCCATTGACTAGACACGTTTTAACTGTAGCTTTTGTACTACAACATGGAGTTGACTTTGGCACAATCTAGTCGGGACGCCATCGCCGTTGCTCAAGGCCCTATTGTCAAGGTTCTTAGGACCTTAGATCCTATGGTAGCCTCTAGGGCCCCGCGCATCATTTTCGTTGAGACCGATACGACGCCGACTGGTCGTCTCGCATACCGCGGTCTAAGCGATCAATGTGTTGCTATCCGCACTCCTGATGTATGACGATATTCGCTTGCAGATCCTACCGTTTGCTAACATAACAAGGACAGCTTCTTAAGACCTGGTTGGGTCCCTGCATGTGGGAAACCTTTTCTAAGCTCAACGGGCCTCGAGGCCTTATCCTGCATTCGTGTGGGCCGGTCATCACCGACCCCGATGCAAACGCCACAGTCCGTCAGCTCGTCGACGAGTAAGTGGTTCGGTATATTGTCTGTTTGAATTCTACTGAGTACCAAACATGTAGGCGCCACTTTACTTTCATAGTAGCATTCACCAACCCTTCGCTCGCCGTGGCGGACGTCATCTGCGACGTCTTCAAATTCCTCCGCGATTACCTTGTCGTCAAGGCTGGCGCGGTCGCGGAGATCTGGCGCTGCTTCGTCGACGCCTTTAGCGCAAATCAGGGGGCGCGAACGGGTTTTGTCCTCATCTGGCGCGACGAGACTGATCTCGTTCAAGCTCGCCGGCTGTTCCGCTCCTCGTTCAACAAAGACCTTTGGGGAGTGATTCCCACGCGGTGCGTGCGCACGGACTGCAATGGCGATCCTACACATCGGACTTTCAAGGTCGATAAGAAGCGCCGAGACCTTGCGCGCATCAAATGCGAAGCCAATGGATGCAACATCCATGCCAACATCCGGCGACCCGAATGGATCGTTCCCACCCCCAAGGATTGGGTGTACTACGTGCAAGAGGAGAATTGTTCAAAGTTGGACGGTTGGCCCACTATGCAGGACCTCGTGCCCCTGAAGGATCCAAGTGAGCAGAAGGACGAACGCCGTTGGCGGCCTAGTGGTGCACCGGCGATTAGGCTGTAGCGTGTCGTATGCTAGTAACCCGTGTATTGTGTTTGTTGCTATCTGGTTTCACCGCATGTCAGAGCTTGATACGGGAAGTTTGCTTATTTCCGAGTGGATAAGTAGTCGCAGGTTCCAGAGTACAGTAGCCTCGCCATGCGTGGGTTGAGCGTTGAACGTTGAACGTTGACTACACCACCAAGAGCTCTGAGATGTCAAACAGGTATGCAGCAGCGACAGGATGGATCCGACATTGCTCCTCCTTGCTGGTCGTGACTCACTGCGTCTTCTCTCTCCGCTATTATCTTACTTTCTCATTCTAAACCTCACTGCGGCTCATCAATGAACATATACAGCGCTTGGCATAATTGCGTGAACACCCCGAATTTTTCTTTCGGCGCCTAATCGGTGACGTAACGGTCACGGCTATACTCAACGCCCGCGCAGACCCCCGCGCGCGGCCTCATGTACCGGCCCCACTTCAGCATTCTCGCCCCAATTGTCCGCGCGAGGTGCACGACAGCTGATATCCTGTTTTTGGTGTATTTTTCAATGGCACAAATATCATGGGCACCACTTGTTACTCCTCGGGAGATCTATCAACCCCATGGGCTTAGCTCGCAGTGGCGAGTAGCTTGAGTCGGGATCTGCTGGTGCGCGCGGCAGCGCTCTGGTATTGATTTCTAGCCCCTTCAAATGTACCACCGCGTTCACTTCTCGATCGAAGCTGATCACCGACGGCGAGCGGCCGAACGGGTCGCTCGGGTCGTCGAACCACGACTCGGTCGTCAGGAAGTTGCCCAAGTCCGCGATCACCTGCGCGGCCGCCTTCGTCACGTAGTAGTGCACGGTCTGCACGGTGCCGTCGGCGTAGGTGATTGTGAGCCGCGACCGGCCCCACGTCTTCGCGGTGAGCGTGTACCCGGCCCAGCCGGACGTCTGCGCCTCGGTGTTGGGCGTCCAGGAGAGCGCGCCTGCTGGGCTGACGGAGAGGGATGCGACCACAGAGGGATAGTTGAGGAACAACTTCGCCTGCTGGTCCGAGGGCACGATGTAGCCTGGGATGCCAACGGCGACGGGGCGCTCGGCCGCTTGCAGCGCGTCCTCGATCCCACGGATGGAGTCCGCGAGCACGAATTGGAGACCGTACGTTCGTGTTTCCCCAGGCTGGAGCGTGGCGGAAGTAGGCGCGTTCCAGGGGGTGGCGTTCTTCCACTCGTTCTCTGCGTACGCGAGCGAGTGGAACTGCCATTCGTACAGCGCCTCGAACATCTGCGACTGGTACGCCAGAGGCTGGGAGGTGTTCTCGGGAAGGAAGCGCCAGCCCTCCAGGGGGGACTTGCCCACAGGAAGTACGAGCAGCGGGGGGAGCGTTCCGAGCAAGGGGGTGACCGCTGGGCAAGGGTAGCGGCAGCGTTCCCGGCGTTGAGGGTGGCGGAGAGCGCGGGTGCGGAGACACGGTGGGCAGCGTTGCTCGCCTTGACGTTGTTGGCGGACTCGGGGCGAAAGGAAGCTGGGCCTCTTGAACCATTGGTCGATAGCTTCAGCCTCTGAGGTTTGGAACATGCCCGCATCGCCCGAAAGCTCGCTTGTACGGCGGGCGCCGCCGTTGCTGGCACTGGGACGAGGAGTTAGCTGACAATGACAGGAAACAATTTCAGGCAGACAAGGCCAGGTAAGAAAGAAACCAGAGTGTGTGACGTGGGCGTGCGAAACCAATGTCTCTTAGCCAAACGACTCCGTCCGATGACGGCACTTCGGGTGAAGGAAAAAAGGGAAGTGTGCCGTGGGCATGCGAGACCGATGTCTCGTGGCCAAAACGACCCCGTCCGATGACGGCACTTTGCGAAGAGACAGTGGAAACACTCACTAAGCTTTCCCAGACCGAGAGCTCCTTCCATTGCACCATTCTCGTAGGCGGGAATGCGGACAAAGCGAACGAAAGGAAGAGGGAGTGTCGACGAGGCGAGAAACAATTGACAAGAAACAATGGTGAGGTGGCAGCGGGAGAGGCGCAACGTTAACGCGCCAATTGTCCTGGACAAGCGAGCGGCTCGCACAGCCACACGCCAGTGGCTCAAAAGTCGTCGTAGGCTCCGGATTCCATCCTCTGCGAGTTATGGCGCGTACGAAGCAGACTGCTGCCCGTAGTACTGGTGCGACCGCCCCCCGACGTTTACTGGGTGAGCCATGCACTCCTGTCAATGTCTACCCTCTAACATCTTGCAGGCACCGCGCCCTCACCTGCTTTGAATGTCGTTAAGCCGTCTACTCCAGCCGACATTGGAAATGGCACGGGACCTCATAAACGACCGAACAGTGCTAATTGTACGTCTGCTCTTGTGATCGTGCGGGGCCTATATGTATTCTAACGTTGTGGTAGCGGACTTGGCACCAGCGGTGAAGCGTACGAGGAACACGAGCGCTCAGCGCAAACCCGCCAAGCCGGACCCTTCCAAGACTACACTCGGGAGAAGGCTGATCAAGACCACGCTCGGCCCGAAAGGTCCCATTGGCAAAGGAGAGTCAACAAATGGCGTAAGTCACCATGTTTCCTTTCCCTAACCCATGTTCAACTCTTGTTCTCCGATAGTTCTGCTACGCCTGCCAAAACGGCGGCGACACGATTGCTTGTGATGGGTGTCCGCGCATCCTGTGCCTCCGGCACGTACCTGAGATAGCGGCTGTCATAGACAAGATGGGTGAAACACTTACCGTGACCTTCCGTTGCCCGTCCTGTCATACGAAAAACACTCGCGGGCTCAAGACCGCCGCCCCCTACTATGTAAGTGATATGTTAAGGTTTTCCGGGCTGTCTGCAGATGCTCACATAGCTCTAGGGTCTCTATCACCCTCGGCAATCTCCTGAGGAGGTTGAAAGGCCATTTTTCACGACCTGGATCAAGCTTGATCTACCGGCCGCGCGGCCTCAACACGTCCAGGTGAACACCCGCCCGATCCTCATCTTGTCGGTGCGTCTGGCCGCGCTCCCGGACAACAACAACCCAGCACGACTCCTCTTCAACTATCTGGTCCCGTGGTTTGACGGACCAGCGAGCAGCGGGTTACGATACATCGACATCCCATTTGACATGTCGGAGACCATTCACGCGACGAGGTACCGCAAGAAGTGGGATACGGACCTGGCTGCGCTCGGACCGTGCGTCTCGATATCATTCGCCTGGAACAAGTATGCTAATCTTCATTCCAGACTCACGAACACTCGGGTGTTTCTCTTTATCTACAATCATTCACATGAACAAACCGGCGACCTGTTTTACGGTGAAGAGACCTGTTCTGTGAGCCTGGCCCAGGTACGCCCGACCTGTTTCGCTTTCACTAGCCACTCTGAATATTGTATGCAGTGGTGGGCAGACGTCATTTCCCCGGGACTCATGCAGATCACTGCCGATGGTGAGAACCAGCTCACCATCGCCATGCTTGTGTGTGGGTCACTGCTGGGTAACGATAAGCCTCGACGCGAGCTTATCGCGGCTGTCGATGAGTACGGTCAAGTTAGTTATTCATTTCTACCACGTCCGTGCTAACCACCGGCCAATCAGAATGCAGGCAACTCATACGTTCGCGTTTGTGACCGAACGTCTCCAACCTTTCCTAACAACCCAGTTCTTCCAAGCCTTTGCCCTGCGTCACCTTCTGGAAGGCGCCACGCTCTCTGCGCAGGTGATGGCTGCTCTTCTCGAGCAGTCAAGCTCGTTAGCCCGTCACTCAGCCGTCTGGCATATCTCCCGTCCCACCGGTGAGATGGAGCTGATGCTGCGCGAGTACAGGTGGACGCATCCGACCATGCGCCCGCATGGGGAAGATATCGGGTTGCAGTGTCCTGCGTGTGGCTCGCTGTCGAGTAGACAAGCAAAGACTCACTATGACAAATCAGTGACAGTTTCGTGCAAGAAGAAAGATTGTCATTGGAAGCACACCTATGTGGCTCCTCAAGGAGCTGAGCCGCTCAATGCGACTGAAGGCGTCTGGATTGCGCGTTCAATCTCATTGACGTAGACTACTGGCGGCCTGCTGCTTACAATCTTATCTCTCGACTTTAGTAGCCTGTCCTTTCTCAATAACAATGTGTTTCCTTACCCCGCTGTGCGTGCATCGTCGTGTGACGTGCGTAATCCCACTTTGGAGCAGTTGAGTACTAGCATAGTGTCTCGATGCAAGACATTACAAAGCTATATTCCGAAACCATACAGCCTCCGAACAGATACAAGACTTGAATAGTGCAGGAAAATCGACTAGTCTGTACAACAAACATCGCACATCATAGGTGATACCTACATCCTGAACAACCCTCACGCCACTCGCGGTCGCATCTGCTTCAACTGCGGAGGCGAATCGACAGTCAGGTCGATCACGTCGTCCGGAGTTGGAGCCCGGGGCCGCTTTTCTCGAGCACGGAACGAAGTCTGAGTTGATGACCCAGCGCCACCGACACGGTCGTAACCAGATGCATCGTGGATAGCCTGCATGGAGGGGGTGTGAACGCATACAGGCTGCTGCGCAGCGCGTGCTGAGTCGCCATGGACAGGAACAGGCTGCGCCGAGTCCCCACGAACGTGGACAGGTCGCGCCGAGCCACCATGAACCGGCTGCGCCGAGTCGCTGTGAGCGGACTGCGGTGATTCCTCGCGTCTTGATTGCGAGGGAGTCCTGGAGGACGATGGCTGAGACCGGGAGATGTACAGCATCGGAGGAAATGAGATCGTGTAGGGGCAGCCAGGGCTAGACAGTGTAGGCGACGGTGACTGCAGCGATTTGAGCCTCGCCTTCAACTCCTCGCACTCTTGGCGCAGTTGCTCCCACTCTGCCTCCTCGCCTGATGACTCAGAAAAGTCGCAGTCAGAACAACCACGATGAGAGTCCAGGTAACAGGGGCTGCGCGCGCGGTCACCTGCTTCCGAACGGGAAGGTCGCGTCGGCGGCACCCAGGGTGGAGGCGGAGGAGATATAGCAAGTCCCCGTGCCTTGGATCGGCCCAAGCTTGACAATACAAGGGATGCGCGCCGCCCGGGAGGTGAAGGTGGGTTCAAAAACACAGGTGAAAGTGAAGTTGGAATCCGGATGCTCGCAAATCCCTCAATGTTGCCATGCCCAGATCGAATCGCAAAGTCCAAAGAAGTTGAAGCCCCAGGAGTAGAGGAAGACGCCGACGCACCAGAACTGAGAGCCGGCTTCAGAGCGAGTGGTAAGTCATGACCTCGTGCCGGACAGCCCCCTGCCTCTAGACAGTGCATACGGCATGCTCGGGAGAGGCAGTGGCGGCTGATCTTCTTGCTGTGACAAGTCGCAAGCGAGCAGACCAGGGGGTGTGCAGCATTCGCACCTGAAGCCGAAGCCGACGAGCCTGAAGATGTGCCATGATGAGAACTGGACGGTACCGGCGAGGACGGAATAGAATGTGGGCTCGAGGGGGACAAGGCACTAGACTCCGGCATTGACTCCCGTGGGATACGACGGAAGTACTGGGTACGGTAGATACTACAACGATGTATATAGCCTGATGGGCCAACCACCCATGCAGGTTGCAAACTGTCGATCCGTCATGCACGTGACGGTTCCCTCAGGGCATGCGTGCATGACGGATCCCTCAGGGCATGCGTGTAGTCTCCGTTGCTGACCAATATACCTGAATAGATGACAGTCGATCTATTAGTATGCGTGCATGACGGATCCCTCAGGGCATCTCCAGTGCTGCCTCTTATGTCGCGCCCACGCGGCTGATACGTCCTGTGTCGTGCGCCCCGCCCTTGCGTGCCGTCTCGTTCCGTAGCAGCCCCGACAAGACTAGCATTTGCACATGCTTAATGTGTCCCCACCAGCACAGTCTGAGGCTGGCAGCACTCCCCCGCCGCTCCGGCCTATGTCGCGCCCTAAGGGAGGATACATTGCGCCTCTCCCTCTTGCAATTGTGCGCCTGCTGACTCTGGAGCGTACTTACACAAACGGCGCGCGCCGCATGTCCCCGCCGCCGAGGTCTGATTGGCGCCATCACAGGGCCACCATCACTGCCCGCTCCCGAGCGTGGCCGTCTCCTCTCTCGACCCCTTCGCCGCCTCATCGCCTCGCGCCTAGCGCGTCCGAGTCGATCCGTGAAACTACGTCCCTAGGGGGTGCAATCGGATATGGTTCTTAGTGGTGTGTGCTATGCAGGACACCGACAGAGCTGACCTTGTTATGGTAGGTGCCCGACGTATGGGACCCTGCTGCGCCCGACGTGATCGTGGCGCGGGCGTTGAGTAGCCATCAAGTCCGATCCGCCCTTTTTTGATGCCCATGCCGCCCGTCGCTCACCTCGGCCCGAGGTTAAGTATGGGAGGTTGCCAACCTGCATGGGCGGTTGGCCCATCAGGATATATACATCGTTGTAGGCTCCTCCCCAGCACTTGGTGATCCGCTCACCATCACTCGGGGCCAGTCTACCTCTAGAAGGCCCACCCAAACCACACACGGCGATCCGCTCGCCACCACTCCTCTCCGCGTCTCGGGCCGCTCGCTCCGCGCTTCACTCCATCCTCGGCGATCCGCTCGCCTCTCCGAGCAGTGCGATGCCAGCGACTCCGCCCTCATCTTCCAACCACTCCTATTGGGCCGATCCTCACGCTCAGCCTCCCAAGCCTCCGACTCTTCGCTTCGCTTCTTCCCTGGCTTGAGCTCGGCCCACCGGTCGCGCGAGAGAGCGGTGGCGACGCGGTCTCGGTGGTCCCGCGCAGCTCCCGTAGCGCGTGCCCAATACCATCGCTTTCCACCCTGCCCGAGTATAGTGTACATAGACCCGACCTCCTTCTCGTAATTAGCTGGCAAGTGTAGTGGCCACCAGCCCACCGCCACTATATTTGGGCCCGCGGCTGCCACTGCCACATCCGGATCCGCGCGTCTCTCCTGCTCTCCGCGTTCTCCCATCTTCGTTTGTCTTCTTGATCCCGCGTCGCTACGTCATACTTTCGCTCGAGTATTTAGCACCAATGTACGTACCTCGTTTTGGCATGGGATCAACACACTGTTTTGCCCATTTCCCTCGTTCTCATTGCGCCCTCGTTCCTTGCTCATTGGCCTCGGTTCTGCGCATTACAGCGAGGCAATCACAAAGTCAGACGGTTCGTAGTCCTCCGCATCCGTCTTCGTTGTAGCCATTCGTCTTGAGACAGACCGAGTAATAGTGGGACCCGCCAGGATTCCGACGGCCGGGTCGACGACAGCCGTTGCAACAGCTATGGTGGGGGCCGACGTAGCCCGTCAGATCGGGGGCAGCAATCGCATCAGCCTCGGCAAGAAGAATGAATGGGCGGGAAATGAATGTGATGTTGCACGCCGATGAATCCCAGATGACCAGGCCCTCGTTCTCCAATGCGGCGACATGTCGGAGGCCGGGGAAGAGAAAGTTACATTAGACCATTTCGGATGGAAATGGACAGCCTGAGTACAATGTTATTCACGTTGATTGTATTTTGCACACAACCCATCTCATCGGTGTTTCTCATTCCTACTTTCAATGTCAGAAAAGTTCCCCCGCATGCCATTGGTTCTGACAACAGTCTAGATGCATAGATTTCGAGTCTAATATGACAGAAAATGACAGAAAAATCAGGTAGAGGGAGGCATTCCGATAAACGGCCCAATGCTTTTCAATATTACATCCAGCGACACTTCCATCCTCAGCCTCCGATATCCCAGTAACTCCAAAGGTGTCCTGACCTGGTAAGGAGCCAAAGGAACACGACAGTTGCCAATCAGCTTGACGCGGGACGTGCGCTCCCGATCCTGCAGTGCGTTTGCGACGTCACCCACTGTAGAGGCCGTACAGAGCTCGACGATTGGACCGATCGGGTTTGACGCGTCGAGTATGTTGGACACGGATGACTGGCCTCTGTCGGGCCGTTTCCAGGACAAGTAGCAGCCGCCACCACCATGCAGGTTCACTGGACGAAGTGTTTGGAGAAGCGTGGAGCAGGAGTCAACGAGAAACTTGACAGCATGGCCGTGTTCAAAGGGAAGCGTGGACAGATTGTGATAGAATCCGCCACCCTGTACTCTGGCTCGCCGAGGGTTCCTCGCTGAAACAAAGACAGGTAAGTAAGGGAAAAGGGCCAAATTGGGTTAAGAGGGCGCCTAACATACCCTCGAAGGGAATTGATGGATCCTCTATGCGAAGGCATGCACGAATATTGCCCAGAAAGTGCTCAGTGCCAAAATGAATCTTTTTACGCACTTCCCACTTTGTAAAGCGGGCGACTGCGATGAACTCTCTGACCACCTCTAAGAAGCGGCAAATGTCAGCCACCGTGCATTGGTGCGACCTGACCGCTGTACGAGAGGCCGAGATACATGGGCGATCAGAAGTCACTTCGCCAAAGATGAAGCGACTACACCAACCTGCGACTATGTCGGACAAAGAATCCAGATGGCGTTGACAGGCGACTACGCGCCATCGGAACGCAGCCAGGCGGAGGCCATTCTCGTTCAGCGCGTAGGCCACCGTGTATCGGCCAAGGGGGATCTTCATTATCCCTCGCTGAGACGCAGACACGATGGTCCGCACAACAGACTGGGAATGCCCAGAACCCTGGGAGCTTTGATCGGAGACCTAGAGGCAGCACCATACTGTGAGTAGACATGAGAGTAAGGGAGGTAGCGATACACTGACGGCGTTATGGGAATTTGTGCGTAGAGGATTGCGTTGAGTCTCGATAATACATAAGGAGCGACCAATTACTAAGGCCTTTGTCTCTGAGTGATATACGGTTGCTGGGAAACCCCGGAAGAAGTAGAGGGGAATGTCGTTTCCCCCTTGGGTTGGCCGCGATCCGAGGTCCTGCAACTGTGGTCAGTCTGTGAAGCAAAGTCAACCAGTAACGTAGGAAGTTATCACTAACGTTTTTATCCACCAAATCGGAGGCCACATCTGCCCAATCGGATGTCCCATCCTCAGAATCGGAGGTTATATCCATGTGATCAAAGTTATACGCTCGAGGTCGACGAAGAGGCCCGTCTAGCACAGGCCCGAAAAAATAGTGAATGGGGATATCGACCCCCCGCCCGGCCGACGGTGACGAGAGAAGGGACACAAGCTCCTGCGAGGGTCAGTCTGTGAATACTCACAGTGCAGTACACCAATAACATAGACATTTACGACTCACAGATTCTGCCATACGAAAAGGTTTGTAGGCAAGATGAGCAAACCAAGGCCTTGGAATTTATATCGGTCGGTGCCTGGTCGGTGCTAGGTGAGTCACGAAGAAGCCAGGGACCGTTTCGGATCAAACTGCGACCCTTCTATTCCCACGTCTCGTGAACAGTAAATACTACTTTAGGTTCGGAGCAAGGGGCTTTAGTGCTGCCGCGGAGCGGAGCTGGAGTTTCTCTGTAGTGTCGGCTATCAACCCCAGTCAGAACCTCTCCTTTACCCTAGCTTTTCTGTCTTTTTCCGTCGGATACTTAACTAGATATAGGCATATTTCGGGGGGAAAAGACGGAAATGGACACATATGGCGTCTAAAAGCTAGTTGGGGGTTTTTTCTTTTGAAATGTTTTCGGACTGTTTAGACTCGAAACAGATGCATTCCTAGAGCATCGCGCGGTACAAAAGGATACAATTGACTGGAACGCGGCCCAGAAGTCTCCTAATCTTCTATAGTAAAGCACGATAACAAGCGCCCTTTCAATTACTATTTTAGGCAGGTGCATGTATTGGAGACCCCCAGCCGACGCAGACAAGGGAGGTTTAGAGAGCGATTCTGACTCGACATTCTGTGTCCTGCATGCATTCTCTACATGATCAAGTATAATTTCAGACCCCGACCTCCGGTGCTGAGGCTCGAGTTTCTCATGAAGGCGGCAGCTACTGAGACGCGGCTGAAGCGCCCAAGAATGCTTCAGGCGCCGAATAGGGATGTACGCGCCCAGTCCTACCCCGACCACCACGGCTGTGGCACCCTCCCTGCTGCTTTCGCGCTCACTGGCTTTTCCTCCCAGGCTAACCATGTCTCACTGATCTCTGTGATAGTACTTACGCGCTTCCGCTTCCGCCCCGCTCTTTACCAGCCGCCACGTTGACTCAGGCCCGGCTCAGCAGTTAAGAGATATTCCGCTAACTCGGGCGATGCTCTATACTAATACTATGGTAAGTGAGATATCGGTTCACCTGCTTTGCGTGACCTGCACCCATTCCTAGGGCTCGCACGAGAAGCTATCCCCGAGGTAGCGGAACTGAGCCGAGGGTTGGGGAGGCCAAATAGATGGTGCTCGAGGTCGTTCAGGAAGTGCATCACAGAGGGACGAGATTTGAAGTTGCGGGCTCGACTGAGGCCGGGTTTCGGCATCGATAGGGTACGTCAAACGTATGCATATCTAGCTCCAACTTTCCGACGGCGCCAGGTGCTACGCTGCAGGTAACGCAACAGGTCTTGCTCATCAGCCACGTGAAGAGCATATTGTTGCGTGCAATTAGGGAGATGGCATGCAGTGATGGTATGTGACAAGCTACATCCCTGGCGGCTGATTATTCCGTGCTATACTGATTCTCCACGTATGAAGTACTCCTCCTGCACTATGCTATGTCTATGCAGCTTTAATGAGTGAGTCATGCACGTTTCACATTATATGTGTGCTTGAATTTGAGGTTCAAGTTGTAGAGGTTGGAGGGATCACCGCGCAGGAGGATGATGTTGACACCGGTCGGAAGAATGGTGGTTTACACTCGCGAACCAGGAGAGGTGGATTGGTGAACAATTAGGCACGAGGTTGGAGACAGGCTTTGGACGTGGAGCTACTGAGGTATGTCCACAGTCAACCAGTCATTGATACAGTCCCTGCAGCACAGGACTCGGATGAAGGCGTGTTTCACGGCCCCTCCTGACGGTCTCTGATGCTGTCGCGTTTGGGAAGCGCCGAGCCGTTCATCCAGACTCTACAGGATTTAAGTAGAAGGGCACGGCGCGTTGAGGGCGGGCGGTAGCCCGGGCGATGTGCGCTGTGTGATAGCGTATTGAGGGTCTTGACACACTTACAGTGCTTTGCAAAAAACACTGCAGGTCGCGCTTGCGCGACAGCCTATTTGTTCATATTTGTCCCGCGCGCTAACCTCCCGTTTTGGGGTTCGCGCGCTTGCGGCCCATTCGTCCTCGCAGTACGTTCTCCCGCTACCGCCCATTTTCTTGTTCGAAATGTGGATGGTCACCTCCAGGTGCTGAAATAAATAGTTTATGAGGTACTTCATCCAAATTTGTGGACATAGGTGGCCCCCGCTGTGGGATGCCTAGAGGCTGAGCGGGCGTCTCCGCCACATTCCAAATAGACACAAACATGCTCGCGCGCGAAGCGGACCAGAATGGACCTGCAGAGTTTTTTGCAAAGCACTGTAATACATGGTTATCCCCCGTGTCGAGTCTCGACTTTCTGCCTTTCAGATCTACACGCATTGTTGTATTTAATCTGAAATTTAAGACTCGAGCCTAGCAGCCTGAAATCCCCATTCTCCGGGGCAATGGCACGGGAATCCGCTAGTAGTAATAACCGACCCATTCCGCGCGCCCGCCCGCCTCGCGCGCGACCGCAGATCTCGCCCTGCGCCTCGCGATAGCACCCGCGCGCACCGCACCCAACCCTGCATATCGTACTTACCCGTGCACCATGCCCCGCTACCACCTCACCCACCTCACCTGCGCTGGCCCATGACTCACGTGCACGACGCGCGCGCCTCATACCCGCCGCGCACCAGTTTCACGCACCTGTCCCGCTGCTCTCTGAGCACCTCCTTCCTTCCTCCGAGTCCGAGTCACCCGCTCGCTCGCCGAATCGCGGGTGGCACTTGCCGCTATGTTCAGCGTCACGGTGGATCTGACGGGACACTGTCTCTGTTAGCTAGTAACTGCGCGTCTCCTCACGCCCGGTGGAGACGTACCTATATGCGCCCCGAGCGCGCATATATCGCGCATATATCCTCCCTTTTCCGTTGGTTGACGCAGGTGAGACTCTGGGGACGGGAAAGGGGGATCTCCGAGGAAGGTGCCAGGAAGGTGATGGCAAGAGGCAAGAAGCGGGGGAAAGCGGGAGATGGCGCTGCCCTTTTAAGAGAACGTCGGGACCTTCGATGGCGTCATCGACGGTGGGACGGGGTCGGGATCGGAACACGGTCGAAAATGGATGTGGCGGGTCGGGCCCCGACGTAAGTGAAAGTAGGGATGGAAGTAGTACACTCGAACTCATGATGTTATGTTATACTTTTCAACATAGGACGCGTCAAGCGCCGGAAGCAGTTGTATAAAGCGGTCGAAGTTATTATAGAAAGTCAGCTAACTTGTATCTAAGTGCCTGGCCACGTTAGTGGTCCAGGTCTACCCTGCAGTAAACGACAGTCCATGTCAGCGGTGCCATCAACACGTGGTGATTCCTTACTATGGAAATCATATCAAAGAGGACCCCTAACACTCGGAATTGTTGACTGGTCGTTTTCCTTCCTTTCAAATGTCGTCATGTCCTCCGTACCTCTGTACAGTTCACACATATTCATTACACGTAGCTACAACATGTATCTAATGCCTACCATGAGGCACGGCCTTGCAGGGCAATAAACGGGATCAGGAAAGGAAAAGGAAAGGATTCATGGCGTCGAGGGAAGGTGACCTCAGTCCTGTACCTCGACATCTCATCCGCCTTCCCCTCGGTAAACCATCGACGCCTCCTTCACAACTTGCGCAAGCGCAGCGTCCCGAAGCCCATTGTCCGTTGGATTGCTGACTTTCTCAGAGACCGCCGCACACAGCTGAAGTTTGATGACTTCACTTCCGACCCTCTCCTCGCTGACTGCGGGCTGCCGCAAGGATCTCCCCTCTCCCCTATTCTATATCTCTTTTACTCCGCTGACCTGCTCGAGCTGTTCGATCCCAAAGATCGCTGTCGGCTCTCACTCGGCTACATTGACGATACTGTTATCACAGTTACATCGACCGACATTGCCACCAATGTGCGCATCTTGTCGGAGATTGTCCCGCTCCTCCTCGATTGGTCGCGTAGGCATGCATGTCGCTTCGACATTGGCAAGTTCTAGCTGGTGCATCACACTCGGTATGAGCTTCGCTACACACCGCTTCCTTTGCAGATTGACGGGCACACCATTACTCCTTCTGAGTCTGCCAAACACCTAGGTATCTTTGTCGACCGCCGCCTGCGATGGCACGAGCACGTAGAGGCCGCCATTGCGCAGGGCACTGCAGCAGTTCTCGCTGTGGGGCGCCTCGCAAAGCCCGCGTTCGGCCTTCCTCACCAGTACGCTCGCCGGCTATTCAAGGCAGTGGTCTGTCCTCGCCTGGAATACGGTCTTGAGGTGTGGTACACGCCTAGTACCTACCCACATGAAGGAGGGCTCCCGCCGGGCGACGGGATCAGTTAGCATTGCCCAGCGCAAGTTGGGAAGGTGCAGCGCATTGCAGGCCTGATGATCACTGGGTCCTTCAAGTCGACATCCAGTGTCTTTAATACCATTCGCTACCCCCGAGCCACCCGCGTCAGCATACTTGTCCCAGACCGCGCAGCGGCTACTGCTCCGCGTCTCACCTCCCGTCCAGACCATCCCCTCGTCAGGCTTTTCCTGGAGAGGCTCACCACCATAAGACGTCGTTCCCGTCCCTCCCTTCGCCTCCGGATTGTCTGCGCACCCCCCATTGATAGTAGTGATCATGAGTACCTATGGTGCCAGGCGCGCGACGATGCCAAGACAGCAGCAGGGGGTTTCGAGTTATCGGACCTCCCTCGCGCTGTCCTTACCGTCCTGCACAACTTGCGCACGGAGCGCTGTTGGAGCAAGCGAAAAATGTGGTCCGAGTGAAGCAAAGAGATAAATTCCGGTTGTCCTGTACGGGGGTCGTCGTGGTACAGAGGCAAACGGATGGGTCCGAAAATGTACAACGGCGGCTCGTATCCTACGTCGGAAACGCCCGGCGAGCACGCGCTCGCTTGCTAAAACCATGAAATCCAACAAGCGCACGGAGCTCCAGAAGCGTTACGAGGAGCGCTTTCGTGGGGAGTGGAACGTGGCGTGGGAGACCTCCTCACAATGGCGGCATGTAGCGCAGGTCATCGACAACACACCGCCGGGTCCAGCAGTGCTCAAGCTTTACCGCGGCCTCTCCCGCCAGCAGTGCAGCATCCTCTCGCGGCCACGTTGGCCTCAACGCCTTCCTTGCGCGCATTCACGCTATCGACTCGCCCCTCTGTTTGGCCTGCTCCATCCCCGAGACCTTCTCCCACTTCCTCTTCACCTGCCGCCGGTTCACCGCAGCTCGTCACACCTTCCGCAAGGCTGTCAAGGGCCCGACGACACTGCGAAACACGATTGGAAACGTCAAAACCCGGACAGCGGTGTTGGACTTCGTGGAGGCAACAGGTCGTTTCGAGGCATATCGCACACGAGCACGTTGAGTCGGCTCACGGACCACTTCCCCCTTCTTATTCTGCGTCGTCTCCTTTCATTTACTGTAGTAGTGACTAGTAAGTGTCCTGGCTCCGGGGTTTTCATCCCGCCTAGCCTCTTTAGGGGCCGGTCATTTTCTGCTGTGCCGCCCAAGGAGGCTGTCTGAATGCTTAACTTAATATGGCACAGACACTACAGTATTTAGACGCCAGATGAAATCGTGATTTCGCGAGTCGTGTACCACGTTGGACAGGGGGGGCGGTGGTCTGAGAGTATAGCGGTTCAATGAGAAAGTCTATTGACCACAATATGGCAAAGAAAGCAAGGTGTTATGTTGCGTGTGCGAGGGAGGAGAGAGATGTTTCTCCAGGGATGGCTTTGTCACGTTTTCGGCCAGGTGAAACACGTCACACTATGGTCACGGTGAAGCCTTGAGTGGGGACAGAAGAATGCTGCCAGGCAAAAAAGACATCAAGCATGTGGTAAGTAAGTCTCTCCTTATTGTGAGATAGGTTGTGCATCGATTGGCTCAGAGAAAGCGCATAGTGGCTCATGAGATGACACCGAGGGCAACCTCCAATGATTCCTTCGGAATCATGTGCGGAATCAGAGGCGGAGTGTGAAAATATGATTTTACGATGAGATATGTGGCAACATGGAGGACACATTGCAGAAATACAAGAAAATATTCTAGGGGAACCAGGGGACATGAATTGACAGAAGTCAGGGAGGAAACATAAAATGTGAAATAAATATTTGTGGACCGGAACCATTGATGGAAACAGGAGCGGACCACAAAGTATGGTTCGCAAATGATTCCTACGGAAACATGCGAAGTGCCGATCTGAGCTTGATATGGAATGTTTCAGCCGAATTCATGCATAGTGTGCCCGCCATGCGACCAGCATGTGGCCCTCGGAATCATACTGGAATCAGGAGACATGAGTGCCAAATTATTCCGAAGATATACTTCTAAAACACATCCGAGCTTCATGTCATATGCTCCCCATATGTATCCCCAGGTGACATGGTGGAGTCATTAAAATAATCATTTTAAATCTCCCCGTTCGTATTCCAACATGTTTCCACAGATATAATCTTCAGCCTCATATTTTCACATTCCGCTTCTGATTCCGCTCATGATTCCACAGGAATCATGGGAGGTTGCCCTCGGTGTGAGGTGGGGACTAGACCTGTCCAATCGCGCGCCACAGCAAGCGTTTGGGCACGTGACCTATTCTAATGCGCGCAAACCACGATTTGGGCCGCGCATCGCGAAGATGGACTTCGTGTCTCTTCGAAATTCTATCTATGAAACACCCTACTGACGAACAATGCTATTTAAAGTATTATTCAGAACAACGGAAGGGCTGCCAAAATATTCAGAGCCTTCAACCAACACAAGTGAAATATATTCAACTTTGTGGGAGAATACGGAAACAGAAAAAAACCGCGCTACCCGTAGCCATGTACTTCAATCTAGCTACATTGTTAGCGCTTAATGTACGAAAGGTGCGGTAATAGCATGCTATGGAGAATGTCGCGATTTCACCTGGCCGTTACATTTCATCTGGCGTCTAAATACTGTACGTGAGCTTCAGCGGGACATTTCCAATTTCGAGTCTGCCGCTCACGGACGATCTCATTTACTGCCTCATAGCCTAGTACGCACTCGGCGACTCGTATTTCAGGTTGAGTGCCCCCACTGATGTCAAGGCCTCATGCCGTATGGCTCCTCCTGTCGCGGCCGCACCGCTCCCTCAAATGAAGAACCGGGGCCCGGGCGGCGAGCGCCACCGTTCTACCACACAAATTTATGCAGGTAGCTGGAAAGGAGAAGCCGGGAGACTCACGCCGTGTGGTGCGCAGAGGGAAAATATTGGATAATGGAAGGCGGATGGCGGATGAGAACCGGATGTTGCATTCACAGCGGCCCCGCCAGGCGCGACCCAGGGGTGGCCAGGTCGGGAAAACGCCGGAAAAATATGGGGGAAGCCGGGTTCTACGTAGGCACATGACCCCACCAAAAGTTGCTCGATAGTAATACGTTGCTCGCTGATAACCGATTCTTAGTCGTATTCCTCTGGATTTGCCACAGGCTTTCTCCACCGGATTTCCGCCGCCGCTTGTCTGGCAGTGTACCACGACGACCCGGTACAGGACAACCGGAATACACTTGCACGACGATTTTTCGATTGCTCCAACATGAACGAATGGCGAGGTCGAGGGACGAAGGCAAGCGTCACGTGGGCGTCACGCGAGGGCAAGAAACGACTCGCAGGAACTGCGTTGTTCGGGCGAAGAATATCAAGTAAGTACATGATCGAGTCGTGGCGTGGCAGAGGCATTGATAGAGAATCAGATCCGGATCCAAGCTGTGCAAGAACGAAGACACAACGTGATTGAGTTTGTGGATACAGATACATGCCAAGCAGCAAATAGTTACCAGAGTGTACCTCCTTGCATCATGTCCTTCGTGTACAGCGAATCACTGTTCAATAGTGATTATCCCCTCGTTGCTGTCGACGTCGTCGACACGGAGGCGCTTGAGATCCGTTGGCGGAGTTAACTCTGGGCGTTGGGGCGAAGTCGACCGTTTACGCTAGAAGCCCACTGCTTTAGCGTGTAAGTATACAAGCACAAGACAGAAAACTTACTTTGGTCCCACCCTGCCCATCCTGTTCACCTTCAGTACGTCCACTGGGTGGAGGCTCGGATTGGTCCTCTGCCGGAGTCTGGTGATCATTCGCGGAGCGGGGGTCATCGACGTTGCGGAAAGGAGATTGACCCGCACTGCCTGGCCGATGTTCAACCTTCTTAGCCGTACTTCCAGATCGAGGGAAATGGGGCATACCATCGTTACGCACATCATCGTCTCCTTCCCCATCCTCGTCCCCTTCCCCATCCTCATCCTCATCTCCATCCTCATTCCCGTCCCCGTCCTCATTCCCGTCCCCGTCCTCATTCCCGTCCCCGTCCTCGTCCCCGTCCCCGTCCCCGTCCTCATCCCTGTCCCCGTCCTCATCCCCGTCCCCGTCCTCATCCCCGTCCCCGTCCTTTTGCTTGGTGCTTGTCGATGCTGCAGGTAGATGGGTCGAACCTCGGTTGGTCCACGACGGAACGCCCCTGACTCTCTCAGACTTGCGCGATGGGGCAGATGACTGCACGTTCGTCTTTGACGGTAACTTGGGGCTCGCCTTGTTGGCGGTTGCCTTTGCCGTTGCCTCCTGTGCTGCCCCGCCCTTCCTGTTGACCGCCGTACCTGTTGGGGAATTCACTGTCAATGCTAGGTTCTCCTTTACCTGCCCTGCAACCACCAAAGCCTTAGTCTTACATTTCGCGACAACTTTACCCTTCTCCGGGTTTTCCCCCGCATCACTGTCCGTCCCAGAACCCACCATCTTCTTGACGCGGCGGTAAACACCTTCGAGATCCTTCTCGGGAATGGATCCAATAAGCGATTCCTCCTTCAAGGTCTATATGGAAGATAGGTATCAGGCAGAGGATACGTGAACACCTACTACTCACCTTCGGTTGGATGTTCGCCAGGGCTTCGACTTCCTTCGAAACACCGTGTACATAGGCATCTGTCTTGCCCCTGCGTTCTTCCGTGCCGTCGCAGACGACGGCGTCGAGGTATGTGTGGTTGCCGCCCAACAGGAGCTGCATGTACTCGTCGTGAGCCCACTCGACGGGAATCTTGAAGGATGACGAGGTTTTGGGGCTTCTCCGGGCAGGGTTGGACGATTGGCTAGTGAGTTGCTCGTGCATCCACCCGTCTACAACCGCAACCACGCAGGTTGAATGACTCGTGAGGGAAGTGACTGTGGTGAGGTCCCAGTCTTGCGCGGTTGGGTCGCATCCAAGACGGCGCAAGACCCGTGCAGCTTCTTCCAGGACCTCCTGAGCACATATGAGCTCCTGGACAGCGCCGATGAGAATATTGCTCAGTTTGACGACCAACCGCCTCTTGGCCTTGCTCCTCGCACGCCAAAGCGTATCGATGCTAGTGGACCAGGGTATGTTGGTGATGACGTTGCGCCAACAGTTAGTGGCATGGACGACAGCCCGGATGGGCTCCCTGTAGAGCTCTGGAACGACGGCAATAATCTTCCTCAGGCTCCCCACCTGTCTATAAAGACAAGGTGTACTCCCAGTGCCGATACCTAGAGCTGGAGCCAGAGAATATTCACGTCTTGTAGTTTCCCAGACCTTTGCAGTAGACGTATCTGCATTGGGCCACTTGTTGAGCTCGGGGTTGTAGGTCACCGAATGCTGGGCCATGGTGGCTTGATGGTGGCGGTCGCGATGAGGAATTTGAAATAAGCGTTTTCCATCAGATTTAATTTCACTGTGTGGGCGCGCCTAATAAGCCAACACATCTGATAAGGTTCAGCGCCCACCTTACTCTCTGCCCACCACCACCTTCGTCATGTCTCTTAACCTGGCAGAGCTCCTCGCCCAGAATACTTCAGACGATGTACCTATGAGCTCGATTGTTCGCGCTGGCCGTGGGTCGGGAAACTCAGCTTCCAGAGGGAAGCGAAAGCCGTCGAAAAAATCGACTCGCAAAAGGAAGCAGGGGGCGATCGACCATGTCGAGGACGGCCATAGGATGATGCAAGGTACGCAGTGAGTTGCAACATCGGAGATGGAACAAGCACTCACCTATCTGTCAAGATTTACACCCCGCCGGCCGACAAGGTAGATTAATGCGCATTCTCTGTTCCACTCTCTAACACAAATGTAGACGTCCCTCTGGAGATCGACATTACACCAGTGCAGCAGCCATGTCCTCCTAAACCGGTTACCGCATTAACGCACGTTGTACGTGCTCCTTGATCGTGCTACTTTTGGTTAGTTAACTGTGCTTTGGCAGCTCTGCCATGGTTGCGGGCACGTAGGCGGCGACCTTGTCGCATGCACGAAACAGGGTTGTGGAGCTCGCTACTGCCTTCGGACCCCCAACCATCCCGATGGCTGTGTTTTCATGTCCGGAGATCGCAGCTTCGCAGACTCCAGGATCGCCTTCAAGTGTCCCAACTGTCTGGCGGCACATACTGCGCCTCAACCCCTTCGGGCATTGGTCAGTATTTATCTCCACTTGGACCTCAACTCCAAGGCCGAGGAGGCGGTTCGACCAGTCTTAGGTCTTATAGGGGATAGTCTTCGCGCGCAGGTGGGCCCCCCCCCCCGTTGTTGCTCCAGGACTTGTAGTATCGCTGACCAAAAATGTTCCCATAGCACCTACACTACAGCATGAGGCTCACGATAGCCAACACCGACCGGGAAGCCATTGACGCTGCTCAGCAGCCCATCGCCAGCGCTCTAAACCAATTGCCTTCCGCCGTAGCCCCCGCGACCCCGCATATAGTGTTTGTTGAGACCCACGCGACGCCAAATGGTCGTCTCACGCACTGTGGTGGTAGGCGTCATCTCACCACCTCACGAGGAATTGTGGATAATAGTGCCGAAAATCAGTTTGCCGCCCTCCGTGCTCCTCTTGTAAGCCGCTGTTGCTTACCTACCGCATCGTCCACTAAGATAACTTGTACAGCTGTTAGAATACTGGTTAGGCCCCAACATGTGGAGTAATCTCTCAAAGCTCCAGGGCCCTAGAGGGCTTGTCTTGTTCTCATGTGGACCGTCCATCACGAATCCGGACGCCAACGCAGCCGTGCGTGAGCTCGTCGAACAGTAGGTATATTTGATCATTCCCCACTACATGTTCCGCTGACTACAAAGCATGCAGGCGCCGATTCACCTTTGTAATAGCATTCACCACCCCCTCGCTCATTGTGGCGCAGATAGCCCACGGTGTTTTCAAGTTCCTTCAACGGTACCTCGTCGTTAACGCTGGTGCGGTTTCGCAAATTTGGCCCAGCTTCCTTGACGCCTTTAGTGGCCATTGCGAGGCCCAAACAGCTTTGGTCCTCATCTGGCGGGACGAAGTGGATGTCGTGCAGGCTCGCCGCCTGTTCCGTTCCTCCTTAAAAGTCGACCTTTGGGGAATAGTTCCCACGCGGTGCGTGCGCACGGAATGCGAAGGGGATTTTGCGCATCGGAGTTACAAGGTCGACCAGAGGCACCGTAACGTCGCGCGCATCAAATGCAAGGCCGAGGGATGCAACATCCATGCCAACATTCAGCGACCCGAATGGATCGTTCCCACTTCAAAGGACTGGATGTACTACGTCGAGGAGAGGGACTGTCCCAAGTTCGACACGTGGCCCAGTATGCGTGACCTTGTGCCGCTCAAGGATCCGAGTGCGCAGAAGGACGAACGGAGGCGTCATGGTCCATCTGGTGGGCCCACAATTTCCAAGTTATCCATGTCGTAGCAACTTGTATGTCATGCTTCTGGCCTCTAAATTCACCGCAGCTTCCGCCAGGACGAGCCGTATACCAGAAGGCGAAAAACATCTCAGTCGGCGCGGAGGTGGTGACGTGAGGCGAACCGGCGCCAAGGGGCCGACGGGAGGGAAGCGCCTGGCTGGTAGTTGCTGCCGTTTGCTGCCAGCTCATGGCGGCAGGCTGCCTGATATCTCCATTATTCTGGAGCGCCCCGTCTTGTGCCGCTTGCCCCCTGCAAGCGCTTGCCAATGAGTGTCTCATAAACCTGTTCGGTGTCGACGGAGCAATAACAGTCCTCAGGCTCAATGTCCGTAACATGCTGAGGTGACCCGCTGTCTTCAGAGTCTTCAACCTCTCTATAGCGCACATATATTCCCCCATTCCCCCATCTTCGCTAGCATCATTCACTGTATTTCCTTCTGCGCATCATGTCCTATCCCCTACTATCTTCGGCCGCTGCATCCCCCCTTCCCAGATCCAACTTTGCCAGCACAGGTAAAACCCTTCCCCCCATTCAAGATGCTACCCGGCGTACCAGGTCGGTCCACCATGCGTCTGGCCTCAGGGTGAGTCGCAGACCCCATTACAGCTGATTTCATAACGATAGGCACCTCGAGCGCGTTTTGCGCATACGGGCGGACATTCGGTTCACATTCAGGCGACGGCAGTGGTAGATACTACGGTTCCGATTCGCTCTTCCTCTCGTCACGCAATTGATGTTGCGGCGAGCATCCCTCCTCACCCGATGCTGCCCGATTTTCGGACATCACTGCTCGTGTGCACATAAAACGCGCCTGAGGGATCTAAGGTTGGCGTCATCCACGATCCACCACTTCGCCTATTTTAGCGCCGAGCGCCGTGACGAACATTTGCAAATCTATCTAGAATTCACAATGAGCTCTAAAGGCAAAATAGCTTCCTATAATATGTAGATACATCCTATACAGACATTAAATCTGTCGTACTTTTGGCCAGGAATGAGTCCACGAGATGTAGATAGATTTACGAGTACAAGTGGCCCTTAGCGACATAGGCGCCCCCGATACGAAACACGCCATTTTCGCCTGGTGAGGACAGCTACTGATGGTCCGGATAACATGCAGGTCTCTCGGCGCTGTTGACCTCCGAGGTCGTCGTGCTGCATGAATTCATGCCCCACGACGCTGGAGCAAGACGAACGAAGAAGTTGAGAAGAGGGCCATGGGCTTCAACAAATCTTGGCCCGTACGGGTCCCGCTGAGGTCGGTTTTTGTTATCTTGATGATGGAATTACAATGTAGTAATATTGTTCACACATAGGATGATATAGCATCCTCGCAGGTCTCTGGAGGGTCATCTAGTAGGGCCCGGATCGACGACCAAGGCTCCGGACCTGCAGAAGACACTCGGCCGGTTAGCGCTCTCCCGAGCGACCCGCCTCTCTCAGTCTAGTCTCCCTGCGATCCGGGCATACCTTATAACCTACGCACCTTCTCGCCTGCTCCGCTTTCGTTCGATCCACCCGAAATCCTGCCTGGAGGGGGGCGCCACCCATGAAGATCCTGCGCCGGCCCGTAACCGTCTCATCAGCAAAAGCGCATCCCTACTGGAAGGCGATGCAGAGCGCTACGCAGCTCTACAGGGGGATGCAGGAGTTCGTAGGCTCCGGCGACGCCCGATAAGACCCTGCAGTCAGTAGGGAGGATCTGATGGTGGCCTGTAGAGCCATACAATCTATACGTCGGACACGCTCAATGATTACATGATCATGCGGGGTCTCCAGCGGATGCGACTGCCAACTACACTACGCTACAATGGGGGGCAGGATCGCAAGCAATTCTCCATGACGACTCCGACTCTACGGCCCATCGGCAGCCACCCAGTCTCTGAGTCCCCGCCGACAGCTACCGCAGATACCGACCCTTGCCGACCTCAAGCTTCTACTTATGCTTAGCTCACCTTCCGAAATCTGCCTTCTGTGCACCATCAACTCCGTTGACCTGCGGAAACTCACGGTTACTCGCCGCTCGTACTAATCGGCGGCGATGGCCTTTTAGTTCTCGCCCTCGCCCCCAGGTGCCAGTTTCTACACTTGTTCGCCTTGGAGGCCTCCCGCACAACCCGCTACCCCAACCGCTTGTCAAATTACCCCAACGAGTCTTGGCAGTATGCTGGACTTACTCAAGTCGGCTGCGATGATGTCATCGTCGTGTCCTGGTCCCAATATAGCCGCGCGTTGCATGGACTTCACCCCAACGCGACTTCAACCCCATCCATCATCTTCTGCCTTGCTCTCGCCTGAGTTATCGCTCCTTGTCTCCCCGCTTCCTGACCTCCATGGTATATGAAGTCGCCTTCGACGTGGCAGCTTTCCACCATCATATAACAGTGGAGCACTAGTCTTGCCTTGGAGTTATCGTCTCGCTGGGCCGAATCTGATATCAGGTGCGTATCCGCTTGCCATCTACTGCGTAGTTCGTACGTGTGGCATCTAGTAGGTTCCTTGGTTCGCTTTTTGAAGGTGCGTGCTCTCCGTAATACTTCAACTTTAAGGTACGTGCACAATTCTGTACCCTGGTCCCCATTCAGGTGCGTCGCCGGTCGCATTCGCGCATTGAAGCACAAGGTACGTGTTTGCGCCTCATTCTCCAAGCCTCCGAATGAGTCAGCCCACGAGTACTGCGTTCACTGCCGCGCGCCATGAACAACTCACCCTATCGCCCACCCAAAACCTCCCCCATCTTCTGCGCTCGCCGCTGGCAAATCTCGCGCGCCTTCCGCCCGTCCGAATCATTACTGATCCGGTGAGTTTCCGTTTATTGACCTCGCCGTCGGTGTTGGCTTACCGTAAACCCTGCAAATGGTGTTCGGTTGTGGTTTCCCTATGTACATTGTTTGCATTGAGTATGTACTCTATTGTCGGATTGGTATATAGCTCAATATATTTCATTTTAAATTTATGCCTGATTTGCGAGTATGCGGAACGGGAATTTGCGCGCTCTGTCCTTCGGGGTTCACAGGAATCCATCGGCTCCTACAGAGCTCCAGTGGTTGTCTGACAGATCCTTACAGAACCCTGCCGTCCGGTGTAGGTTAGATTACAAGCCCCTACAGGACTTCGCACCCATATTGTAGGTTCCTATAAGGCCCGATGCGGGGCTATAGGACCTGGTTACCCTTCTACTGACCTCTACGGATGTTGCAGTGCCCTGCGAATGCTACAGGTGCTTACAACACCGAAACCACTTTTAGTGATGCTCCCTGTGGCAGACACTCTCAACACGCTCGATTCGACGACTTTCTTCTTTACTGCAGCGGCTGATATCGACCTACATAGTGAAAATACATTACATAGTACCTACAGTCCTTTCCCTTGTCCGTACCGTACCCACCAACCCTCTTAATGTCATGTCGCGCGGAAGCGCGCAGTTATCTCGGTCAGCGCTTAGGTAAGTCCCTGAGTAACGGAGTGCCACCGTGATGTCACAATCAGTCACATTTAGGCGAAGTGGTGGATCGTGGATGACGCCAACCTTATCGTTATGAAAGCAGCTGTGAGGTACCTCGGAATCTGAGGTGTTTTCATTTCCTATTAAGTTTACGAATTTTCGCTACGGACCGAAAGTACGCCCAATTCCTTTGCTCTTGTGCATGCTCCCACGGGGATGATGCGGAAGCGCGGCTGGGGGCGAGTTGGGAGGCCTAGATATTTGGAGGGCACGTCGGCGACGTTGACTCTGGTGGATGTTAAAGCCCTGAAAGCCCCTGGAGGGGTTAGAGAGTGGGCATGTTGCTTGAGGTACGAGAGGAGTGAATGTGGTTCATATTGTGATACACGAAGACATAGCCCCCGGCGGGTGATGCTGTCGGGTCGTAAGCGCTAGCACTCTAACAGTGGAAGGTATGGTGGGGGTCCGGGAGGCCTTCAGGCGTACAGTGGATAGGGCCCAGTAGTACCGCTCAGACCTGGGCGGATTTTCGAAGCGCCCGGATTTTGGTGCACCCGGATTTTCGTCACGGCAGGCTCAGCAGGCTGACCGTCTCTGTCACAACACAACGCTAGCTGCGCTGATGTCCTCGCTGGCCGATAGTTTTACGCCTGTGCGATGCCGAAGCTGGGAACATGGGACACGATTTGGTGACTTGGAGGAGCCTAACTCGACCTCCGAGCCTAGTCACTGGTGGGTATGGCGGGCGGGCAAGCCAAGGGCTCCTGCACGCGCAGTGCACGTACAGTGCGCACCTCAACTCGTTTGCATTATATACTATCTGTGAAAAAATAATACGAGAACACTGCGATGGTTTCCGAAAGGAATACATGAACAAAAGTTTGGGTGGTACAACTGCAGTACAGTTGGACTTGCACGGGCGATCGCGCGCACAGCGTGGCTGCCAGCTGCAGATCCATGATGCCTCATAATATAACACATAGACGCGATTATGCCTGGTTTACAGAGAGATTTGGTCCGCCGCGACAAGACTACCCGTCGAAGGTCAGCGATGTGACCAGACCTCCCAGTCGTGACGAACACCCGTGACGAAAATCCGGGTGCACCAAAATCCGTGCGCTTCGAAAATCCGCCCAGGTCTGAGCGGCAACAGTGCCAAATATGGAAGTGACAACTGTTCTCCCTACGACTGACCGATGTATCCCTGGCCCTCGTGGATGGAGCGGATGGCTGAATACGCGGGCAGTTTTGCAGGAGGATGGCCAAATACCCATAGCGAGCCTGTTATCGTGGTCATATTTATCTGATCATGACCTATGACCTGGTTTAACTCTCGCCTGGCGATGACCCATTGACGGCCACCCAATTTGTAAAAGGTGAGTACCACCACCCTCCCAGTCTCACTTTGAACCATCTTCACGAGGGTGTCATTTCCACCATCAGCTTGTCCTCCTTGGCGTTGTTCTGTCCGATGCCCCCACTCCCCTCCCCACGTCTTAGCGCCCACTTGAATCCACAGTCCTTCCGCGAAACCGTCAGGACTCCCCCCTGGCATCATCTGCTCACACACACCGCAGCCAGAACCACCACAACCATTCTGACAGTCTAATTATTGCAACGTGCCAATGCGCATTGAGACGAGTAGCTTGGGGCTCGCCCCGTCAGTAACAGGGGTGGTCATAGTTGACGATTCTAGTGCGATTCCGAAAGCGACTATGTGGTAATTCTGGAACCCAGAATCGCCATCAGAATCGCATCTACTCTGACCACTCCCTCCGAAAACGCGATTTCAGATGCGACTTTGAGCTCGATTCCGAACTCGATTCTTGGTTGATGCAGAATCGCGATTCTGGCGACAGAAGCGGCTCTGCACGATTCTGCCAGAATCGCGATTTTGGGACCAGAATCGCTTTCAGAATCGTTTACAGAATCGTCACTATAATCGCACAGAATCGCGCACTCTGACCACCCCTAATGGCGGCTCCCCACGCCCATGACGGACGCGAGGGTAGGGGAAACAGGAGGTGGATGCACCGTCAGTGATGGCGGCTCCCCACGCCCATGACGGACGCGAGGGTGGGGGAAGCAGCGAGGGTGGGGGAAGCAGGAGGTGGATGCACCGTCAGTGATGGCGGCTCCCCACGCCCATGACGGACGCGAGGGTGGGGGAAGCAGCGAGGGTGGGGGAAGCAGGAGGTGGATGCACCGTCAGTGATGGCGGCTCCCCACGCCCATGACGGACGCGAGGGTGGGGGAAGCAGCGAGGGTGGGGGAAGCAGGAGGTGGATGCACCGTCAGTGATGGCGGCTACCCACGCCCATGACGGACGCGAGGGTGGGGGAAGCAGGAGGTGGATGCACCGTCAGTGATGGCGGCTCCCCACGCCCATGACGGACGCGAGGGTAGGGGAAGCAGGAGGTGGATGCACCGTCAGTGATGGCGGCTACCCACGCCCATGACGGACGCGAGGGTGGGGGAAGCAGGAGGTGGATGCACCGTCAGTGATGGCGGCTACCCACGCCCATGACGGACGCGAGGGTGGGGGAAGCAGCGAGGGTGGGGGAAGCAGCGAGGGTGGGGGAAGCAGGAGGTGGATGCACCGTCAGTGATGGCGGCTACCCACGCCCATGACGGACGCGAGGGTGGGGGAAGCAGCGAGGGTGGGGGAAGCAGCGAGGGTGGGGGAAGCAGGAGGTGGATGCACCGTCAGTGATGGCGGCTCCCCACGCCCATGACGGACGCGAGGGTGGGGGAAGCAGGAGGTGGATGCACCGTCAGTGATGGCGGCTCCCCACGCCCATGACGGACGCGAGGGTAGGGGAAGCAGGAGGTGGATGCACCGTCAGTGATGGCGGCTCCCCACGCCCATGACGGACGCGAGGGTGGGGGAAGCAGCGAGGGTGGGGGAAGCAGGAGGTGGATGCACCGTCAGTGATGGCGGCTCCCCACGCCCATGACGGACGCGAGGGTGGGGGAAGCAGCGAGGGTGGGGGAAGCAGGAGGTGGATGCACCGTCAGTGATGGCGGCTACCCACGCCCATGACGGACGCGAGGGTGGGGGAAGCAGCGAGGGTGGGGGAAGCAGCGAGGGTGGGGGAAGCAGGAGGTGGATGCACCGTCAGTGATGGCGGCTACCCACGCCCATGACGGACGCGAGGGTGGGGGAAGCAGCGAGGGTGGGGGAAGCAGCGAGGGTGGGGGAAGCAGGAGGTGGATGCACCGTCAGTGATGGCGGCTCCCCACGCCCATGACGGACGCGAGGGTAGGGGAAGCAGGAGGTGGATGCACCGTCAGTGATGGCGGCTCCCCACGCCCATGACGGACGCGAGGGTGGGGGAAGCAGGAGGTGGATGCACCGTCAGTGATGGCGGCTCCCCACGCCCATGACGGACGCGAGGGTGGGGGAAGCAGGAGGTGGATGCACCGTCAGTGATGGCGGCTCCCCACGCCCATGACGGACGCGAGGGTGGGGGAAGCAGCGAGGGTGGGGGAAGCAGGAGGTGGATGCACCGTCAGTGATGGCGGCTACCCACGCCCATGACGGACGCGAGGGTGGGGGAAGCAGCGAGGGTGGGGGAAGCAGCGAGGGTGGGGGAAGCAGGAGGTGGATGCACCGTCAGTGATGGCGGCTACCCACGCCCATGACGGACGCGAGGGTGGGGGAAGCAGCGAGGGTGGGGGAAGCAGCGAGGGTGGGGGAAGCAGGAGGTGGATGCACCGTCAGTGATGGCGGCTCCCCACGCCCATGACGGACGCGAGGGTAGGGGAAGCAGGAGGTGGATGCACCGTCAGTGATGGCGGCTCCCCACGCCCATGACGGACGCGAGGGTGGGGGAAGCAGGAGGTGGATGCACCGTCAGTGATGGCGGCTCCCCACGCCCATGACGGACGCGAGGGTGGGGGAAGCAGGAGGTGGATGCACCGTCAGTGATGGCGGCTCCCCACGCCCATGACGGACGCGAGGGTGGGGGAAGCAGCGAGGGTGGGGGAAGCAGGAGGTGGATGCACCGTCAGTGATGGCGGCTACCCACGCCCATGACGGACGCGAGGGTGGGGGAAGCAGCGAGGGTGGGGGAAGCAGCGAGGGTGGGGGAAGCAGGAGGTGGATGCACCGTCAGTGATGGCGGCTACCCACGCCCATGACGGACGCGAGGGGGGGGAAGCAGCGAGGGTGGGGGAAGCAGCGAGGGTGGGGGAAGCAGGAGGTGGATGCACCGTCAGTGATGGCGGCTCCCCACGCCCATGACGGACGCGAGGGTAGGGGAAGCAGGAGGTGGATGCACCGTCAGTGATGGCGGCTCCCCACGCCCATGACGGACGCGAGGGTGGGGGAAGCAGGAGGTGGATGCACCGTCAGTGATGGCGGCTCCCCACGCCCATGACGGACGCGAGGGTGGGGGAAGCAGGAGGTGGATGCACCGTCAGTGATGGCGGCTCCCCACGCCCATGACGGACGCGAGGGTGGGGGAAGCAGCGAGGGTGGGGGAAGCAGGAGGTGGATGCACCGTCAGTGATGGCGGCTACCCACGCCCATGACGGACGCGAGGGTGGGGGAAGCAGCGAGGGTGGGGGAAGCAGCGAGGGTGGGGGAAGCAGGAGGTGGATGCACCGTCAGTGATGGCGGCTCCCCACGCCCATGACGGACGCGAGGGTAGGGGAAGCAGGAGGTGGATGCACCGTCAGTGATGGCGGCTCCCCACGCCCATGACGGACGCGAGGGTGGGGGAAGCGAGGTGGGGGAAGTTGCGTTGAATTCGAGGAATTGCTGGCAGGCTTATGTAAGTGGCCGGGGCGCCGTGACGACGCTCTTTTTGCTTTGTGACGTAATTGCAATTTATTATTGTACGGATAACGGATAAAATTGGACCGACTACGTTATGTAACATAACTCAGGTAACATTACGTAATGCGACCTCGCCGGCCCGCATAGAAAGCAGCAACGTAATGTATGATAAAGAAGCGGAAAAGCAGTGAACGGTGAGAGTAGGTTATCGAGCTAAATACAAAAGATGAGGAGGGAGGGAAGGGAGGGGTGGAGTCGGGTAAGTGCAATGATGGAGCTCACGCTTGTAACATCCACAGATGCGGCCAGTGAGACGGATGGAGGCGAGATGCCTTGTGTGGGACAGGCGAGTGGCGAGACGGCTGGTTATGCCCACGGGCTGATCGTGAACGGCTGCGGGGATGGGAGGTGGTCCCGAGATAGAAGTGCGAGAGGAGCTGGGGCCACACGGTGCAGTCGTCACGAAAGAGGTTGCAGGTGTAGTACATGAGCACATCGCGAAGTGCGGGCGAGGTGTCTGTGCCGGCGAGAAGATCGGATGTGTCAGATTGGAGAGAAGACGATGCAACCTCACGGAGGTGGGTGAAGTGCGGGCAGTGAACAAAGACGTGGTGGGCCGTCTCCAGGGCATCGCAACCAAAGGTACAGGTGGGTGGGGAGTCTCGGAAGCGGGCATGGCAGGTGCGGGCGGTGTCAAGCTGGGACGAGCGAGCATAGAGCTGGACCGTTGCAGAATAGGCCGAGGTTGCGTGAGTGTAGGGGTAGGAAGGGGGAGGGTGGGAGTCATACAGTACACGGAAGAGGGTGACATTGGGGTGGAATGTAGGTGCAGACCAGAGGTGAGAGGCTGAGAGGACAGGAAGGGCCGTAGAAAGCGAGGATGGATCAATGAAACCAAGAGAGGGACTGTGTAAAGCAAAGTCAGGAAGGAAGAAGGTGGGGAGCGGGACAGACAAAAGAGAAGACGTGTGGGAGGAGGAGGCAATAGTATCGACAAGACGATTGGCCTGGGCCGGAATGGAGGTGCTTGAGGTGTGGGCGGCAGTATAGCGGATGTCTGGAGGGTGGGAGGAGCGGTCGAGGATGTTGAGGAGCCAGAGATAGAGGGGAAGTGCTGGTGACAGCGGAGGAGAGCGAGTGGTGGAGGACAAGGCATGGCGGTGAGAGTCAATAAAGCGGGCAGAGGGAGATGGTCGGTGTAAAGGGTTGGTGTATGTGGGTTGTCTGGGGATGAGGAATGCAAGTGAAGCAAAGCAGCGGTGACAAGGCCGTAGACTTCGCCGTGTAGGCTGGAGGCGGCAGGATCAGTGGGGGCGAGAGACAGAGCGACGGAGGAGGAGGGTGTAGCGGCAGCGAACGTGACATGTCGGGAGATGAGGGCGGGCGGAAAGGTTACGCGGTCGATAGCGGAGGCATCAGAGGCAAGAACATTGGAGAAAGCTTCTTCCGGGAGGGTAGGGAGGCCGGAGAGGGCGGCAGCACCAAGGATAAGGGACTCGAGGAGATCGCGACGGAACACACGCGGAAGGGCGAGCGACCAGCGATCCCCAAGGCACGACAGAAGAGGCGCGACTTGACGATGTTGGGTATGGAACTGCCCACCTAGGCTCCCAAGGGAACCAGTAGCACGGACGGGCAAGTGCTCGCCTAGACTCCCGTCGGCAGCACGAGAGGGCGAAGGCCCAGCTAGACTCGCGCCTTCATCAACAACACGGGCGGGCGAAGGCCCAGCCAGACTCCCGCCTTCATCTACAGCACGAGCGGGCAAAGGCCCGGCTAGACTCCCTGGCTCATCTAGACTTCCCAGGCCATCGGCAACACGGGCAGGCGCAGGCCTACCTAGACTCCCAAGTCCAAGACCAACACCCGAGAATGGCGGGAACGGCAGGCCAATGGATGCGTCAGTGAGTTGTTGAATGGTGAGGGTGTGCAGCCAGCCACACACTATGGGCCAGTCTCGGACAGCCGCAAGTCGGCCGAGGGCAGCTGGCAGATGGGGGTGTGGGACGAGACGGAAAGTAAAGGTAAGGGTGGAGGGGTTGGACACGTCGGGCTGCCACGTAGCGAGTTGAGAGAGATGAGTGTAGCCGGCACGCTCGAGATTAACACTGCGTTTGCGGGGGTTCGAAACTGGGCTGGTTTAGATGCGGCAACACCATGGAGTCGGGACAAATCCAAGTCGTGTTTACCTCGCCTAAACCTGGGTCGGATTAGGCCGGACGGCGTTACGTGGTCCGTATCTAAACCAAGGCTGGATTAGGTGGCCGTGGATGGGGTTAATTTTGTTGCGCAAGACAGTCAAAACCAAGGTCTGGCAACACTGGTTTAGAGACGGCGCCGCATGCTAATCGACGCCTATCCGATATACCCGTGAATTCGAATCGCGTTCAATATTCCAATCGATTATTTTTGCACTGAAGTAAATTTGTATTCTTCTAATACGTTCGCAGAAAGACATAATAATGTATCGCTACAGGTACCGTTCCGCCCGTATCCAACCCGCGACGCAGCATCTCCTACCCGACTCTCGGCCCGGCCCGCCACTAAGTTTATAAAACTATAACCATCCTGTAAAGCCTTTCAGACGCCAACACAATTCAGTAGGAGGGTCGCGGATAAGCAAAACGCACCTGCTATCCCAAAGGGTTGCTCCAAACAACTAACCTTGCCCCTGCATGCGCGTGAAGAGGATATGGTAGAACCGCAACCGGCATGAGCGGAAATAGTTTGAGAGACATACCTGGTACGTGAAGTGCCGATATGGACGCGGAGAGGAACCCATCGTCTCACCACCAGGCATCCCACTTCCGTCCTCCACCGACCCTCGTCCCTCGTCCATCTGTTCTGGGAAGGAGTTGGTGGTAACCTCAGCGAACACCACGTACCATGTAAGCACAACTGCTAGGCTGCGAGACCACGAGAGTGGAGACGGCGACAAAGTAATGAGGAGGCTAGAGCTTGGAGAGTAGAGCGCAAGGTGTTTGCCATGGTGGACGTTCAGGTTTGAGTTGCGGGCCCGTACGTAGAGCGACGAAATATGTATGAGAGGAATGGGCGGTGTCTAGAGCCGGGAGATGAGGCAAGACGGTGGAAGGCGGGCTGGACTAGGTTGGATTGGACGGAAACTTGAAGGACGTGGTGAACCCGCTCGGTTTGCGTGGAACGTCCCATGTGAATCCACCACGGCCATCACGTGCTTATCCAAGGTCGGATTAGATGTGCTATCTGTGTCTTGTCCAGCCTGGATTAGACACGTTTACCCCACCTAAACCATGGTCCGTCTCACCGCACCTAAACATCTCTCGTACTAGGCAGGCATGAAGGCCTTTCCGAGGCTGCTTAGCTCGGATTAATGCGGCAACAGGTCGGTTTAGATGGGATGGCTCGCCTTTCTCCGTCTAATCCACACCGGACAACATACCAGGCAAACGCAGTGACTGGAAATGGCATGCGAGGAGGGAGAGTGAGGGGGTGGAGGCAAGATACGGCTGAGGTGTATTGGCTTCCGCCGTGGGACGGGCACCATTGGATGGGCATTCGAATCCCGGATAGCAGTCGTTCCTTCGGACACACGTAGTTTATGTCCTGTCTCCGTTGTCTTCCGATGGACTCTGACGAGAGTGTAATAATAATAATAATAATAATAATAATAACGGCTGAGGTGTAATACGTTTGCTAGGCTCGAACCCAGCGCTTGGTATTCAAACTCCGGTCGAAAACTCCCTCGTGCTTCCCAAGCGGCTGGTGTAACTATAGGCTCGTCACAATCCCCTCCCACGTAAACGCGGGAGGGGCTTGTATCAATGTCCCACGTTTGAAAGGAGCATCGGGGGTGCCCCCATTATTAGATCAGATTGTTACCGGATTAGAAATCGATTGTATGCCCATCATTAATTCGGACCTTAATCGGGTTGTTACTCGCCTCGGAGACGCCCGTCAGCGAAACCTTCAACTCGTCTGATTCCGGATACAAATCTATTCAAAAGTGCAGCGTAAACAAATACAAGCAAGCGAGAAGGCAACCCATGTTCAACTGAGATAACCCATCTAATTCAAGGTAAGGGTAAGAAGCAATGTCCTGAAGGCACCTGCATGAATTCCGGGTCGTTGTCCTTACGACAGCGGCCAGTGCGAAGCCAGGATTGTCAGCAGGGTTTTGAAAGGGAACCTGATTCTCTGCTTCAAGGCGACTCCAGACAGCATCCCGCGTCTCCGCAAATGTCGAGAGCCGCCGCGATCCTGATTCCTCTGCAGTTGTATTTTCGGGAGATTGGGAACTTTCGAAGCCTTCCTTCGCATATTTGATTGAGACTAACATTCTAGTAAATACGCGTTTGAATAGAGAACCCACCATTCGTTGCAGAAAGTCGCGACACTCACTCTCAGACTGAGGCTGAGGCAAGGCTGAGGCCACAGTGGGGGAGCGCCGAATCAAGAAAGCAGTGCAGCCATTAGGAAGTCATTGTAAGTCCGGTAACAAGGGTACTATTATAAGTAACAATTTCTGTTCTAATGGAAGATAAGAAAACGGGCACCCCCCATGCTCCTAGTAAACCCGGCATATTGGTACAAGACCGTCCGCGTGTCAGCGCGGACGGTCTTGGTCGAGACTAGGTGTAACTACACCGCCAACCCAAAGAATGGTGCCCGGAAGGTTTTCCGGCTGACCTCAGGCTGAGGTTTGGGCGCGACATCAAATCGAGCTCAAGTTTGATGTTGGATGTACATTTCCCGTCGCAAAATGTAAATCTGATCGTTTGAGCGAGCTGGCAACGACGTCTCGCCCACGGACATCGCTCCACGGTTCTGACTTGCGGGCGTCTCGTGTTTACCGGGTTTAGCCGAGAAAGGAACAAACAAAGCCAAGCCACGGAACGGACTTCACGATATTCGCTGCTGGCACTCTCGCGCTCACCTTGTCTTCACTGTCCTAAGTCCAACATGTGCCGTCCGTCAAGCGTGAGCGCGTGAGCCTCGCAGGGACCTTCAAGATTGCTCTGGTCATCTCTCTTGGTCTGTGGACTTGTTCTGTACTGGCCTTGCTTGGTCTGGGGTCTTCCTCCGTCCTGCTCTGTCGACGTTGTGACGTGTCTGCGCTGGCTTGGGCTCTCTCTGAGCCTGTCTCTCTGATTCAACTCTGATGCTTGGGCAATCCGGTTTCCTTGTCCTGGGGGCCTCGGTTTCTACTGCGACTGTTGTTTCTCTCCCGGTATTACTGTGTCGACGTCTCCATTGGGGGGCTCCTCCATTGTGGGCGCCCGGATCTTTGCTACCCCTACGGGCCCTACCTAACCTTCCGCCTCGCGGTCAACGCTTGCGAGGTATGTTCATTGTTCGTCGTGGTACGTGTTGTGTATGCATTATAGACCCATATCGGCGTCCTCCCTTGCCTCTTGACATTGTGATAGTATTGCTACGTGTACCAAATGTGCTTGTATTGGCTATTATGTATGATGTTATTATCTATGCATGGAATATATATATTTTGTCTCCTTTCGTACATTTGGTGGGATGTCGTTGGCGGTGGTGATGAGGCTGTAAGCTGGTAAGCAAACTGATGCGCCCGGGGCCCTACCCGAAAGAATGTCCAGACGAGGTCGGCCAAAATGTCAAAATGACATCGGACCATTTTCTAACGGTTGAGTAATTGTCGTCCTGGACATCCAGACGATATCGTCCGGTAATCAAATGAATGTCGCAATGGACCTTATCCTGAGACGCCCGGCATAATCTTCGGCGAACATCGGCCTGAGTTGGCGGTGTAGGCGTGGGCTTGGCCGTACGTCCCAATATGGACCCCGTGTGAAAATGTACTTCGTGAAATGCGATTTCACGGCTGCTGGGAATGTTGCATACCATCCGCCGTGCATCCCTCAGATTCCCTCTCATCCTAATAGCACGAATAGTTACCAATACATTTTGAAATAGATATATAGTGTTTCTGAATAGATATTACTGACTATTGTGGTTGGGTATACGGCTCGTTTCGGGCGTGTACGAACTGTGTCGGCGGCGGCGCTGATGAGTGGAGGACGAGGCCGTGGGGTGATAATGAGCAGCATGTAAAACAGGGCCAAAGGGCTGGCTTGCTGAGGACGAGGATGATGGTACCTGGCGTACCGGGTCGCTGTATGGTTGTGTACGAAGGTGGCTCGGAGGGCAGGGCGGAGTCGGCGCTGGGCGGGATGCCGTTACGACAGTGGATGTCGATTGCGTGGGATGTGGAGTGCGTGAAGGGGTCCGATCGCGTGCAACCGGTGGAGGGCCCGGGGGACCGTGGCGAGACGCGAAAGCGGGCAGTGGCGCCGCCCCGGCTGCGTCGTTCCATGGAAGACCCGGGCGAGTGCGCGAGGCGTAGTAATGGGCTGAGACGTGTTGCGGTTGTGGGCCGACCTGAGCCGGATGATATGGTGTGAGCGAAGGAAGGGGGTGACTCGTCGTTGGGGTGCCGTGCACTGGCACTGCATTGCCAGCCGCAGGGCCGTACGGTCCACGCAATACACTACCAGTTGCCTCGGGAACATCTTCAGGAACTCGCGGCCGTTTTGGTGTGTTTGAGTCAGCGATACTCTCCGATCTTGGTCGTTTCGAGGTTGTGTCGGGAAGCAGGTCGGTTACGGAGATGGTGCCGGGTTTGGACACGCGCGGTTTGGGCGGAAGGGGAGTGAAGACGATCTGGAACGTCTGCAGGAAGGCTGTAAGCTCAGCGCCGTGGAGATTCCAAAAGATCCACTTGTCCTTGAGGAGCTCAGATATGAGGTCCGGCGTGAGCGGCCCAATGGTTGTGAGAGAGATTATGAGGTCATCGTCGAGGATAGAAATAGGATCATACTGGGCGTGCGAATGCTTCTGTTTGAAGACGTCCCGACGCCACGTTCGCAGTTGCGCCTGTGCACTGAGGTCGGGAAGGCCACGTTTACGATTCTTCGCCTTGCGTTCCGGTGTGAGAGATGGCGGGCGCGTGATATTGAGCAGTTTTGGTTCGCATATGTCGCAGCAAGGTACAACCAGATCTAGTGAATAGTAGACGGAAGTTAGTGGACTTATCAATGTGGCATATGCCAAAAGACGCACTTTCGGAGACTGTGCTCTGGAAAATCTCAGCCCAGACCTTCCTCCGTCAGGGAGCGAATGTCAGAAGTCCTTCATCAGCACTGTCAACATTGAGGAGCGGCTGTGGTCCGCTTGGGCCGGTGTCTTCTTTGTTCGATCCTCCTCGCGCAAGTCCGTGTGCAATTGCATACTCACAAACCTGTTTGGCATCCGCTCTGCCTGTGCGCGCGGCCCCCGCTCCATCACCCTTCTTCTTTGTATCCTTAGTTTCAATGGATGGGGGTGGTTTTGAGACGATGTCGATGCTATACGCGGACTTCTCCACAAGCAGAATAGCGACACCCGTCTGGTTGCGCCCTCGCGCAGCGCGCCCGGCTCGCTGAATAAATTGAGAGAATGATCCAGGGAGCTTCCACTGAACGACCCGTTTGATATCGGGGATATTGCACCCCTTCCCGCACGGCTTAGCAAGGCATACGGATACGATGAGACATGAGGGTTGCTTACCATCCCAGCAGCGTCTGTACAGACCAGAATGCGGACATCGCCTGCGCGAAAACGGGCCATTGCGTTGTTCCGATACTCTTGAGATAGGTTGGCATTGAAGGGGCAGATGATGCCGGAGGGAACGGCACGATCATGGATGTTGTCAGAGCGGGGGGCATTCATCGGGTGCGCGAGGAGCTTGGAGATGAGATAGTCGATGATCTCCCCTCCACTATGCTTACTGTCGACGTACAGATATGTCTTGGGTATATCTGCGGCGCAACGAATCGTTTCCGGAAGGAGGAAGTCGAGATCTGCATATGAGAAGTTAAGGGGATGTTGAAACGCACGCACAACAATTGATACGTTCGGGCGGTCGTTCCCTTGTTGATAAAGGCATTGGGGATGTCGGATTGGGCGAAATGAAGGGAGCTATAAATGCCGCGGTAGACTCGCGCCGTGAGTGTTGCAGTGACCGCGATGACGGAAGTGCCACCAGGACAGAAGGCACGGAGCTTGCCTAACGTCCCATACTACTTCCGGAACTCCGCACCCCAGCGAACTATACAATGCGCCTCGTCGATAAACATTGACATCATATACTTCATGAACTTGGTGTTCCATAGGACGCGGTCGGTGAACGCTCGAGACTGGAGCATTTCGGGCGATAGGAGGATGATCTGGTATTTCATGTCTAGTATTTCCTGCAGGTGTCGTTCACATGATTACTATCAGTGACAGTATTAGTGACGGCAGCAGAGGTTCGCACCCGAATCTTGATTGGGGAACAGACGCCATTTTTACTGTTGAGCGCGACCGCTTTGAGGCCAAAGTCAAGGTCAAAAGTCTGTACCTAACGAAACAGTGCCGGTGTGGGGCCGTCAGAGGACGGAACGAGAAACGAGAGAATGGGATGGCCCACCATTTCCTCTTCAAGCGAAAGAAGGGTACACACCATGAGTGTGAACTTCTTTTCATGATCCGGCCACTCCCAAAGGTGTGGGCTGCTGATGCAGTCTTACCTGAGCCCGTTGGAGCTTGCACTACAATGTCTTGACCTTCGATTTGCGCCTGGATGGCACGGAGTTGAAAATCTTTCGGCTGGATTTTGTACGCCTCGCAGATCTTCGCGGTGAGGGTCTGAAGGTTGTTGGAGGAGAGCTGAGGGCAGGCTGTGGAAGGTGCATGGGCCTGTGCGCGGACCCGAGGTTTGGAGCGGGAGCCTTTGGGTGCCACGGCTGCTGTGGGTTTTGGATGAGCGGACTTCCGTGGGCGGGTAGGAGGAACCTTATTGGATGTTTATTGAGCGGTGGGGCCGCAGGTAGTTCGATCGGGATGCATCCCAGAAGTCGAGATCGTACGAAAGGCACCTTGCACAGGTAGTGGGGGTGGACAGGTACAGAAAAGCGAGAGTTCGATGGGATAGAGGCGGGGTGATGTACGGGGAGGCGCGAGTTGAAAGGAGGAGGAGGGGAGGTTAGCCAAAAATGGAATGGGGCGCGGTGCGGTGACCCCTCGTCTCTCGCTGTCCACGTATTTTGACCGGGTGTTCAAAGGTCTCAAATTACTCGCTGCTACTCTAGGGATTATCTCTGCGCTACAGACTTACCACTGGGGGCCTACACAAGGGATCAGTGTCATGGCGGAGGCAGACATCCTTGACACTCTGCTTACCTTCTCACCAAGTTTTTTTGCCGATGATCTACTACCATCCTCTCCTCTTCCTCCACACATATCGAGTGATTCCGATGGTGAGAGGGTCGATCTGGAACCCGCGGGCTCCCCTGTGCAACCGACGGACAGTGCAACCCCTATGGCCCGTCACGATCGCTCGCCTCCAGCTCTGGGCGCGGAAACCACGGCCGTGACCGCTCGTACGCCGCCTCTACGCGAATCATCGCCCCTAGATTAGGATGGAATCCCCGAGACCTCGCCGGCACGACGGGGTGCCTCCAGACGCAAGAAAGGTCAGAAGAAGAGGAAGCAGACCATGGCTGAAACGCGGCGGTACGCGATACGGAACGTGCGGCCATCGGACGGGCGACATCCGACCAGAACATTGCAACTAAGGACCACTCGGACTCCGCGAAATGTATCACCAAGGCAGCCTGCTTCAAAGGGATTCTAGAATTCCTCGCACAGGAGGGATACACCTGGGGGGACTTTGTGGAGTGGGTGTCTCGACCGACCTCCGCTGTTAAGAAAGTCAGATATGACGGTTTCTTCTGCAATCGCGCGCAGGTACGACGCACACTCGAATTATGGGTGTCGCGGAACTCGCGAACAGGGAGAGCTCATGTCCACGAGTGGGCCATTGACTACGTCTCCAACGTGGTCAGTACGGAGGGACACGCCGTAACACGAAGCCGCATCCTGCAGTCGCGCCGCATGCCGATGACCCCCGACTTCCTTCTGTCTTTCGACTTGTCTACCATACACCACCGCATACGGGAGATATGTCCCAGCACCACCTCGCTTCTCACCGCATTCAGTACCACTACGCGTCAGACACGAGCACAGAAGAAAGCCAAGGACGCGGCAACGAACCAAAGCAAGAAGCGCACTCAGACTTCCAAGGACAAGACCCCGAGGGTGGCAACAAATCGCACCAGGGCAGGATTTGCTCGCAAGCCAATCTCTAAGGTTCTCACACCAGCGCGGGCACGAGTGCTTGCTGTCAAGCGGGAAGAGCGATCCACCAGGGTATGGAAACTCACCTAGTGTACAATCATTTATGCTAATGCAATATTTCACAGCGCGTGGGCACTGCGATCTTGGGGCTTCTGGGGCAGAGAAGTCAGAACAACAGCTTTGTCAAGCACATGCTTGGGCTGTACTTGTACGCTACCGGTGCTCAACGTCAACTTATCTCTATCCTCGCCAACCTGGGCTTGTGCAGCTCCTATGTGGGCATTGCTGGCGGCGTCCGGAGTCCTTTGATCGACGATGGCGCCCTACCAACAGTGCCGCCGCCGGAGGAGCAAGTCGACGAGGACGAGGTCGACCCCGACTGGCTACCAGACGAAGACGATTCCTCCGACCTGGAATGGGAGACTGATGAAGAACTGGAACCAGATGAGAGCGATGTCGAAGGCGAGCAGCCTGAGGGGCCCGCCGAGGGCAGGAGGGCGGCCTCGGACTTCCCAGAACGCAGCAAGCCCGCTGAGAAGGTATCTGGTCAGGACAATAGCTCTTCGGAGTGCCCGTCGAACGCGATCGACGGCGCGCGCGAAGGCGCGTTTGATGCGGTCGTCGAAGCGCCCAAGACCTTATCCCTGCTCTCTATGACACTGGCTAGTCTGTCACCTGCAGGGGCGCAAGATAAGCTCAACCAATTCTCGCAGTACACGGCGGGCACCTTCGTCCTGATAAATGTACCGAAGACGCTGGCGCTCATGTTCGGACCCCTGCCAGACCCTTTCCCTGTCCTCGTCCTCCAGCACAAACATCTCTCCTGGGTGGATTCAGCCAGATACACAGGAATCCACTTCTCGACCACGCACGCTGACGTGTTCACCCAGCACTATGCCTGGAGCAGGCCGCGCGAGCCGCGGCGAACGCGGCACTAGCTGTCGAGTCGCACATCGGGGTGGTCCCGGCCAAGACGGCCAGAATGCTATACCTAGCCCACGTGGAACCCCACTTCATCTTTGGGTGCGAGGTTGCCCTGGACGCCCGTCAGAACGCACTCAAGGCCTTAGAGGACCTGCAACGGACATACCTCCGCCGCCTCCTCAGACTCAGCACGCACTCGCAAGTCGTCCCCCTGTTCACAGAGACGGGTATCTGGCCGGTCCGATACCGTCGGATGGAATACGCCCTCCGATACGCCAAATACCTCGCCACAGGCGGGCCCGTCCTACCTCGCCTCGCCCTGCAGGAAGCAGTTACCCTGGCCAAAAGCGGGGCCGGCTCGTGGTGGAGCGACCTCCAACACGCCCTGGCTGCCCTTCCTGTACCCGTCAACATGGACTGGTGGGATGGCCCGACGGCTGCCAACCTCGACAAGGCGACCAAGGACGTCACGAACTCCCTGGCGCTGCACCTGTGGGAGGGCGCGATGGCATCGACACGCCTCCCGCTCCTTCAGTCTCGACTCAGTACTGGCCCGCGCCTAGACCACGACCTCGCCAATGTAGCAATGTGGCGGTGACCGTAAGTACCTCGCAGTTGAGCGGGCTTCCAGCTAACTGCAAAAACATAGCTCGTCCTCGCGGCGCGAGGGGGCGTGGCTTGTTTGGCCTCCTGCCTGAAATGGTCGGCCCAGACGTGGGTCTGGTCGCGGGACCTCGCCATCCGCAGGTACGCCGGGATGCGGAACGAGTTGGATAGCAGGCACTAAGCGCCATTTCTCAGTTGGCGCCTGGGCGTTTGGCCGCAAGTGCCTTTACCACGTCTAGGGAAGTTTGAGGTATCGCTTTTTGGATTTCAAACGGTAGATGTGTGTTTGGTGTTCCCGCAGATGCCCAAATTCCACTCATTCCCTTCACCTGGAGGCCAATATATGCCCCAATATATGAGCGCCTACAGCTACTCTTTCGGGCAGGTGACCAAATATGCCACGCCCGCTCGCGGCATCAGAACGAGCTATGTTTTTGCAGGTAGCTGTCACACCGGGCAGCCCTAACTCGACTCGTAGCGTCAGAGCACCCATTGGCGGTCGAGGTACTGCGACGGGCCCCACTCAGGGTGCCGAGGGAACGCCGAGTGTGCCGGTTCTGCAAACGCCGGGCGTGCATAGAGGACGAGGCGCACATCCTCTTCGCGTGCGGGGACACCCGCATCAAGACGCGACGGGAATGGTTCTTTGCGGAGATGCTGGGGCAGTGTCGTGTAAATCTCCCTTACTTACTCTACCCCCTTCCTGCTATGCGTATCGACGAATCTAGCACGGCCGGAAGCAGCGAAGTCATCGATGCCATATTCAAGGAGCTTGGTTTCGATATCGGTACGACCAAGTTCTCTGGCCTCACGCGCCCCATTTTTGGTGACCAGCTCTCCATCGCCCGCCTGCGTACCATCATTATGAGTCGTGCTGGGCACGAGCCGCTCGGAAACTCGTACGCATGGGCCGTGTTCGGACCAGGTTTCTTCCACCACCAGATGGCGCTTGTACACGGCATACTGGAGATGCACTGGGGCGATCCGACAGCGGGTACGCGAAACCCTGCCTGCCTTTCGTTTTTCAACACCATCATCGATCGTAAGCCCATCGTTACATCATCCCTCCCCCCCTATCGTGTGTGTCGCGACCTCATCTTTGACACCCTTTCCGCTTGTGCACTCCACTGCCTCGAGCTTGTGTCAGGCTCCGAGACATTGGAGAAGTATGCCGAGAAAGTCACCTTTGACCAGCTCCGCGACCATGTCGGCAAGGTTTTCGATACCTATGCCACCCCGAGCCCTGTCTCCAATTTGCGCGATGCACGGCACGCACTGGTTGCGGAACGGATGCGCGCGTTTGCGGCGCGCCCCCCCCTCCAACCCTCCTGAGGCACCCGATCCTCTCGCCGACCCCATCCCCCATGGCGACATGGTATATGAGAATGCATGTTTGTTCCTGCGCGACGCACTCGTCCTGCGCGAGTTCACCGATGCTATCAAGGGCGGTTATTCAGGCCGCATTGTACGCGCCTTGAAAATCCTGGCACTCATGTGCCGAGGTTGCGGAAGGAGCAAGTATGCACATGAACTCCTCCATCTTGTCCATAACCTTACCCATGTCTGGCCGAAACCGCTGCGGTACGTCTCTGACCCTTCTTATCAATATTCCGGACTTGACGTTGCTGAACCTTGATAGCGCGATCATGATCAAGAACTGGCTCGTCAACCCCACAGGCAAGCTGAATGCATGGGTCCCCGTCGACCTGCTCCAAGAACACATGAATTTTTGGGTCAAGGTTTGACATGATGCGCTTTTCTCGTAGCGAGAAGGATTGACTCCCTATGGTTGGCAGGTGATGTACAAGGCCAACGGAAGCAATGCATCGTGGGAGTGGCTTGCCATGATCTCGCCATGCGTCGCCGTTCTCCGCAAACTTGCAGAACAAATGAACTCGACGCTTGGAGAGCCACTCTACTCACCATACCCCCGAGCGCCACCGCGATCTCACGACCGTGCGCAACTCGATGCGTGAGCACGGTATCTTCCGTGTGCGCGCTGGTCGTGTCTTGCTCGGTGTCAAGGAACCGGAGGTTTCCAACATCATCGCAGCTGGGCTGAAGCAGCTTACCACCCCTCTCGCCGAGTACAACAAAACGTTCCAACAGCTCCAACGACGACGCCGCGAACTCCCGACTACAGCGCCGATAGCAATGAATGCAGATGAAGTTTCCAACCCAATCCATCCGGCCGCAGCCGCGTCTTCTGTATTGCCATCACCCCTCTTCGCGGTTGCAGCTCAGGTATGGTCGTCTTTTCGCGTTGTACCGCGCTTTCTTCATTAATACCTTCACGTAGCGAAGAGAGGGTGACATATTCACTGCCGCCTCTGAGGACAGAGCCTCGGATGAGAGTGAGGCTGATGAAGATGACGCACGGTACTGGTCAGTGGTGGAGGATATCGATGATTATGATGCCCGGTTGGTGTTTGCGGCGGAAGAAGAACCTTCATTTGATATAAATGACTATGTTTGACTTAATCACACATAATTTCCCCCATTGGATAGTCGGGAGCCCCGTCTAGAAGCCTGTTTGCCATTTCTCCCGCGAGGACAATATGCGATTTCACTAAGTACGTTTTCACACGGGGTCCATATCGGGACGTACGGCCAAGGGTACGCCCAGTTTCACCAGTCGTTAGAACGCAACCTGCCTTTTCACACTCCGCGCCCCCCCAAAAGGCAGGTTAGGAACGCGTTCTAACGAGTGGTGTCGAGTCTAGATTTTACCTTACAAGCGTGCCGAGCGTGCCATTACCAAATCGCGAGCAGCCACATATACCGTACAGACTGCACAATTAATCGGATTTTCCCCCACAGTACAATCAATAGTCCCACACGGGTGTATTTCTCCCACACGGAGAGTACTCAAATAATCCCACAAGACGAGGACTTGATGGAATACTTAATGGAATCATAGCGTCGCACTTGATAACCTCATGGCGAGACCCGGAGGTATAGATAACATATATAGAATATCAATACTACTGAACTAACCAAACCGACAACAGGTAATACCTATATAGATAGTCGTGAACTACAGAACGTTAACTGCACAGTTAGTTGAAGGAAATGACGGGCGAGTTACCGAACCCTGTGAGGTGTCGCCAGTCGAGGTCGCTGGAGTGGAGAGCGTCGCAACGAGGTAAGGCTCGGGGTCGCCAGTAGAGACAGTGTGGACTTGCAGACTGTAGATGCTTCATGCACAGAAAGATCGGGAGGACAAAGCGAGGAGCCCAAGGTGGATGATGTCCATGTCAGCCGCTAGCGGCTGCAGGTCGTGATGGTTGGAGGAGGAGGAGGAGGAGGAGGACATCGCCTGTCCGATGTCGTGCTGGATCAGAAGCGCCGGTCAGCTGGAGCGCTGGGCTAGCGGGCCGTGGGCGTCTACGCATCCCGTCCGTGGGATTAATGGCCGCGAGAAGAATTCGCGGCCGTGGGGGATACAGTAATATATCGGTCCTTCGGAAGCCATCAGTCCTTCGGACGGCCTGCATTTCTCACTCCCCCGCCATTCCCCTGCCTTCAAACTGGTTGCGGATATGTTATAATATCTTATTTGTACTCGAATGTTGAGTTTCGGCCCGCAATGTGGCCCCGCTGTTGTTCAGTGCCCAAATTTTGGTGTTTTGGGGGGCAAAATTAGTTCGACCAGGGCGTTGCTCAAGATCAACAACAGCTCCACCCGCAAAATTTTACGCAGGACTTACGTTTGTATGTACATATCATTTTTCGACGATTCCACGCTGTTCCGTCCTTGTGCACACAAGTGGTGTATGCTTTGTCTTGAATCCTGGCTGCAACGCTCTTGCGGAGGAGCGCTAACTGGCTGATTTGCCATATTCGTGCCTCGGGTATCGTCGGCTACGTTCGCTTAGATGAAATCTTCGTTGCATTAGGCAAAATCAAGGCGTCCGAAGGACCGATGGAGGCACGATAAGGGGGTGGGCAAAAATACACCTCGATCTGCTCAGAATCCTCGTTCTAGGTTGCGAAAATCTGGTATATGGTAGCCATTAAGACTGCTATGAATACTGTCGAGTCCGATTTCTGGAAAATGAGCATGGGACGGCTCAGGAGGGCAAACTGGATTTGTTGTCCGAAGGACCGATATATTACTGTAATATCGATTAAATGTGCAGTCTGTACGGTATAGCCACAAGCTGGAGATGCGCTTCCCCAACTCTCGGTCGCTTTTCGTGCTCTCAGTCGCTCGCTCGCGTATGTGCCGCACAGATGTCGAATCCGGGCTAGGGTGCTTACTAGTGCGGTTCGGTATTCAATGCATGGCAGGACGCAGTACGCCTCGGAAGGTTTGGTGGCTGAAGAAAATATATTTTCGACCACGCCGAAAGCATAGCCGGAATGGACTACTGGTGATACTGGAACGTATAATACTACTGAGACTACATGATTACCCCGCAAATGTGCTGTATAGCGGGAAGAGGTTAGACTAAGCAAAAATGGTATCAGGGCAGATGACGTACCAAAAACGTTGCATGCGGTGCACTGCGACGAGAAACATGCCGTAGGGGCCCCTACTGCACACGACTCACAAGCCTACTATATCTGTCATGATGTCTGCGCTAAACTCCCGTCAACACTAGTACACATGAGCTTAAGAATGCACCAATACAACTTACACTGAACGGCTCCGGGCCCAGGGTAACTGAAGGCAAACTGGCTGCGACATACTGTAAGCACGAGTCTATGCTTGCACCTAGGTCGAGTGGTGCACGTACCAAAGACCATCAGTGTACAACTGGCTTGACCATCTTACAATCAGAAGATGGTGCCGCGCCGGACCTTGTCAATGTCATGGTCGCGGTCGCGGTCGAACCGAGCTCTAAGGACCCAAGTCGCGGGCTTGCTGTCGCATGGGAAGAACTATAGAGTATCGTCAACATATTTGTAGATACTGCCTAGCAGAGCTGTGTGTGACAAATGCGGGGTCGCGTGGTTGACAGACTCGAGAAGCAAGATTGATTTGGGTACACCACGGACAAGCTGGGAGTGCCCGCATACAAAACCCTACAAAACCCGGCGGCCCAGCCGGACGCTCGTCGTCGCTCTCCTGCGCATGCGAGCGTGCCTCTGTCAAGCGAGTAATGACGTGCTCCCGAGCGCGTGCGAGCTCCGACGAGCGGCCACGAGCAGGTCGCCATCGTCTGAGCGTCACCTGCGGTTTGAACTTTTGCTGATGGCCCCTCGTCGAACGCCGTACACTGCCAAGTTTGTTGTATCAATGCATACGCTGTCCGATGCTACTGCTTTGTGCACCTCTAATCCCCATATATTTCTGTGCCGAGGTTCTGCTCACCAACCTCATCCACCGCTTGACTCTTGCAGAGTTATCATGCCAACTGGCCAGTCAACATAATGTTCGTCTGCCTCGGGACGTCAAATGGCTTCCGGAGGTCACTGGTGCAGCGACTACGGGATCACCAGTGTATTTGTTCAATGTCCTTCTCTGTGTTTGAAGTGATCAGTATAGGTGCGCTTGTCGCCATCTCGTCTTCGCACACTCCCCCGCTATCACTCCCGAGGAGGCGGAATTCGTGAGACAGTGGTGCGATTTTTTCACGCCTGAGCGCATCCAGGTCTCGTAGGCCAAGGCCTTGCGCCCTTATGACACTTTTGGCAGGCTGTAGCGGACAACATGGCCGCAGAGTGTACCTCTGCACCGACGCTGGCCATTGAGCGAGCTATCCAAGACTTACCAGAAGATGAAGGATACTACGATGTGATGTAACCAGATCTAGTGATGCATACAATATGATGTACCCCCCTCGAGTGACAAGTCGAATCGGACCCGGGCGCGTGCCGCTGCAGCGCCCCATACTCCAAGTTCAAGATGAACCCAAGGGCCAAGATGACTCGGAACAGACGGAGTGTGCTGGTGGACGCACGTGCATTCGGCGGCCAGTGATGGGCAAATTAGTCATTCCGGGGGTGGTGCTGGGCCGCGGAGCGGCCCAAAGGCGCCGAAAACCTGCCCAGGGAGCTCGCGCGAGGCCCGCGCGCCGAAGGCGCGCTCCCTTCCCCAGTATGACACTAGTAATTGGCCATCAACATGCCCGTCCCATTGTAGAATCTACCACGTATTCAATTATTTGAACCCCTTTAAACACTAGTGACCATCGTTCTCGACCACGGTGGCACCTGGTGGCATGGCCTCCCGTCGAGGTGTGTAACCCCTCCATGCATCAGGTCATACACATCATCACTTCCCACGGGCCCGCCTCTTGCCCAATGCGGGGTGGCAGTGGGTCGGGTGGGGCGGTGCCGATGTGGCCCACGTTAGAGGGAGGCAGTTTAAACAACCTCTATTGTGTGCGGAGGGAGCTGTGTCCTGGATAGGTCCAGGAAGTCACCGCCGATGGGCGAATGCGCAAGAGTCCAAGTTGGCTGACTGCAATTGCAGACGTAGTTACACACTGGTTGCACTACTTGTGTGCACGTGGTTGGAAAACAACCAAATTCTGGGTCGAGGTCATTGCGACGCGAACACCGTCCACAAGGTAGGAGAGAAAGAAGGATGTTGTCAACGATGTTCAGCGCCGGTCGTGACCGGCATACACGGCACACGACTCGGGGGACAACAATGCAAGAGATCCAGACCCACTCGAAGGAAACGTACGTGATCAACGGCGATCATTCTGCTACAGTCCACTTCTTCGAAACGGGGCCGCTTGGGCTCTGGTGATGCAATTACAGCACCGTCTTGAGGTGAGTTGGACGCTTTCCGCTGCAGTTTCCGCTACTCAGGACGTGCATAGGCGCGAGAGGGTAAGCATACCTTAGTCCCACTCTGTTGTCCATCGCAATGAGAATCATCTTGAGGACATGCGTCGGGCGTACTGCCCCCGGGCAATAGCTGGTAGTTCTCGGCGGGAGTTTGGCCATTGACATAATCGGCAGAAGAGCACCCATCGTCTGGCCAATCGTCGGCGGCGGCATGGGCACAGAAGTGGGATAAGGACCATACGTAGTCCAACCTGTGGTCATTGTCGTCGTCGCTCTACAAAGACGGTATCAGTAAGTGGTATATTGATATAGATAATAATAATCTACCTGGCTATAGTCCGTCTCCTCGTCAGCAGATTCGTCCGTGAATGTGTCATGACCCTGCTGCGCCTCCTCTGTACACGCTGCGTCACTCCATTAAATAACAAGAAGAAAAGCTATGCGTGTATTAGACGTACGCTGTCCATTGGCCACCCAAACACAGAGGGAGAGCACGAGGCGATAATTGCTGCGGGGCACGGAGGCCAGGTTCCGAAAATGCGCGTATACTTGCTTCAACCGCAGGTGCTGGTTTGGCGACTTGTCGTATTCCACGCTCTCAGTGGTCGCGCGGCATGCCATCCTGTACGTGTACTGTGCGGTAATTAGCCTTCTGGGACGTCAATAGTGCTGTAAGCATACTGGTCGTGTGGCCGTCTCCCAGGGGAACTTGATACTCTCATGCGGAGCCTGAGGAAAATCCTGTGGTGGAACTTCAAAGTCCAATGAGAACTCGATTCTAACGAACACAACCCAAGAAAAATTACTCTGGCATGCACGGTGCCACGCAGTCACTGCCTTACGGAACTTGCGGTATCTGCGCAAATTCCAAGAGTCGGGGCTTCGAAGGACGCAATTGAGGAACATATTGAAGTCTGCGGCTTCCTCGAACCTAGGGCGAGGTTCTATGTTCTGTGCCTCCGCCCAGTGGTCGAAACGCTTTCGCAACGCACAGACCAAGTCCCAGGTCAGCTGCGCATTCCGATTAGCTTTATCTGTACGGATGAGGTGGCAATACTCACCCGTGGCGAGGTCTCGTCGCCGCCATCGTCCTCTGAGTCGTCATCAATTTCATCGGTCGTATACTCGTCGAGAACCGGCCATGCCTCGGACACCTCTGAGTCGTCATCGCCATCGCCGTCGTCGTCGTGGTTGAAATTCTCGCTGTCATTAGCATCGTCCCTCCCCCCCTTGTCATCGCCATCGCCATTGTCACCATCGTCATCACCATAGTGGCCGTCACTGTCGTCACTGTCATCACTGTCGTCACTGTCGTCACTGTCGTCATCGTCGACGACGTGCTGCAGCTGTTCAGATGGTTTTTGGAGGTGGATCAGGTGCTCATCAGTAAACTAAATCAAAGGTCAGGACGTTTGTCACGCGTTGCATGTCGAAGATACAGATACAGATACTTACAAATCCTCCGTCCGCCGCCTCAGCCTCCGCTCCCCGGTCGCCGTCCTTCCGCCTGGCGCTTCGGGATGCAGGGGATGGATGGGTCGAACATCGGTTGGTCGACGGAGTACCCTTGGTTCTCTCAGGCTTGCGCGACGACTCTGTGTGGGTGAGTAGCACGACCTTGCCGAGGTCAGATGATTGCGCGTTCGTGTGAGACAGTACCTAGGGGGCTCACTTTCTTCGTAGCCGCCATCTGTGAGGGGACTTCTTGTGTTGCCGTGCCCTTCCCGGTGACCGCCTTGCCTGTTGGCGATGTCGCTAGTGATACTGGGTCCTCCCCCACCTGGCCCGCCACCGTCAGAGGTCTTGCGGCCTTGCCTTTCACGATAACCTTACCCTTCTCGGGCTTTTCCCCCGCACCATTGTCCGTCCCAGAATCCACCATCTTCTTGACGCGGAGGTAAACACATTCGAGATCCTTCTCGGGAATGGATCCAATAAGCGATTCCTCCTTCAAGGTCTATATGGAAGATAGGTATCAAGCAGAGGACACGTGACCACCTACTACTCACCTTCGGTTGGATGTTTGTCAGGGCTTCGACTTCCTTCCGAACGCAGTGTACATAGGCATCCGTCTTGCCCCCGCGTTCTTCCGTGCCGTCGCAGACGACGGCGTCGAGGTATGTGTGGTTGCCGCCCAACAGGAGCTGCATGTACTCGTTGTGAGCCCACTCGACGGGAATCTTGAAGGATGACGAGGTTTTGGGGCTTCTCCGGGCAGGGTTGGACGATTGGCTAGTGATTTGCTCGTGCATCCACCCGTCTACAACCGCAACCACGCAGGTTGAATGACTCGTGAGGGAAGTGACTGTGGTGAGGTCCCAGTCTTGCGCGGTTGGGTCGCATCCAAGACGGCGCAAGACCCGTGCAGCTTCTTCCAGGACCTCCTGAGCACATATGAGCTCCTGGACAGCGCCGATGAGAATATTGCTCAGTTTGACGACCAACCGCCTCTTGGCCTTGCTCCTCGCACGCCAAAGCGTATCGATGCTAGTGGACCAGGGTATGTCGGTGATGACGTTGCGCCAACAGTTAGTGGCATGGACGACGCCCCGGAAGCGCTCTCTGTATAACGCTGGAACGATGGCAAGGATCTCCTTCTTGTCCCCCTTCTGTCTGTAAAGACAAGATGTAGATGTAGATGTAAGCTCAGAGCCAAGATCTAACCGTGTAGCCAGAGAATATTGGTGAGATGTGGCCTTGTGGACATGAGCCCGTGAAACTTCTGCGTGAGGCCACTTGTTGAGTTCGGGGTTGTAGGTCCACGTGTGGTGGGTCATGGTGGCGGACGCAGTGAGGAAACAAGTACTAGTGTTTACCATCAGATTTGACTGGTCAGGCGCCCAATAAACCAACCATGGGAGAACATCTAAACCTATCGGACCGGACAACTCCGCCGGAGTCCGACGGGGGGAAAATTGGTCATTCCAAGGGGGCCTCCGAAGGCGGACCGAAAAAATCGGCCCCAGGGGTCCGGGAGGGCCTACTAAAAAAGGTGCCCAGGGGTCAGCCCCAGTGAGAACCTCTCCCATTACCTAGCTTTTCAGTCTTTTCCAGTCGAATACATAGCTAGATATCCCTCCGTATTGGGGGGAAAAGACGCGAATGGGTACATATGGACTCCAAACCCCAGTTGTCCACTATCACATTTTGCAATATATTTAAATATTTTTCCTTCGAAATGAGCCTGTTTCCCTCTGTGCGCTGGCCTCAAAAAGATAGGAAAGGCTCGAAAGAAGCCTTGATTGCGCCGCTCTACCGCGTTTATTCGGTACACTGAATGGCAGCTCTATTGTCCAAAAATAGCTACATACACAGACGGGCGTACGCTACTCGCGGGCTCGTCAACAGCTCGCGCGCGAGACCGTACGGGCTCGCGCGCACCACACCCGCCGCGCACACCCCCATATGTCGCGCGCACCCTCCCGCTCGTCGTGCCCATTCAATTCGCGCACTCCCTCCCACCGCGCGCTCCTCTGATCGAGCTCCGCGCGCCCGTCGCATGCGGTCCTAACGATGATGACCATTAGCTGACATCATAGGGCGTGCATCTTCACATACCTGTAGTGCGCGCGAGGCGCGTGCCCGGGAGAACAAGAGGGAAGGAGGAGGCAGAGGGTGGCGTAGGTTGCACAGTGGGGAGATGGTGGGGGGAGGAAAGAAGGCGGGGGACAAAGGGCGACCATGTTGGGCGACCTTATATATGTCGGGGACTCCGATGGCCTCGCGTTGGGGGCGGGATCGGGGGACAGGCAAATATGGACATGTCGGACGCGCGTTGGGGGATCGGGGGATGGCGAAAATGGACATGTCGGGCTGGGGCTAGTGGAGGGGCGGATGGAAGGACTAATAGTTACAGGTCGGTATGTTATAGTTTTAGACACAGGACGCGTCAAGCGCCCGGCGTAGTTGTACAGATTGAGCGAGTTGATATATAAAAGTCGTTCAAACTTACAACTATGTACATGAATTCGAAGCGAAATTATATCTATTAGGCGCCGTCAATGGGGCGCAAAAGATGCCAATTGTGAGAATTGGCTCCCAATCACTGGGAATGGAAGGGGTTCTGACTGGGGGTCAGCGCTCAGCAGCGGCAGTTTGCCACCAAACTTGAACTAGTCGGCACTGTGAACATAGGTGTGCAGGGCCGGATGAAACTAATTAAATTATTAATTAAATCGCGCAGAAGGTGCGAATCGCTCGTCTTCTGCTCTCCCTACTTACCCATCCTTGCTGGTCAGATATATTCTGAGGGATGCATGGGATGCCACTCGGCCCACATATGTCTATTTAGTGACCTACAAGCACTAATATGATTTTTCCGAGCCGGCGCTAGCGCGCCGGTGCTCAAATACCACATTCTGGCTGCTCTGAGCTTCCCGGAGGCCAGGAAATCACCTCGACAGGTACCATAGTTAATGGACGACTCTTTGTTTCCATTTTATAATGCATTGGAGTCGTTAATTGGTCCATGTTAGAAACACAATGAGGGCATTCATTTGGCAGTCTTCCACCAAGGGTTGTCTTCGATTCACTCAGTCAATATTGTGACCCGTGCTCTAAAACAAGACATGCAGGCCGCCCAGTGGTGCAGACATATTACTGACAAGAGATATCAATATTCCGGCCACTAGGTAGGGTGCAATATTATATGCACTGGCCTAACAGTGTAGCTAATGTTCCTACTGCCCAACCGCAAATCACGCTGCATAAATTACACCACAATGTAGTGCATGTATGAATGCATATACCCAATTTTTTTCAGGCCTCAAATGTCAAAAGCGGAGGAGAAAGTTGACGAGCATTTCGAGGGCCTACCAAAAAAGGTCGGCAGCGGCAGTCTGCCACCAATCGTGAACTAGTCTTGATCTATAGATATAGATCGACTGTCATCTATATCGGGATATGGTCAGCTACACGGGAGAACCAGTCTTTCATCGACGTACTTATCTTCAGCTGTGCGGTAATGGCCAGGGTTAGGGTCTGTTGGTCGGGATTGGGAACTCACTGCGTGTTAGCACCGCGTGAAATAGGGGTGACTAGGCGCCATAGTACGAGATGTGACTATCCCGCCTAGGTGCCCCCAATCTTATCTCTGCTCACGCCTGCTGAGTCGACGTAGACACACCTGTGCGTATGCGCCCTACCCGCGCCTAATGCCTAGGATGGGGCCCAACCCATGGTCGACATGCATGGCAGTTCAGCGGACACTGGGCGTTTGTAAAATGCCCCGAGAGCGAAGCGGGACCTTCCTGCTCATCTCCCGAGGGGTTGCACTCGACGGAGAGTGATAGCATGGCGCGGTGAAGTCGACCAAGGTCCGGGACCGCAAGGTCATGCCCGGATTGGACTCCATTCTGATAAAATGCTCTTCTGGGTCACCCTGTACTATGTGGTGAGCCCTGGTTTGGTTTCAGTCGGGCCTAGAACACTACCAGATGCATGCATGGACCAACGGGCTGGTAGGATCTCAGGTGCGATGGAGTGAGTATCAGGCATAAGCAGACCTGGGTCATCAGCAAAAGCGCAACTGACCTGCAAGGCGATGCAGCGCGCTACCGAGACCAATGCAGTACGTGGCGACCGGCAACCCCTCTGCCAAATCGCCTTAGCGCGCGGCCTAGCGCCTGCTCGTCGGCAAGCAGATCAGGTTGATCTTGCCGACGGGTTGAATCATATCAATAACTTATGTAGTGTTATCTACCGTAGATAATTGAGATGGAGGGACGCTGGCAAGCAGGATATCGGCCGTCGACGGTCGCGTTGTCTGCAGTCCGCTATTCCCCTCCGATAACCATAAAACACGAGTCAAACATCTTCGATAAGCATTTACATTGTTTCCTTGGTGATGAAATTGGCTTCAATGCTCGGAACGCGAAATTTGAGGATCTAAAACAGGATTGATGTGAGGGAAATGACAAATTTCAACCGTAATTTCTTACTCCATGCGATTTTCAATATGATTCACAACTTTTCCTGGGGAAACAGAGGCAAGAGCGGACTGCAGAATGGCTGCGTTTTTTGGCGGGGTGCACCTAGGCGCTCCTTAGGCGCCCGATTGGACGAGTGCAATGGTGAGCTCAATGGAGCATTGCTGAATGAGAGCAGCCCATTGGTTTACGAAGGATGGGTTTCTACAATATACGTGAACACCACAAGTGTGTCAATCGAACTTTACGGAAAATATCTTACCTCCTTTGCTGCCATAGATCCATATCACTGGGACACCAACTCGGAAAAGACCGGAGAATGAAGAAAATCCCGCAAAGGTCAGTCCCCAATGTAAACAGGTATCAATTATATGCACTGTCCGCCATGGGTGGCGCATATCGGGGGCAATACTTGTTAGTCTGCTACCCGCGTAGGCGGTCTTGAGGGGTCTTGACTCGGAATGGCCTGGAGAAGCTCGAGTCTGACATGGATGTGAATTCCGGGGTTGGGGTTGGGGTATTGATTAATAGTCTATATAACATTACACCCTAATAACCAGGCCAGAGCGGACGGAAAGGCGAGATGGACAGCAGGGGTGGTGGTGGTACCATTGTGGTACCGCGTTATCAGAGGTGGAGGGTAGGAATGTGTCGATCGCGACGTCGGCAATCCGGATGGTAGAAGAGATTAGATGTGATAACTCCTTGTCCTGTCAGGAGATAACAAGATATCTGTTATCCGAGCGAGAGATAAATCATGTGACGTGCCCGTTTGGTTTGGAGGGGTTGCCGGTCGCCACCTGAGTACGTTCGCAGGCTCCGGCCTTTGCCGGAAGGACTCTGGAGTGAACAATAGGGTATGGCTGTGGCCTGTAGGATCTTATCGTTTACGATACCCCACTGCAGAGCCCTACAGGTTGCCTACAGGTGGTCCGGCGGACACGCCCGTCTGCTCTAGGGCAATGTAAGAGAGAAGGCGGACACGCCCATCAGTTAGAGGTGCTGTAATTCATGCTTGCGCTGAGCCCCGCTCTCTTCGAATCCCTCACCATCCCGGCCCCCGCTGCCATTCTGCACGCGCCTGCCCTCGTCTTTCTGCATTTGCTTCTAAGCTGCAGTGTAGTAACGGTCTCCCCATGTGCATGGTCAACTTCTGACTTTTCGCTCACAGCCGCCGGCGTCAGATGGATACTCAAGGTACGGGGTCATTCTCGGCGCGCGATCCCCCAACAACTTGAACAAGTCTCCGTCCACGTCCTCGTCATGGATCCCCATCGCCTTGAATATGGTGAGTCTCGATGCCATGCCGGATTCGCTCAATTTGGCAGTAAGTCCTGCCACTGACGTCGATGGTATGATGTCATTGTCTTATGTGAGTCCCAATTATAGACTCGCGCTGCGCCGACTTCACCCCAACGCGACTTGACCTCTCCCCGCCACCATCCCCGCCATCCTCCCTCCCCTTGCCTCGACTCATTATCTCGTCGTTGGTTGCCCTCCAATCCTCCCAAGCTGTCTCTGCATCCTTTGGGGACCATGTCCGCTGACATCGCCTCCCGTCTTCGGAGGGACTCGTCGGCCTTCAAGCTTCCAGCCTGGTACGTGATTCCACTTGTCGGTTGCTTTGTGCGTTCCCCATAGCAGGTGCGTACGCCGTCTGTCCCACTTGCTCCCGAAGCCGGGCACCAAATAGGCCGTAAGAAAATTCTCAAAATGTGGTGTCCACCGGCGCATTAGTTCTCAGTGTTCAGGTACGTTCTTGGCGTCTGGGGACAGTATAGGAAAGGTACGTGCTCGCTACTACCTCCGGACGCTTAGGTATGTCTATGATTGTCTAGGTACGTAATCGCATCTCACTCCAACAGTCCACTGTCCAAGTAAGTAAGCTCATAATTGCGTCATCCTACTCTCCCCCGCATCGAATGAGTATCCTTTGGGCCTTTCTTTTCTTCTCTCGACCGCGTCGCTTGTGCGGATCCCATCAGCACGGTACGTTTTAACGGCCTTCCTTAAGCTTGTTGCGTGTCCCGAGTACGAATTTGTCGTGTGTCATTCATGTATATACTACGGTATGCGTTCAAATAATATATTTTATTTGTGTTTTACTGTCCATATTGTGTGTGGTGCCGCGGTCCAGGTTTCGGAAGCTGACGTTCACCGCCATTCTCCATAGGAGTTCGTAGGTGCCTACAGCGTGGCAGTGTGCTAGTTACAAGCCCCTAGGGTGACACGCAGGACAATTTGTAGGGCCTTGCAGAGCCTTACAATCCGCAACTGGGCAAACTACAAGACATTACAGGGCCTTACGTGGTACACTACAGGTCCCTACAGATCCTGCCGGCATACTGTAGGACTCCGTGAGGCATCTACGATACCCTACGAAGGCTGTAGGCTCCTACTGAGCCTGCATGTGCCTGCAATCTGGCTGCCCAATTTGCTGATGGTGCACGTAGACGGAGGCAGCGGCTATCTCGCATAGATGTACCCCGCGATTACGCTCGTCTATGGTACGGGTTTCAAGGTACTCAAAGGTGTGTCTACGTGACCTAGACGCATTCGTCTATGTGCGTCTATCCGCGCCTACGGTACGGGTTCCAACCTAGGCAGACCCCCTTTCACGAGGCGCCAACACGCAGTGACTGAGACCCAGTCACTGCATGTCAGACCTCGATACGTCGAGGTCGCCTACGTCTGGATACGTCGCGTGGTGAGAGGTTGGGGGAAAATAACCGGATCCGGGCCTTTCGGGCACCACCGAAAATGGCCTTGGTCGGCATATGACCTCTGAGAGGATATTCGGAAAATTGGTCATTCCAAGGGGGCCGCCGAAGGCGGACCGAAAAGTCGGCCCCAGGGGTCCGGAGGGGCCTACCAAAAAAGGTGCCCAGGGGGCCCGGCAGCGGCAGTCTAGTCTCGACCAAGACCGCCCGTTTTCTTACCTTCCATTATAACAGAAATTGTTACTTATAATAGTATCCTCGTTACCAGACTTACAATGACTTGCTAATGGGTGCACTGCTTTTTTGATTCGGCACTTCCCCACTATCAACCGGGCGTGCCCGTCGCCCAAATACATGGGTTGCATCCTTATCGCTTACTTGTATTCGTTTACACTGCACTTTTGAATATTTGTATTCGGAATCAGACGAGTTGAGTACTGTTTCGCAGACAACGTCTCCGAGGGTGTAACAAGCCAATTAAGGTCCGATTTACTGATTGGCATACAATCGATTTCTAATGCGGTAACAATCTGACCGTAACAATCTGATCTAATGATAGGAGCACCCCGATGGATGCTCCTTTAAGATGTGGGACATTCTCGTGGGAGGGGATTGTGATGAGCCTAAGTGGCAGTAGTCTGCCACTAATCTTGAACTAGTCTGTTATCGTCTGCTTACTTCTACTTACACAGTGCAATAATCGCCAGGGTTAGGGTCTGTTGGTCAGGATTATCGATGTACTTATCTTCAGCTTACTTCTAGTTACACTGTGCAGTAATGGCCAGGGTTAGGGTCACTTTGGTCGGGATTGGTCTGGGGGACCAATCGGCGGGCGCCTAGGACCAATCCCGACCAAAGACCAATCGCCCCTTGGAATGCGGAGGTAGCCGTTCAGGGTGAACAGGGGTCCTGGCGTCACTCGCTTCGTCGCCAGCTGGCAGGGCGTCTCCCTCGTCATCCGCGACCTCCGCCTCCTCGTCCTCATCCTCGCTGGAGTCCGTTGAGTCTTCATCTACCATCTCGCTGTCTCCGCCGTCTCCGACCTGTTAAGGGAGAACCCATGCCAGGTAGCTGTCCCGGCGGACAAGCGCTTCTTGCCGTTGCAACCACGTCGTCATCTGGGCCGTATATTCGTTGCGACTGCTGGCTCGGTAAGCGTTCTTGGCGTAATCGATATGAAGCCGTTCTGACGTCTCGGTGTTCAGGCCATCCAGGCAGCCTAGTGATCGAATGGCTTCGAGGTAGTGGAGGAGCGCGTGAAGCTTAGGTATGTCGAAGTCGTCACGGATCCCGAGTTCGATAAAGCTGTGCTTGTGTCGATGGAAGTCGTGCAGCGCGTCACGCATTCGTGCCAACGTGGTGTCGGAATGAACGTGGTATTGCGCGAGATAGATGAAGTCCGCGAGGGCCCTGACGGCTGCGAGGACACTTGGTTGTACTGGCCCTGCGAGTATGCCAACGAGAACTTTCTCGATTTCCTTGGCCTCCGCACCGGTCCATTGGGTAAGGACGGATATCCCGTTCTTGAAGTGGCGCAGTCCGTGACATCGTGACAGAGAACTAAACCGTTTGTCCAGTTCTGCCTTCCCAACGAGCTTGCTAACCCAAACTACCAGGTGATCCTTGAAGACGCCTTTGTGTAATTGGTGAAGGATATCGGGGGAGATTAGCGCGAAGATGTCGGTATGAGGAAGGTCGGCCCAGAAGGGGTTGGAAAAGGGTCGCAGGCCATGCAGCTCCAACTCGGGTACGTGTTCATCGTTCGCGGCCCGAGCGAGCATATCGAGTGTGAGTGGCTGACTACGCAACGCACGGGGCGTCTCTTCACCACGTTCATCTCGCGGGACGATGCACCGAGGGCAGCGGGTTTCCCGGCAGCACGTTATCAGGCACTGTTCGGGGTGGTCGGCGACGTATGCAGCCAGGACAGGATACACACGACGAATCAAGCCGTCCGCGCAGGTCATAAGCACCCCGTGTTTCCCAGCATCAATTAGCGGGGCAAGGAGCACCTTCATGCAAGCATGGAAGAGTCGTTGTTGCGCATCGGATCGAGCGGCATCGGTGAAGCAAGCAAGTTTGGCGACGGGAATGTATCCGAGAAGAACGGAAGCGTGCATCGATGGTTTCCTACGAACTGTCTTGTCGATGTTTGCGAGCGTGAGGTAGACGGTCCAGGCCGTCTTGTCGCCTCGGAATACTGACAAGTTGGTCTTGTCGGATGCCAGGACAACGGCGGGCACGGCGGCGCCTTTGGGAAGACGCTTCTATTCGCACGTCACTGCTATGCATTGGAATTGGGTGACAGCGTACGAACCTGTATGTTCCACCACCAGTCCCCCGTGCTCATCTCACTGTAGTACCGCTGACCATCTCGCTTGACTCGGACAGGTTCGTACACGAGAAAGTCCTTGAAGGCTGGGTTCCCGATCAGGTCGGCGATGCACTCGATGGCGTTACGTCGCCAGATGTCCATCTCCTCGGTAAGTGGCTCTCCTCTTGGTCCTTCTCGGTCACCAGTGACTTTGATGATATCGCAGTTCCATGATGGTCCCACGGGAAGAACGTCTACCTTCTTGAGCATTGCGTCCTTATTCTTGAAGCTCGGCTTTGTCACTTCACGGGTCTGTTGTGAAGGTAAGATGTATGCCCTTTGAAGCGTGTAACGGGGAATACTTACAATCTCCAACTTAAGATATTCGTCTGCTCCGGACTGGTTGGTCCGCTGCATTAGCCACTTCACAAGACCCCACTCTTTACGGTCCTTGAAAGGTGCGTATGGTTGCTCTTGCATGGACTTCTGCTCATCGAGGATATCATTGAAGACAGTGACGCCAGAGCCTAATGGTGTCGCGGCATCTTTAGGGTACTTTTCATACGTCCAAGGGGCTTCCTCGTCCTCCACCTCTTCAACGGTTACCCGTCGTCGCTTCGGTGGGGTTTCGTCTGGTGAGGCGAGTGGGGGCGGAGAGGGCTGATTTTCATTGAGATCTGGCCAGTGCGGGGGAGGAATCGGGAGAGGGGTAATGTTGTCAAGATGAATAGGAGGTTGAGGCAGACGGGCCTGAAGAGCCTGTCCTGCCGCGGCTTGACGAGTCGACTGGAGCTCATAGATGTCGAAACAAGCGGGCGAGGCACCAATGTGCTGGTTGAGTGCACAATTGACGGACTTGGCGCACTTCTGTGAACTCGCTCGTTGGTTGGGCGCTTCTCCGATTGCGATTCTCTGCCCACAACCACCATCTCCCTCCCCATCACTGTCCATTGATCCTTCGTATACCCTGACCCATGCCTTCACAGGCTCCTGGAGCGATCACTGCTCGGCGAAGCGGTCGCCCAATCAAAGAATCCGAGCGCAAAAAGCTAGCAAGTATGTCAGACACTTATTCAAGCGTGCCTGCTGCATTCTAACGGCTGAAATTTTTAGGAGAGGCCAATAACACTGACGAACCAGCTCCTGCAAAGCGCAAGCGAGGTGCTCGGGGCAAGGAGAACTCCACTGTCTCCCAAGGAAAAGTGCGAGCTCCGGAGGTACAGATACACGCTTACCCCATTTGCCGCTGACGTGGCACTAATACTTTGTACAACAGTTCGAGATCACGCCTCTCCCGGTCAACAAGACATCATTGAAGGGTGCCCCAATCAATCTCCAAGCACGTAAGGTCAGCTTGCCTCTTCCGAAGGCTGTCACCACTGCAGGAAGCTCCAAACTCCAGCCTGCCATTGTTATTGCTGGACACGGCGCGAGGGGCGGGCAGTGACTCCTCTGGTACGATCTTCTGTCTATCTGTTAACTGTGCATTCAATCTCACCTCCGCATGTGCGTCAGAGTGCGCACAAACTCACAACAAGCAAGGCGGCCGAACTAGCTGCCTTGAAGAACCCCTTCGGCGCAGTTCCCTCAGGACGCAATGGTAAGCAAGCTTCTGAGTGCTTCCGCATTCTCTATTCCAACACTAGCTAGGCACACGGACAAACAACAACTTGCGGACACTCTCAGTGTCCTCGCCATCCGGCCAACCCTCACGTGGCAGGTTACATCCAATGTCTAGTTCTCAGCCAGTCCGTCGTAACCGTTCGCCTGCTGCCGTACCAGCGCGTCCGCGTCACGACAGCTCGCCTGCCTCCGCACCACCGCGTCGTGACCATTCACCTGCCGCCACACCATCACATTGTGACCGTTCGCCTTCTGCTACGCCGGACCATCATGGCCGTTCACCTGCAGTGCCAGCCACTGAACGTACTTCCCGGGTATGTAGACCCAAATCCAGATAGAGACTTGGCGAGTGACCTTAATGATGTTTGCAGCAGCGCAGGTCTCCATCACCCCAAGATGACGGTCAAATGAACTTTGAGAGCCGAGGTGTAGATGATGCTGAGCTAGGACGTTCAATCGACTTTGACCGACCCAGGGAGTACCGCGTGTCTGATATTCACCTCAAGTTTCCTAACGGTACGTAGTCATATGATTGAGTACGGCGCGTATCCTAACTTTCAGCAATCTTAGACAATGAAAGCTACGAAGACGAAGAAGAGGAGGTGCCCCGTGAGTTTCGGATTTCATCTCGCCTGCGCCAACTTGCCAAGCAAGCAACCGTCTGCCTCGATCCGGATTGTGTAGGCCACAGTGACGATGACAATGGAGGCTCCGGTGGAGTGTCAGTTGATGAACATGACGGGTACGGACACGGTGCGTAACCAGTCCATGTCCACATTCTGGAGGAGTGTCTGAATGTCTGCATTGTTCTGACTTTTAGCTGAACACGATCTGTTCCCTGATGACCGTGAGTTACCTCTGTCACCTCTACGCTTGTCCAAAATTTTTAAGTTTACTTGACGCGCAGATCACAGCGAACATGACCCAATAGAGGACCTGTATGATGAACGGCACGAAGGTGAATTCGACGATGCCCCAGAGGTTCAAGATGAGGATAGCGACGTGCCTCTTGCCCTAGTCTGCTTTCATTTGACCGCCTCGAACCGTAGGGTCCCATATCTGAGTTTGTAAGCATCTGTTTGATCTCCGACCACGCGTCGAAATCTATACACGCCCGACGCGTCGACGCGTTCGCGCGCTTTACTACTGACCCCCTCTGCCTTCTGCATACGCTATGGACTCATAATGTTATCCACTGCTAATCCGACTGCGACAACCGCTATTTATTCCTTCTCTACTCCTGAGGGATGCATCCTCTGCCGGCGTCTCATCTCTGCGAAGCTCGAGTACGACCCTCATGACTATCAACTCGAGGGAGTCTGCAAGGCGTTGGACGGTATCGATGTTCTCGCAGTGACCCCGACTGGCTCTGGCAAGACCGGCTTCCTCACGATGTATCTCCTTGTCATGCACGCCGTCATGGACAACCCTTCGCTATGCGCCCCAAGGAAACCACCACCGCACTTTCGGAAGGATGGAGCAATGGTAGTTGTGTGTCCCACGAAGTCGCTCGAGGTCGATATGGTGTGTGGGCTAGTGTCATGGTCGGTTTTGGATATTCTAACTTCTTGTATTCAGGAGCCAAAGTTTCTACAAGCAGGTCTCCGGACCCTGGTGATTAACAAGGACACGGCGGACAAGGAGAGGCGGAAGAACAGTGCGGACATTTGGTATCGTGCCCCCAATCAGCATGTGCTGTTGCTCGCGCCAGAGCAGCTCTCCTCGAAAGGTTTCGAGCGTCTTCTCCTCATGAAGTCCTTCCAGCATCGCGTGGTTGCACTGGGAGTCGACGAGGCTCACCTTCTGGTGACATGGGGCAAGTCATTCCGCAAAGACTTCGAATCGATTGGCCCAGCGCGAGTGCGCTTCGACTTCCCCCATCCTCATTGTCTTAACAGCAACACTCCGCATTGGTGCACACTTTCAAGGTGTATGCTTGTTTCTCGGACTCCACCCCGGTCACTTCCACCTCATCCGACGCTCCAACATGCGCTACGACATCCGCTTTCTTTTCCGCTCCATCCAATCGTCTGCGCAGGCAATCGCGTTTCCAGAGTTGGATTGGGTTCTCTCGGAGAAGCGTCGAGTCATCGTCTTTTGTCGGACTATTGCTCTGTCCTTCCGCGTTGCTATGTATCTGATGGCGCGTGCCGAGTTGTCGGATTGCACGGACTACGGGACTCGCGACGAGCGGATCCGCATGTACACAGCTCTGAACTGGGACTCATACAATGAACAGACCTTGAGAACAGTGCACTCGGGGGCTGCGTCGTGGGCCCTGATTGCGACGGATACCCTATCTGTCGGCGTCGATATCAGTGGGACTCAGGATGTTGTCCTCTATGATTTTGGGCTCCCCGTCGATAGCGATGCGATTCTCCAGAAGGCCGGACGGATTCGCGATGGCAAGGGCGAGGGTTCGCGGGTGGTCATCTATCTTCCACGGAATGCGATGGAAATCTGTCAACGCGCTCTGTTGCCGGGTGCTGAGAGCGCGTCCGGGGACTCCGAGTTATTCATGGCCAGCGCTGGAGGGGGGAAAACCAGGACCACTGCACATGCCTTCGACATCAGCACAGCTCGATTGGTCGTTGCACCTTGCAAAGTGAAGGAGATCAATGCGCTCTATGCCAATCCTGATGAGGACACTCCGTGCCAATGCAAATCATGCTCTGCCTGTCCACCGGTTCTTCGTCCAGCCATATGCAACTGCAGTGGCTGTATCCCCGAACCAGACACATTCCTTTCCAATCCAGCTCCAACCAATGCTCTTGCATCGCCATCTCGGGCTTCAAAAAAGGTTCCGAACAACCAGAAGATCACGAAGAAGATGCGCATGCATGCCCAGGTCTGTCTCCACAAGTTCCGCCGGATGTTAAGAGACGACTCCGATCCCTGTCTCGCCGATCTACTTCCGGCCGAGGAGTTTCTCCCTGAGGATATCATCAAAGCCATACTCGACAATTTCTACGACATAATCGATGTGAAGACACTCGAACAAGCCGCCTCAAACTATATCTATCTCCGCAACTATTGGTCCGCACTGCTTCAGGTTCTCGAGAAGATAGGCACAGAATTCGAGGAGATGCGTGCAAAAGCAAAGGCCAATGCGGCGCAAAAATCACGAGCAACAAGAGCACGGAAGAAGGCAGAGAAGGAAGCGGCTGCCGTGGCTGCTGCCACACGGCTCGGAGAACAGGAATCGGAGAGCTTGGTGGAGGACAACTCGGAGGAGTCGGATGCTTCTGAGGACTCGTCGAACAAGATGTCGGACTCAGAGGAGTCCGACTCGGTGGCGAGTGATTCCTTACTAGTGGAGGATGAGGTTTCATCCGCTGGTAATGAAGAGGTCCGTCCAAAGATCATAATTCCGGGGGGTCAATCAGCACGATTTCAATCCCGCGGAGACTCGGATGCTGGAATCCGACTCGGACCTCCGAGTCAAGTTGTCAATACGGATTCAGATGCAGTTACTAGAAGTCGTCTCACAATCATGATACCATCGAGAACCATTACGTAGGTGTACCAACACTGGCTATGAGATAATCTACACTACTTCTCCATCTTCCACTTCGGGTTCCTGCTCATCCGTCACGCCAAACAAGGTCTCCGCATCCTCACCACTGGCATCAGCCAACGAGTCCAAAATGTGGCGTGCATCTTCCTCAATATCCACCCGTCGGATATGCAAACGAGCACCATCCATCTCGATTGCCACAAGTCCATCGGAGATGCCTTGCAACCCCGGGCCATCAATCATCTCCGAAGTATTGCTAGTGTCGAAGTCCATCACGGTGTCCGGGTCTTCAAGCAGAGGTGACTCCGAGTCGTTTAGCGTGCTGGAGTCGGCCACTGGTGCTGCGACATGCAAAGGGTTAAGTGCCGTCGACGTTCCACGCGCATACGAAGACTCGGTTTGGAATTTCTTGAGCTTTGTGCTGCGGAGATTGGCAAGACCTTGACGAAAGTCGCTCGGGGCGAGATTCAGCGCCCCTTCAACAAACGAACGACCCGGCCGTCGGTAGTGCAGTTGCTCGTCCTGGTAAGCCTTCAATAGGATCCGAAGCTCGGCTCGATGCTTCGTCTCGGTGTGCCGGCCTGAGCGCTCTGCAAGGCCCACACCATCCTTCATATCGTCAGAGAGGCGCGCGAGATGATGCAGATTGCGCGAGACGATGTTGCGGAGGAAGCGGCCGTTATACTCCGCCCCTTTGCGTTCTGCAATCGCCTGAAGGAGCCGATTGAGGTACTCCTGGATGAGATCTACAGGTGAGAAATGGCCGGGTAAACCAGAAAGATTGACGAGCAAAGAACGCAAGATGCTCTCTCGGAGCTCCGCGCTTGACTCGTATTCGGTGGCGATGATAAATTCGAGAAGGTATGTCGTATACTTGGAGTGGGAAGAGCCAGCAAATGTGAAAAGCATGACCTGATACCCCGAAACATATGTTAGCAATGGCCTACTCAATAGAACATACTATGATCCCAAATACCTTCATCGCCTCGTACACACGCCCAGGGTCTCCCTCTGCCACTGCGCACAGGAACTCCCGGGTTACCAAAGCATCATTCATGAAGTTGATAGCATTCGCAAGGACCCGGTCGCCAAGGAAGGCTGGTGCGTCCTCCTCGCCGCTCGTCTTCTGTGCGCGCTTGGCAGCACTGTCCTTGGTCTTGCGTGAGCGCTTACGCGGCTTCGCGCCACTCGATGCTGCTGTGGTGGATGCGGGGGCGGCGTCCTTGGAGGAGGCTTCGGAGAGGGACGTCCAGCGCTCGCCCAGTGGTACCGAGGACTTCCAAGCAAGCACACTGGGGTGCTCACCGTCTTCATCGAGGTTGTCCACGGGCTCGAGGGCACGTTCGCCGGCTCGACGGGAACAGTAGGCACGGTAAACTGCCTTTGCATCCTCCTCAAGCTTCTCGAAGGTGGGAAGATTCCCGGATGCGGTAAGACTAGTGAAGAAAGCGAAAATGTCGTTCGTTTTGAAGTGGATACTAGAGATAATTATTGATCAGTGAACGGACTGAGTACGACCTGCACAATGCGCTCACCTGAAGCAGTCAAGAATGCGTGCATCGTGCACAACCTCCAGGATTTGCAGGGCAGACTCGAAGTCTGGTTTGCTGAGGTTGGACGGGGCACGACGGCCGATTTTTGCGGTAGCGAAGGCGAGTGTTGACGGATCATTCGAGAGGTGCCCGCCCCAGAAGGTAGCGAAGATCCGACTCAAATCTGTCCATACCGTATGCCACGGTGCAAGGATCGGCTCGATGAGCGCAAAGCTTTCAAAGGGGTCCGGATGGAACTGGAGATAGCGCTTGATCTGAAGTGTCTTCTCAAATGTTAGCCCGTCGCCGCACATGAGGACTAGCTGCCGGTTGTAGCTCCCGGGTTGCTGTCCACCTTGCTCGAGGAAGTCGACAAAAGCGTCTTTCAACTCCGTCGTTACGGTCTCCTTCTTCGCAGAAGTTCCCAGCGGGTGGATCTTCGCCGCCTCAGCATTTAGCAGCAACTTCGCTCCTCGGGTACGGTACCGGAGGGACAGCTCGCGACGGTAGGAGTTGGAGGAGAGCTCGGGGATGGTGTTGATTAGGGTGCGGAGGAGGAAGAGGATGCCAACTGTCTCGAGGTGGCGTTGGTCAATAAGACCGAGGAGGTCGTTGACCGTGAGCGAGGCGCGCACACTCTTCTTGATGCGTTCTTCTTTATCTGCGAAGTCGAGCGCATTCACCGGGAAGTGAGGGGCCTCGATATATGTTGCAGCCATACCGATGTTGACGTTCGTGACGCGTCCAATGCAAGGATCGCTGGATGAGGATGTTCTGCACATTGTCAGAGACGTAGTAACCGTCCGTTTCCGGATCCTTGCCATGCGCGCGGACAACCTCCTCCTCTTGCGTTGCGAGAGCCTCCAGAGTCCTGTAGATTGTTGTGTAGGCTGGCATGACACCGATGCGGCACAAGTACAAGAAGACGTCGTAGGGAGCAGAGAGTGCAAAGTGAAGCAGTCCGCGTGCGATTGGTAGAAGGTTGGCACGGTTCGAACGTGAGAAGTCAAGCGTGCTGATGACGTTGGTGACGACCTATTATTCTCATAAGCAACGGCCACTCCCGGTAGGCAGAGTTAATGTTAATGGACATACCACATCGGCAGGTCGCCGTTCACGGGACAAAGTTCCCTCATCCGTCGTGCGTGCCTTCCAGGAATCTCGGTCCGCCACATGAAGAAGGAGGTCTCGAAGAAGAGGTTGGTATCTCCCCACAATCTCCGACGCACGAGCCATTGTGGCTGCACCAATGTCCTCCCAGTGGATTGTCGTCTTGATACCGTCGGGCTCCAGCTTCCGCCTCTTGCGGCATGCATGCAGCCCATTCGCGGGGTGGACAGCTTTTTCAGCTTCTCTCACAAGCTCTTGCGCAACTGTTCGGGCTGCAAAGCGAGTGAGGGCGACGCGGACAGACAGTGATTTATCCAGATCACTTGAACAAGTGGAATACATTCGCGAGAACTCAGTCATATCCTCCGAGGACGTGCCATCCGGGTGCCTCATCCAGAGGTCCAGAATGTGCACTGGCTTGCACTGGGCCTTACCCTGCAAGAAAGCAGACACGACGGCAGCATGGCGCTGTTCACGATGTACATCTCGCCCGTGGTCAAACAATGCATGCATAAAGTCTCCAAGTGTCCACCCGACTTCATCATATATAAAATCGAGAACCATACTTAACTTGGTTTTTTCCGAATAATATCTACCCTTCCGTCCCGCCTCCGGCGACAAGATCTCCGAGGGACAGCCCGATCCATGGGGCGGGGTGCTTTGAACGTGATGTTGAGGAAGTGTGGGGTACGCCACATGGAAAGTAGCCACGGAGAGGGGGGGCATGGGGATGGGAACGAAGTATGAAGGAGCGGGCGAGGGCGGAGGAAGAGATGGAAGTGTGAAGTCGTCGGGCGGGACATTTTCGTCTTGCCTCCGCTTACGCTTCTTGTGCTTGCTCGGAGCTGGCGTGTCAGGATAGCCATGGGAGGCGTCAAAAGATGTGAGCGCATTCTGCGCGACCGCGCAGGAGAGAGGGGAAGCAGGAGAGGGGGACGGATGAGAGCAAGGTGCCTTCGGGACGGGGCGTCTTGCGACCGGTTCCGGCGAGGTCGTGTAGCCATCAAGCTGGAACGTATGGATATGGGTCAGAGATGGATCTTCCTCGAATTGTGGAGGATTGCTGAAGTGGTCTAGGCGAACAACAGAGGTGGAGCCCTCGGGGGGTAGATGCGATTCGACCGCGAACCGGGTTGAGGAGCGCGAGGGCGTCCCCGTTAGAGAAAACTTCCCAAATTGCGGGTCAACGGGACGAGGTTCGACGAAACGAAATGGCGAGAGGTCCTCAGAAGACATGAGATGTCCATAGAGCGGTAGGCAAAGCGAGGCGGAGTAGAGAGTGGTGGCCAGGAGCAAGCTGAGAGGCCGAACACTGCGCGCTAAGTGCCATCACCGAAGTTTGCCATATCGAGCTCGCGCTCCCTCTTTGGTGCGACGTCCGAGAAAGGCTTCTTACCTTAATATGGGCATCCGGATCTTTCGGCACGACCGAACTCCGCTGATTAGGGACCCTACGGTGTGAGGGGCGCGTTTGAAAGCAGACGTTATATGACCGTCCTCCCCCCACGCACATAGGTCATCTATCGTCTGCCTTGGGAGACAACTCTTGCCCAGCGTCGCCGTCTCCCCACCCGCCGTATAGACGATGACGACCCACACGTGGCTTATCCAAAAGCGTGTCGTATTCGCGAGCGTGTTGATGGCAAGCGCCCGTGTGTAGCTGATTATGAGCCAGACGCACAGCACATTCGGGTCCAGGCCATTCCGATCTACAAGGCACTTATCAGCTCGGAGAATGCGTATCCTGATAAGCTCACTGAGTTGACTTGGGCCAAGCAAGCGTGGTGGGAGGCTGCGGACAAGTTAGAAATTGAACTGGCACCCAATCGCGAGTGCACGAAGTGTAAGTTGCTCTTGATGTACCGTTCCTGTTCTAATTTGCGTGTTGCTAGATCGCAACATACTCTTGGCACCTGCGCGGGGAGATGAAGACCGCCGCCCGTGCACTCGTGGAGACAGTGTATCAATTTCAAGCCAGTGGTCAGCCAGACATCCAGCGTCGCAACCGAGACCGTGCAGCTGCGCTTCGTACGGGCGACGCTTTTGTTTTTCGGGTGCGCTTACGAATTGACTTCGCCGTGGGTATCACTAATATTCCTGCAGAAGCGTGGCCGAACCGCGGATGAGCATGAAGGGCTCTATCAAGCTGCAATCATCCAGCGGATGGTCAATATATTTCAAGAGCAAGAAGGATGACGGCATAGTGCTCAGTGGGAAGTATCACCCCTTTCCTATGGCCGCCATAGCTCTAATCCTTGCTGCGGTGTGTTTTTTTGTTGTCCGTACTTCGGCCTGCTGACCCTGTGATAGGTTGAGTGTGCAATTGACGAGTGGAGCGATGGAACTTTTAGCAAGGTTCCATTTACGGAGGACAAGTACGCCTCGGTCTACCGCCACCATCTTCGTGGCCTGCGCGAGTATGAATCCATGTCCGAGGATGTGCGAGTGTTGACGATGCAGATCTGCCGGTGGATTTACGAGGATGGACGGTAAGGCTGTTATGCTTATATTTTACGGCATCTGACGAGTATTACTTCAGCATCTATGCCAAAGCTGGACCCGATGAGATGCTCGCTGTACGGTCTTTGGATGCGACCGTGTATGCCAAAGCGCTTGCGGACTTCAAGCGAACCGGTGGGCGCTACGATGGGATGGGTTTTGACGCCGACGAGAACGAGGACTAAGCGCACATTGAAGTGTTATATTCTTATGTCTTCCTGTATGCCATGTATCTCTCTATGTTTATATGCATATTATGCCATATGCCCCAGCCAGTATTTGTGTGATGACTTGCCAACTACTTGTTGTCTATTAGTATGAATACATCCATTCTTAGGCACTATATATGTCATATATATATTGTGCGCGACAGTGTGCTATGGCACGCTATAGCACGGACCCTGTCTGCTATGCAGTGCACTATATAAGGGGGGCTTGCAACACGGCTACTAATACTATATAGGCCACATAGAGCTACAATGGCAAGGAGATTTTTACTGATATGCGGCACCGGGCCGTACGAGAAGCACACCCACTGCCCCAGCTGCGGCGCGGCGCACTATGAGCAACGTGGTCGGAAGATGGTGGCACGACGGACGTTCCAGACCCTCCCCCTTGTGCCGCAAGCGCAGGCCCTCTATCGATCTCGTCACTGTGCGGAACTGATGGAGCACCGGCGCAAGACCACGGAAGAGCTGCTTGAGACTCTTGATCCTGGTGCCCAAAAGAAGATTGACAAGCTCGCGGATGCCTATTCGGAGCGGACTACTTGGACGCGGTTCAGAATGGCTTGATCAACAAGGACGACTTGGTTCTGATGTTCTCTGTCGACGGTGCTCAGCTCTATGAGTCTAAGCAATCTGACTGCTGGATCTACATCTGGATTCTGTTTGACCTCGCCCCGGATCAGCGCTACAAGAAGCGCTACGTACTCCCTGGGGCTATTATTCCTGGCCCTGAGAAGCCCAAAAATCTCGACTCCTTCCTGTTTCCCGGGCTCTACCATGTTGCCGCGCCCCAGCGGGAGGGACTCAAGCTCTGGAATGCCCATCGCGAGGAGGAGGTCACGTCATCATACCCCATCATCATCTTCGCGACTGCGGATACGCCGGCGATGGCCTATATCAACGGACTGGTGGGTCACACTGGTGCACAGGGCTGTCGTCTGTTCTGTCCAATCCGCGGGCGGCGGAAGCCTGGAAGACCGGGCGGCCACTACTAGTATCCGGCAATGCTGAAACCCGCAGATCCTACATACAATCTCCCGCACAGCATACACGATGACTCGGCGACTATACCATCCCGGGCCGCCGTGGTCGTCCTCCCGAACCAGACAGGCCAGACAACCATGAGCTATCCAATGCACAGCGGTACACGCGCGATCTACGCGTTGTTCTAGAGTCGACGAGCGAGTCCCAATACACTCGGAATAGACTCAAGACAGGCATCGCGAAGCCGTATATATTCATGGGTCTTCCACGAAACTTCGGCTTCCTTGCGAGCTTTCCTCCCGACATCATGCATCTTCTCTCTTTTAACATGACCGAGCTCGTGATTGGGCTCCTTCGGGGCAACTTTCGGGCACTGGGTACATAGGTGTGGCCGCCGAAGAAATTAATTAAATTAAATGAAATTACAGCAGATTCACAAATGGTTGACGCGACTCCAAAAATTTCGACGCGTTTGAATCTTCCGACTATACCGTACAGACTGCACATTTAATCGGATTTTCCCCCACAGTACAATCAATAGTCCCACACGGGTGTATTTCTCCCACACGGAGAGTACTCAAATAATCCCACAAGACGAGGACTTGATGGAATACTTAATGGAATCATAGCGTCGCACTTGATAACCTCATGGCGAGACCCGGAGGTATAGATAACATATATAGAATATCAATACTACTGAACTAACCGAACCGACAACAGGTAATACCTATATAGATAGTCGTGAACTACAGAACGTTAACTGCACAGTTAGTTGAAGGAAATGACGGGCGAGTTACCGCCGAGGGAATACAATGGAGCTATACAATACAACGGAAAGACTAAATGGGTGGTGGTAGGTAGCAGAGGGGTACTCTCCAGTTTCAACGCTCATGATTACACCGAGGAGGCACTTACCTAGTGTTCCCAGCAATGGCCACCTCTCCTCCGAATTCAACCGCTTCCGAACCCTGTGAGGTGTCGCCAGTCGAGGTCGCTGGAGTGGAGAGCGTCGCAACGAGGTAAGGCTCGGGGTCGCCAGCAGAGACAGTGTGGACTTGCAGACTGTAGATGCTTCATGCACAGAAAGATCGGGAGGACAAAGCGAGGAGCCCAAGGTGGATGATGTCCATGTCAGCCGCTAGCGGCTGCAGGTCGTGATGGTTGGAGGAGGAGGAGGAGGAGGAGGACATCGCCTGTCCGATGTCGTGCTGGATCAGAAGCGCCGGTCAGCTGGAGCGCTGGGCTAGCGGGCCGTGGGCGTCTACGCATCCCGTCCGTGGGATTAATGGCCGCGAGAAGAATTCGCGGCCGTGGGGGATAATATCGATTAAATGTGCAGTCTGTACGGTATATACATGTATGAGTGCATATGCACAATTTTTTTCAGGCCTCGAATGTCAAAAACGGAGGAGAAAGTTGAGGAGCATTGCGAGGGCCGACCTAACAGGTGCAGAAGCGCCCGGAATTGTTTGTCCCTGCTAGGTAGGTGGACTTTAAACTCCGTTAGGTCGCAGGTCGCGCACACCTATGTCCGGAGCAGGCTCCTAAAACCATCCGCTCGTTAGTGTCCTCGATCCAGTACGAGCGCGGGGGTCGAGACTATATACTGCTAGATATAACCGAGCTTAGTCACGTACCGAGCAGCCGAGTTACTTGTTATGGAAGAAATGTGGGATGAGGACACTATAGAGCGGCTGGCCAAAGAGGTCGTCCGAAGTTCCTCCGACCCCCTTCGCCCACCTAAACGCCCAAGCAAAATCAGGCCAGACAGAATTCGCCTAGCAAAAGATGCTTGTCGGCTTGCCCTCGGCGCGAGCTCGCTTCAGTACATCCGTGTCACAGCGCTAATATGTTGCATCGCGTCGCGAGCTCGCGCGCATCTGCGCGCGCGGGTCGCGGGCTCAACGCGCGACTCGCGACTTGTGCGCTCATGATCAGACGGCCGGCGCCCTTGGCCTTCTCCTGATCTTCATTGAGGATAGCAAGTGTCGGCTTCAATGGTATCTCGGATGACCTTGAGCCAAATCCTATTGGTGACCGTGGATGCGTAGCACCAGGCATGTCATGGAGCGAGGGAGGGAACATGTCGGAGTAGCTACAGCACAGGACATACTGCTGTTACGACTGAGCGTCGAGTAAGGATCAGGGATATGCACGAGACGAGCAGGAGCGCCGACGAGCACTTGTGCAGCGAGAGCGGAGCAAAGCTCGACGGTCAGGGCTGGAGACAAGATGTATTGAGTGAAGTATACTACAAACGAAATACAGCAAGGCTTACCTGGAGACAAGAGGTCGAAACTGAGGTCTCCAGGTAGCAAAGTACAGGTCTTATATACATGTACGCAACAATGGAACGAGCGGACAATAGGTAACTAGGGTCGCGAGAGAACAGGGGGAAACAATGGATGTAAGTACAATAGCGACAGTAGAACAATGGTCGTAAGTACAATGGCGACAGTGAGACAATGGAAGCTATTGTACTACAGGACAAAGGACGGGTTACAATGCAACGGAGGACAATAGGAACGACGTGAGAAGTAAACAGTCCGAAAAAGGAAACTCAGGCGCTGGGTAAACGGCGCCGAATGGGAGCGTTCGTAACAGTACCCCCCTCCTAAGAGTCGTGCCTTCACGACTAAGTCTTGTTGAGAGGGCCAGGGGCCATTGGATGCGTGGAATGGAATTTTTGTACCACTTGCGGCGCATTCGCCAAGTCTGCTGCATCCTCCCAACTATCGTGCTCTGGGCCCCAACCCTTCCAATGCACGAGGTACTGCAGTTTCTTCCACCGCCCATACTGCCGTGACTCTAGGACACCTTCCACTTCATACTCCTCCTCCCCTTCTACTTCAATCGCGGGTGGCTCTGGAGGGTGTCGTCCAGGGAGTCGACTCTCCTTGTGTGGTAATAAGAGTGACACATGGAATACGGGGTGGAGTGCAAGGTCCTTGGGGAGCCTGAGCTCATAAGCTAGGTTGCCCACCTTGCGTTCGACTTGGTACGGTCCAGCATACCGGTCCACCAGTTTCCTCGAGACTCCTGGAACACGGAAGTTCCTCGTGTCGAGCCACACCTTCTGTCCTTCCTTAAACTCCGGGGCCTCGCGGACGTAGCGATCGTAGTGCTCCTTCATCCGTTCGGCCGTTAGAGTCAAGGCAGCGGTTGCATCCTCCCTTGCCTGCCGCAACTCCTCTCTTCGTTCGTCTGCCGTGGGCACTGCCGTAGACAACATCGGAATGTGGAACTGGGGTTCAAAGCCATACATCAGATAGAACGGCGAGTACCCCGTCGACGAGTGTTGGTGTGAGTTAAAGGCAAACTCTGCAATCGGCAGCCACTTGACCCAGTCATCGCGGCGTCGAGAGCAGTACATTCGTAAGTAAGCCTCTATCTCCTGGTTCCATCGTTCCGATTGGCCATCTGTCTGGGGATGATAGGCAGTTGACATTGCGCTTTCTATACCGAGGCCTTTGAGGATCGCACGGAAGAGCTTGCTTGAGAACTGGGGTCCACGATCGGAGATGATCTTTCGTGGTAGTCCATGCAGACGGAAGTGTTCTCGAATGAAGTTGTCCGCAGCTCCTTCTGCATCGATCTCCTCGGTGCACGGAATAAGATGGATCATCTTTCCATGCCGATCAACAATGAGTTGCAGCGCGTTGAAACCATCTACATCTGGCAGTCCAGTGATGAAGTCGCAGGTTACTACTTGGCCTGGGCCGTCGGGGATCTCATTGGGCTGGAGAGGACCGTGTGGTTTGGTGTGTGATGTTTTACCACGACGGCAAGTGTCGCAGGTGTCCACATAGTCCTTGATAAACTTGCCCATGCCCGGCCACCAGTAGTTACGAGTAACCAACTCCGTCGTCTTCGCCTGTCCCGGGTGTCCTGCCGGCGGGAGGTCATGGTGGATGCGTACAATCTCAGCACGCAGTGCATCATCCTTGGGGACATAGACTCGGCCGCGATAGAGAAGCAGGCCTTGTTCAGTGTTCCAGTCCACCAAGTCGTTCTGGAGACGCGCTGGCCCGAGACTGTCCAATTTGCTAAGTGCTTCCACCACCTCCTGCTCACGATCTCCACACTCGCGGATGCGTCGAAGCAGTGCCTTGTCTGGGACCACCGATAGGTGCCCTCGTTTGGCTGCCAAAACTCGGAAACGTTCGGGTTGCAACAAGACACGTCCGACATTGTCATCTGCATCATCTCGCTGGTGGTCAGGCCTGCGCGACAATGCATCGGCCCTACCATTGGAGGTGCCAGGTTTGTGTGAGATGACAAAGTCGAATCGCGACAGGTAGAGAGCCCATCGTGCCTGCCTACGGGTGAGGTTCTGTGCTGTACGCCAGTACTCGAGGTTTTTGTGGTCTGACTGGATCTCAAACACGCTGGGTAGTCCTTCGAGGTAGTGGCGCCAGGCTTGCAGGGCACGGATGATAGCGAGCATCTCCTTGTCGTAGATCTCGTAGTTGCGTTCCGCATCGTTCATCGATTCGGAGTGGAAGGCAACGGGGTGCCATTTACCATCCTCCCCCTCCTGAGACAGAACCGCACCTGTTGCGAAGCCTGAAGCATCGACTTCAACCCGAGTATTGCGGTCTGGATCGTACATGCTCAGGACAGGGCTCTCGGTGAAACGACGTTTGAGCTCCTCAAAGGCAGACTGCTCCTCTTCTCCCCATTGCCATGTGGTGTTGCCCGTGAGGCGATCCAAAGGTTTGCAGATGGCACTGAAGTCCTTAATGAACCGCCGGTAGAAATTCGCAAAGCCGCGGAATTTCCGTACGTCTGAGGCGTTCTGAGGGACTGGCCAGTCTACGATACCCTTGACCTTCACAGGGTCCATCTCCACGCAGTTCTCCGAAACGAGGACGCCGAGGTATTCGACCTTGGGCTGTTCGAACTCGCACTTCTCCGGCTTACAGAACAAGTCGTTCTCCTTCAGCCGTTTTAGGACCTCACGCACCAGAGTACGATGCTCCTCCATGTCATTGGTGAAAATGAGGATGTCGTCGAGATAGATAGTGACTTTGCCTAAGACAATGAGGTCCTTGAAGATGTCGTTCATAAGTGCAGAGAACGTGCTGGGCGAATTGGCTAGCCCAAAGAACATGACATTTGGTTCGAACAGTCCCCGGTTGGTCACAAACGCGGCCTTCCACTCATCACCAGCTTTGACCCGCACGTTGTTGTACCCCCAGCGGATGTCGAGCTTCGTAAAGTACTTGGCCTTTTTGAGTCGATCCATCAGGTCCGAAACCAGTGGCAGCGGGTAACGGTTCTTAATGGTAATCTCGTTCAGCCGTCGATAGTCCTGGACTGGACGTAGACTGCCATCCTTCTTCTTGACAAAGAAGAACGGCGAGGACATCGGCGACTTCGACTCCTGAATATAGCCCTTGGCCACATTCTCGGCAAGAAACTTGTCAAGCTCAACTTGTTCACTTGGTGATAGGGGATACACCCGGGAGTGGAACATTTTCGCGTCCGGCACTAGTTCAATTGCATGGTCGTAGGGCCCGTGTTCTGGTAAACGTTCGGATGCTTCCTTCGAGAACACATGCAAGTACTCATGGTAGTGCTTCGGTACGATCTCTTCGACAGGGCGAACCTCCTTCTTCTGGTACTCTTGTTCAGCGAGTTGTTGAGAGTATGTGTACGTCGCTGAAGCAAATAGTTGTGGAGTGCCATAAAGGCGTTGTCCGTTGTCCCATGCATTGAGAAGAGATTCCTCAGTTCCATCCCACCGTGGCAGGAATCCTGGCGGCCATGGCCGTTCCTCGTCTTCTCTATCCTCCTCTGCCATTACGGCCGCACGTATCCTTCCAACCTTCCTGACCTTCCTCACCCGTCGAGAACCTTGGCGCGCCGTAAGCCGTACCTCCGTATCACGCGCTTTGGTCTCAACAGGTTGGGATGCCTTCGGGTTGGCCGGACACGTCTCTGGACATCTCGATAGACGCAGTGAGCCACGTTCCCAATCTACTTCAGGGTTGTGCTCGCGTAACCAGTCCAGGCCGATGATCACATCCTCCTCTCCGATGTCTGTCACCACAAACACCACCTTCTCCCGGTGGTTTCCAATCGCCATATCCAATACGGCAACCTCACTAATCGTCCCATCGCGGTTCTCTGTACCGTCAATGTTGTATAGAGGAATTGGCCTTGCCAACTTCCTCGTCGTAACACGGTTCTCTACTACGAAACGTCTATGTAAAAACTTAGTTGTAGCTCCACTATCTACCATAGCTACAATGTCCTTGTGCCGCTGCTTGCCGATTAACCGTACTGGTATGTGAAAGTGTTGACCATCATGATTCACTTCATACACGAACGATGAACCTAGTACAGAAAACCGACTATTACTACAAGAGCCAGCACGCGCAGCGTCCAATGCGGCTCGAATCAAAAACCCTCCTTCTTGTCCGCCACCGTAAGGGCAGCGATTTTCTCCTCCATCGCCTTAACCTGCGCTCGCAGCGTGTTGATCTCCTCGGTCCCGGCCGACGACGATGATGCGGTTTGCGGTTTGTTGACCCTAGGCTTGGGGCATTGGAACGAACGGTGTCCTTCTTCACCGCAGTTGAAGCAGGTACCTTTGAAGGGTTTCCTACTTGTGCCCGTAGCCGCTGCCTTTTCGCCTTTCTTCTTCCATCCAAACTGCTTCGGCCGTTCTTCTTCTCGCATGGCCAGGGCCTGATCGATTGACAGGGCCACCTTCTGGATCTTCTCGACGGTGTCGATGTCGTGGGCTCCCTGCGCGAAGATGTCCTTGATCTTGTAGGGCAGGCCGGTGCGATAGCGTTCCTGCTTGTCGTAGTCACTGAAGTCCGTGCGGGCAGCGATGGCATTGAACTCAGTTGTGTAGTCCTTGACCATGCCGAGCCTGTGCGAAGTCTTGCACAGCTTGGTGAGTTCCGCAGTGGCCGCCTGTTTATCGTCTGCCGCACAGAAGTGTGCCTTGAAGTTGGTTTCGAAAGCCGCATAGTCTGCCCAGGGCATCGTGCCCGTGGCGACCTTGACAATAAATGGACCGGCCCATGCAGCCGCTCCCTCCGTTAGCTTGTTGAGAACCGTGACCCAACAGATCTGTGCATCGACACCTTGAGCCGTTAGAGTGGTGTGATAGATCCGAGCTGAGGCGACAAAACGAAGACCATCCTGTGCAGATTTTCCATCGTACTCTCGTGGGGCAAGCTGGTTGAGGAGTTTGGAGATATCGAACAGTGCAGGCGCAGGGGTGGTCATGGCTGGAGTAACCCTTGGTGCGGGTGATGGTGCCCTACTGGGAGACGATGAGGATGAGGATGAGGATGAGGGTTCTGAGGGGGTGTTGAGGACAACGGTCTCTCGTTCTGACTTCGGTTCGACTACTGGCTCCTCTGGCTCTTCTGACTCCGGTTCCCTTTCGGTCTTTGGGAGTCTAGAGGTCGAAGCGACTGGCGATCGGTCTGACGAGGATGCAATACGTTGTCGAACAAGTTCTAATGCGACGGGAAGGGAGATTTCTCCGGTGCGAGGGGATCCGGATGGGGTTGCAGCAGGAGTGGGTTTGCGACTCACAGGTCGCGAGGGTACACGGGAGGGTGGCCTTGATGTTGGACGTGAGGCCGGTCGAGATGAGGGGTTCTTGGCTGCAACAGCGGCCGCTTGACGAACTGGGGGACGGTCTGGGTCTCTTGGAGCGGGTGGCGGTGGATTAGCAATGTGTGCAAGGATTAACTCCTTCTGGTTGTTGATCGTAGCACGTCTAGGAGCGATGGCTTCGACAACCGCCGGGTTCTCCTGAATAGTGCGGGTTCTATGCGGGCACGGTTGCTGATCACAGACCCTCCAGTTGTTGTGGTCCTTGTCCCAGTGTTCGTCGTGAACCTCGGCTGGGTGAAATACGTGTGCCGACCTCTGACAAGCCACGGTGTCCCAGGGGTGGAGTTGGTAAGGGGTAGGGAAACTCGCTTCCTGTCCAGGAATCAAACGGCAGGTGCACAATCCAACACTGTCTGCTCAGCCTCCTCGGCCTATTGCTGTGTCTTAACCTCCAGGGACACGAGCCCAGGGAGTTCTGCCTTGGCTTTGTTTCGCCGCCTTTCTCTAGCCTCCCACGCCGTGAGGCGGACCACTTCTGTCAGTGCCGGGGTCTCGGGTTAGGAGCTTTCCGCACACTGTACCACTAAAAGTGGCAAGCCTCGAGTTGAATCAAGACCACGTCCGATGGTGTGACTAGAGCGCGCACTACGCTAGGCCAACACAGAGGATCTATGTGCGTACCGTACGAGAGGGAAGTGATAAACGTGTATAACCTCCAAGGAAAGGGGATGTTGCGCTGGTGCTCGTGTAGGAAGTTTCGACCTAATGTTACGACTGAGCGTCGAGTAAGGATCAGGGATATGCACGAGACGAGCAGGAGCGCCGACGAGCACTTGTGCAGCGAGAGCGGAGCAAAGCTCGACGGTCAGGGCTGGAGACAAGATGTATTGAGTGAAGTATACTACAAACGAAATACAGCAAGGCTTACCTGGAGACAAGAGGTCGAAACTGAGGTCTCCAGGTAGCAAAGTACAGGTCTTATATACATGTACGCAACAATGGAACGAGCGGACAATAGGTAACTAGGGTCGCGAGAGAACAGGGGGAAACAATGGATGTAAGTACAATAGCGACAGTAGAACAATGGTCGTAAGTACAATGGCGACAGTGAGACAATGGAAGCTATTGTACTACAGGACAAAGGACGGGTTACAATGCAACGGAGGACAATAGGAACGACGTGAGAAGTAAACAGTCCGAAAAAGGAAACTCAGGCGCTGGGTAAACGGCGCCGAATGGGAGCGTTCGTAACAACTGCGTCCGTGAGGTCACGGAATCTGTAGTTCGAGGCACATTACATATACAATGCGACGGACACGCCTTTACCCACCACTCCCACACCCATTACCATGCCGCTACTCGCTGTGCAGGTCGCCAACATCCTCAATATCCTCGAAACCTCAGATGCTACATTGGCAGATCTTCTGATTGCGGTGCTCGGAGAGTCTGCAGCGTCCACTCCCACCATCCATGCCTTGATCGACCCCATCAATCTCCTTGATGCCCTCAAAACTGATCCAACTACAAGTCCGACCGTGGCGACTTGGGCCGCTGTGTACACTCGAGAGGCCTGTCGAAAGGAGCTTCTCACCCTCACACACCGCGATGCTGGCCTGCACTTCAATGCCCAGCATGCCAGTCAAGATCAGCTCGAAAACTTCAAGATCAGCGAACTTGTTAATCAGTATCAGACCACCGCACCTGTTCTCTGGGGCTTGCTACAGGTCCTACTTGATGCGGACGCGGAGCGCTTAGCCAGCCGGCGTAGACGCTACAAACATCGACGTAGGGACCGGAGAGAACGAGGTCCAGTCCCGGAGGGGAGTGGAATGCCAGCGCCAGCGCCGGAGACGCGTCCGGAGGACCCTATGGATGTCGATCATGCAGGCGAAGCGACCGCTGGAGAGGGAAATCATGGTAAGCATAATAGTAGTTAAAAATATTAATGCACCGGTACAAGGGGCTGACTTACTGGGGAATGATGCAAAGGATCAGATGATGAGTACTGGGAAGATGTGGAAGACATCGAAGACCTTCCGCCGCTTCTTTGGGAAGATGCGGACAATGACGACGACGGCTTGCTGTGGAGAGCGAACCCAGGAAGGCACCAATTTGGCGAGGACCCCGAGGACGAAGAAGAAGACGAGGAAGACGAGGACGAGGTGGATGGAAGCGGTGCAGGAGAGAGGGACGAGGTGGACGATACAGATGAAGAGGGGATCAATGGTCGAAGGCAAAAGATAGCGTCCCTCGTGAGCACTTGTTCATGCTTATTAACAATGAATTTGTACTTACCAACGCACAGAAAGCCGTCGTAACGATGAGCATGCTGATGCAGAACACCAATCAGCGGTGCAATGCCATGCAGAGCACTATCGGGATCTACCTTCATGCCTGCCGTGCGTCCGAGTCGGTGATCGAGCTGCTCTCCCGGATCGGCATCTCGATCTCGCGGACGTCCATTGATAACGCCGTCACAAGCCTCTGGAAAGAGTCTCATGTCAATATTCGGAAGGTCGGGCAGTCCCTCCTTGGATCCTATGTATTCGACAACTTCGACGTCGAAGTGAAGCATCTTGTACCTACCGTCGAGAAACCCCAAGACTCCCTTCTCCATATGACAGCCGGCACGATCATTCCTCTCGATCACGGCGTCACCGTTGACGACCTGAAATGTTCGGATGAGCTGTGGGCCAAGTCTAAACTCAACGAAGCAAATCTCTCACCACCCGTCCGCATCGACTGGAGATCCCTCCTGAAACTCCACCCTGAAGGCCCTCTTCCGAGCTCTGGGTTGACGCGGCGCCAGCAATTCAACCAATGGAAATTCCTTGATGACCTTGTGCGTCACGGGCCCGCGTATTTCCGAACATTTGCCAACAAGCTGGGAGACCCGCAGCCAGTTGATCAGATCCCCCTCGTCAAGTCGCGACAGGTACCTGTGGAGGGGATGGACATCAATCAGTCAAAGGCAGATGGCAACAAGGACGCACTCGAAGACCTCTTTCGACAGGGCGGGGTTGGAGATCCGCAGGACACGCCGGGAGTGAAGGCGATCGGCGACCACGTCGTCATCGTTCACGGCGATCTCTCAACGTGCGAACGTGTCCAGAGCGTTCTCCGGTCGCGTTCGCTCGAGAGATCCCCCTGGCGCCGGTTCCAGCACGTCATCTTCTGCATCGGCTTGTTTCACTTGAAGATGGCATGCGCTGACGCAATCTGGAAGATTTTCATTCAGCCATCTGCTGCAAGAGAAGACCTCACGAGCCTGATGGCTTACGTTGCGGAGATACGGCCAAAGGAGACTGGGAAGATTGGTTCGAAGCCGGGGTTCCGGCGCATGCATGAGGTCATACGGCACGTCGGGACGGCATCGCGATTGGACTGTTGGCGGGCGGAGGTGAAGAAACGACACCGGCTTGGCAGCCTAGATGAATGGGCCGCGCAAAAGCCATCCTGGGACGAGATACAGTCAATCGCAGCTCACCTCGCTCGGAGCTATGTCGCCGACAAGCGCTTTCACAGGCTACGCTACATACCGGTTGAGGAGAGGGATCAACAATGGGAGAATACACTGTTGAGGGAACAACACTTCTTGTTGTACGAGGAGCTCTCGTACGCGATGAATGCTGGAGATATCGGCCGGGTGGAGACGTGCTTTATGCCGTGGGCGTTCATCTTCCGGGCTTGCGGCAAGCACAAGTACGCTACCCAGATGGTAAAATTCCTGCACGATGTCCACAACGTCTATCCTCCAAGGTTAAGGTGAGTGAAACTAAGCTAGTAGCGTACAAAAAAACTTACGACAGTGTCCATTAGGAGAGCGATCCGGATGAATATTCTCTGCAATCCAACCGGTCGCAAGCACAGTTTCCGTGCGATTGACTGGTGGATGGAGCACAATAATTTCTACACCAAAGTAAGTACTCGACGGCCAGTGGTTACTTATCGTCCCGTGAACTTACCTGTTTTAGCGGATATATGGCGGCCAGTTCTCAAATCGTACCAAGAGGCGCATCCTCCAGCAGATCGCGCTCATTGAAGTCTACAAGTCAATCAGGGTCAGTTTCGAACAGATGTTTGCACTAGAGCACAGGACATACCGTCACACCTCGCCGAAGATGGCAAAGACGTTCCGGAAGCTGCAAAGCTACATGGAAGTCAACAACGCGCACATTGTGACCCCCGGTCGTAAAACAAAGCACACGGTGTCGAATGCAATAGACGACGGCGCATACAAACTGATGGAGATGACAAATGACGGCGACGGAGAGAACCTCGCAGACGGGGTTGTGGTGGAAGATGAAATCGACGGCGACAACGGAGATCTAGATGCGTAATTACATTCCTAGCTACATTAGTTATTAATACGCGGTTACGGCCGCTCTGGTTGATCGTTAGCGTTCGGAAACATTCATGAGTGGACCTGTACATAGAGGAGTTATATCGACGATAGTGCACTGTGATTGAAATGAAGCGTTCAATACGTACCTGCACATTTGTGCGATCCTCGTGATGGGAACCGCCTGCAGGCGGCGTGTTCTCGTCTGGAATTGAATAACCAGTGAGAGTTGGGCACCGTCTCCCTGTTGAACCATCAGAACACAGGTAAGCAATGTAAGAAAATAAACAAAAGGGCGTACGATTGTGGCCCGTCTGTTTGCACAGACCACACTTGTAGGTCCTCTTCGCGGAAGGGGCGTCCGGCGCGGTTGCCTCTACCGATGTCGAGAGGTTGTTCGAAAGGGATGCGGATAAGGCGGGTGATGCATGCAGAGCTGGGGGAGCGGCTTGAGGGGGAGCCGGGGGAGGAGGAGGAGGGAAAACGGAATGAATTACGGCGAGAAGGGACTGCCCGTACTTCTCTAAGAGGTCACTTGACCATACGACCTCGCGCTTGAGGTTGTCCAGTGTCTGTAGCTTCCCGGCCTGGGCACAATCGATGATTCGAGTGACTGACTGCACGGGAAGTATCATACACCCGCCAAAGTCTTCGAGAACGGCGTCGCCGAAGTCCTCCGTAGTGCGTTCATCGCGCCAATCGAACAATGCATCCCGAAGCGCACGACAGGACGCGGTGGGAACGTAGGAGGGGATATGCGACTTCTTCATCTTGCGGGCGGCGGCGGCGGTGGCGAGAGAATCAAAGGCGGCGCTGAACGCGAGCGGAGTGCAAACGTCGCAGCAGATGAGAGTGTGCTTGGGGGAGCAGCGAGAACAGCCGGACGGAGTGGATGGATCGCACTGGTTGTGATCGAAGCCTGCTCTGTGCGTGAGAACCCCGCGCGCGCTATCTATATCAACAGCGGGGAAGACGCACTTCGTTTATCATTTGAATAATAGAGCTCGACCACCTTTCTCCTGCACCCCAGGCCACGACGTTTTGCATTGATAAAGTCGTCCAGTACTTGCGAGAGCGAGCGTGTTTCCTTGCTCGCGACCGCACGTGCATGCGATGGCTTGAGGGGGCGCTTGTTGTAGCTTGCTCGTCGGTCTTCATCGGTGACTCCCTCTGCCCCCGCCTCTGTTTCTCGCTCTTCCGCTTCGCGTTCGGTCTGGTCGCCCGCCGTGTGCCCTCCCATGCCTTGCTGGCGGGAATCATCATCCGCCTCCGCAGCGTCTTCATCCATCTCGACATCCTCGAACACCGATATCGCACTCGCCTCCGTGAGGCACACAACTGGACCAACGATGCCGCTCGTCGCCAGCGCGGAGGGGAAAGTAGGATCATGGGGAAACATATGTTGAACAGGCAGCAGAGGGGGTGGCAGTAGTGGGAGATGGAACGATGCAGGTGGGGGGCCAGCCAGTGGTAGTAGGTGAGGGTGAAGGTGCGGCCCAAAACCCACGGGCGCGTTGGTCATCCACGAGTAGGGCGCGATGGGCGGAGGCTGCATAGGCATGGCGCGGTCCATGTAAGATGATGGCGGCGCGCGCATGGACGGTGGCGCTGCAAAAGCTGGGTTGAGGGGGTTACTGGCCGGGTCAAAGCCCCACACATTCGAATAGCCCGGGGGAATGACCGTGCTAGGAGCAAGATAGGTAGGCAGGGCCTCGCGTGCGGATGAAGATGTCGCGCGAGTGGATGCCGCCACGCGATTGCCCAGGGGAATGCCCGCGCTAGGAGCACGATGGGTAGGCGGGGCCTCGCGGGCGGACGAAGACGTCGCGTGAGTGGATGCCGCCACGCGATTCGGGACCGCGACCTCAGCCAAGGCCGACCGCTTTGAAGGTGCGTCGCGGGCTGTTTCGCTCTGCTTCCGCTTCCGTGCCAGCTGATTTCTGCGTTTGGCCGCCTGCGCGGCCTTCCGCTCTCGGTCTTCATCAGTGTACTCTTTCTCCACGAGGAGAATGGCGAAGGCGTACTGCCCATCGCCTCGCGCGCCACGCCCAAAGCGCTGCCACAATGTGTTCATATTCATCGGTACCTTCCATTGAATGATCAATTCAACGTTGGATACATCCAAACCCTGTACTAACATCAGCGGCATGTTTATATTAGTTCAAATAAATTGCTTACCATCCCAAAGGAGTCAGTGACACAGAGACCGAAGGTTTCGCCACGTTTAAAATCCTCGAACTCGTCTCCTCGGTACGGCGCAGTCATGGTCGCGTGAAACCACTTGATCTTTCCTTGACAGGTTCGAGGCAGGCGTGCCCGCAGATGAATGGTCGCGTCCTCGGCCTCTTTGACGCTATTGAAGAAGATAAGGAACTTCGGGGGCGGCGTATCACCCTCTTCAAAGCCCTCGGGGATGAGGAAATCAAGATCCTTGAAGGTGTGCATGGAATATTGCATCGGACGAACAGCGAGCGCGATCTCGGGTCTATCGTTTGAGCGTAGGATGTGATCAGTGGTCTCCTTTCGAAGGTGCATAGTCTCGGACACTTCGGAGAGGACGGCGGCGGGAAGGGTGGCTGATGGAAGGTAGAATGGGACCCGGAGCGAGAGCAGATAGCGGAGAGTTCCGAGATACTTGTATTGTTCACGAAATGACGACCATTCGCTAATGCAATGCGCTTCATCGAAGACGATATAGAGAATCTTTGCAATGAAAGAAGTGTCTTGCCACAACTGTTCGCAATGGCCCCCCTCCATCATTACAACTTCAGGCCCGAGCACGATAATTTGATACTGGCCCGCCTTGATCTCCTACGCGGAATATATAATAGATATCAAAAGAAGACCCGTGGACATTGGACTGAGCTCACTCGAAATATGTCGTCATTGCAGTTCTGCGAGTCAACCGCAATGGCGCTCATCCCAGCAGCGCGGAGTCCTTCAGCATTCTGCCTTCCCAATAAATTGAGAGGGGTTACAACGACGACGATCTTGTCTTCCCCGTCCTCCAGTGCCATAAGAAGACCTATCCAAAACGACAGGGTCTTCCCACACCCTGTGGCCGCGACGGCGACGACGTCATTGCGCTTCTGGTCCCGAAGAGACTGGGCTACCTTGAGCTGCCATAGACACGGACGCTTGCCGAACTTCCGCTTGACGAGATCACGGATACGTGGAAGAGTCCACCTGGCGGAGGCCGATGACATGCGTCAGTTGGTGGAGTTCGAGTTCAAGTTCAAGTCGCGAGTCCGAGTCGCGCGTTGAGCCCGCGACCCGCGCGCGCAGATGCGCGCGAGCTCGCGACGCGATGCAACATATTAGCGCTGTGACACGGATGTACTGAAGCGAGCTCGCGCCGAGGGCAAGCCGACAAGCATCTTTTGCTAGGCGAATTCTGTCTGGCCTGATTTTGCTTGGGCGTTTAGGTGGGCGAAGGGGGTCGGAGGAACTTCGGACGACCTCTTTGGCCAGCCGCTCTATAGTGTCCTCATCCCACATTTCTTCCATAACAAGTAACTCGGCTGCTCGGTACGTGACTAAGCTCGGTTATATCTAGCAGTATATAGTCTCGACCCCCGCGCTCGTACTGGATCGAGGACACTAACGAGCGGATGGTTTTAGGAGCCTGTGTCCGGAGTAGGTTCGGAGCAAGCCCCTTGCTCCGGCGCTTGCTTCGCAGCGCACCTCGGAACAAGCCGCCTTCTCCGCTCATAATTTCGTGCTCCGCACGCCCTTCGGAGAAGGGGCTTGCTTCAAAGTACCGCAATCTGCTAGGACGTTCGCGACCTTTCCCCTCCTCCAATTGTTCCCCGCTTCCCGTGAAAATGTGCACACTTGTACTTTCGATACTAGAATAGAGTTAGGCAAAAATAGGGACTTGCGCGTTGGCTAGCCGCCATTCCCTTGAGCGCTGAACTTAGGCTAAATCGACCTGTATTCCTCGCGGGTACAATAAATCGAGAAGATAATCGTCACTGGTCCTCCCTAGAATCAAATGACATAGGATTATGTTAGCTTACATATACGTCCAGTTGTCCAATTTTTGGAGTGATAAAAGGACTTCTGCAAGTCCTGCAGCCTCCGCCGTTGGTGGAGAACATGGAAGCGCCGAGAGCGCAAGGGTTGCGCGAGCTCTCGCGGCGTGCGCGATCTCGCGAGCCGAGCGCGTCGTGGGCAGTCGCGCGCCCGTCGCGATTGAGGCGTGACAAGGTCGCGCCTCAGCAGGCGCCTAATGCAGCTTGGTTGTCATCCTCTACAGTATCTGCGCTACTTTGCCTTTCCATGTCCGCTGGGGGTCCCTCCACCCCACCTCAGCGGTCTACTGCTCTACCTGGGTCTTCCACGTTTCCCCCCGAAACACCTCGCCGCCGCAAGGAACCTGCCGAGAACGGACTCCAAGGCACTCGCCCTCTCACCGAGGACCTCGCTCCAGCCACCTTAGGCGAACACCTCAAGACCGCCCTCAACTTGACGTTCGATCCAGATCCTTGGCAGCTGGAGCTCATCTCACGTCTACTGCGCGGCTTCGATGGCATATTGTGTGCTGGAACAGGCTACGGGAAAAGCCTGGTTTTCGAAGGATTGGCTGCACTTGGTGGAAAGGGTAAGGTGGTTTTGGTGGTCTGCCCGCTGAAGGCCCTCGAAAGGGATCAGGTGAGTACGGTCCTCTATGCATTATTTACGTTGCAACATCAAGACCCTTCGCCCTACTTGCAGGTGAAACAAGCATCAGCAAAGGGTCTCGCCGTCGTCATGATCAACGAAGACAACTCTCATGACCCAAAGGTCTGGGAGACAGCACGCAAGTCTGCGCAAATGATCTACTTGTCCCCCGAGATGGCTCTGTCGGACGGCTTCGCGAAGATGTGGCGAGACGCCGCGTTCCGCGGTCGCCTTCTTGCTCTCATCGTCGACGAAGCTCACTGTGTAGAGGAGTGGGGAGACTCGTCGTTCCGAGGGCAGTACCGCGATCTCGAAATCCTCCGGCATTACACTGGTCAGGAGACTCCTTTTCTAGCTTGTAGCGCAACATGGTCTACATCCACATTCGAATTCATTTTCGATTGTCTTGCCTTCGGTTTCCGTCCGTTCTGGGGGCTCGACGTTGGTTGTGACCGTCCCAATCTCTTCTTTGATATTCAGGTTTTGCGCAACACAAAGAACCCGGTGCTCGATGTTCTCAACATCCTCCCGGCTTCTCTTGATTCAAGCACGGCCCCAACAGAAATTCCCAAATCCCTCCTGTACTTCGACTCGCAGATGGCGTGCCGTCAGGCAGTCGACACCCTTCGAAAGTGCCTCCCGGCGCACCTGCGGCGCACGATATACGCGTTTTCCTCCGATCTATCCGAACGTTCCAAGATCGACACATGGGAGCGCTTCGCGTCCGGGGAGTACCGTATCTTGTGCGCGACGGACGCGGCGGGAATGGGTTGCAACATTCCAGATGTACGCTACATTGTCCTCTTCAAGTGTCCAGCATCTCTCTCTGTTCTCGCGCAGCGATGGGGGCGTGCCGGCCGCGATCGAACAACTCAGGCGGTCTGCGTGCTCCTTGTGCCTCTGTGGGCTTTTCGCCCCTCTCCGCCGCTTGCTCCTCAAGAGAGCCTCGCTGTCAGCATTCTGAAGGGTGGGAAGAAGAAGCTGTTGGAGCCGCAGACATGGACGGATCGCCGCGCGAAGCTCCCCACAACGCTTGAGGAGTTTCTCAACACCAAATTTGCGAAGGATGTTGCTTTACGTGCGTGTCGCTTGATTACATTGGCTGATATCTAATTAATCCTCATTGGTTGTGTAGGATGTCTTCACAAAGCAATGTGTGCAGTGTTTCGCCCCCACACGCGCTTATCTACGATACCACTCTAGATGACTCTGCACCGCGCACGGAAACAGGGACACGATCCACGGCTTCCAGCTTCGCACTTCGGTGGACACAACTCGAGCTGGGACGGTCTCCACCCAAGACGCGGTGCTGTTACCTTTGTAACCCACTGCATCCGGACCGCCTGATCCTAGCATCGAGTGATGATCCCCGCCTCCGCATGTACGCTTCCGAGTTCATTGTCCCGCTCGTGGACCCCCCCACTCGTCCTCCTTCAGCTGCATCCACTCGGTCCGACCAAACTCAAGGATCTCTAATCGACTTCGAGCCGCTCATAGGACAGCATGTCATCCCTGATAACGTGCTTGAGGTACTACGGAACCGCCTTATCGAGTGGCGTACCACAAGTCCTCGTCCAAATCGCGATGACAAGTTCCTCGGGGCGAAGATCTACTTTTCTGATTCCCTCATTGACAAGCTCGTCGCTCGATCCGGGACATTGGTTAACAAGGCTGATGTCGGTCCTCGGGAGGTCCGACAACTCATTCAATGGGACACGGCGTCTGCTGCAGACTGGCAGAGCATTGCTGACATATTAGCAGCATGGAGGGTCGAGGCAGCTATATCTGCTACTCCCAAGTCTCAGAGGCGCGGCAAGAAAACTCGTCAAAGTGTGTCTAGCGACGCCTCCGTCGTCCTTCCCCAACCCAACTTTGACGCCGGCACGACCTGTTCTCCATCAAGTCCGGGCGCTTCGCCGGTCGAGTACGAGCAAGGTAAGGTCAATTGACGATGAATGTCAATTTACCTGCTGATATTATTGCAGGCAACTTGTTACGCACGCCGCAGCGGTCTCACAGGCGGCACGGAGAGAATATCGATCGCACACCGACCGGACCACGCTTTAATGCCGTCACATCAGCCACTGGCTCGTTCCCTTCCACCGGCTTGCTCCATACCTCTGCCATCCCGCATGCCAGCACACCGGTTGGATCGACACATTTGACAGGGGCGCCCTCTTCAATGCCATCTACACCCCCAAGTGTCCCTCAATCAAGTCAAATGGCGTACGCAGCGTATCCCATGTATCCGATGACACCATACTGGCACGGCCACTATCAATGGATGTCTCCCATGCTTGTTCCCTCTCAATACCCACAACACCCCTCCTACACTGCTTCGCACTCGCACCCTCCTCAACAATTTAGCTCTGCGGGGCCTTCAACACCTAGTCGCTCGTCTTCTTCGCGGTCTGGCCTTCATGGACATCCCTCCTCAGGTTCGGCGCAGGAGCCTGTATCACGACGTCGTTAATGCGTAAGTACCGTGACGTTTGAGCGAGAGCGTACCTGACTCAAAACTCTTCTTCACCAGTATGATACTCGCCGCCTCCGCCAAGTGCTCCAGTCACACCGCTGTCCGCAGTCTCTTCTCCATGTAAGTCGATATAACTTGTAGCCTCGAGAACGTTCTGGTCGCAATTGTTGAAGGCGCTATTACTGTCCAGACGTCGGTCATGCTCTGCGGGGGACTCCCTTTCCTCGGTTGTGGGAGGATATCCCACTGCCGGGTCGTATGTAGTCTTGCGAATAAAATCCGAAAACTTGCCTTCCGCCCACACTGCCGCGCCCGAGTCCATAACATCAACAACCGCCGAGCGAGGTTTCGCAGCGGCGCCACTCTTCTTCCCACGTTTGGCTTTGGGCGTAGGTTCCGCGACAAAGTGATTTTCAGCGGTGGATAAGACGTGCGCTCCCCGTCGAATCATGTCCTCCACTAACACTCGCAGGTCCTCCATGAATGCGCTCTCCTTGGAACGACGGCGACGGTCAGGATCACCGAAGAAATTGGCCACCAGGTGAGACACATCGCGGAACACCTCGACGCAGGCTGATCCTTTCGACATAATGTATTCGATCGTAACGCCGCTTCCATGCGCGATAAACACCCGCTACAACAGGGAGATAAGGTAAGCATTGAGTCATGATATCGGACTCTTTACACTGGCAGTATCGGCACTGATGTTGTCATCGTGTTGTTGTCCTGCCGACTCGGAACTCACCTTGACCCAGAAGTTACATTGCTCCAAGAAAAGGTCGGCAGCAATCCATCTCCCAGCTAGGCCCCATCGGTTGATGAACCAGGCGCGCTCCAAAGCCTTGCGCAGCTCGTCCGTGAGCTCATACTTCCAGCGCACCAAGAGCTCGACACATTCCCTGGCGTAGTTGTGCTGACCAGCGCCTCTGAACGATAGGGCCCAGTACTTCAACACCCGGAGAACAATCCCAGCATCGGCATTCGCGACCCCGTGTTCAAACAGGAGGAAGAGGAGCGCATCGCGCATGAACAGGATCTCATGGGCAAGCCAGTCGTCACCTGCGGCTTGAGCCTTCTCTGCCTCAGTCTTCTCAACGAACCGAGCACAGAGCGTTCGGGAGACCGACACAATAGTGCTGTATGTTGGCTTCCATTCCTTCAGTGCCGACCAAGTCTTGATTGATTGCACCGTCCTGCCATTGAATGACTTACAATCAGTATGATACCAGCAACAGCTCCCCTGTAAACACGCACATAACACAATGGAGTAATCGCGCAATAAGTGAGTGCCGTATCAAGGCTTTCGCAGCTGCATAGTTGGGCTTGTGAGCATCCCAGGTGCGCCGTAACAGGCCTTTGTGAGCGGCCAATGATGCCGGGTCCGTGATCGCATTTCCGAAGTGAGTGCGCATGATCATGTGAGTCGCGTTCAGTCCAAAGTGCCACAGTGCGCTGATCTCTTCAGTGTCACGACAGGCATCTGGGAAATTGGCGCCCTGTCGAAAGCGAGACAAAGTCGGGACATACACTCTCCTTTGTACCTAATCTGCCATAGGTTTTGGTCTTGACCGATTTTTGCCTTTTACCCGCCTTTGGACCCCCTTTCGACAGGGGACAAATGAGGGGAATCAATGTCACACGTGGTACTGCGACAAACGGGTGCTGAGCGCCTCATTTGGGCCAGATATCGCATGCGAGATATGGTCACCTTTTACCCGACTTTGTCTGGGCTCCCATCCCGAGCCTCATTTGAAATCCGTCCCGCCTTTGTGCTCGAGACAAAGGCCAACATGAACATCCGATCCTCGGCGGGCGCCTATTGTCCGCGTCTCGATCTCATCCCCTCGACCTTTCCGTCTTTACTGTAAGTAATTAATTAATAGCCTCCCTCAATTCTCCACTTTAATTTTCCCTCCCCTTCAAGCGCCGTCGCTTACGCGCGTGATGTGACCCAGGAGGCTGCTCTCCCGTGGCAAGAAATACCTAGAACCTATGGCATATCTGCCTCCAACGGTAATATTGGCAAAGATCTTTCAAGGCGGCGTCGGGAGGGGCGAGGCGGGCGACCGACTTTGGGCGGGAGGTGGCAGACGGAGAGCGGGCAGGCGTTTACTTACCCATCTTGCATGATAACCGAGGAGGCGGTGGCGAAATGCCTGAGCACTGTGTCGCGCCCCTCCCCTTCGTCCGCTTGAACTTCGCACAGTATACCAGCGGTATATTCACTTCCTAGTGATCCTGTTCAAGAGGCTTACGAGAGATGTCGAAGATGGGGGACGGAGGCGACGAGAGAGGAAAAGGGCGGGAAGCGCAGTCGCTCAAATTCGCAGCTCTGGTCCGACAGGGCTCTAAGCTCGCGTATCATGATGGAGGGGGCGGAAGCGCTCGCTAGCCCGCCCTCCACCCGCCTCGCGCCGTTCGAGGTCACTGTCTTCGACGCTCTCGGCCAATATCTCAACAGCATGCAAAATAGGTATACCAGGTGCACTATCGCAGGTATTCCTGAATATTTATGAGCCAGGGAATGAAACCCGCGTCACATCGAAGCGTTGAGCGCCGGCCAGCTGAGAAAAATAGAATGAAGAATTGAGGGTGGCTAATTGGCTACTTGTACGATTTCTATCTCAGACTAAGTAGCCAACAAATTGGGCCCATCGTTCTATGACGGGACGAATTATGATGGGCCATTCTTTGCCGCGATCCCTCCCCTGCAGGCGTTTGAACGTAAAGATTTCAGTGTGCCGTTTGCGGCCTGCGAGCGCGTCAGTGTTCCCGAATGGTAGATACGAGGAGGTACACTGACAGTCGACGCACGGTGTGCAAGGTGCGCCTCGAGCAGGCGGGTATGACTTAGCTGAGAGCTCAGCGAGCTCGACGTGGACGAGCCGTTCTATACGGTCGCAATATGGAACGATCGCTGCGCGTGCCGTTGAGGAACACGAAGGAAAAAAACCGAGCAACATAGGCTCGGAGGAAGGGCATCGACTACGATGCTGAGACAGACGGACGCGAACGTCGATAGATCGACCGACTTTGATTCGGATAAGGTCGGGGCGGGAGGCGTCTGAGTGCCTGTTCCGTGTCTGTACTGCGCAGGAGATGTCTTAAGGCACGTACCTGCGAGCTCCAACGCGTAAAGATAGCCACGCCCGTCCGAGGAATGAAGAGGCTGACACATCAAGTAACGCAGTGCGGCTTGTGTGCGAGGCTCGAGACGAGTAGGCACGAATGCTAGCGTACAGTCAAAAAAAGGAAGGAAAGAGTCCACGGCAGAGCCTAACATCTGAAACTCAGGACTTGATTTCCACGACGCTTACGAAGAAGGAGTGCTTTGCTGGAGAGCACGGTTTTCTCGTGAAATTTGCAGTACGAAGGAAGGCGGCCGCCCCGAGGGAAACGGATGGCGTTAGCCAGGACAACGGGAGCGTTGCATCGAGGCGAAGACTGGGCGGAGAACTTGCAGCGCTGCTGTACCGACAGAGGGGCCATGACAGGGATTTTGCGTGTCCCTGTTGAATTCTCGTCGAGCACCGGCGGGCAAGGGAAGTGGTCTGCAGTGTGTAGCGGAGATCGATGCTCAACAGTGGAGCGAAAAGCCGCGGAGAGAGGGTCGTTGGTGTAAGTCCAAAGAGCTATTGAAGTGAGCTGCAGCGAGAGCAGAGGGGGTAGACGACCAGGCCATCCAATATTTTGGGACATGCGAGGGCGAATACGGCAGGAAGATAATTATTGAAGGCGTTAGTGAACCGTCAGACGTAACATCTGTAAATTCACCTACATTCTACATTGATGGCAGCGACGTATGTGTCCGTGCCGTCAGCGAGAGTGTCGGCCATTGGCAAATCACTAGTTGCCGAAGAGCGTACTGCAAGACCGCACTAAATGCATATCATACGCCGCAATGGTGGATGACCACCCGGTATCATGCAGGAGCTGCGACGCGAGAGGAGAACCTCGACGAGCTGAAGCCTCACATGGATGGGAAGCTCATTAAAAACGGTGAGAGTGCAAAATCATTGTGGATAATAGTAGAGGAGCAAGGCGAGAGTGGTGGGGGCATACCAACATCTGCAAGATTATTTTACTCCCAGAGGATACCGCATGAGGGTTGGTACTGTGGTTAGACCGATAGCTTCCGAAGCACGAACATGAGTGAAAATCGCCTGGAAGAGAAGAGTGGACTTACGATCCGTGAACTCGAGTAAAAAAACCTGTCGTAGAGGAGAGTCAGAAAGACCACTAATCGTGACATGCACGACACATAAGGTCGACCTGGACGATGAAAGCTGGAAAATCTTGCGACGACCGAGAGAAGAATTACATCTGAAGGGACGATGAGACATGCGCACGCCCGAGCCCCTCTCTGTGACTTGGGGGGAGGGAACTCAAATTGCAGTGGTTATACGATGTGGCCTGTTATTTACAGTCGTCGTTGAATGGATCCTGGATCGCGATAGCGCGGAGAAAGCAGAGGGAACGACTACTACTTAGTACTTATACATAGGCCATCGCAAACGGCCCGGATCACGATCACTGGCGCTTAGTGACAATCGTCTACATAATGTCCATTGTCTAATTCCGACGCGTACCACGCGAAGACCGTACTGCCAGCAACTTCAAATTATGAGACATCGAGAAATCGGTGACGCCAGACTCTCAGAGAAATTCAAAGCCTGCAGATAAATACAGGCGAGTGCCGAATCTCCTCCAGCCAAGGAAGCTTATGCCAGACTTTAACGCCAATGATCATCTCTGTACATGTGTCTAGTTATCGATATAGTAGTAAATGGCAACTACTTCCCCTTCAGATATCCGCCAGCTCCCTCACGTCGAGAGGAAAGAAATCGTCCCAGAACGCGACTTCGAAAGCCCGCGCCTCGGATTCTGATTGGCCATTTTGCGAGCTTCTCATAGTCGCCGACAAGTATTGTAATGCGAAAATCGGCGTCGGTTTTCTGTTGACGCGACGACGACATGTGGGGCAAGTGTACTTGGGCTGGGGACATTGGGCAATCAGTATGTCAACGTCGGCAAAAATGCGCTGTCGCGTTGTTGAAGGCAGCGACAAATCGCGGATGGCGCTCCGCATCTGTGGCGACACTAAATCCTTCGGGCTGTATCCGTGGACCGCTATGTGGGCGGAAAGGGCGCATTGGAACCATTGCTGGATGCAATCAGAACAGTAGGTATGGCCGCAGGCGAGGCTGTAAATGTGTAAGCATTAGCTGGAAGCACAAGTACTGTCATACAATCATAACGTACGCAACAGGTCTCTCCATGCGATGAGTACATATCTCGCAAGTCAAACTCTGATCTAGATCAGAAAGTGTCTACGAGACAATGAGCAATCAACAGCCAAGTCATGTTTGATGCTCACCCCCCGCGTCTTGCGAATGTCTGTCTGGTGATCTCGAATCTACAAACCAGCACATTCATCATTTTATTCTGGATCATCTGCGGCACACATACTTACCACATTCTTCGCTTCCTCAATGACAGCCTTGAGCTTTAGGATCTCCTGCAAAGGAATAATCATCCAACAAAACCTTAACAATCTAGTGACAACAGATCTCACCCTTTCCGCATCAACTAGTCGGCGATCCAGGGGACGGTTTGACGTCGGAAGTGTACCCGAAGTTTGGGGAGAACGCGGAATCTTCTGCATGGCTCGGACAACGTGTGTGCGCGGCAGAGGGGGGATACGAGGGGACGGCGCCGCTACCGAAAGGTCAGAGCTTCGAAATGTGGGCCGTTTTGGTTGCGGGTGATCGTCATTGTGCGCGTCGTTATCATGGTGAGCGTTCCGGTGCGTATCACGGGGACGTTTGAGGGAGTTCATGGTGCGGCAGAGGAAGTCCAGGGGAATGGAACGGGAGACCGTCTGAGGCAGAGATTGGTGAGTGAAGTCAGGTTAATATATCCTGGTATGCTAGATACTTGCTTGCTATACGTTCAGCATAGGGAATATGGTCCTACGCCATCACAAAACGTGACCCACAAACGCATATAGACAATAGGAGTCGATTGAGAGCGTCCACTGCAACCGACTCCCATTGTCCACTATTCCAATGGTCTCGCTACGCAACGAAGTCAACTTGAGGCACCTCAAGGATAGCCGAGCGGGATTCACCTTCCGGGATCCAGAATGCGTTCCGCAGTATCGACCTTCCCACCCGACGGATGATACGCACAGTTCACAGACCTCATCCTCCCTGAGTAGTACATGACGGCATTACTACCAACCTAGCCAAAGATGTGATGGAACATACCACGCTTGTACGACGTTAGCATGCGAGCGCGGCCTCCGGGCGGGCGATGCGGGGGCACGAGGGGCAGGTACAGACGGCAACACCCAGCGAGCCACGGGTAGGAGAGAGGGGGAGACAGCAGCGAAAGACAAGATGAGAGGTGAGGCTAAGCTGAGGGGCCGATGGCTGGAGCTGAGGCGGGGACGGCGGGGACGGCGGGGACAGGGCAGAGCGAGCCATGTCGTTGCTTGGACCGACTCCAGCACCACCCGGCGCCCTGCTGGCCAGTCGCACACGGTGGCGACCAGCCCAGACAAGACCGCACTGGGCTAGCCATCGTCGCCGGACATAGCGAGCAGTGGTGGGAGGCTTGACCCTCACGGCCTAGAGGCGGAAGAGGACAGAAGATGAGCTGGCGGCATGGTGGGAACAGCGGTCCATCCCGTCGGCTAATCCTCGGACATCTTCCGCGATCTCCCGCGATCCCCTTATGGCAACACAAGCGCCTGAGAAGTCATGGCGGCACGAAGCCGGCCTTCGCCACCGACGGTTTCGCCGCGGTGCGCGGCATGTGCATCCCTATGGTAAACACGTGAGACCTATTCCCTTCCTATTGTCCATCCAGGGCCCACAGAACAATGAACGAACACATCTGTTCAGCCAGATTAAGGTTACCGCTGGCGCCTGAGATACCATCTTCGGAACACCCAGTAAGGCAGAAGTCGTCTCAGGATGAGCATGGCCGATGCTCGATCTCTGTTCCCACCGCCATGTCAGCACTCTCCGCTCGCCATTTCCGCCTACGATTTCTAGTTCTCTGGCCTGTCTGGGCTGGTCGTCTGCAAGCACCCCGCGCGACGTGCCTCCGGGGCGCAGGGTGGCGGCAAACAGCTCCGTAGCATGCTCAGGCTCCGTTTCGCCCCGCCGTCGTAGCTTCAAACCTCGAGCTTCCGGTATCTCCTCTCTCTAGTGCTACCCGCCATCATTATCTCACCTTCATTCTCACAGCCGCGTCCAAGCAACCGCACTGCCCGGCGGCACCGCCTGTGTGGTCTATGCTTTCCGCTTTCCGGACCTTAGTCTGGCATTGAATTTGCACCCCATGGGATGAACTGTGCACATGGAGGATATTTTTTCTGACGTATCCGTCCGCAGATACGCACTCAAGGCTCGTCAGACTCCATCTGTCTGGCTGACCGGCGGAGGAAGGGAAGGGCAACCCGATCTTCATTCCGTTCGCTAAAGCTCTTTCGGTCATAGCCATTACCCTGCCGACTTCGAGACTGTCTTGGCGATACATGATAGGTATTCTTTGGCATTGTGGCTCCTTTCGTCCGCGTTCATTGGGGTAAGTCCCTCTCAACCCCCTCGTCAAGCATTGGTCCTGAATGCCTTTTGTTCTCGTTATAGCTCATCTCTTAGATATTGTGCGTCCGCTCATTGATCTCGCTTCTGCCTGTCGCATTTACCGCGATCTTTAGAGTACACGCCATGGACCAACAATGCCCTGGTTATGTGCTTCGGGCACTCGGCGACCATCGTGCGTAACCTCGGTTGGCGGCGCTGCCTTTAATTGTACATGGACGTCTGGCCTGGTCACCCTAGGTCTTGGCAAGCGCATCGGTCGACGGTCTTCCACCCGAGGAGAAGCACGATATTCCTACCAGGCGCAGGGATTACGGTCCATACTCCTTTGTTCCACCCAACGTGAGCATTGTCCCTGAATCAAATCAGTCGACGCATCTCTGTTGTTCCGTATTCACGGGAATCTATTCTCAGACTCATCCTCGTATCGAGGGCCGCGAACAGGATCCACACGAAGACGGCCAAGCTTCCGTCAGGGACTACGTTGTGTTCTCTTGACCAATGCGATATCCGACTCGCGCACCACTCGCGTAGCATCTCCAAGTGAGCGCGCAGCCGTCGGACTGCAATCCATCGTCGAGGATTGCTTTTGTTGACAGCTATCCCTCAGAATCGTGGAAATTCCCTTATATATCGTCCAGAATGGGGACAGGCACGTTCGCAGTCCTGCCACACCAATGCCTCCACGTTCTCCGTACAAGCGGCTTCGTCGAGGGCGGGCCAGCACTCCTCCTGTCCCTCTCTACCCGCTCAACCTGCAAGCGCGATTACCTCTGGAGCTCATCTATGACGTATGTTGCCTTTTTTTTGTGTCGAGTTTCGCTCATGCCAGATCTCACAGGTATTCGGGTATCTCGCACCAATTGACTTGCTCCGTTTGTCGCGCGTGCAGGTTCAATTGCGAACACTTGTCCTGGGCAAGAACACGACGACTGAAAAGTTGTGGCGGGATGCTTTGGCCGCCGTGGCTGAACTTCCCCCTTGTCCTCCGTGGCTCAGTCCGCCGAGGTATGCGTCGCTCTGCTTTGAGAAGCATTGCGACGTTTGCCTGGACGACGTTTCAAACGACAGTCCCGGAATGTTATGGGAGTTCTTTGCACGTTATTGTGACAAGTGCGCGCCGTCAATGTATGACCTCCAATGTTGTTCTCTATTGCGTAACTGATCTCGCTGTTCATCAAGGCTGTCTTCCGATGACCCCTTCGAGGGTCTACGCCACGGACTTGATGGCCAATTGCACTTGACTCTCCCGTCTGTTGTGTGTAAGGGTTCTTTCGCACCGACCTACTTAGCGTAGCTCTATTGCTGACATAGCATTCATCGTTGTACAGTAGAGACAGCCCACGACCACCTTTACCACATCTTCTTTCATAGAGTCGATGCGCAGAGGGTCAGAAATGACTTGATTTCTGCTCCCGACAACAAGGAGCGGAAGGCCATCCTTCAAGCATATCGCACGGAAACGGACGTAAAGAAACAGGTGTGCATTAAGTATTCTTCCATCCATTCTGCGCCCTTACATTGCATCAAAGGTTGCTCGCCAATGCAGGTCCTGGAAAGCATTTTACATCAATGAGGAGAAGCGGATGCTGGATAATATTCAACGGCACAGGCGTCATATGTGAGCGAATTCTCGCCTCCGTTCGCCCCTGCACTCACTTAACGGACATCAGTATTATGGATCGAATGGCTGACCTCGGATTCGAGGACGAAGTTTCCGGTCTAGGGCTACTTCACGATGGCCTATCTGGTGAAGCGCGACAACTGGTCATGCAGCCAAGGGAACTCGACGAATCGGGTGAGTGTCGTGAACGATGTTTCGATGCTTCCATGATCTGATATCCCCGATGCAGAGTGGAACAGAATTAAACGCGTCCTCACTTACTTCCTCAATTATCGTCGCGAATTGCAAGCAAGAATTGATCTGCGCGACTTGCAACGCACTCGTCTCGCCTTCTTTGAGGAAGCCGTGTCCTCGTATCGCGGTAGTCTCCATGCGAATGTCGTGTGCCCACATGCCGCCGACCTGGCAGGGTATGTCGAAGTGCGCACGATCGTGGACCTCGAATTCGATCCAGGGAATGGGTTGTCCTCGACCGCTTTTCTTCGACTGGTGCCTCGCCTTGCAGAGCGGTGGAGGGCTGACGTTGAAGCCCAACTGCTCGCGATTTCTCCGCGGCTCCCTGCCGGCCAGACGTCAACAGTGCCCGACATATCCATTCCGTGGCGGACTCGGCAGCGCGCTACTGTTCCTCCTCCCCCTCCCCTTGCGCTTGCATGTGCAGGGTTCTGGTGCTCCGGCTGCAACCATGCGCTTTCTCCGTCCACCGTCTTCTTCCATCCTTGCTGTCATCCACGAACAAACAGCTGGGAGTTAACTGTAAACGAAGTGCAGTTCATAGACGGGAGGCTGCCAATGATCGATATGGACACCTATGAGAATGCGTGCCTCGTGCAGTTTCGCGGGCGACGCCCTTGGTCGTCCTCTACGCTTGTCTCGATCTTCCCGACTATCGAAAGGATCGTCAAGGCATCTGGCGAGAATCCGTCACAGTGCACCCCCCAAACACTGGATCAAAAGAACGTTCACCTAGCCTGCTCCCTCTGCTCCTACAAGGGAGCGTGGCTAGTGGTTATGGGGTGGCGGCGTGCGGTGAGTGTTCTTTGATCATTCCATGAGATGACGAGATTTTTAAGCATTTTGTAGATTCAGCACGCGGAAGCAGTGCACCCTGAACGGTCTCCCGAGTGGACAGCTGTTCCTTCAACCATCGAGCAGAGGGTTCTTCAGGTAGAGTACCATCGTCGAAACCTAATCCCCATAGAAGTCGAACATCAAGCATTCTGGGAATGTGCCGCGTGCGACTTCCCGTTGTGGACTGGGGGTCCATACCTTAACAGGACTGTCACAGATGTATTGGGGCATGCACAGCAAAGGTACGTGCGACCGGTGGCTTGAGGCGGGATGTTTCCACTCACTCTCCGACGTGATTACAGGCATCCGGCAGGATCATTGATATCCTATCTTCGAAAAAGTGCCGACACAGAACCTCATAGCCATCCGGAAATTCTAGTCGTATCCCCTCACCTGCGACACGATGCTGACGTATCTCAACGTTGGATCTCTGCCATCAACGCAAAGACCTTGGCATTCATGAAGTTGCCGGAGGGGTGGTAAAGAGTGCCCCAAAGGGCGTCCGATTTCTTCGGCTTGGACTACCAATGTAGAGGTACTTTACGGATAAACTCCATTCGCGCTAGACTTCCGTCGCAGCCGTAGCATCTTTAAAGTGCAGTCTCATTGTCGCCAACCTCTTTCAATCAATCTCCTATAAAATCCACGGGCAAGATCAATTTAATAAGCTAGAAGAGCCTAGATACAAACTCAGCTATGCTAGGAGTACTATTTTACGGCGAAGTAAACCAACGCTCAGTACATATGAGTACCGACGGCTGGATGCAAGATTAACGATACAATATCTGTCGATACACGAGACAAAGGCCGCCGGAGAACCATACGATGAATAGATGTCAACATAAAAACACAAAAACATGAGGAAGACGACGATAGAAAGATCATCTTTAGTGACCCACTCCCAGCGATCCCAGCCAGTCATGCCAAAGGACCCTCTTCTGCTATCACACCGACAAGGTCAAGACCACAAATGTCATGCTCCTGGCCCTGCGCGGAAGGCCCCGCACGGATATTAGTGTCCGCCCTGTCGTTCTTCGTGCGCGACGGGCGGTACTGGTGCACCTGGACCATGTGCTTATGCTTGCGCGCGGGGTCCCCAAAGTGCTCGTCGCAGTAGTAACATTTGTGCGGGGTGTCGCCTGTGCTACGGCGCGGACGGGTTAGTCAGGAGACAGTACGGACGAAATTTATGCCGAATGGGCAAAGTCAACTTACTGCGTGTTAATATGAATGTCGAGGTTGCTTTTTTGGGAGAAACCTTTCCCGCAATACTGGCATTTACGCGGCCTGGGTAGTGAATGGGACGGAAAATAAACGTCAGCGCCCGTGCTGGAACCGAATGGAGGATCCCCAGATGAGCGGAGGCGCACCTCAGTTTGAGATGCTTTGATTCAATGTGCCGCTTCATGAGGTGCTTTTTGGAGCGGTGCCCGCAGGGTCTCGAAGTACCGTCGTGAAGCTTCTCTTGCCAAATGCAGCAGAAGTCCGACCCAGAAGAGAGCTTCGGAGATGGGTCGGTGTACTTGATCCACGCGTTCTCTTTACCGTCCTCTTCATGCTTCTCTGTGCCTCGCACCGGGACCGCAGGCGCTACAGGGGCAGTAAGTGGGGTAGATTGGCGAACCACAGCGACGCTACCATTGGAGGACGAATCTGATTGATAGAAGGTGACTGGGCGTAGCTCGACGTCGCTCAAGTCCAAGTCAGTGCTGGACGTCAGGTGACAGACCCTCGTGGCGTCCTGGTTTGCGCACCGTGCTGAGTAACTGGCGTAAGCAGGTGGGACGTTTGACGGGGCGCTGCAAACCGAAACGGCCTTGTTGGAAGTGTTGTTTTGAGAAATCCTAGGATCAGAAGCTCAGTAACCTGGAAACGGGGTCTGGACACATTTCTGTCATACCTGCGGCGCTTCAGGAACCTATCCGAGGGGCTGGGAGGAGCTGAACCTTCGTGACTGGGCACTTCGGATGAGAATCGCGGCGCCAGCTCGAAATCAAGTGCACTCACTTCGATTCCGCCGAGGAGCTGCGTTTGCAAGAGGGTGAAATAGACAGTGGCGTCGAGGCGCGAGAAAAATGTGAAGGTCCTATTCTGCGTAGGTGTAAGGAACCGCCACAGCTTGGGTGAAATTGCGCACTTACATGTTTGAAGCTCGAGAATGGGGTCGAGAGTGTGTAGAATTGGAGGACGTGGAGTTCGAGTCGGTATCGCTCGTTTGACTCGGGTACCTCACGCACATGCGGGACTCGGAGTCAGAGTAGCCACGCGGATCCCAGGGGGCCCACATAAATGTGGCAGTCGGGAGCTCATAAACTGAGAGCGGATGATGGCGTGCTCGAATACGGTCTGTAGTTGGAATCGTATCAGCGTCGAGAACAGTATACTCGCGAGTGAACCCTTACACTTAGGGCGCAATGGGTTGAGGGGGCATATGCATGGTGGGAGAACTGGAGGACTCGAAGTTCGGTTGTGGCAAAAGCGAGTGCCAAGAAGACACGTACGTTTCGGGTCTATGGAGTTGCGACAGAGCGCTTGATAATCAAAGTTTGCCAGCGACAGGGTATATATACGAGTTACGGCGAGAGCGCACTTCCGAACTCTCGAATGAAACGTGGGAGACTGGAAAGCATGAGAAAACACGTCAAAGGCACCAAATACAATGTATATAATAGAGTAAAGAAGGATAATCTATCACTCGGTAGTCTTGTAACCATACAGTTTATATCTGTCCTTATCGGACTCCCAATCGGAGACCTAAAACATAAGAGGCGTCTGGTACGGCAGGGTGCGGATTGATTGTCACGCCCACGTGAAGTGAGACGTGTCGTCACGGCATCCATCTTCTCCCTGCCTCAGCCTGCTGCGTCCGCAAGGTCCAGGGACACATCGCGTCCTCGACCGAATACCCTACGAAGAATAATCTGCTTGGGCTTGCTGCGGGAAATTGAGCGCTTGATATGCCATAATCGGCATGCGGAAAATGGCAAGAGACACCCATGCTTGGCTTCTGTTCCCACCACCATGCCAACTCCTCCGCCGCTGCTCGTTATGTCCGGCGACGATGGCCCTGTCTCAAGCACTCCACCCCCGTGACCCTCTCTTGTTCCCTTCGCGCCCCTGGGTCCGTGCCCTTATGCCAAGTTTCTTTCGCGCTTTTACATGGGGCAATATTGACACTATTTCCCAGGAATCCCTGCGTGGCAGGCGGATGATGAGCCAGGGCTACGAATTCACGTCCTCGGCGGATCCTTGGGCACTGCCGACACCCACAGTCGACAGGGTCGGACAGCCTGAGGGTCGCGGGGCTGTGTAGGGAGGCCGCCGTCCACTTAGTAGACATACCCTGCGAAATTCGGTTCCATGCCGGAGCCCGGTGCGTGCTCTCACTCTCTTGGTCGGCTGGTCAACCATGTTGTTATCTGTCAGGTTTTTCTTCGTCGACGAACTCTCAGGCAGCAACCCCCCCCTCTCGACGCGAACCTCGATCGCTGCAAGACTTTTGAACCTCCACCGTCCATGTCTACTCTGTATGTGTTGTGCCCGCGACGAATAGTGGATTCTTCTGGATTCCATCGCAGAGCTCAAGGAATAGGTGCGCTGTCTCTTTGTCTCGCCTCAAGCGGTTTGGCTAGTGAGAGAGTCTGATAATGTCCTTTCAGAGCTACATGTAGAGGTGAAAATACATCATAACACTGGCGTTGTGGACCGCGCCCTTTGCATCGATCGATGTTTCACGCCTCCTCTTGTTCATTATTCCCATTCCGTCTTATCCAGATAGAACCCGACCTATCCTCCACCAAAGATGGTGCCATGCCTCCGACAGCCGTTGTGCTGATGCGCGGAGAAGCGCTGCGATCTTCTTTACCTCAGAGAGTGTTTGGCTAGAATTCGTCACTGTAGGATCGAAAGTCTCTGTGTAGTCTAGCGGCTTTGACAAGACCGATTCGTCGACCCCCGTCGGCCTCGCGGCGAGAGTCATGGCCCTATCGAACGCCTGCACGAAACAGACTAGATCTGACTGCGTTTCAAAATCGAGACCGTGGAAGACCCTATCGTCCGGGTCCATGGACCATTGGATCTCGTTGCACTGGGGAGTGGTATAATCGGGGTATGAGCACTAATGTCTCTAGATTATTATATCTAGACGTACGCATTTGCAAACAAAAAGCTCCCAGTGAGCGCCGACCGCCTGGATGAACAGCGGTGCGTTTGTGTGGCGTTCACACACAAAGAGAGCAACTGTTGCGGTGCTCTGTAACCTCTCTCTGGCATAAGTCGCTAAATTCGCTCACCTCGATCATCTTCCAAGGCGGATGATGATTCGACCATCATCACAATTGCCTCCTGTGGAACTTTACCATCACACCTGTCGAGGAATTTGACATTGCGTGAAAAAAAAGTAACAGTCGCCCTTCGACGACGAATGATTGTCAGCAAGCAGCGACCGTGAACGCGAATGAAGGTACAAACATTAAGTGGACCATTCCGCGGATGGTGTGGGGACTGAGATCCTGATCCTAGACGACTATTCCTACGGTACATGCATATAATGGTCATTGAGACAATTGTTCAACAATCCTGGCCGCGGTTCGGAGACACACTGGTTGGTAGGGTGGAAACTGAGCAATTACGCGACATATTGTCCGGGATGCCAAGGACGGATGAACAGCGCCGCCATCAATCACCTTTCAGAAAGTGTTCGTGGATTCCAAACGAGTCGAGTCTAGAGGAGAAATGGGCAGGCGCTCAGCGCCAGTGAGCCGGGCCGCAGCAGGCGCCCATTCTCAATGTACCCAAGATTGCCACCGGCCTCGAGCTTGTCGACCTCGCAGCCTTCATTTTCTGCCTTCTCTACGCTACCGTGTTTTATCCGTGCTCACGGCCCAGGTCTGGTGTAGTTCAAGCGGAGTCGATCGCAGAATTCAAGGGATAGGTACGTGTCCTCTCTGTCTCGCCTGGAGCGATACTGAGAACTCCGGATCCGATAATATCGTTCTAGAGCTCCAGGGGCATGAGCGTTCCGTGCCTAACGCCCGCCGCCTCTCTGTCAAAGGTGAGAGTACTGAAGTCTATGTCTTCGTGACCGAATAGGGCATCGCGCAGTTCAAGCCGACTGCCGTGAACTGACAGGGGTGTCTTTCATAGGACATCAATACGCCCATCTTCGCAGCACGGACCAGCAAAGCACCGGACTCCTACAATCTACCCTTTTGTCCTAGTTCTCGCCGTCCTGCTTAGTGCTTTGTCCTTTATTCGGATGCAACCCGAGAGAAAGTGGCCGCGGCTGAGTTTTGACAGGAAAGGTTCGTCCCGCCAGCTCTGGATGTTAATGCTCGTTGAACGGATAATTGGTGGACTAGCATGCTGGTGCAACCCTCGGTACGCCGAATTGAGGCCCCCCCACCACTCCCCTCTCAGCGATGGGTGTCGTGGCGTGGAACGATGCGAGCCAAATCGTCGGGGCATTGATGGACGCGCGGGTGTGTGGCGTACTAGGTTTGGGTGGTGAGACTTGGATTGTACATGCGGCGATCGCGCGATCTCAGAGGGAGCGAAGATTCACTTCCGAATGATCCTGGTTTTGAAAAGTATTAGCGGAGGTCTAGAATCAACGCGCCCACCAGACATTGGGCACGCAACGAGCTTGCAATTGTATTCGACGTGCCTGCCGGGATGAACTAATACAACGTAGAAGCGGACGGGGCATGCGTCGGCTCTTATTTTGCTCTTCGAAAACGACGTCGTATAGGGCGGATGTCAGAACCCAAGCATCAGTCAGCCTAGGCGCAAATTCGCGCGATCGCCTCTCTGAGTAGTCCAGCGGCCGCCCGCACACTGACACGTAATTCGTATCCATGCAGCGGGCTAGACCTCAGGAGGTCGGCAGCTTCTATCGGATATCAAAACCGTTGCCCGTCTATTTCTTCATGGTACATGGTAACTCTTGCTTTCATCTCTTTCCCCCCACACGCCGCTCTTTTGCGCTCTCGTATCGTGTTCAGCTTGTGCTCCTGGTAGGTTAACGCATTCCCGCCCGTCTTGTGAAAACCTCGATCTTACCTACCTGTCCGTATCCTTGTCTCAGTATCGCGTCCAAGATGGCTCCCCTTGTCAAATCCCGTTCAACACCCTCTATCCAACCCTCGCGGGTCGCACCCCTGAGCCCTACCCTCGTTTCCGCTTCCGCTCGCAACTGCGAGTCCGAATATTCCTGTGCAGCACACGACACTGCCATCAATGCCACAATCGCCTCTGTCGGTGTCGGCGGGGAACCTGCAGACCTACAGGCGCTGTCCGGCAGACTTCACGCTTTACGGGCTATCCTCAGCCACCTCAACGCGTCCTTGACTTCTCTCAACGAATCCCATCGCTTCGTCGATACCCAGGTCCGTGACCTGGAGACATACATCAGCGGCCTCGCAATTGCCACGAATTGTATGCCCGAGGCAGATAACAAAGCATCCCCAGCTGGAACCCAGCTGAAGACCCATCCTCGACAGGACAGGGTTAGCCTTTGGAGAAAGATCTGCAAACCCTTTGTATGTCCTGTTCCACATATTCTTCTTGCTATTACTTTATTAATACTGAACTGGCTTCCATCCCACATGTAGTGAGTGCCCTGTCGTAGGCCTGTTATAGTCATTGCTCTCCATTGCGATTATTTTTGGCGTCTGTATCTTGACTTTCAAGTTTTACCCCATTGTTTTCGGTAGCCTACTCTTTGGAAGGACTCCTGTATTTCGTACTATTACTAGCTCTGAGTATGGCACCATATTATCCCCATTGTGGAGAGGAACTAGTATATTGAGCACCAATGTCATTAAATCGTTTGTAGTGGATTTGTAGTTGACAAGTACACCATGATATGCCACCCACCGGCATTGCGTGTGCACCGCGGCGAAACCGTCGGTGGCGAAGGCCGGCTTCGTGCCGCCATGACTTCTCGGGCGCTTGTGTTGCCATAAGGGGATCGCGGGAGATCGCGGAAGATGTCCGAGGATTAGCCGACGGGATGGACCGCTGTTCCCACCATGCCGCCAGCTCATCTTCTGTCCTCTTCCGCCTCTAGGCCGTGAGGGTCAAGCCTCCCACCCTACCCGTGGCTCGCTGGGTGTTGCCGTCTGTACCTGCCCCTCGTGCCCCCGCATCGCCCGCCCGGAGGCCGCGCTCGCATGCTAACGTCGTACAAGCTTGGTAAGTCTTATCACACCCTTGGTCGGGCCCGTGTTAATGATCATATCTGCCAGATTTCACTGCCGGCTGGCAGCGTAAGAGCCCGTAATCACTTCAGACTTCTGTCATGTGTGTTATAACGTTAACTGTATAACCTCTTCCTCTTCGCCCCAGGTGGCGGCATTGTCTCCCGGTGCTATATTCGCCCCCTCCCCTCCCCCCCATCCCCACTCGAAACATTGCGACAGGAGGTCTGAGGAGGTGGCTGTTGACGTCTGTATCCCAGTGCGCTCGAGCCGCCCACGCCCCAGATGCGCTTCACAGGGTTCTCGTTGCCTGTGTACAGCGTATTCGTTGCCGTCGGTCCCGTCCATGGTCTAGTCAAGATCGGTGTAATGCACTGCTGTAAGGAGAGTCGTAGCATTCCTGATGGGGTGCGTTTTCGTCCACTCTCCGTCCATGCTCCCGATCAGGCTAACCAATCCCATTTAGCGTCTATTCTCGATGCCGCAGCGGTGTGCCCGTACGCCGAAGATTTCAGATCATCCGCAAATCCTGCTCTGTCGTGTGTTGTGGTGCTGTTTGAGTTGTCCTACGGTACGTCCCCTCGTCTGTTCCGCTTTTGTCCTCAAGGTCATTGACTTCGGCACCGTTGTATGGCATGCTGATAGGGCATTGGGTGTTACTATTATGCAATATACGTATATGCCCGGGTGAGGGTGTCTGTTTGTACGTAACTCGCCAACTACCGTTGTGACACGGTCCCAATCTATTGTCGTATAGCATAGTAAGCAAGAGTTCATACGTTGCGAAGCTAGTCTACTCCAAGCGTGGCATTGCTCCTTCCTGGAACTCGTGGAGCATATCCTTGTCAGTGATGTCTTTCGCGATTGTGAAGTCATACTCCTCCTCAATGACACAGAGGTCGTCAATGAAGATCTCCTTCTGCTTCCTCATCCATGTCTCATCATAGCAGTTCCTCCACAATCCTGGGGGGGCAGGACGATCTACCAACTTGCTCCCTGGAGTCTCATATCGTACCCGAGGCTCGTTGCCGGAGACTGCACGCCGTCCGTAGGGCCGTTCCCAGTCTTCCCGATATAACTTGTCGAGGGTCCGTAGGAAAAGCTTCAATTCTGCACTTTGCCACGCCGCGTTGATGATTCGGAACCTTCGAGGATGCGTCTTGGAGTCCCCATCAGTTTCGTCTCCGCTCATATGTGCCGGAGAAAGCATCTCGAGCAAAGCCACGTGTCGATGCAGGAGCCTTCGACGTAGTACAACCAAGATACGACTCTGCAAGAGCTACGAAAACGTTTCACGCGGTGTATCGTGTATCATTTGAAAGTTTGTGCTACTCACTGTTCCTCTGCGTGACGACATCGCTGCCTTACGAGCGACTTGATCCGCCTGATCCTTCGTTAATGGGTCTCTCTGATTTTTCCAAAGCCTTCTGAGAGTGATAATGTGACCATCGAGGGCTACGCCGACCCAATATTCCTCCAGAAACTGGGGTGAAATAGGCGGATTGCGGTACATTCCGGAGTTATTGACAGCACCGAGGAAACCCGTGATAATGATCTTGCGAGCCTCCTTGTTAAAGTTGAAACTCTTCCACGAGCGTGCAAAGTCGACATGAACTCTGCCATCGGCAAAAATCGAGCTTGCAGTGCTGGCCTTCGGAGCGTATTGCTTGACCTGGTCCTCCGTCAACGTTGGCTGATTTTCGTAGAGGGAATCTTCGTCGTCTGTGCCCATTACCATGGCTACGTACTTCCTTATGCAACTCTGAGAGGCAAGAGTGAGCCACGGCCTGAACATTGTCGGCTTAGGATCTTGACGTACCCTCAGGCGATTCCATTGACTCTTTATCCTGAACTCCGCCGCTGTCAAATCCCTCTTTTGCTTTTTCAACACATTTGTCACGTATTCGAACTGGGCTTCTTCGGGAGCCAGACCCGATGATACGACGTTCATAGCCTGGGTGAGATCTTCTTCTCCTTTGGGAGGTCTCCCTTGTCGCTTAACTCTGGGCATGTGTCCGGGCACTTTCCCCATGGAGGCTTTGAACCTTGAAACTTCATCCGCGACTGATTGCATGGTGGTAATAAGTTGTGTTCTATATCACGATGTCGTGTGAGGACTGATGCATGCGCCGTATGGTGCCGCAACAACTGACTGAAATTGTCTCTGGTTATCCTGCAACTGGCTGAGGGTATCGGTAATAGCTTGCATCCCATTCAACATCATCAAGGCAAATTCGACATTGCCACCGCCCGGGTCGCGCTAGAAAGAGTTTCAGAAGGCATGAGTTTCAGCATTGTCGATATTGTAGCGCATACCTGTGGGCGATCGTCGTGTGACAGGTGGCTCGAGTTAGGAAGATAGGCTGTCCGAGTCGGTTCAATTTCTGCCGGCCCGTCTACATGCATGTCTGGAGCGCGGAAAACGTGGAACAAAGTTGAGTTCAGCGACAGTACATGACGTTCATGCACAAGATCATACCCGCAGTCGATTGTTCTGTCGCGTTCGCCTGCACTGGACCGGCTCCGCTGTGCGTATTTTCCTTCGAGTCCAGCAGTATGCCTAGAAAACCAATGTCTTGTCAGCCCGTTTTTGGGAACCGTTGGAGAATCTGTGCTCAGACCATTTGACCCCATAAGAGTGATCGCCGGGACTTGTGATTTCCTCTGCTCGACAAACGCTTGTGCAAAAGGCAGGTTGGCACTCCATGGAATATTCCACTGGCCAGTAGGATCGCAACTTGCTGCGTCGCCGACGTTGTATTCTGGGCCATAACCAGTACTCCAGGGATCCTAGAATGATCGAGGTATCAACCCGACAAATACGTCAATTTCCCGCTATGGCGCAAGACATGCTCGAGGCTGACCACTTCCGTTTTCCCAGTGACAAATGTGGGAGAGAAACCATCATTCTGATCTCCCCCGTTCCAACGACAGGTTTCAAGCCCTTGGTTGACGCTGCCATAGTAGCTGTCTGATACATCTGCGTGTCTCGGGAGACTCCCGTCTGTCTGAGTCCATGCCATCAAGGTGCCCTCGGCCCTCTGCGGCTGCGGCGCCGGAATACGATTTGCGACATATTCCCGGCTATTCAAGAAGACGCCTTGATAAGGACCAAACTCGCCCTGTTGAAGGGCCGTCGGGTTGTAGCGAGCCGCCGCTAGGCTTGCCTCGACCTGAGGATACCCGTGGTCCTGACTCGGGGTCTGTCGGTCGTAGCGAGCCGCAACTTGACTGGACTCGACCTGTGGGTAGAGTCCGTCATAATTCGCGAGTTGTTGTCGGCCTCTGTCGTCCTGTTGAAGGGCCGTCGGGTTGTAGCGAGCCGTCATAGCCTCGACCTGAGGATAGGCTGGTTGAAAGCCGAAATCCGAGTTTTCTCGTTGTGTTGTGTCGAGAGGGCCGAAATGTTCAGTTTGGCAATACATACAGGTATATGACTAGGGCTTCGTCAGCGAGAATGAGCTTGCTGGCAGCCAATCACATACTTGTTCTGTTCCCACCTCACCGTGAAGTTTCTCTCCTTGTTGAGAAGTTGGGACGTTGCCAGTGTCGTGCCCATTGTTAAGAGGTGTCGCGAGAGGAAGTGTCGCGATATGCACGGGTTTTTCGTTTTGAGGAACGTCGCGGAGTTCATTCGAGCTTGAGCTTGAAGGACGCACACCTTCTGACTGCATCGTGTGCTGTGGGTGCTGAGTCCCTCGACTAGTATTGGGCGTACTGACCCTCCGATGCGCGGCGGGATCACTCTAAATGATCTCTGAGATCTAGGTCGCTCAGAAGTAACACTGAGCCGCATACCTCTTTGTGGGGACGTCGACACGGGATTGGCTTGACATAGCGGCCAACGGCAGGATCGTTTTGAGAGGATGCCAGTTCATGGGATCTGGCGAGATCGTTGCGAGGGTGAGCCAGTTCAAGGGGTCTAGCGACGTCCTGTGCAGAGTCTGTAGTCAATTATCATATCAGTCGGGGTCGACAACGACCCACTGAAGAGCAACGTTTACTGTTCTTGTCATTCAAGAACACATGATCAGCTGGCTCTTGGAGGGTGCGTTTATAACCAGCATAGACAGAGGGAGTAATTGTACGGTCCTCTTCCTGAAACGATGCACGAGAAGCGGGATGGGAAGGAGTCGTCCCACCCTGTAATGGGTGGGGGGTATCAGGGGCCCGAGTTGGTGGAGGATCCACCGCCGCTGCCGTCTCGGCTGTGTCCATGGTGAAGACTGGGAGAAAAGCCTAGTTTCGCGACTAAAAGGCAATGGAAGACAATCAAATCGTGTGCCATAGATGAATTCGGACATAATGCATACACGGATGATAGGAAGTATTGTTTGGTTCGCGTCTAGTCGGCGCATGCATTTTATTGATGAACGAATGTGGTGAACAATTACGGGCGCACACCACCTCGCCAGTTTCCGCCTCGTGCCCGAATCGTAGTTACAACCCGTGCCCATGGAAGTACAAACGATGGATACAAGTTAACGAAGAGCCCCAATTAGTGAGAATTTGTAAGATTGCCACCCCAAATCCCATCATCGCATTATCCTCATTCAACCCTGCCATTTTGTAGTCCGCATCCCACGATGACCCCACCGGAAATGTCTGTGTCAGGTTCTCGGAGTATGCGTTGAACCTGAACACTGCAAGAGGGACTAGGACTTGATGGCTTTCATGCGCCGGGAACGCCGCGGCACCTGGCAACGCTGCGAATGCACGGTCGACCACATGACGACGGCGTCGGAGCGCCGCTACGTCTCTTTGCCGGCCAACTAGTCCCCAGAGGACGACGTCCCTGGGAGCGCACTTTGGTGGTGCCGCCTCGTGTTGCACTTGTACGGTAACAGTGTTTAAGCGCGAGGGGCGAGGGAATAGTACGCCCAGTTGCCCGGTTGTACCCACGAACTCCCAGGAGTTCGAAACACAATTGGCCGGCGCAGAGGTTGCTCCGAAAACGATGTCAGGGCCACAAGAAGGATTCGGCACACGCCCGAAGACACTTCCGCCTTTCGTGTCTCCGTCAACGGGAGACGTAAGTGAGTGGATGCTGCTGATCTCCGTGAGAAGCTCGTGGGGGGGATGAATGGTATGGAGACCATCTTCGGAATGGTAACCACGAAGCATCTTGAAACCAAAGGAGAGTAAGGGACCCGACCAGGCGACCCACGGCGAGGACAGATCGGTAGGTGTCGCAACGTAGGCGGCTATGTAAGCCATCCCTACGGCAAGGATGGCAACGGTGCCCCGCCTCGTAGAAAAAGCAGGCAACCATGATCTCCTATTTGATGATGGGCTCTCCGGGCTTCCAGCGGTAGAGACATCTGGGATCAGAGGGTTGGCATCTGATCTCGCCGACTATACACATATGCAAAACTCACCCAAACGTTCCGCAGTACGAGCGTGGTAAGGGGTGACAGGCAGTGGAGGAAATGCCTCTGATGGCTGCTCTTGGTAAAAATTTGACGGAAGGTAGCGTTTCCCGACCATTGAAGAGTTGCATAGAAGAAGCGAGAGGGCGTATTAGACTGGATTATATACCGCCTCCGCCGAGAATGCAAATCACAAATCACCAAGATTCTAAATGGTGCTGCACGATCACCGCCAACACCGCCAATCAACCATTTAGGCGACGATGCCCTGAGCTACGTCCTTGTAAAGGATCCTCAGATACGGCGCTCATGGACATCAACGGGTGCGCTGGTCCCGTCCGTAACACAACCGTACCACTTAATAAATCACTGACTAGACGTACACTGACAGTGAACCAGAAAGGAGACGCCGACTTAGTTTGGATTGTTCAGAATAGAACACAAGTACGGCCAGGCGGAATATACGGAATTTAAACATGAAAAAAGGCGATGCACGAACAATAACATCGTGGTGCCCCAAAGCGACTGCAAATACAGGCAGTAGAATAGAAGCCTCCCACATGGCAGCCACTGAGAAAAGAACGAGGGCGAAGACATACCTCACGCAAAGACAAAGGCGGCATGGGAGCGCTGTGGAGCGCACAAAATGGTTACCGCCATAAGACAGTAGAGAAATCTGGCAGATAGGATCATTATCATTAACACGGGTCCGACCAAGGGTGTGATAAGACTTACCAAGCTTGTACGACGTTAGCATGCGAGCGCGGCCTCCGGGCGGGCGATGCGGGGGCACGAGGGGCAGGTACAGACGGCAACACCCAGCGAGCCACGGGTAGGAGAGAGGGGGAGACAGCAGCGAAAGACAAGACGAGAGGTGAGGCTAAGCTGAGGAGGCCGATGGCTGGAGCTGAGGCGGGGACGGCGGGGACAGGGCAGAGCGAGCCATGTCGTTGCTTGGACCGACTCCAGCACCACCCGGCGCCCTGCTGGCCAGTCGCACACGGCGGCGACCGGCCCAGACAAGACCGCACTGGGCTAGCCATCGTCGCCGGACATAGCGAGCAGCGGTGGGAGGCTTGACCCTCACGGCCTAGAGGCGGAAGAGGACAGAAGATGAGCTGGCGGCATGGTGGGAACAGCGGTCCATCCCGTCGGCTAATCCTCGGACATCTTCCGCGATCTCCCGCGATCCCCTTATGGCAACACAAGCGCGCCCGAGAAGTCAGCGTGAGCCTTACAGTACCTGAGCTATTTTCCATAGCGTAGTCGGTTCTCAGTTAGTTATCAGTGGGCCGGCGAGGTGCCTACTTTAGTCTAGCTTACCTGAGCTATTTTCCATAGCGTAGTCGGCTTCATCCAATCAGTTCTCAGTTATCCGGCTGGGACCTCCCGGAGTCCCGGAATCCCCTTAGGCAATCGAAGCGCCTGAGACGTTGACTAATCGCTGAGTCCGACGAACCACGGTTTCGGTTTCTTTTGTCCTTTAACCCCACAATTAGAGTGCTCGCAGTCGAGTGCGGTATAGTCCCTCAGGTAACCCCCGCGCTCTCTTCCCAGAGTCCTCAACAGTACAAGTGTGAGATCCTGAAGACGAACAATAACTCCACGAATGGTGAGAAATCGTATTGTGCGTCCTAAACTTCTCTTCACTCGATGTGCTTTTCTAGCGTTTGCATTAGATCCAGTGAAGGCCGGGTAGCCGTATAAACCTCGATATCGCGCAGGAGTGGTACCCATTACGATGTCTCCTCAGCTGCGCTACCAGGTTGTCCACTCGTCTCTCCGACTTCACACCAAGTCAGTCTCCTGCATCAGCATCAGTCCTTCAGGCAGGTATATTGCCACTGGCGCGAATGATGGCCGACTATTTCTGTCTACCCTCGAGGACGGCGCGCTCTTGGTCATCGTGTTAATCCGTGCTCCAGTAACTTCGCTCATGTGGCATTCGAGCAAGGCCGACTTCCTTGTTTTTGGGTGCTCGACTGGGACATTGGGGAGTATATTTCTATCATCAGTAAGTCCTTCGTCGGAGGTGTTTCTTGTAAATAATAAAAAGTGCATTCTCTAGAACGTTCTTCTTGCCCATTACCAAAAAGTGAACTCTCACAAGATTGAATCCGTGTCTGTGAACGGTTCAGGGTCTATGTTGGCCAGTGGGTCCGGAAATGATATACGAGTTTGGACCCAGTCGAACCATAGCCAAGGTGAATTCATCAACGATTTTGTGGCATATTGACATTCCAATCTGTAGATCACTGGGAGCTGGACAAACGACTCATTTTGCAAGCTGAGGGTCCCTTGACCCCGGAAGTTTGTTCCTTCCACTGGTACCACCCAGGAAGCAATGTCGAAGATCTCCTTGTGGCATATAAACACCATGGCGTCCGGTGAGACAATTCGTCCCCAGTGTGAACCCCCCTGACCATCACTAATTCTATCCGTAGTATATGGGATGCTCATTCAGGAGAGATAATTCGAACTATTTGTCAATCAGAATACATGTAGGTCATGATATTGAGATCTCCGGCATGAACTAATAGATTATCTATCGTAACAAGCGGTTATTCCGCCTTGTCAAGTAACAGTCAATACCTGGCCGTCGCTAGACGATTCGTCTTTCAGATTTACGACCTCGACTCAGGGATGATCATCCGCACTTTCAAACATAAGTTGGGCGCCGCTACCAGCACGTTCCCAGTAGAATTTGCTCACGGAGATCTCGCTCTACTGTGTATTTACGACCACGGATCAGTTCGTCTTTGGGACCTCACGAACCAGGTTAAGATGCAAACGTTATCGCTAGGTGAGTGTCCGCCTTGCTAGGGATGAATTTGTGCTCATCGCAATGTTGGGTAGATGGAGGTCAGATTTGCAGCGTCTCCGTATGCACCTATATTCCTTCGATATTCCAGGGCCATGCTGATTCGCGTCCGTCCAGGTATACGACAACACAAGTCATCCACAGGGATTCTACATTGTTCTTGGAGGCAGAAGATGTGTGCAGGTCTGGAAGACGGTAGGGGTCACAGTATCCACCGCGAAAATTCGGGATCGCAGGAAGATCATGTTCTGGGTGATTACCGTCGGGATATTGATTACTGCACTGTGTCTGGGGTGGCCGCGACCTTCCCTCCGGAGATATGTGGAGGATGTGGCGAGGACCGTTCGAGAGTACACAGTGTAATCATTTAGTAATAATATCTATAAGGGTACAGCAAGGTCGTCTCTACGGCACTGGACAGCAGCTGTCAGTGCGGCATGGTCAAACGGGGATGCAAGCAAGCGGCGGTGCGAACGTGTAGAATGGAAGGGGCATAACTTGGTGTATGTGAAGCGGCGCGGTAAGATAAGGATGGAAAGACAGCGAGTAAACGAGAGGGATACGTCCACGATTACGATTACAGCGTGGGGTACGCCACCAAGAACGGCAATGTGATGCCATCGCAGGTTTCGTTGATCATGCCTGGGGGTATGGGAGGCCGTCTTGGTCTTCGAATCTCGATAATGATCAGGTCTAACGGCTCGGTCAGCCTTTCGCATGGAATGCGAGACGTGCCTTGCAACTGCGTGCATGTGTCAGGTTATCACGAAAAACGGAGAGGCTCATGGAAGAACAGGCAAAGCATCCCGGCGGTCTAAGGTACGCAACATTTCGAAATCTACTCGACGTTGCTTCCGAAAGGTGAGAGGATCGTACCGTAGGGCAGTCAGGAACGGTATGGCCCGTCTTCCGCTGCACCGAGTCGCGCGAGCTCGTACTGGGAGCCTGAGGAGCCACGACTACCACTCGTACTTCCTGGCGACGTTCACGTGCGTGCAATGAACATGCCACGGAGATGATCAGGATCCTGCTCCCACCTGATACTGTAGAAATGTCAATAAATGACTGGGCGGAGACCATCAGACCCGTCTCGCCTAGTAAGGATTATTTTCGAGAAGCAGGCTCCAATGACTGAATGTCACGGTAGATCTCCACCTTTCGCGAGCGGAAGCCAGAGCAACAACACCTGGGAAGTGTCCATTGGTGAGCAGAGGCGAAACAAAGAGTGAACAGACTTCGCGCAATCTACGCCATGCTTCTCCTTTCGGAAGCATCGTGTTCCACTTGTTGTGGGACAGGATGTCGCCCCCAAAGGGGTAGATGGTGAACATTGGATACAAATCGTATGGATTACGGTACTTGCACGATAACGAAGCGCGGTATGCTCAAGCAGATATCCGACCGCTTTTCTAACAGGTCCTACGCAGCCTTTGCTGTGCGAAGGATTGGGCAGTAGATCTTATTCAGCCGTCCTGAGCAGGAGGGATTAAAAGGATGTGGTCGCTTACATACGACGGGATTGCTTCCGGGATGACGAGACACTACGGGGCCTGCGGCACCATTACACGTCAGTCACGGACAGAACTTGTTGTAGGGCAACACTCACGCCAGTAAAGTAGATCGTGATGGTCCACGACCTTCTGCCGCTACGTCATTCGTGAGACCCGCGAAGACCCGCAGGTCTCGGGTTTTCAACACCGTGTATGAGTAGTCTTTGGAGACCAGTAGACTGGAGATACGTCGTTGGGTTGTGGTGCGTGCACGGCGAGAGTACCAATAGCCTGGCACCCACTTAGTTTCGGACGAAGCGACATGAGACAAGGAGCGATCACAAACCTTCGCTACATGCTCACTAAGGAATTTCATCTCCAGCGTCTCCATCTGTCGCGGTGTATGAATCATGATATGCTCGTCCTGACTCTTGTATCCATCCTGCGTGGCAGCCTCGGGCCTCCCCATCCCCGTAGCCTCTCCATAGGCCAGGACCTAGCCATATGTATCAGTATGTTGCTATTACGCCCGGAACAATTGAATGGACTCACGATGTGCTAGTGCTTAAGAAGCTGCATGAACTCAGAACTCTGTGAGTAGTCGGCAAGTGCACTGAACGAGAGGTAGTCGACGGACAGCGAATCACCTACGGACGTTCAGTGAGCAATGCTAGTACAATACTGAAAAGCCGGAAAAACGAACATTATACAACCGTCCATGCCTCGGGCCGCCCTCATCGGCAGTCAACACCTGAAATAAATCGCAACGATGCGACAAGCCACAAAGCCGGGGACAAGCGGAAAGGACCTGGAATACGCGAACCGCGGTCAAAGACACGGCCGTCTCTTCGAACTTCATGATCAGTCGCGATGGGGGCGAGCAGGGTGACCACAAGACGGGTGCCGTCCGCGACGGGGACGACGACGGGATCTAACAGATGGTGGCATTAACACGGGCCCAACCAAGGGTGTGATAAGACTTACCAAGCTTGTACGACGTTAGCATGCGAGCGCGGCCTCCGGGCGGGCGATGCGGGGGCACGAGGGGCAGGTACAGACGGCAACACCCAGCGAGCCACGGGTAGGAGAGAGGGGGAGACAGCAGCGAAAGACAAGATGAGAGGTGAGGCTAAGCTGAGGGGCCGATGGCTGGAGCTGAGGCGGGGACGGCGGGGACGGCGGGGACAGGGCAGAGCGAGCCATGTCGTTGCTTGGACCGACTCCAGCACCACCCGGCGCCCTGCTGGCCAGTCGCACACGGTGGCGACCAGCCCAGACAAGACCGCACTGGGCTAGCCATCGTCGCCGGACATAGCGAGCAGTGGTGGGAGGCTTGACCCTCACGGCCTAGAGGCGGAAGAGGACAGAAGATGAGCTGGCGGCATGGTGGGAACAGCGGTCCATCCCGTCGGCTAATCCTCGGACATCTTCCGCGATCTCCCGCGATCCCCTTATGGCAACACAAGCACCCGAGAAGTCATGGCGGCACGAAGCCGGCCTTCGCCACCGACGGTTTCGCCGCGGTGCGCGGCATGTGCATCCCTATGGTAAACACGTGAGACCTATTCCCTTCCTATTGTCCATCCAGGGCCCACAGAACAATGAACGAACACATCTGTTCAGCCAGATTAAGGTTACCGCTGGCGCCTGAGATACCATCTTCGGAACACCCAGTAAGGCAGAAGTCGTCTCAGGATGAGCATGGCCGATGCTCGATCTCTGTTCCCACCGCCATGTCAGCACTCTCCGCTCGCCATTTCCGCCTACGATTTCTAGTTCTCTAGCCTGTCTGGGCTGGTCGTCTGCAAGCACCCCGCGCGACGTGCCTCCGGGGCGCAGGGTGGCGGCAAACAGCTCCGTAGCATGCTCAGGCTCCGTTTCGCCCCGCCGTCGTAGCTTCAAACCTCGAGCTTCCGGTATCTCCTCTCTCTAGTGCTACCCACCATCATTATCTCACCTTCATTCTCACAGCCGCGTCCAAGCAACCGCACTGCCCGGCGGCAACGGCGAAAACGGCAGGCTTGCTCCCGCCCTGAACCTAACATCATATTTCAAGCCTAGCCCTTCGTCATCTCACTAACGTCAGTTGTCTCTATCGGTCAGTCTGTACGCTGAAATGTTTACATCCTACGACGCCCTATTGAAATGTGGCGTGCAGACACCGCGAACGCACTGGAGTAGTAGCCGCATTCTACTATGTCTATCCATCGCGATGCCGGCCCGCGATCCCAGCAGTGTATCAAACTAATGGTTTTGCAAGCGAGATATACATCAACAATGAATGGTATCCATTTCATCATTCAACGTTTTCCCAGCTATAACCCATTGAATGGTCGACGTTCAGTTTTAGCATTGTCCGTAACATATGGTAGCAACATTTTTCTTTATTGTTGATGCCATTGGTCCATGACCCGTCGATCGGCGATCCATATATCCACGTATCTTCCTAAGCCGCCATGTTTCCATGCTCATTTTGGGTTTATAATGCCTGCCCCAGTCGTGCATCTTGTTGCTTGTTCCCCTGCAAAGGCACGCCAATTCCTCCCAACCTATGCACACGGTGTAACATGGCGGCCGCTACCACCGGGCACGACCCTGCTGTATTGTCCATGTTTGAAGCTCTATGTCACGCTGACATCAACACCAAGGAGCTCGTATACCGGCTGGGATCTGACTTGACCTTGTGCGTAACATCATTTGCTAGGCCCCCAGAGTGGTATCTGACTCCGGATTTCGATACAAGGATCTTCGGCTCCGCAACGGACGACTTCGATGCGTGGGAGGCCTCCCTTCGCGACGAGATAGAGAGAGGAACCACGGAGTCTGAAATCGGGACGTTGAATAGTCTCCGCTCGACCTACCTCTATGTACGGGGAACCGACGCTATCCCTCGCCTGAACAGTCGGTCCCACCAACTTCGGCGGGCGCACAACAAGTTTACAATCAAGTGTAATGAGGTTCGTCCATCTGTCAATTATCTATGGACATCGAGTCCGCTCATGTACGCAAAGTTCCTGGAAGCTCTTGATCGGACCCTTTCGGGTCTGCCGGATAGCCCTGATTCGGTCATATTATCGGTCCAGCACCAGGAGCTCCTGTTTATACAGGAACAGTTTCGAGGCCGAACCCAGCGACTCTTCGAGCAGGCCGAATGCGTTATGGTGCGCCTGAATTTTTTCGACGTGTCCGAGGTAGTCTTCAGCTTAGTGCCTAAATCCATTGCTCATATACATCCGCAGGAACGTTTTGAGGCGATGCTCCGGGACCTCACGGACCGACATGGCATTGCTACCCAACTACGGGAGTTGATGGGCATTCACATCTCTACGCTGCGACGACTTTTCGAAGAACGCCGCATGATTGTCGACGAGTCTTCTTACATTATCGAGACGGCATACCACACTTGGTTTCACGAGACGGTATCTGGGCACGACCGGCAACAATTTCTAGACACGGTATGCGCCTTCCAGAATCGTATTCGACAGCAATTTTCCGCACAGAAAGAGGCAATTCGCAAAATCGACGTGATCTCCTTTTCGCCTTTCGTCTTCATTTTGACAATCAACTAATACGACCATTAGCAATACAGGGAGGCAGTTGTCGCTGCTCCCATGATGCTCATCGTACAAGAATCAGAGTGGTGGACAACGGTGGAAGACCTCGACATGATTGAATGCTTTGACCACTGTCTGCATGTGATTATGGAGATGGAAGACATGTGCGAGGTAAACCTCCTTTGCTCCACAGAGAATGCGACGTACTACCTCATACTAATGCGCTGCTTAGGACTATGAATTTATGGAGGAGCAACTGGACACTTTTCCGTAGCGCCTATTGAAGTTTCGATGGTGCAACGTCTACTAGGGTATGTTCCTCGCTATCAACGATGCTTAACGGCAATACTGACATCGGTGCCACATTCAGGATTATGACGTCATGGTGGATATCATGCTCCTCTAGTACGCACAGTACTTTATTCAAGCATTCATATACACTATTCGCCCTGGAATTGACAATAGCCACCATACTTAAATGAGGTATTGTCGCTTGATGCCGGTTATATATAGCGTGTATGAACGCCCAAATGGGTTGCGCCGCACCCTTGGGATGCAGTGTTATCGTACTCGAGGCAAGCCATCAATGCAGACCGGAAGTCAACGTTAAGCACATCGAGAGAGATGGGACAGACGGCCGCCCCGGGTGGGTTGCCAGAACTGCGGCGGCTGACTTGGGGCGAACGATCAGCATAGAGAAATCGCCGTTGAATACACGGGCAGTGGGATCTCATAAGAACGTCTTAAGAATTTTAGTCTTCAAGATTTGATCCGAATGCTCTTGAAACAATTTCACGAATGGACTTCTCAGGCGCTTGGATTGCCATAAGGGGATTCCGGGATTCCGGGAGCTCCATGCCAGGTAAGGCTTCTCGGGCGCCTGTGTTGCCATAAGGGGATCGCGGGAGATCGCGGAAGATGTCCGAGGATTAGCCGACGGGATGGACCGCTGTTCCCACCATGCCGCCAGCTCATCTTCTGTCCTCTTCCGCCTCTAGGCCGTGAGGGTCAAGCCTCCCACCGCTGCTCGCTATGTCCGGCGACGATGGCTAGCCCAGTGCGGTCTTGTCTGGGCCGGTCGCCACCGTGTGCGACTGGCCAGCAGGGCGCCGGGTGGTGCTGGAGTCGGTCCAAGCAACGACATGGCTCACTCTGCCCTATCCCCGCCGTCCCCGCCTCAGCTCCAGCCATCGGCCTCCTCATCTTAGCCTCACCTCTCGTCTTGTCTTTCGCTGCTGTCTCCCCCTCTCTCCTACCCGTGGCTCGCTGGGTGTTGCCGTCTGTACCTGCCCCTCGTGCCCCCGCATCGCCCGCCCGGAGGCCGCGCTCGCATGCTAACGTCGTACAAGGTAAGTCTTATCACACCCTTGGTCGGACCCGTGTTAATGATCCTATCTGCCAGATTTCTCTGCCGTGGTTCTGTACAGTAGTCCCCTTCATCTCCATCATGCCCGCGGTATAATGCCTCCATCGAGCACTGAGTCCCGTCGTCCATCTCTTCTCGCCGCCCGAACGTGCGCACTCGACATCCCCAAATCAAACTTGCCAGGACGTCCCTCTGCTAGTCACGCCGACAGACGCCCACTTTCTCACCAAAACGTGACATAATCACATTGTTTTTGTGGCCGCCGCGCTGCCCCATTGATGGGAACGACCAAACTTCAATGGCATATTCCCGAAGTTCGACTGTCAGGAATTGGTCCGCCCGGTCTCAATCTCTGACATGGATCGCCCGTAAGTTTACAGCCTCCTGATCCCTGAACGTTATCCTATCTGAAATGCGCTGCCCTCTCCGCAAAGCCCTTGTGCCAATGGTCAACCTGGCGTGAGAGGTGAAGGAGGTGGACGCAGACGGGAATAGCTAGGTGCCCCAAGCCCGCCCAGCCACAGATGACCGCGGGCCTCGAGGCGTTGATGTTGTGCCCAATAAACCGCACTGTTCCCCCGCGACTGCAAGTATCAACTCGGCCCCGAAACTGACAGCAAAGGTCTGGATAATGACTACACGGCGTGGCACTAGGAACGGATGGGGGGACTGTAGCAGAAAAGGGAGCGAGGCCACTGTGGCTGATCTCTATCTACCGGCGCAGCGCCGCACTCGTACGTTTCACCTTAATGTTTGCGCCCCTTCGGAAGCTCCCTGACTGAAATTATGGTCAGGGTGTAATCAGGGCTCCGAGTTCGGCTCGTTTCTGTTCCGCTCCCCGACACCGTCCGTCCGCGTCAGACGTGGAACGCCTCCTCTTCCCCAGAAGTCGCTGCAGCGTGACTCTCAGCCGACGACGATGCCACCCGTCTCGGCCCCGGTCACCACTTGCGCTGCAGCCGCCGATCCCGCTTGAAAGGGAGGTTGAGGGCAATCGGCCCTGGCCTCACCAGGGTAACAGCTATCGTCTGCCGTTGCGGGGCTCGAGCGACGGTGGCGTGAGCTCCGCCCCGATGTCCGTTCTTGGCCCTGTATCTCGGTATGTCTATTCATACCCTCTCTCTGTCAGGCCCTTTCGTTGATCTTGGCGGACAGACGTCTCTTTTGTCCCCTTGGCGATAGTCTCCCGCTACCGAAGTGGTCAAGGTGTGTCTCGCTTCGCTTTCTCCTTAGCTGGTCGCGATCGCTGGCTAATATGTTGTACATGCATGAAAGATTACGCACATCTTCCGCCGTTCACTTCGCTACGAGACATCGCGCGCCGACTTGTTCTATGAATTAACCATTGCCAGGTCGTCGTTCCTAGCATGATCACGGACATCTACGTAAAATATTCTGACCTATCCGCGAAACTTCATCGTCGTCTCTTCTCCGAGTGCCTATGCTTCCAATGTGTCATGCTAGTGTTCTGTTAGAGTTGAGCGATGCTTTCTTGTAGCATGATAATGTTCTGCATCGTAGTGCTGATATTACGTCTTGGCTGTGGTCAGCATGCATACAGTTCAATAGAAAGCACTAAGACATACTCTGTCCAGCGACCGTGCCACAATGCACTCGCGATCGATATCCTCTGGCGTGTACACAAAGGCAGCGAAATGGCAAAGGATATCCTTTCCCCAAACAAGGTGTGACTTCTCCGCGAAAACGTTGTAGTAGAGTCGGGTTCCGAGCTCAGGATGATATGCGTATGGATCCATGAGCGTATGCTCTGGCGACAATCCAACATATTCCTCTATCAATGCTACTGGCTCCACCACCAAAGCGTCTCCGACTGTCCGCCGGTGAAGCATCAACTCTTTGATCTGCCCGGCTCGGATGGGAGGATCTATGCCAGGCGGGGTATGAGGTTGGAAGAGAACAAAAGAATTCTTGATCCCCTTCCGTCGCGTCGCAAACGCCATGCCACCGCGCCAGAATCGAGGGATATAATGGCACGTTGGAGGGAGGGACGGCAGTTGAGGAGATGAGGCGTTTTCATATATGGATGACCAGCAATTAGACGGTAAGTCTGAATTGACAAGCCCGAGGAGTGTGTTGTATGTGTCCAAAGGCAGAGTCTGCTCCTTTGTCTCATCGTACTCCCACGGACTGGTATTGCTAGGAGTCTTGACGAGGCATGCTGTGACGTTCGAACCGCGGAGGTTACTTTGGAAGCGTCGAAGGTACGCTCTGAACAGATCAACGTAAACTCCGATGGTCGGCCACTTCACTGTATCGGCTAGCCAACGGATGTTCGCGCCGACATAAAAGAAACACATGAAAGTCAGAGGCATTTTTCCTTTCGAACAAGTGTTCATCAGTTTTGGAAGAGGTAGGTGTGGCTCAAATTCATACCGGGTTTGTTGTTACTTCTAAACCTTTGAAGGATACCGTTGTACCGTTCAAATGGGAAGGCCCACCAACCGTGTACGGGCCCAAACTCCAGTAGGCATTGCTTCAAATGTAGGGCGAGATGATGGTTTGGGACTAGCGAGTGTTCAAAAAGATGGCGAAGGCCTCGAACATACTCGTACATATGTTCGTCCACCGATTGAGTCCTTGAAGATGACATGGTCCGACGCGCCGCTAGATCGACTGCAATGACTAGATGGAGGAAGTTGTCGAGTAGAATCTTGTCGCTAGCTGTCGCTTTGGCTCCAGACCATAAACGAACCAGTGTAATGACGAGGTTGACTGTGCAAACGGTACACCATTGATCCGCCTTTAACTTGCCGTGACCAAGACTACCGAAGGAGGCTGGTGGTTTCTCCATCCAGGACGGGAGATAAGTCTCCGAAATATCCCGACGTATTTGTGCCAGAATGTCGCCACTTAGGATCTGTGATCGCGAAAGGTCAAGGGGGACAGATACGAGGTGAAAGTCCATCGTGTCGCTGTCAAGAACCGGCGGAATCTTGACTTGCTCGAAATTGAAGTCTTTTGGTTGTACCTAAGTAGTGAGGTGGGTGCATTAATGTGACATATAATCGGCTGATCAGAGATGGCGACGTGCGCACCCAATCTATCAGGGCTTTAACGTAGCTCACTTTCGCAAGAGAGTCGGCGGGTGTTGGTATTATGCCGTTGAGCCGTGCGATAGAAGTGATGTACCCTTTACGAATCTTAGACAACCTCTTAGAATCCTTGTTCATTAGGCACTGCAAAGCGTCCTCCAAATAGCGTTTCTGTTGCTCCGGTGTATGTGGACGAAGCGTTTTGGCTCCCCCCGACTTGTCCTTGACGTCAATGCCCCAGACTTCTATGCAATGGTGTTTCAATTCGCCAAGGAATAGATTGTGCATGGTGTCGATCACTGCGAATCTTGTGGGATCCTAGTAAGGCAACCGCAAAAGCTCCGACCAACGAATACCCCAGGTCTCGAAGATCTCGTTGCGACGCGCCGGTTCGGCATCTCGCCACTGCCTGGCATAAGCCAAATGGTCGTCCCAGGTGAGAGGAGCAGGCCAGGCCGCTCGGTCGGTACTGTTCATGTCCTTCTTCTTGAGTCGACAGAAGGAACAGAAGTGAGCTGAGGAGTGGCCTGCGAAGCCCGCCGTTTTCCGCAAGGCCGGAAGGTCGCATACGAGGGGGATAATTGCGGCGCGAACCAAACGACCAAAGCGACTGGACCCGGTTCTACTGAGGTAGACCCCTTGATGCCAAAGCTTGATCAACTCGTCCACCAACGGGCGCAGGAGATGGTTCAGTTCGTGGAGGCTTGGTTCTTTGGGTCCGGGTATAATGCCGGCGAGGTAAATATTCTCCGGTCGATAGCGAACATCGGAAGGTAGGTTGAGACATGCAAGGTAAATGGCTCCAATGGAATGGGACTTCCCCGCCTTCTTGTTGCCGAAAGGGTTGAACCAGTCCACGAATAGGCTGAAGACGAGATGTACCTCCCCATGTTTCTGAATGGAGAACAGGGTCTTCTTGTCAGGACCAAGAAACATTCGGATCGCGGGCGAATGCATGATATCCTCCCAATCAGAGGCTCCAGAAGGAATTTGGTCCCAAGACGACACCACCAAGGTCTCGAAGTCAGACCTGGAGAACATATCTGCGAGCCAGGAGGTCAGGCTTCGGTACGCGTAGGTGCGAATCGGTTTGAATGTGTCCCGTGCTTGGTCGCCTTTGCGCTTCGGTTGTTTCACCTTCTTCTCTACAAGACGGGTGCCGCAAGGAGACGAACCGGGCTCGGTCAAAGTACAGCGAGGAGGATATGGATCGTCTGGGTTATTCGGATCGGGGGGGTAAACAGCGTAACATCGAGAACAGCATGCGTATCGAATGATGTCAGGCTCTAGGCTGAGAGATGCGATAGCCGTCCGAACGTCCAACGGAATGCTGTCAAGGACTCCGTGTTGAGCCGCTGTAAGGTTGTGCGATACGTTCGAGAAAGCGAACGCCCCGAAAAGGACGACTCTGATGGTTGCGAGCCAGTACTCGCAGTCTAGTCGATTCGCGGAGGCAATGGAGTGCATCACCACTACCGAGAACAATGCCGCGAGGACGAATGGCTCAAAATGGTCTCTCCGAGTGAAACGGCTCTCTAGAAAGCGAATCAAAGTCAGGACTTGAGTTGGTATTATTCTTTGAGGCTAACGAACCTGTGCAATATATACGCGGCGAATCCACCCCTGGTTGCAGTTTGTACAAATGGCGCACTTTTTCAAGTTCCCACTGATGCCGGATGCGCTTGTTGATGGTCTTGGAGAACTCCTGCATTTGCTTGATGATCCCATGTCTATATCCCTCCGCGCCCTTGTCAGGTACGGAACCCATTTCCGAGAGCGCAGAGGTTTGGGAAGCCACCCAGGAAATGGACTCGGCCACTCGGAAGCTTTCGGAGTCGGCCAGGCGAAGCTCAGCTGGTTCCTGGCTCCAGGACTCTGGTAGAGAGGCAAACTTGAGGGCGCCAGCTAGTTTGAAACTGTGCCGACGAATGTCAAGCTCGCTTTGAATTGTTGAGAGCATGCGCATACGGTCTGTGATGGACACAGTATTCTCTAGAGACTACCGAAACACAAGCATAGGTGATCAGTAAAGACGGCACGTATATAAGTAATGGCAGATAATACCGTAACGATTCCAACCGATACGGGCTGATCATCCGACTCCTACGTTCCTCGGGTCAGCATCTACGGATAAATGTTTGGTATGAACCGACCTCTAAGTTACGTGTGGAGGAAATTTCTTCGTTGAAGCCGTCGCAGGGGTGAGATGGTCCATTTTTACCTGAAAACACAAACAAGTTCGGTTCGACTCAAACCAGACCCAGAGCGGTCAGTAGTGATCAATTGCTGGCGTACATGTGTCATTGGCCTCTCTATTAGATATGTCAGTCTGTGACTGCAGAGGTTGCGAGTGGGCAATACTACAATCTATGGTTAGGAAGGATCTCAGCGCGGCGAAACACAGGAGCTTCAACCCAGGGACTGTACCAGCGGTGTGCAGTAGAATGGCCCCTTGAATCGCTTTCCGGTCCATCTTTTCATGGTCTTGGCGACGACGGGCTTCCTCCACGTGTTGTCGGGCATACCGAGCTTCGATGACTCTGCCCGGCTTGGACAAGCCGTGTTCATCCTCGTATTCGAACTGAGAGCATTCGCTACAAACACAGGGGACTTTCTTGGCCATGATTCACGGAGGAGGCCGAATCTGAGGGCAATGAAGAGAGAAGACATAACCCTCTAAGGCTCTCCCCTGTGGGTATTTAGAGGGGTTCAGGCCGTAGGAGAAGTGTTACGACACAATTAGTAGATGGTTGTAGGTCACTCACAATTGAAGAACGCGGCTAGAGATATTTGTTGCCGTCACAAAGCAAACTGCAGGACCGTGGAAAGCTTTATCAATCCCTGTAAGATAAGCACTGCGCCGGTAATCCGCACATTATTGTGCATACAGGGGGAGATGAGAAGTCATCGCTGAAAGAAGCCAACGCTTGGCAGGCGCGCTTGAGATGCCATATTGGGATTCCTAGATATGGCAGAAGATGCCCGACGATCCGGATTGGCCGATCCTCACTCGCTGTTCTCGCCATGCTGCAGCATGCTGCCAGTTCGCTAGTCACGAGTCACCGGTCACCTCAGGCTTCTGTCCTAGGCTTGCGTCCAGAGCCCCCAGAGTCTCGCCCTCTTGCTCACTATATCCGGCGACGATGGCTAGCCCAGCACAGTTCTATTTGTGCTCAGGCTGGTCGTACGCATTCGCTGTGTGCGACCGGCCGTCGGGCCGCCGGGGTGGTGCTGGAGTCGGTGTTCGCAGCTTGTGACATGGCACGCTCTGCTCCGTCCCCGCCGTCGCCTTTCCCCCTTCGGCCTTGGTCGGTAACCTCCTAGCTTATTGTTTCTTGTCGCTTCTTGATTTCCTCCTCCCTGCTCGCTACCCGTCTCCGCCTGTCCCAGCCTTGGATCTGGCGCAGTTAGCCCTGCAAGTTCGGCTCTCGGCGCAGTTCCTCGATACACCCACCGCAGTGTTTGTATTCCGGCACAATGAATAGCACCGCAATAGGACAGGGACGCCCTCCGATCCCAAGTTGGGTACGTGCCATCAATTATGCGTGGTGGTAATCATCCTCAATTGTCATGCCTGTCCTCGTAGAGAGCTCTATTCGGAATGTCCTTTGTCATGCTTGGCCCGACGACCGCGGCTGCCAGTACTTTTACTGCTTTTACCTGGCTCTTGGCCACACGAGATCTCGTGCGTGAGTGCGTTGTTCCTCCGTTGTTCCATTCAGGATCTCGATGGCCCGCCATCCTTTGCTACAATTATCCTTTGAGCATCGCCTGTCGGTCGTTGCTCGGCTCGATCTGTGTCTGGGGTCCAGCCAGATCTAACGGTGCCATCCCTTCTCTTGATGTCTCCACTATTGTTCAAGAGGGTTTGTCGTACTCACGCGGATTGCTAGTTCCTCTTTGTCCCTCAAACGTATATCTTCCTCGGTTGCCCCATATCAGCATCTGCAGGAAGTTCTGTCATGTCTCTATATCCGTAAGTCTCCCACTTGGTCCTTGCCTTCATTTGCTGAGCAGCTGTCCAGGAAGGCACTCATCACCTTCTCCATGCCGGGTATATGGTACTCGGAAGACATGCGCGACGGCCACATGTTCAACACCGCGGAAACAGGTCGCAGGGTTCACTTGCTAGTCGCAGAATGTGCGCCCGATCTCTGTGAGGTGTCATCGTTTCTTCCGTGAAGACCGATTTTACAAGCCTTCAACTATAGATGGTCTTGTCGTCTCTGAACTTCTCGAAGGCGATTTCTGTTCCAGTCCACCTCTCGTCATATATAGTGTCATGGTGTCCGACATTAGGGTATTTTTCAAGATGGATGAGGTATGTTCCTCAGTGCCATTGCTTTCTGTCGGGTTATTCAGACCATTCGACGCCATCTTGCTCCCTGAAAGGAAAATTTCTCTATTACCATCACGGATAAACGCACGTGGCGGTTCTACCTTCAGTTTCAAGTAGACCATGAATTTTGGGAGGTTGCACGGCTTATCGCGGAGACAAAGGCGGAGCAGGGTATCCGCAACGCTCAGATCACCGACCTTATTCGCGACGCATTGGATAGCATCCCAACAGTCAAACCCTCTCCGCCCCCTCCCCATGTTGTTGTTACTTTGCACCAATCGGCTAGTGATGTCGAATAGTGGTTGAAATAACAATTCAGTCCACACTATCCCTTCCCGGGACCGAATACGTAAGGCTGAAGAGACAGGCCGCGCCCCAAGAGGGCGTAGTGCTGACAGCGACTGCAGCTACGGCCGGGGCTCATCATAAGTAACGATAAGTGCATGCTCCTTTGAACGATAGAACAGATTACCGTTGTCTTTACGTGAAGCACATTGTACACGCTTGAACACTGTTAGTGTGGCATTCTAACCCTAACCCAAGTAGTCTTGGAACATACTGCTATGTCACGGCACACGGCACAGCTGGCTTTGTACACGTTATCATCCCACTCTTCTCTCTCGAGTCCGTCATTCCTGCTCATCCCCGCCTTGTTTCTGTATGGCGCCAAAAAAAACCTCCCACACATCCTCCAACGAGACTGGTGCGGCCATACTCAGTGCGAGGGAAATATTGAACTGACGTGTCTCTGTCCTAGGTTTGCAGACCTTCCCGTGCTCCAAGAAGTCCCTTCGTGGAAGACAGGAGCTACCAACGAGGTGTTTTGTCTGTGCGGGTCGAGGAATCATCGTGAAGGACAGCTGTAGATTCAAAGGTACGCCGCACTACTTTAAGGCAGGGGTTGAATGCTCAAGTCACATTCGCAGATTTTCGCATTTTGAATCGGGAGTCGGGACCGCCAATATTTCAGACGCTTGACACGTCGATATTGGACGCTTCAAGTTATCCGTTCAAATTCAACGCCATCCTGCAGAGGAAGAATCTACTCGGAATGCAGGTGCGGCTTTCGGCTCTACTCGTGTTGGCGTTTCCGACCATGCGGGACCAGTACGCTCTTGCTAGAGAGATGCAGAAGGTCATTATTAGGATGCAAGAGCACGAGGATGCCAGCGATCTATTGAGAAGACAGCCGGAATCACTCACACGTGTAGTTTGCGGCGAGTCTCTCTTTTGAATTGTACGGGTCCGATAATTAATTTCCTCTTCCCGACTTTAGATGCGTGTTCCACACCAATATTCTCCTCCACGTTCCTGTGTGTCCTCTGTGGATATGAACTGTGCCCTACCTGCCGTAACTTGAAGACCCCACCCCGGGCGCCGTTATGCGATGCCGATCGTGAGGTGAGACCGATGTTTGTCATTTGAATTGCAGTTGAAACCACCATTTAGGAGCACCGTTTCCAGCCCCTTTCCAGAGTCCCCGCAGGACAGGTCGCAGAGGTTGCTCACCAAGTGACCGCGGTCCTTGCTCTTCAGAAAGGGCTTGACGAGTATCCGATCACCGTAGACGCGAAGGCATTCAAATGCAATGCCGAGGTATCTAGACGTATTCCCGTACTTACCGCCGAGTGTATTCCATTAAAGTTCTTGAAACTGCTTCTCACCCGGGGTGTGTAAATCCACACAAGTGCTGCTCACCCGGAGGCGGCCGGGCTGACCTACATTACCATATGTAGCGTCCGGCCCGTGCACATATGTAGCCTCATCTGACGGTCGGCCGGTGACCAGCCATGGTACAGTACAGCTGTCCGGCCGGGACCCATCACTTTTTATGTCTATTTGCGATTCAGGCAGTGTGCATTTGTGCTGGTCTTATTGGTACATATATTAAAATCCATCTTGAGAGTTTGTAAATGATATATCAACCGAATCATTCTGGGCAACTCAATGGCCGGCCGGTAGGTCGTCATCTCTTGTATAGCTGCCCGGCCGGTCCGCCGTCTGTAGGCTGTTGTGCTGTACGGCCGGGTCCTCGGCACAAATACTGGGGCTGTTTAGGAGCCTGTACCACTCTGAAGGATTTATGCCAGGCTCTGAAAGGATGGATGTTCCGAGTCTAAACCATGGCTTCCGGATACAATCTGCACAGTTATGGTGGTATATGCGGGCTGCAAGCATTTGAGACCGTCCGGCCGGGCAAGTCTGGTACCTGTATGTGCTGTTGAGCCGGTGGGTGCTCTGAGGACTTTTTGTCCTGCAGCATTGTGTACACAGATCCGGTAGCTGCCTGGTCAGTCATCCAGTGATGGTTTGTCCCTTTTCTGATGTATAGACAGGTACAATAGCAATGCCAGTCCCATTGTCACAACGAGTGGGTGGTCCGTAAAGTCCAACGAGTGGATGGTCCGTAAAGTCCACATGGATCAATGCCAGTGGCGAACTTGAAGAATATACCAAGCCCTTCTAGGTGAGGCACTTACATAACAGCAAGACTCCCTCCTTCGTGTTGTGCACAGCCATTTCGAAGCACATCTTTGAAATAAGTTGATAGGAGTTGGGTCACATAGTGGCCAGCCGGGCAGCACATCCAGTAGGGATGTGTCGCCCGGCCGGCCAACACAATTCCGGATAGTACTGCCCAGCCAGTTCTGCCTTGGCATATGGAAGGCATTGCACCCATGAGACATCCAGACAGTTTCCGGATCTCTCATACGTACAGAATGTCTCTTCCGGGTCAGCTCCCAGTACTCGGGACGAGTGGCAAAGCAATGAAAAGAAGAGCATCGCAGACCGGCCGGGCAGCACATCCAGTAGGGATGTGTCACCCGGCCGGCCAACACCATCTCAGATAGTACTGCCCGGCCGGTTCTGCCTTGGCATATGGGAAGGCATCGCACCCATGAGACATCCAGACAGTTTCCGGATCTCTCGTACGTACAGAATGTCTCTTCCGGATCAGCTCACAATACTCGGGACGAGTGGCAGAGCAATGAAAATAAGAGGGTTGCAGACCGGCCGGGCAGCACATCCAGTAGGGATGTGTCACCCGGCCGGCCAACACAATTCCCGATAGTACTGCCTGGCCGGCGTGCACTCGGAAGTTGTATTTTACATAGTTGATCAGTATTTATCAGGAGGGCACAGTGGTCTATTGTCAAGCTATGACGGTATAACAGCTGTATGGGATGCGAACGTGTATCGTGTTACATGGAAAACATCATTTTACGTGTACTACAGTCAAATGCATGAGGCACTGTCGTCTATTCAATGGGCTCTGTGTTGCCCATTCGTCCGGTGACGGCCCGGAGCTTCACCTCCTTCTCTTCCAAATGCTGCATGTTGGTGTCTGCACTGCGGTCGACTCTCCGGTTCCATTCCTCTAAGTCTTCCTGAAACAACGGCATGGGCGGAGCCTGTGAAAGGTGATTAGATACTGCTACGCATAATGTACGGACACTTACAACAGATGGCGGAGGATCTTTCCACCATCTCGGACACTGTTCTCCAATAGGTCCCTGGGACGTCCACTCCCACCACTCAGCAAAGCCCCACGGGTGTGGGTTGCTCAGCACTCCATTCGTGATATGGCTGGTTGCAGTGTGGAATGCAACAGAGTCGAGCTTGTCCAGCCTGAACACAAGGTTTCGGCCGCTCCATTCTATAGCTGAGAGCAAGACGGATAGTGCGGGGTATACTTCCGTTTGATCCACTGTGTCCCGGGGTTGGAGGACTGGAGAGCGATTGCTCCGGAAAGTCCTAGGGCGTGTATAGCCACCCACTATAATGTTGTGAGCTACAGCTCCTAGAAAACTGTCACAGACACTCTGCATACCGTTTCTCTGGCTAGGCCATAGTTCCAGCGGCGGGTTGTCAGAATGTCCGGATGTGCTGGAAGTACAGACAGTGCCCGCCCGATGCGAGCCATGACCAAAATGACTTCAGCCCTGGCAGCCCAAAGTGCGGATGCAGCAAACAATGGCTGTGGCGATGTGCCTCCTTCGGACGACATTGAAGACATTGCGGAAAACGTCTTCAGAGTTATTGTGTGTTGTGTTCCGAAAGTGCCGGATGCTTGGGATGATGTGTAGCAGTGTTATCTACCATCCTGTCCTCAATCAGTACAAGGGCACCTAAAAGAAGCAAATTATCGCCGAGGATCTACGTGACTTGGATAGGTTCGATGCTGTTAGCCCTATCATCACAGGCACAAAGACTTAATATCGAATCCCTCGGAAGCAGCCGGTGTGCTGCGGCACTGTCCTCCATCGCCACATAAGCTTGGACATTACAAAGTCTTGTCCCTCAGCCTTGCCAGCTCTGTACCACCATCACATCTCGCGACCCCAGTCTGTAAGTCTTTATTCACTATAGCAAACAGAACTAATGACATATTCCAGATAGATGGATCACTACCAACCATATTTCGACGTCCCAACCAGTGACATCACCTTGGTAATTCATGCCTTTCTGGCAGATATAAACTCCCTTTATTACCCCTACAATGTGTGGCACGTCCGAGACATTATCGACCAATTTCTAGGCATGGTGGTGCACCTTCCCCCTTCTATTTCCTTCGACGAGGTGGATGGGTATTTTGTGCGTGTTTACTTCTACCTTGCGGACAAACTGCCTGGTCGGTGCCCTCGGCTCACAATCTTCCGCAACTTCGCACAGCAATATTCCCGCATCACCCGCACCCGCGCTGTCCAATTCTGGCTCACCGAAGCCCAGACGTGGCGTCAACTCCACGAAACGTCTCATCGACGACTTGATCTCCTCCGGGAGGTCAACGACATGCGGCCGGATCCGGAAGCCGACCGCGAGGAGATTGAGAGCTCCCTTCTGTCCCATGCATGGATCACGATCAACCGGGGCTTTGCCTTGACTGGCCTGAGTACTGCGTACAATAGCTGTAAAATTTATATCTCATATTTATCCCTTCTTATTCAACTGACACTATTTTTACCAGATACCTTCGTTGAGCAGTACGGGGTGTACTGGGATCCACCTACTCCGGTGCCCCCGCGGTGGTATTAGCCGGCTCTGACGTCCGGGCATGATGGTGCATCATGTCTGTCAGACGTCTGCATATGCGTTATCTGTACGCATGAGAAGGGTTAGGCTGGGAACGTCCTGCACAAGAACATGGACTGATGTTTTTGTTTTGTTCTCGCATGTATCAGCTCAGACGTAGTCTGTATCTGTGCGTCGTTCGAATGACGAAAAGTGCATTACAGAGTCCGTAACCGTTTCACATGCGTGCTACAAGACAAAGTCTGTGCGTGCTTTCAGAAAAGCCTGGGATGCGTGGTTACCAAGGTTAGTCCACATGGTGGCTTGGCGTAATGCGAATGCTATATGCCCTGGTGTTTGTCCACTCTCGGACCACGTCCTCCATCTCTCTGACTGTGTGACGAAGAACCGGATCGTACAGTCCATTTCTAAGGGCACCAGGATGCTTTCCTCCTCCCATCGACACTTCCGGGCATACGCCCGAAGCCAAAGCATCCGACGGACTGGTGATCCGAGTTATGAGTACGTCTCCCGGAAAGCATGAAGTATACTCACATTCCTGAAGCCATGTGGTCCGCTGCGCATTCTCCGCATCTTCAACATGCCATATCCACGATGTATGGACGTTCCGGAGGCCGTGTGTAAAGTGTTCAAGTACCGCCGTAGTGACTCCGAGGTCCTCCCTTCGTATTTCCTTGTATCGGGTGAGAAGGTCCTCGCAGCGTGCCATGCTCTCGGTGTCGGTTGGGTCATCATTGAAAAGGCGTTCTATAGCCCGGCGAGCCTGTCCATATGCCCGGACGTGTTTCATCAGGCCGTCGTCAGTTACGCGCACCTCATCGAAGCTTCGAAGCTTCTTCCGGTACGATTCGGCCGTACGCACTCGTGTCCGGTAGAGGAGTGACTTGTACGCGATGGCCGTCCGGACCCCCTGCAGACAGTCATTCATCTGACCTTCCCGGAGCTTCTGTTCTTTTACCGCAAGGTCTGTAAGATTGTGCCGAGCAAGGTACGCATACCCGAGCGTGGACGGAAGGGCAAGCGGCTGCTCGTCCGGTTCCGGAGGGAGTCCGGGGCCTGGCACCCCTGCGCTACTGCCCCAACCTCCTCTGAGCCCCTGGACCTCGTCCCATACTCGTCCGAAGTCTGTCGGATCAGCATCCACAGGTACTCCAGTTGTGCTTATAGATGTCCGGAGGTGTCTGTCTGCCGCTTTGTGGAACACCTTCATGGTGGTGGCCAGCCGTTGACGGCGTTGCGCTAGTGCCAGTCGCTCGTTGCTGGTTGCAGAGTCCTTCAGCGAGCGTGCCGTATAAGCGATTGAAAGTCTAAGTAGCATTAGTACATGCCTTCCGGGCATTGGTACTATGCACTTTTGTTCCTCCAATCGTAGACCGTTTGAGATCCAGCTTGTGGCGCCTTTCATTGCTTCGCTTGCCCCGCCTTCCTCCTGGGTCAACGCCAGCTCCTTTTCCTTCCGAGTAGGTACTGCGTTGCATACAGTCAGCCATGTACACTTTGAATACAGTGAGGCACGTACACGGCTGTCTATTCACGTCATAGATATCCATTGCCGTCACGTCATCGATACGATCTTCATCTGCTGTGAGTGCGTCCGCCAACCATTCCTGGCATTGCCGCTCTCCGGAGGCCTCGGCAAGGCTATTGAACGCCTCCAGAGCCGGTTGCCATTCGTTGCACACCCGTCGCCACTTCCGGTTGAGTATTGAAGCTGTTTGTACTGTCAGGTTGTAGTTTTACAGGCGTCGGAAAGGACGTACTGATGCGAGTCAGCTTCATCCAATTTGAATCCTTCATTGTATCATCGATCACCTCGCGTCGGTGAGCGGATGACATGCCCCGTGTGGACTCTGAAATCGCGTTCGTCTTGTTCCACAATGTCTCGATAATTTCGCCATCCTGCATTCCAGCTCCCCGGATAAAGTTGGATGAGAATCGGGGAAAGCAAGGGGGAATGTGCCCATGAACATGGAATTGGCCGATCCCGCGCATGAACGTCAGCCCGTCCGGCATTGTGAGCGAAGGGCTATCCCGGAAGCGGCGGTAGAGGTTGGTGAAGTACTGGCACATAACGTCGTACATAACCAGAATGCAAGTGAGTCCGTTCAGATACGCCAAGATCCAGTGGAGCACGTAGTCCATATTCCGTTGCCTGGCAGCCGTTAGTCCCCGTGAAACGAGACCCCCACGCTTGGATGGACACACCGTTCGCCTCCTTGAAAGTCTACACACGCATGAGGGGCAAAGAATCCGTGGCGGGAGCATGCTGCGGCTCCGATGCCTGTTGCCTCTAGCTTTCCCTTGCTGACGGAAGAGTTAAGCACTGCCCGGTGATCATTACAGGTGATGGTCTGCGTAGAATGTTAATTTCCGTGGCTCCGGACGTCAATAATATAGCCACGGACCTCTTTAAACTCCTTCGCGGTCCCCAGGTGGCGCTTGTACGGCTCGTCCGTTACCATAAATGCGTGCCCATCGGCGAGCGGAACATCATCCTCGGGGTTTCTCATGTGGCGATGCTGGGCGGAGAAGTTTCCGTCGAGTACAACGGAGCGCATGTATTTCCATCTTACAAGCCGCTTAGAAATGTCTAACAGGTGAAGGAAGAGGGCGTACTGCTCCGGGTCGTTTTCCCATCCCTCCGGAAGGTTTTCACCAGGCTGCGGACATGCCGGACAGCGGATAGCCATGGCTCCGGGAGCGATAGTATCTGTTCGGTGTCCGAAACCGGATGACCGTCAGAGGCGTATATTGCGCCATTGTCGTGATGCCCGAAGAAGCTCTTTGTACCGATCCTGTCGACCGACTTAGTGATGTTTCAATTCTGGAGGCATATTACCCTACCGGAACCATATGCGGGAATGCATCATTGGTTGTCCGACGCAGCTTGTTGTAGTAGTTCCGAGCGGCGGTCTTACATTCCTTGTTTGCGAGAAGAAAGTCGTCCAGCACCCGTTCGGTAAAGATCGTCCGGGGACGGTGTATGGATGCCGGATAGTATCCTAGGTCGATGAGCTGCAGATCATCCCGGGGGGCATCCGGACAACAGCAGAACATCACAGACATTTCGTGCACGCCGTCCAAATCCACTACCACCATCATCCGATCACCCTGGACCATGCGATAGTCAGCCAAAGGCATAGCAGTGTATATAGGGTCTCCGAAGCGTGGCAGCTCGGCGACCGAAGTGACGAGCGTCTCGTCGTCAGGTCGGAAGTCCATTTCGGCATCTTCATCGTCAATGTCGGGGCCCTCCTCTCCAGCCATATATGGGGGCTCAGTCTCCGAGTCATCCGGAGGTGGAGCTGCATACTCCGGCTGTGGCATGGACCCCGCGGGATACGTTCCGAGACTGGGACACGGCTGGCCACGGTGTCCGGCATGAATCTGGACCCCGAGGTCCCGGAGCCACCCCGGATGGTAGTACTCACCCGTCCAGAACTCGACGCGGTGCAGCGGGTGAGATATGTGGCGGGCCCGGCAGCATGCAGCGCAGAGCGAGGGGATCCCATGACAGGTCAAGCACCGCCATGTAGCCGGGTGTCCGTACTCCCCTAGGCCATCATCCGGAAGTCCCTCCCGGGCAAGTCCACGGTGGAGATACTCCTCCCGAACCTGTAGAAAATCTCTCTGGAAGTCGTTCTGAGACTGAATATGTATTCCCATTGTTCCATCAGTACGGAGGCATTGTATACACATTTATGACTTGCCTTTCCGGTACGCGGCACATCATCAAATGTGAACTCGAAGCCAAGAGGTGCTCCCTGGTCTATGCCCGGCAGGTTGATGTGACCCGGACCCGGTGTAGTTCGGGCACTCGCTGCTGGCGATGGCTCGGCGGAAGAGGGCGGAAGACTCCTACGTTTGGCAAATCGAGACGAACTTTCTTCGTTGTCGTCTCCAGACCGCGCCCAGTCTTCCGGGTCTTCAAAGTATACTCTTTGAATGGCTCCACCTTCTCGAAGCGGCGGCGGTGCGACATTGTTGGAGACAGCAGGAACTCGCAAGGGGTGTCAAGGTGGAAATGGTTTGTAAGGAACGTTCTATGTACATTCTACAAGGCGCAGACTTCGTTAATGTGAGCAAAGCCTGGGACCGACATGCCAAAGTGAGTATGGACATTTTCAACCATGTACAACGCGTAGCAAAGTCGATCGCCCTCCACCCTCGCGACACCGTGCCGGATGACTCGTGAACATAGCATGGCAATCGTTCCGCTATCGTACGGCACGGAGACACCGAGGTTGTGGAGCTCGAGAAGCGCCTTTTGTCCGTAGGTGCCCAGGGTAAGTAGGAGATCGACCCATCCCGCACGGGTGTTTTTGTCCCGATGGAGCAGTGACAATCAATTGATAATAAATTGAACGGAGTTGAAACTTGTGGGCCAAAGTCGCATGACCTCACTCGCTCTGGTCCCCTCCGCGAGTATGTTCCGGATCAACTCCTGGGAGACCCTGTAGAGTTCCGGGTGAGTTACCGCTAGAATTCCGTCGAGGAGGCCGCCCGTCTACTCCATCTCTGCCATCCATTGGTACGCTTCCGCACTCGTCGACTCCTTACTCGGGAGGGGCTTGTAATTCGGTCCCTTGAATGTGTTTAGTACTACATAGAAGCGCTTCAATCACAATTATAGACGTACTGTGTGCCCCAGCTGGAAGCCTGCCGGATAGAGTGTGACTACTCCGGCACCCCACGTCGGACTCGGGTTAAAGTATAAAGCGGAAGTCCGCCAGTTCCCTTCAGGCTTTCCCGGAGGCGTCAATTTGAGCTTTGCACGGCCTTTGAGTGCCTCAGATGCCTTGAGGAGGATTTCCTATGACGTCCGGGGCCTCGTTGCAAATCGATAAATGATTATGATTGGTGTGCTTACCTGGCGTGCCGGAGGCAGAATTCCGGGAAGGGACCAAACCAAAATATTTCCGTCTCTGTCCAGGAACACCGTGGGGTGCCGTACAACGCAGAGTGGGCCTGTCCGACTGATGACCTCTTCTGCGGAGGTGATGGGCGGGAACTCTCGAAGAAGGCGATCTTCGACTTCCTTCTTGAGAGTAGTCATCTTTGGCAGCATGTTCGCATACTCGCTTGCATTCCAGGTGACCGACACTGCGACACATCAGAACCTCGTGTTAGGGTCCAAAAATTTCATTTACATTGGTTTTGGCTTGCATGTGCCAGCATTCGGGCAACGGAGTCGCAATCCTTCATCAGCTGGAATGAAATCGGAGGAGGGGTGGGACGCGACAATGGTGCTTGTCCTTCATCCAAATCGGGAAGTGACCGCAATCGATGAAAATGATACAGCGCTACAATGTAAGCCGCAGTGCGCCCCGGTCCTCGATTTTGGACAACGGGTCAACTTGACCTGCACTGGTCTCGGGTGACATAGGCTCAGCGATATGTTATACAGTCAAGGGCAATGGGGTGTGTGGATGGAGGAGAACAAGAACCAAAAAGTGGTCATTGGCCAATTATGACCGTGTGGCAATTGACTTGATGTGATGCACTGCCCTTCGCTTAGCCGGCAAGGACGGGCCGGGGATTTAGTGGTTACATGTGCTGTCCGGCCGGTGCGGGCGCCGGCCAGGCATCCACACTTCACGGTCATTCTAGAGTGAGACCTCATCCTTCCGCCCATAATTTTTATCTCTCCGTCCGCTCTGAACCGATTATCCTCCCTGCGTCAACCTCTATCATTGAGCATTACTACTACCCACCATGGCCCCCCACCGCAGCGACCTAACATCCTACGAGGAAGACCTGCTCAAGAAAAAACAGGGCGAGTACCGGAACAAGGCTGCCGCAGATAAGGCCGCCTTTCGTGAGGCCCTTGCCAAGCACTTCTTGGTCAAGCGCGAGGTTGAGGCCACCGACCTCCTCATCGACTTCTTCTCTCAGGTATGTCGCATTCCTTGCGCGTTAGATAGAATACTTACTGCATTGTTGGTAGAAAATCTATACCTGGTTTAGCAACCACGGACCGAAGAAGAACAAGGAGGAGCAGGGGTTCAAGATTGGTCGCGCCTTTACCGGAGAGCGTTGCTGGGGCCTGAAGAACCGTTCAACGATCAAGGATGCCCTTCCGGACATCGATCCGAAGTCGCAAGGGTATGTCGCTCAATGGAACAGCACTCGGAAGGCGCAATGGGAGGCGTTGGAGGAGGACGAGCAGGATCCCTGGAACGAGATGGCTCTGAAGTGGAACGAGGAGGGCCCGGACGACGATGTGAAGCCCGAGTGCGTAGAGCCCACTATCTGGCAGTCACTATAACTGACATAAAGCAGGCTTGCACGGAAACAGGCTCTCCGCTGGATGAAAGGGGTGTCCCGAACCTTTTGGAAGCAATTCGGCATGCCGCTATTCATATACGGCGTGTTTCAAGACGAAGAAAAAGAGCTCAACGCGTGCAGGTACGCTTCAGTAACATAATATGCACAGCGCATCGGCTGAGTGTCGTGGTAGCTACGACACCTCCGAGCTGTTCGTCGACGAGGACAAGTCGTACCCGCAGTTCCGGGCAATGAAACAGTGGGATGTGAACGTCCGGAAGAAGTTCTGGAACTTCTGGTCCGCCATTCTCAAGCCGGAAGATGCAGACGAGGACCTACGGGACGACGTTCGTGCTACGCAGTCGGCCGGTGTCGTCCCGTTCGAATTCGACACCTACGATGATGGTACACCCATACTCGTCGATCAAGAGAACGGCGACAAGATGCAAACGTTGCGGAAGCAGCAGGTCTTTCGACAGTACCTCCGCATCCATTACCGTACGTTCACCCGTAGTGTGTTTCCCCCATAGTCTTGCTCACCTTGCAAACAGAGTTTGCTTGCGGACAGAAGAAGCCACATGCCCCATTTACCGCTATAGCAAAGAGCCCCAACAGCTTCTTCGCCCCAGGCATGCTTCCGGATGTGTTCCAATGGAGCGACCCCAGCAAAATCGTCGACCGGCATGTGGCTGAGTTCTTCGACCATATCATCGCTATGGAGAACCCGGACAATCAGGCTCCCGAGGGCGAGCCACGTCGCTTCCGGTTCAGTCACTATCAGACGATCGTCGACGGTGTCCCTCAGTATCTCCCCGCAATCTATCCGGAGGCGATCGCACCAAATAAGCCAGCCCGTCGCACTAAGAAGACTGTTTGCCCCCCCACCTTCGTCACGTCTCCGGATGACGATCACATCGCGTCCGGGACTCCTGCGCAACCGGCCCGAAGCGTGTCGCCTCCTTCCAAGACCCGTCGGACAATGTTCCAGCCAACCCGGAAGCGGGTGAGGGAACTCAACATCGCTGCCCGCGCCACCGCAAGACGCAACGCAAGCGCGAAGAAGAAACAGACAAAGGCTGGCGGTGCTAGAAAAAAGAAGACCATCGATGCGGAAGAATGGGAAGTGGACGAAGAGACGGATGACGATAACGGGCACTCCGAGATCAGTGACTACGAGCTCCGTGACCGACACTTGTCCGACGACGAGGGGGATACCGCCGATCTCCCGGACGAGGAGGATGATAGCGACCGGCCTCTAGCCACTGGCGTCCGAGGGTCACGGAGGGTTGCCGGAGGTCCTGGGAAGGGTAAAGGGCGCGCAACAGCAGTCGATGAGCTACAGAGCCCCATTTCCGGGGCGACTAGCCCTAACGGCCCACTTCCTCCGTGCAGCGTCGGAGCCAGTGGGCCCGCTCGCTTCGAGTATCTTCGGGGCCTTTGCTCGGACGCCGAATACCAGGCCATGCTCAATCGTCACCGCTCTAAAGTACGATCTATGTATCGCTCACCATTACGACGAATCTAACTATGCATGAGCAGCTTGAAAAGACCGTCCCGGTGGATGCGCCACAGGGCTTCGCATGGCTGTCATGGGCCTATAGGTCGTGCTACCTACCGGACGACTTCCATGGCAACCGTCGGGATGTCGAGCGTCTGTTCGACTGGTTCCGGAAGGGTCTGACGCCCTCCGCCACAGTGGGAGAAGTCCAGATGTACGCCCTGGCCATGGGGCTCACACTTCGCGACATGCACGTCTCCCAGTTCCTAAACGACGACAAAGACATTCCGGACCTCCCCTTCCACCTTCCGATAACCCTGCTGACCTTCGACAAGATTCCCGAGCTCGAGGAGTTCTGCAAGGCGAACGCGGTCCACCGACCCCGCCCGGCAGGGAAGGCCACCCAGCCGGACGTTGGCCATCGCTTCGCTACCCCTCCGGAAGAGCACGCTAGTGCTCCAGCGATGCCCCCGACGACGGAACCCACTGCAAGAACTACCCGCCCCGGGCGGAACGTCTCACATGCCCGCCCCTCCCACGATGCTACCCAAGCGGACGCTAACGAGGACAAAGATGCAGATGAGCAGCCGGACGTGCCGGAACCGTCCATTCAGCCTCGGACGACCCGGTCAAGGGGCGCCGCATCCGCACCAGCCGTTCCGGACACAGGCATGGCGACATCCGGGCAGGGCAGTACATCTGCGGCTGCAGGGGCTCGCGCTGAGCAGACTGCCACCCGGAAGCGTGCCCGGAGTGGCGGGAACCAGGCCAGCGATGACCTGACGATCAAGACACGCCGGCAGCGAGCTCTGATGGAGCAGAAGATGAATTAGATTTGGATAATCTAAATACATTAACTCATGTATATCCTGGATAATGCTTTGTAAAACCGGATTAAGCACACATTAGTATCGCTCATGGGGCAAACAAACTGCACACGATCATCCCGAGGATTATCCTACACACTTTGTGGATAAACTCAAACCAATACATTCTCAGTCAGAACAAGATTATCCGCCACACACTCAACATGATTAAGTATACTGTGCTGCCGACATGCTTATCCTATTCAAAACAAGATTATCTGCTTCAAACAAAGGCCTTGCCCTACGCCTTGCGCTTGCGCCCTCTCGTCTTCCAAGTACTGACCGCCTCCGTCTTACGCGCCTCCCGCTGGGCACGCGCAGTACTGACCGCCTCCGTCTCACGCACCTCACACGCCTCCCGCTGGGCACGCGCTCGTGTCTTCAGAGGCGTCACGGGAGTAGGTGCCGGTTTGGAACGCGCTGGGCGACGAGACGCACCCGAAACATCTTCAACCTGCATCTCGATCGTCGGCTTAGTACGTTTAGTCATCGACTCCGGGAGTCGCTCCTGCCGTTTGCGCTTGCCGCGGGTCAGGATCACCGGATTGGCGTTGGCATCGATGTCGTTGCCATGCGCGTCCCCAACCTCCTGGGCTGGTGTTGTAACAAGGTGCTCGACGGGGACACCACTCTCTCCCTCCCCCTCCATGGCCACGCCACCCGCGCCGTCTGGGTTCGTGACTTCCAGGGCTGGCGTCATGGCAGAGTCTTCAACGAGGACACTACTATCTTCCTCCATGGTCGCCTTGTTTGCGTTGTGCGTCGCGCTGCTGTCGCCCGCGCCTGATCCTACGGGTTCGCTAGCCGCGGGGGCTTTGTCTAGAGCATCCGACCCGTCCGGGCGTGAGACCGAAGTGTCGCGCGGCGCCGCGTCGGCGTCGGCGTCGCCTTCGCCATGCCCAGCCACCTCCGCATCAGCACCGCCACGTTCATGATTGTCGCAATCGGGCTCAGCGTCCGAGGAGACCGGAGTTGGGTCCATGACATCATCCTCGTCGCGGATCGTCTCCAGCGAAGGGATAGCCAGACCCGGGAGTGGTTGAGCACAGGCGGGGTGTGGCGGCTGGTCGTGCACGGACAAGGCAGGCTTTGTTGGTGTGGTGTAGAGCGTGTGCAAACGTTTCGAGGGGGTTTGCGGAGGTGCGTGGTTGCCATTGCGCGTCGAAGGTGTCTGCGAAGGAGCATCATGGTTGGTAGTGAGTGGCATCGTTGTGTTCGACGAGGTGGACGGGTTCCAGCGGAAGGCATCGGCCGTGTCTTGGGCCTCAAAGAGGTCGTTGTAGAGCGTAAGGATCCGGTGGAAAGGACGGTCGGAAGGCTTGCTCGTAATGTCGGCTCTCCACCGAGAAGGCACATGCGGGGCAACGGCGGTCTGAAAGTTGCTCCAGTCTAAACCGTGGGGAAGGCACGTCCCTTTTTCTCCCGCATAGACTTCAAAGAGATGTGTTAGCACTGATGAGGTACTTACACACCGAAGAAAAGAACTTACCCCACATGGCGTGGAACCACGCATCTAGGGCATCCCGAGCTTCAGCGACGGTCCACTCGTCGTTATAAGCCGGCAGCTTTGGGAGGCCATCCGCTTCATAATCGAGTCGCGCGTCACGACGGACAGGATTCTTCGCTGCAAACATCGTTAGATCGCGCTGGCAAGGACTGACGACCATAGACGTACGTAGGTAATCATCGACGTACAGGCCCCAGCGATCGATTTCGTCCTGCGACGGGCCGCCAGCATACAAATCGAAAGAAGGGGCCTCGTCGCACAGCCCGATAGTGTACCTAGCGTGAGATTGTAAGTCGGGGAAAGTCTTGAGTGGTGATCGCACTTACTGGTCGTGGTCTACGCCGCCATCCTCATTCCGTAGAGCCATCCGTAGGTGGGCAACGCCAGAGCCCACCTGCTCGGGCTGGTGTCCAAAGAATGATCCGATCAGATTTGCCACGACCAGGGGAAAGCCGGTTTGGTTCCTGATAATCACGGGTCAGCAAAGTTGTCGGTTGAATATTGCCAGACGTATACATACTTGAAACACTGCGACTCGTCCTGGCTCACTTTCTCTTTCGCTTCTGCTGCCTTGGCCTCCCAAATCGCCTTCTCGGTATCCGGGAGCGCAGTATAGAGTTGATGAACGGCGGTCTTGTAGTCGCCAATTGTACCACCGAGCTGGGCATGGAGCGGCTTGACGATCTCGGTGTTCTCATGAGCCCACAAAGCAGATGGCCCGTGGGCGCGCTTGCGGATGGTTTGCAGGAGGGGGGCGAGATCAAGCGGTTGGGCTGTGGTGGCAGACGGGACGGAGGAGTGTGGCTGAGCGCTGGGAGTCGCGCCGTGGGAGCGACTCTTGTCGTCCTTACTCTCGACCGCGGCCGTTGGAAGCGTGGAACGAACCTTGCGCAGGTTGGAGAATTGAAGGTGATTCTTCAGCCAATTGTTCAGGATCTGCGATTTGTGTGAGCGTGCAAGGCGCGTCGGAGTGGTTCATAGACTCACGCCGTCGAACGCGTCCTTGGTGTATCCCCCCAGAACGCCATACTCGTCCAGGAATCGCGTTTTGAGGGCGGCCTTCTTCTGTTGTCGCTGCTTGCTGTCGGCAGTGGCGATGATGTCGTCAAGCTCCTTCTGGAGGAACTCAACTTCTGCGGGATAGTTCAACCATTCGAAGCGCTTGTGCTTGCCGCGGTCTTCATCGAGGGGGCTGGGAACGGACACAAGCTTGGGTTTGGGTTTTCGCCCACGCTTCAGCTTCGCCAACTTCACACTCGACTCCGAGGCCGAGGAATCTTCGGGGTCGTCGACCTGGTGAGGCGTGGCCTCGGCGGCAGCATGCGTCGAAGCGGAGGCATCCACTGCTTCCTCTTCGCGGTCAGAATCGGAGTCGAGCACCATGTGGTGCGATAAACGGGCAGGCATGATGAGTGGTGTAGAGTGAGAGGCGGGTGCGGGAAGTGGTGTAGAGTGAGAGGCGGGTGCGGGAAGTGTTGAGTGGTGTAGAGTGAGAGGCGGGTGCGGGGATTGTGAAGCGGTGGGGAGATATGAGGATGCTGCGGCATTCAATGGTTTTGGCCACCTGGGTGCAAGGGCCGCCGTGACATGTTGGCCAGACAAAGCAGCAGGAAATGGAAAGAGTCTTGTCCGATTGTCTGAGGGCGCGCACGAAAGGGGGAATGTCACAATCACAATAGAAACCGGATTACATATTCGTTACAGAGGACGTGTGCTAGTTGGCTACTCCTACTCAAGAGTCAGGTCAATAATTTCGTCTGAAACACCCGCCCTCGCTTTCCCCTTACCCTTCGGCGCGACACCCGCTTTGCCTTTCCCTTTTTTGGAAGGTGTCGGGTCTTCGTCGTCGATGAGATAAATGACGTCATCAGGCGTCGCCGCGCGTACTCGCCCTTGTCCGTTTGACGAAGTTTTCTGGGCCTTTCGGGTGGACGAGGCGACATGCTCTGCCCGTGGGCGCTTGGTCGATAGGCTGGAGGACGGGGGCTCGCGTTCCGGGGAAGCGCCAGGCGGTCCGCCGAAAATGTTGGCGAGTGTGGTGGTCGCGTCCAAGGGGGCGCGATCGCCGGACGGCTCGCTGCGAGAGGGACTACGCGGCGGCCCGGAAGGGAAGCTGAAGACATGATCGGCAAATGTGCTCAGCGGACGCACGCCGTTTGGGTTGAAGGGAGGGTTAAGGACGAGCTTAAGGTGGTTGAAGTTTGGCATGTCGCGGACACCCTCACCGCGCACGAGGACGGGCTGGCCACGCAGAAGAACAATGGGCAAGATGCGATCAGTCCACTGGTCGCCGAGGGGGAGATACAGCTCGAATTTCGGTCGGGCACTCGGTCGCAAGTCGAACTTGAACGCTTCGGCGACAGCGTCTTGGAAGAACTTGAACTCGACTTGTTTCCGACGGGTGAGATGTCCGACGGCCTTGGCAGTCGTCACCTGAATGCCGTTCTGTGGCAAAAGGATGGTCAGTGCGCATTCTCGCCGAAGTGAACGATGGGAAGACGCACTCGGAGATATCCATACACCGTGACCTCAAACTCATCCCTCCGCGGTCTCCCGGGGCCTTTCGAGGCGGACGATGAACGAGGTGTGGCGCTCCCGGCGGCGTTAGGAGGAGTGGAGGGAGGACCGCGGGAGGAGCTGGATGGCGTCGAAAAAGTCGAACCAACGCGTGACTGAGTGCCGCTCCGGGCAAGTGATTGAAGTCCCAGGCGAGATAGGCGGTCTCGAGATGGAGTGGCGGGCGGTTCAGCACCGCAGGCTGCGGCGACATTTCCGGTAAGCAGTATTCGATCACGAATGTAGGCACATAGTGCGATATTGGCGGGATCTGCGTAGGGAGGCGGGTCCAGCTTCTCAAGCTCGGAGAGCAAGTCAGCGCGTCTCTCAGCGGTCATCTGGAGGGTCATCGGGGTGCCGTGGAGATGGCATTTGGGCGTAGCACGACACTACGTGTATCTAAGTTAGTTGATGGCGGGCGGAAGAAGTTCGGGGTGTCACTCACAATTTCAAAGACCAAGCCGATGTTTTCGAAATGCTTTTGACCATAGCTGGCTTGTTCAAGATGCAGAGAGCCGTGTGGGCAGTCGCGGCGTGCTTCCTTCTGCTCAAGACAGCTAGGAAGATATTGCTTCGTGAGCGCGCGGATGCGCTCCTTTTCCTGCTCGCTGTGGTTGGCCATGAGGAAGAGAGGAGGGGTTTGGTGGATCTCGGCGCGAAAGCTGGGCCTTTTATATAGACCCGCGAACCTCTCCTTTTGTACGCTTGAGCGGGCCAAAGCACTGCGGCCGTGTTCGGCTAGTTTGTGCGGGGTCCAAACGGGACCAACGGCTCCTCCTAGACAGCCGATTGCGCGACGTCCCTACGGGGCATAGCGACGTGCCGACCAGGAAGCACCCGGATGGGGCTTGGAGCCCGATGAATACGCAAGGGAAAGGGAGCTCGAGGTCATCAGAGACAATCGAGCCCCAGCAGCGAGAACACCAAGTTCTGCCGGGGAAGCTTGGGAGAAAAGGTAAACGCTAAAATGAGAACTTACCAATATGTTATACGTGCACGTCCTCGTCCTCTCATCCTTCGCCTAAGTTCCCGTTGTCGCCCTACCATCCCTCGCCCGTCTGCAAGTGTTCTTGAGCGTAAACTTCGGTTGTGCGGCGTTTGAGGCAAGGATAGCAAACGGAACAGCGACATGTGATTGGGAAAGATGGGTCACACATAAGTGTGGAACAGCTATTTGAGGACGGGCTGGTCCGGTAGCAGAGGCAAGATGGAGGTGATATGAAGGCGGTCGCTGGCATTTGAAGTGTTTGACGCCGAAGGCCGGAATTGGTGGACGGTTTCTGGCGCCAAAATCGCGGAATGGGTGGACATCGCGAACGCTCGCTTACATAGCACATAACGCTCTGCTTCATACTCGAACACTTGGGACGTGCGCACTCACACGTCCTTCTCGGTCGCATCGCATTCAAAGGTGGGTTCTTCTACTTTCTGCTTAAATTGCATGCATCCTGATCCCTTACAGAGCCCTCGGATTGGCCTTGCCCAACTTCAACGGTTTCCGTCGCGGAGTCGTCCGCCAAGACACACGCCCACCCAGCTATTCTTGTAAGGTTTCTGATTGTGCAGATAGCTGGCGTGTGCTTACATAGGGAGGTTACTTAGCAGCAGACCGGACCGTTCGTACGATCGCACAAGGCGATTTTCGAGTAAGTGGTAGAATCAATACGTTATTTGTGTGCGTGGGGCGCACAAGGGCGCTGCAATAACACTGACGAATAGATCTTCTGCAGCACATTTCTTCGTTCTTCATTCCAGCTTGCCGGTTTGTCTCGGACGACCACTGGCAGCTGAAGCCCGTTGGACTTGGTGTCGATCGGGTCCCCTTTCGGTACTAGTCGCACACGCAGTACCGCGCGCACCACGATGCCTCCGTTACAAGTACAAAATGACAACGCTGCACCGCTGAATTGGAACGACGCCCTCGTTGCGTCTCACACGACCGATGACAAGTGGGCTGTCACCTCACCGAACATGCCGTTCGTCCCCGCCCCTTCAATTGGCTTGATCCAGGTCGTCCTTCGTGCCGATTGTAGATACGGTGATGTCGACCCCATTCAATGGCCCCAAGCGTTCTCAGAAGGGTTCGAGTTCCTATCTACAATCCTGCGCGCTGAAAGCGCCGAGGAGAGGCTGCGGCCAATCTGGTGGACCCCTCAGGAGAACGATTTTGAGTTGATTGAGGGGTCGGTAATCAAATGCCTTGGGCTCCTCCGGCGTACTGCAATTCAACCACTCATCGACCTCGTTGACGACCTCTCACGCCGGGTGTCCTCCTTGCCCGACGATCCCGACACCAGGCTTTCGTCACTTGAAACCGCAATGCGGCACGCTCGGGATAGGCTATTGTGCTTTCCCTGCACTTGGCGCGATGTCCGTCTCCAAGTTCGCCTCACACAGCGCTTCTGGCTTATGGCACAGGCATTTCTCGATTTCCAGGCTGTCTTTCCAAAAGCGGGAAGTCGTCGCCCAGTGGACACGCGGTTCATGGGCGCGTTCACCACTGATCCAGCCGCGGTGCAAGAGTTGTTCGATGCAGGCATTCCGGTCTGGTGGCTCCGCTTTGACCTCTCCATTCTGACGGATACCCACGTCCGCGCTATTGTTCCCCTCACTACCCCCGACCGTATCTCTCGCGGCATCTTGCCAGGCTATGGAGACGAGTTGTATCGCGGTCTCGCTGGTTCGAAGCATCTCCGGGTGTTGAGTCGTGGTGGACACACATATCAAGACGTCTCACATACAGTCTTGTTTGCGGTGCAAATCGATCGTGGCTATGGCGCACCGCCCGATCAGAACAAACAGAACATCGCAGTGACCGTCCAAGCGCCGACAATCGGGCCGTCAAAGGCACGGGGAGGTGGACGACAGATCTCAGGTCCCCAACGCCACAATCCGCACCCTTGTAAGACAATGTGTTCCATTGTACTTGATCCCGCGATTGACATTTATACAGACACTCGACCTCAAGCTCACGGCACTCAAGTTCGCGGGGTCAACAAGTTCCAGCCATTCCATCATGAATGGATGCCCCCGGACTTGGAAGTTTGGGTACGCGTCATGGCACAAGTTGACCTGTCTAAACCAGCTCGGCCCCAATCGGAAATATGGGGTTATTGGATCCCCGAACCTGCCCTCTTCCTGCGACCGCAGACCGCGGAACGTCGGGAACGCTATCTGTTCAACTGGTTACGGATTCGCTGCGCATGGTTGTATGTACTCCGGCTGCGTGAGACTCGCGCGGCGCGGGTTCCTACACAATGGTGGCGAGACTTCCTGTACGGCGACACGGGGCGCGCCAACCGAAGTCATGAAAGTCGCAACGGCCAGCGCATGGATGTCATGGAAAAGGCTTTCGGTCGTGCATTTGCCCATGCCGACTATGACCTCGCAAGCACCGCACCGGTCTCCTGGTTTCAGAACCGTCTAGCGAAGCTAGATCCCAAACTTTGTCCCACAATCGTTTGGGAGCTATGCGAGCTCGGATTTCGCCATGAGCTGCTCGCTCTCGATCGGCTTCTCGTCCCCGCTCATGATGACAACTTCGATGACGAGCCAAGAGAAGAACTTTTGGGCCACATTTTTTTTGACCATTCCATTTACTGTGTCAGCGAGCTCCCCGCCCAACCCACTGGCCTCGCCGGCCCTACTCCGTTCCATCGCGTACCATACCTGGATGCCTTCCGACGTGTTATGTCCCGTTGGCCTCGTGCCCCGTCATCTTTCTATCACGATGGACCTATCACGACGTCGCTCTCTTCCGAAGAGCTTGCTGGTTGGGAGGAGCAACTTGTCGAGTTCTACGTGAATACGTTCTTCGAATATTCAGGACGGGCACCAATTGTTCCCCACGCATTACCCAAGTGATTCTATCCATGTAGTGATCTCAAGTATATCAATATTCATCCAGCTCTCCGATGTTTTTTATGTTAAGCACGAGGGTAGCTTTGTCTAACCCGCCGTGACTGCATAATTGTACTCACTTTTGTTATGTCCATGGCGGCAGCAAGCCACGCTTGGTTTCTGATCCATTTGACAGGTGCTTTGACCGCACAACCACAGCCCACGCCTGGACGTGTTGCCCTCCTGCTACATCTGCGCAACACACCTAGGTCGGTGCCATCCACCCACCCCATACCCAGCTACTGAACCACTCTCATGTCTGTGTACAGGCCCGTCAAACGTCCTGCCAACGGCGTCCGCCGTGGTGTAGCCATCTCCCGTCCTCATGCCCATCACTCCAGCCACGTTCTCCGTGTCGGCGGCCAAGCCGAATTGGTCAAGAAATCTGTCGAGTATCGTGAGCCAACCGCCTCCCGGAAGCGTGCGCGGCCAGCATCCCCGGAGCTCGAGACCATGGACATCGACTGGATCGATGTCCCTATGAAAGATACGACCTCATCCCTTTCCATTTCCCATATCATCGACACCTACACCAATCCCGTTCCCGGGGAATGTGTTCCCACCGCCGATTGCGCCGCTCAAACAGTGCAGTCCGGGCTTACAACTTCGGAGACGCAGGCCAATTCAGGCGGGAAGGCTCAAAAGGTACGTCTGCCCACCGTGTTAGTCATCCGGAGACAAACTCAACCATAGCTCCAGTCTCGCACGGTCGCAGCGCAGATCAACCAATGGCTCCCACACGAAACTGCGATCTTGCAGCGACTCTTGTCGCGGGAATATGCTGAGGACATCGGTACTGCGTGTGGCTGTAAGCGGCCGTCGGCGCGTCGACTCTTTCGCTGCCTTGAATGTGCTGCCGCCCCTTCGCTATGTGAGGTGTGCATCGAGCACACCCATCTCCATCATCACTTTCACTGGGTACAACGTTGGAATGGTCTTTTTTCGATCCCATCGACCTCGCATACCTGAAGCACATCATATACCTCGGCCACAATGATCTACCATGCCCCGAAATCCCCAAAACCACACCACCCATCAACATGGTCATTGTCCACACCAACGGCGTGCATCGCTGTCTCGTTCAATTGTGTCACTGTCGCCACGATGGTGGTGAAGCCTTCGCACAACTTATATCGAGTGGCCTCTGGCCGGCTAGCCTCATTCGGCCTGAGACAGCGTTCACCGAGTCTCTCATGAAGGAATGGCACCTAGTGTGGGACATCTCGCACCAAAGCGCCCAGGACTTCTTTCGAGTCAAGGCGCGCATCGGGAACAACACACGCCCTGATGAAGCAGATGTACGTGTTCCGACTCATCTCCTGCGCCTGGGTTCATCCTGACTTCCGTGCTTCCAGGATCGTTATCGGGAGCTCCTCCTTGCGGGTCGCTTGTGGAGACATTATGCGATGGTAAAACGATCTGGAAGGCATCACGACATTGTCGTTCCACATCACAATCCACGCAGCCTCGCCGTGCCTTGCCTTACATGCCCCTGGCCGGGGTTCAATCTCCCTCTAGACTGGGACACTGCGACCCCACCACATCTCAAGTATGTGTCATCCTGCCGTCATAACTACGATTCACGTTTGAACCTCGATCGTGCCACCCAATAGGTACATCTACCGAATCATCTTCGGGTGTGATGGCAACTTCAAGCTACAGAAGAAGACGAAGCGCGACGATCCAAATGACCGCAGCCTCGCGATGGGCGAAGGATTCTTCATACACCCTGAGAAGATGCTTCCGCTCTTGGAGAAGAAATGGGCGAAGGAGATCATTGTACGTCATACTCGTCATGCTTGTAATGCCCCCGGAACAATCACTCATATATTACCCAGGTCGCGACGTGCAATGGATTCAAAGTTGGACAGCATCAACGACTTTCCAAGTTTCGATTTTTTGATTACAGTGGTGTCGTTGCGACCACTTGCAAGCATGTATGTTTTCGGCCTCAGGCCGTCGTCAACACCAACCGAGGCGAAGCGTACGTCCATGCCCTTCATCACATTTTCGACAATAACTCACATCTTATGCAGCTTCATATACTCGGATGCGTCTCAACATGCCGCACTGCAAGGCACTGAAGACCACGAAGAGCGGGCAATGACGTATGACGTCATTTGCATCACCATCCGCCACATCGTCGAGCGCTGGCGCGAATTCTTTCCGGAGTCTATCCCGATGCTCGAGAAGTTGCTAATGCTGCTTCCGAGGATGCATATGTACGCCCATAAGGACTTATGTCAGGCTGTGTACTCTTTGGCATATGCGGCGGGCTTCGGACTCACTCACGGCGAAGGCGTCGAGACGCCTTGGGCCGAACTCAACATCTCCGGTCTTAGCACACGCGAAATGAGTGGCGGAGGACGTGAGGACGCTCTCAACTCTCTGTTCAACTCCTGGAATTGGAGGAAGACCCTCGGAATGGGTACGTCATCCAACAACTCGAATGACCATCCGTAGCGCCCCCATTGACTTAGATACTTTCCCTAGCTCTGTACCTCAGCCGCAAGTTGCGCGAAGCATACGAGGGCCAGCGCCGGACTACAAAGTACTTCGCAGGCCTTTGTGCTCTCACAGGCCCGATGAACGTTGCGGCGTGGCTCGCGCTTCCATTCGATAACCAGGCGCCCACGCCACTTACTTTCCACACGAAGGAGAAGACATTTGGCAATAGTCCTTTTCTAGTCAATCGCTCCCATCGTACGTCTTTACATCTTTCTGCCATCGACTTGTCTGCACATTACCCAATTTACTAAGCCATCACTGTCTCCTAGTCCCATCCGCGAAGCAAGCTTACGAGGATTTAGTCGAAGGCCACCGCAACAGCGATGACAAGCATATGCGCCGTTCCGTTATCCACCTCCGCAAAGACCAAGCCGACTTTCTGATGATGGGTCTTGCCCTCGAAAATGATTTGTGAGTCGCCTCCAACTGTCAGGGTATCAGTGCGTTGCTGACCTTCTTAATGCCGTCGCAGATTCGAGCTGCGCGAGCGCGACCTCAAGAAGCGGAATGTGGCACAGCATGGCACGCTGGTAGATGAGAACACTGTGGTTCGTATCAGTTGGCGTGGGTGGCGTGTGAGGCTCGCCAAGTGGCGCCTTGAACAAGCCAAGTTCATGCCTGCCATCGGCTTATCCCCCGCATCTCAACCTCTCCCCCAGGCATCCGATGATTCCCCCCTCGCTGACGGAGACACCGACTACGAGTCTGATGACGAGACTGACGAGAACGACCCGGAATCGCATGCTCCCAACTCCACATCATCTGATGAGGAGGTCCTCGGTCTTCCCTCTGACTTCAGTCCTAACGAACGGAAGACGTACGAGATTGAGCTTCTTGCCAAGTATGAGACCAAGCTCCGCATTGGGCAAGCATTCGATCAGCTGGAGAAGATACGCGAGGCCGTCAAGCACTTGTCCGCGTTTATCGAGGAGAAGAAAGAGGTTCACGCGGTCGCCGATCACGTTCGAAGTAACGACATCACAAAGTACAGTGTTGCATACAGTCAGAAGCTGGCCCGACAGTACAACCACAACTTCAACCGCCTGGTCGCACTCCGCGGTCAACTCAGCACTCTCGAACGCTCACATCCCGCCTCTCGTCTACAACGTATCGACTTAGCAAATGATTTGAAGATCGCGAATCTGAAGAAGGCACGCGAGCAGGGTGACCACACGCAATCGGGATCTTGGATCTGGTCCGTCTTCGAAGACGTGATGGATTGTGTCGACGCCAAGGAAGCCCAGCCCTCGAAGCCACAGGCTTCCGGTCGCGCACTTTACACCACCTGGTGTACGTACTTTCCCTTCCCGTTGATCAAATAGCTGCTGATTCACTTCATAAGTTGATCGAGCACAGTGGTTCAGAGGATGGCAAGAGAAGTGCCGCTACGATGAGGCCGTGAACATCCTTTGTGCAGAGTTCCGAGCGACAATCCTAGGCTTCGCGGCCATGGCCGACTTGTGGAAGGTGGCGGGTCAACGGCAGGACTTAGCTCCTGGTGAGCGTGCGTATGCTTGGCAGCATCACGGTATGTTCACACGCCTGAGCCAGGACGCGCGGGGGGCATATGACCTGGCGCGGAAGGCGGGGGTCCCCGCAGAGCGGTTGGATCACACACGAGTGAGTGGTTGCTCCTATCATTGTCAAGTAGTTTGTTAACAATGCTTCGTAACAGTCTATTCATCGTTACATGCTGAAGCAGGTAAATGACATCTCTGTCTGGGATAGTGTTCTCAAGACTCTCGAGCGCGAGTAATAGTATCTAGCACCGGATTATCTTGTTAGTAGATAGGAGATTATCTTGCTGTAAATCCGATTGGATTATCTATGCCGCTATCTTACTGTCTTACGAGTGGTCTATTTTATTGTGGGATAATCCCTTTAACAACCTCCTTCTGCGCATGTCGGCTTTGCTATATACTGTGCGGCATATCCTGGATTATCCAGGATATACATGAGTTAATGTATTTGGATTATATATTCTAATACAGTCCCTGGATGGAGCGCGACACCCAGGCCGCCCCTGCTACTCGTTTGCAGGCATCCGGGAGCCGCACTCGGAAGAGCAAGAAGGGTCGGTAGGCACGTGTTAGCCTGTGGAAATGTTTTTGTATCATACATGTGACAATGGCAATCGTTCTCATATTTTCTGCTATGCAAGAGAAGTACACATTGTTCGGCTACGTAATACATGCAATATTGTACAGACAAATGTCCAAGATATCATTGCGACGGCTCACCCATCTCCTGGTCTTCTGGCTCCGGACGTTGCGTGCGGGTGCGGGCAAGGTTGGTGGCAAAGTCCCGGAGGTCATCCGGCTTAAGCCCAAACATACAGAAGTAGTCCTCGATGGCCTTCGGAACCCGTGCCGCCACCGCCTCCTCGACCCGGGCCTCGAATGTCGTCTCCAGGACGTCCAATCGCTCGGAGAGCATTTTGACGTCCTCCAGTGGGGGTATGGGGCTCCAATTGAATGGGCTCCGGCGGACCGGCACTGGAGACACACGCGGACCAACTTGGGCAACTTGCGACGGCGGAGACATGCCCAGTGGGAACGGGTGAGGCGGGGTGAGCCCAGTGACGAACCGGGCGCTATCGGCGGGCTCTGACATCGCTCGCCCGGGGACAACGTCGACGACGGCCGGTTGGCGCGAAGGTGGAGGTGGAGATGGAGCCGGAGGCGGTTGTATGGGAGAGACCGGAGGATCGTCAGAGGGTGGAATAGGAACAATGGTGGGAAGGGCGGGCTCCGGATCGTCAGGATCGCCCAAACGGGGCGAAGCTACTTCCTCTGCCAGCTGCCCTAGCCACCCTCCCGGAGGCCCACCGGGCTGTGCGTAGACGACGCCCATCTGGTCCTCCACTGCCTGGACACGCTGCGCAAGAACGTGGACCTGGAGCGCGACCTTTCCGGTGTCTTCAGAGGCCAGTGTCTGTTCCTTGGAAAGGACGGCCGCCTGGGACATGACTCTTTTCACGTCATCCAAGATTTGTACGTTGGTGTCGTGGAGGGGCTTGATGGAGCTTTGAACACCCTTGGAGATGTCCGTGATGGTCGACCTATACGTGTGATCCAACGACGAGAGCTGGCTGTGGATACGGAGAAGGTCGCGCTCCAGGATCTTCTTTGACAGCTCCAGCTCCGGGCGCATGTGCTCAACTGCCTCTGTTGGCGCGTCGTCGAGCCGTTGGTCCACAAGCTCCACCCTCTTCTCAAACCGGGCCATGTCGTGGCGAAGGGGTCGGACATCTTCGCGCAATGCTCCGTACCGAGCCCACATCTCATGGTACAAGGCCTCGAGGCGGCTGTACACTTCGAGCATCTCGACGAGGGCGGAATAGCTCGCGGGGATAGTGGGGACGTTCCGGAACGCCTCCGCCAACGTCCGGGTATGGTTCTGTGCGTCGATCATGATGCTAGTGACGTCGGCGAGGTCGAGGTCGGTGGCCTGGACCTGGTTGTACAACCGCTGAATGGCGTCTTGGAATGAGACGATGGACTGTGAGCCTTGGATGGAATTGCGCCTGCGCATGCGAATGCGCTCTTCAATGCGGGCAAGCTCGTAAGCCCGGGTGGCAGCCGTAACGACAATCAGTTCCAGGTTGACATTCCGCTCTCGGGCCTCGTCGACAAGACGATGGGTGTTTGGGCCAAGGGTAAAGGTCCGCGGTGTACCCGGATCGTGAGGGGCGGCGGCCGTCGGGCTCGAGGGGTCGGCCGAGAGGCCCGTAGGGGGTTGAGGGGGATGCCGCGGAGCTCGAGCACGTCCGCCAAGGTCTCCATGGGGTGGTCAAGATACGGCCCGGGGCTTGATCATCGGCCTGCGAAGTTATCCATGGCAATGTTGACCAATTGACTGAAATAAATAATCCAGACATAAGCAAATGTGCGCAGTACCATAACATGGGACATTACCTTTCAGAGACGGCGGGATAAGGTGGCCGGTGGAATCAACTGGGTCAGCCTCAATGGCACGAGAGGTGCTGCCCCGTGCATGCTCCGAATATGCCATGAACTCATGCTCCGAGAGTTCGGTGGCACGATAGCGTAAGTCACCGCGCGGGGTTTTCGGAGTAGTCGTCGTCGTCCTTGGTACCCGTGTATCCCGGCGTTTTGGCACAGACTGGTTTTCATACTCAGCGGGGGCAAGATAATACTGCTCGTAGTCATCGGTGTGCGAGAATTGGGGAACCGGGATAGTCATTGAGCCATCCGGAAGCCTGCGTGGGACCGAGTTATAGTCGGGGTCGTCTTCATCCTCCGGACCGAGGCCCGGAGGATGAGCAGGACCTCGGAGGTGGCTGCGCGCATACTTCGGGGGCTGATCCGGAGCCGGAGGGAGAACCAGGTCTTCGTACTCGAGCTCCGATTCTGCCTGTGCATCGGGGTCGTCCAGAACGTTCGACGACCCTCCCGGTGTCGATGCGGGAGGGGATGTGGGTTGTGGGGATGTCCGGAACAAGGAGGGAGCTGGGGAGGCAGATGTCGAGTGCGCTCGGGATAGCGACCGCGTTCGAGGTCTCCTGGAACCGCCGGTCGGAGTCTTCGCCACTGTACGGGCCTTCGGAGTGACCTGGGATGGCAGGGGATTGCCGCGTGTGCCGAGCGGCCTCTCCATGGGCCAGGTTCGTGGCGGAATAAGCTCCGGGAGAAGCGGGATTGGAGGCCTGCCACGGTTAGAGGGATACCGTGGCGCCGGAGCATGTTGATCGACGTTCGGAGGGCCCTTGTGACGATCGGCCTTTGAGATGGCGCTGTACTGATCGACGAACCACTTAGGGGGTTCGTACAGCTTCGGAGCCCTCTGAGGCAGCACGTTGTTATTCCGACGACCCGGCGAATGGCTTCGGCGGAAGTAGACGTAGCCCAGGTAGGCAGCGCTGACTGGAGCGCCAACAACCGTGAGCGTACACTTCACCTTCTTCTGCGAGCAACGCAAGCACAAGGAATTGACCAAGCCACAGAACAGACACTGTGCCTTGGCATCCACACAGGCATGGCACGGGCGCGGCTATAATGAGGACAAGTTAGAAATTGATGCATAGGAGGGAATGCAGTCGATGCGTACATGCGGCGCCCAGGTAAAGGGCACGGTCTCCTCCGGCAAGTTGTAATCCAAACAGAGCCTCTTGGTCTCGTGCCCGTCGTTGATCTCCGATCCTTCGGGAGCTCCTTTGCGCTTCGACTTTCTTGCCGTGGTCTTCACACCTCCAGAGGCACTCGCACCTTGCGTTGTGGCCATCTTCGCCCGTGATGAGGCCTTCTTCTCGCGCTGGCTGTGTCGGGTCGATGGTGTTGCAGCAGGAGGTTCCATCTCTTCCTCCTCCATGTCCTCGTCGACGTCTGTGACCTCCGGAGCTGTGCGGCCCTTGCCCTTGTCGTTGGCCCTTCCTCGAGGCACTTCTTCCGGCTCCATGTCGACATCAATCGCCTCCGGTATATGGGCCGGAGCCTCACGACGCTTGCCGGAATCCGCAGAACGGCCTCGTCGAGGTGCGGACTGCATCCGGCTTTTCTGGGCTTGTTCCACGGGTGTGTCAGTTAGTACACAGCTGGGGAAGTTAATCACAAGCAGCCTACCTGGACGCGCACCCTGACGACGGGCTCCGGATTCCCGAGGACGGCCCCGTGGCTGGGCGGACGGTCCCTGGGCTTCCTGGTCGTCTTCTGCAGATACATTTGTGAGTATGCGGCTGTCGAGTAATTTAAACCAGCTTACCTTCATCGAATGTGCGTACGGAAGGCCTCCTCGTTCTTCCCGATCTGTCCCGACCGTCCTCGGAACGTGTAACTGGGGGTTGGCGCCTGGGATCTTCAACCTCCGTCCCTATGGAGTCGCATGAAGGATCAAGAGAACAGTTGATTAGTATGGGTGCGGTACATTAAAGAAATACGAACGCACTATCCATGTACTGCTCCCACCAATGCGCTTGGATCCGGTCGAGCGGAAGCAGGCCCTCAGGATCCGGAGACATGTGCAGCGCGCCCTTCTCGAATTGCTTCGGCGGGTTGAGGGCCATGTGTCCTTCTTGAACCGGCATGACGGTATCTGTGTCGAATGGGCGCTGCAAGACGGTAGATCAGCTATCGTCGTCCAGTAGCTCGCAGACTTCTCCTACCGGTTGTTCATGCTCAGGTGTGGACAGAATTGCCACATTGTGCGCCCAAATCGCCCCCATCGCAAGAGGGGGCAGCTTCCGGAACCTCGCCCGGGAAAGGACCTTGATTAAGTCCATCGTCGTCTGTCGGAACCGACTGTCCCAGCCCGCTCGCTTTGGCGAGTCCTTGCCGGGTTTGTGCATCCATGCGTAGTGGAGCTCCGTCGCGAACATCGCGGCTTCTTCTACCTGCTCCTGCATGGGAGGAGGCCTCTTCATCTTCTGCTGTTACTCGGCGGTTGATTTGTGGCTAGACATAGTGGTGGTTTACGCGTAGTGGTTCGGGTTTGAAAGTGAATTGCACCCGTGGCGCATCGGCTGCAGATCCCTTATCGGATGGAGGAAAATTTTGAGGCGCCCAGCCGGAGTTAGCCGCCTGGCGTTGAAGATGCTTCTCCCGTAGTTCGACAGCGCGATGGGCCTTGTCTATGCAACACCAACCCATGTAAGCCCTGCGGGCCATGTTGGGTTAACGATCCGGGTCTGAATAGTGTATTCCCCCTCATATATACACAGATTTCCCGCCATGGCTGACAAAAAACGAGCACGCGGTGAGTCACAATGTAAGCATACCTTTCTCTACTGTAATTCCCTATTAACCTCCAGCAACAGTATCAGAACCCCCCCGGGCTGTCAAACATGTCCGAATCCAGCTTCCGACACCTAGCCGTGTCCAGGAAGCTCTATTACTTGAAAATCCGGGATCATCGCCGGAGCATTCACGACGGTGAGCAACTCCGCGGCGTATACTGGTTGGGGCCATCGATAAGATGATAACATTCGATATTGCTTTTGTACAGGGACACAGAGTTCGAGCATTCCGTGGGTTCATCCCAGGGAGCTGGGAGCCCCGACACAGATCATGCCGCTCCCCCCACCCCTTTGCTCGAAACGGCCCCGGTACGGCATCTCTACCATCCGAAATCGATGCAGCAGATTGCCATCCTTGCCCCAGACATCTCCGAAGAGGAGCCATCTACTCCGGACAGGGTTCCCACCCCCCAACTGTTCAGTTACGGCTCTGAGTCTCCCGATCCGCCCGCCCAGGATGACCATCCGGAACCACTGCAGAAAAGCACCGTCATCGTCCCGCCTGCCTCCGATGAGGTCCCTATAGCTCCGGCCGCCATTTCGGTGGCCGGAATCTTCACATATGACTCCGACTCTGACCCGCCGAATCCACCCTTCCAAGAGTCGGGATCGATGGAATTGTACGTTGCAGACTCCCCGGACACACCCCCACAGGGCTCCGACATTGACACCACTCATCCTTCATCCCTGGAGTTTGGACCGATGGCCTTGTATGTCGCGGACTCGCCGGACACACCGCCACAGGTCTCCGACACCCTTCCGCGCATGGAGTCCCCTTGTCGAGACTCGCCCATTCCCACTACCTCCGACCTGGCCGTTTTATTCTACTCAGACTCGTCTTCACCTTCGCCGACGCGAGACATCCACCAACCCCTCACTCTTTTTTCGTACTACTCGGACGATGATGGGGACAGCATCCGGAACTCCCCCATCCGGAACCCGCCCATCCGGAACTCTCCCATTCGGAACCCGCCCATCCGGAACGTTCAGTACGTCCCTCCGCCCCCGCCGGGGCCATCGCCGGGGTTACTAGACACACAACGCTACCTCCCGGAGTCTCCTCGGCCCATCCATCCAGTCGATCGTTACACGTGGAGGGTGGATCAGCGAGATACTTCAATCTCTCCGGATCCCATTTCGGACCCTTCCCACATTTCGGAACGCACTCCGGTGGCATCCTACCACCTTCGCAACCCCGGAGACACCCCTACAACCTCCATTCAACAGCTCCGGGTAGCTTCTCCTCCGCCCGGCATCGATTCAACTCGGGAAGAGGACGTGCGCATGGCCGAAGGGTCTGGTATGTCCCAAGATCCCCTTACCTATCGACGACTTCATTTTCAGGAGATTGACTCTATGTCATCTCCAGAACTCCCTGAGAATCCGTACACATCTCCAACAGGTTCCGTCGGGGCGGACACATCGCGGAACCTGTCAGACGAGCGAGCACAGCTAGCTCGAGATGTCGAGATTTTGGAGGAGCAACAAGGTAACCTCCGCGGTCTTAGGCGGACCCCACTAGCATACTTACCACCATCCTGGGATGGGTACCATGCATTTCTCCTGTCGAGGGTCGACTCAACAAGGGTGATATGGGATACGTTGGACAACGGACGTGAGAACAGCTCAGAGTGATATGTGCATGTGCAAGGGTTATTTTAGTACTGTATATCGCTCTAATTCCATGCTGGTTTCCATATGTTAGCCTGTCCCGTTAACACATGCCTGTGGCCTAGACGAACTTACCAAAGTGGAAGCTTTCTCCTCACTGGTCCACAATTGTATCCGCCGGCTGGTTAATACTATGAATTCACCTCCGGTCAGCCCAGGACATGACGGGCCGGGTAACATAAGATCGTGCATATGCCATCCGGCCGATTGCTATTCCTCACCAGGTCTACCATCCGGCCGATTGCTATTCCTCACCAGGTCTACCATCCGGCTGATTGCTATTTCTCACCAGGTCTACCATCCGGCCGGTCATACCATAGCTCAGAATATACATATATGAGTCAGATTGGCGGAACACATATCATATGCTCTCTCTAGTAACACATTTACCCATTACAACTAATAACCCATACCCGACGGGCCGAGGGATATAAGTACCAGCATATAACGTCCGGCCGAGGGACATAAGTAACAGCATATATCGTCCGGCCGGACAATGTGTGCCCATGGCTCTATCGCCCGGCCGGGAGCCCCAAACATATTTTGCCCCCATATATTTGGCATGTTCCAGAGGGGACACCATAGCTGCTCTAGTTGGGTTATAATATGCTCCCCTTCCATGTAACGAGTTCAAAGTAATGGGCACGGGAGCTCGGTGGTCGAGTAGCATATATTACACCGTTAATATAAGTATGGTGTCTCTATTCAGGCATTTTGTCCCTTCCCCAAGGTCAGAAGCTCCATAGCAACCAGAGGAAAAAGGTCCGGGACAATTAGCATATGAATTGAGGAAGTTCCACAACCCCATCCTGCTCCCAACACGAGGGAGCACTGCATTCACATGCAAAGGCGCCGGGGCACCATCTAACAGGCATATCTTTACTTCCTGTTAATACGCCACAGATATACAATGCTCCGGTACATGTCCGGACCGTTAAATAGTTATTGTGATCAAAGAACTGCATGTAGAGCGAGCCAAGGTATCTAACAGCCCATACCTACCATTCGAAAAATAGGCGCCGATACACCCCAGCTACCCCCCCCCCCAAACCCGGCCGGAGTGCTTTTCCCCACCCCATCTCCGGCCGGACACTACACTCCCTTATGTTTAGGCATACCGGCCGGGACCGGCTCTACAGCAATACTGTGGAATTACACACCCCGGGTGACTGCTATTACAAGGAACCTATAGTGGAACCATGTGTACCGCCGGCAGAGAAGACGTCTTCCATTTTCTGTGGTCTCACAATATCCCAGTGGTTGTCACCGGTGTACAAACACAAGTTAAAGGATTATGGACTCCAGCAGCCTTCGTCGAGACTCACGGGGAAGATATCCTTACTATGATCACCGTGGCACGACAAGGTTCATCGACTCGCAAGGTGACTGTAAGGGAATTTTTCGAGATGTTTACCCAAGACGACGAGACCCGTGGCCGGGTCGTCAAAGTCAAGGTCAACTGCCGTAGCTTGACTTCATTTGGCTGGGCTGATGCATTCTCCGACTCTCTAGGACTGGCCACCTGCTACGAGTTTCTCGGATACCTTCAAGGCGTATTGCGAGGCTTTTATGGATGCCGTTCCTATGCCATCATACACTCGGAATGATGGATACAGGAATCTGGCGGCTCATTACCCCGAACCCACAGATAAACGGCCCACGTTCAAGCCAGATCTAGGTACGTGCCATCGTGCTTGACGCCTTCACTCTTGTCACGCATAGGCTAGGGCCCAAGATGTATATCGCCACCAAGGACATCGATGAATGTGGATCAACGCCTCTTCATCTTGATGCTACAAGTGCTGTCAATATTCTCGTACATGAAGAACCAACCAATTCCCCTTCCGAGCAAGGTGGCGCTTACTGGGAAGTGTACGCTCGAGAGGACACTCCAAAGCTACGGCAGTACCTCCGGGAAACCGGCTACAGCTCTTCTGGCGATCCTATCCACTCCCGAAGTATCTATATTACCAGGGCGATGCGGGACGACTTGAAACAGGTCGGTATCGTACCCTACGAAGTGCGTCAACGGTACGGCCAGGCGGTATTCATACCGGCAGGCTGCGCTCACCAGGTATGCCTCGGCGCGATTTCGGAAGCAACATTCTTACATATTGATCCATAGGTGAGCAACCTCGGTGCTTGCATCAAGATAGCCACGGATTTCCTGTGCGTGGAGGGCATCTCAGCAAGCATCGCTATCTCTAAGGAGTTTCAAGCAGAGGCAGAGGAAGGCCTCCTGTCTTTGGACGCGATGCTTTGGCACAGCTGGACGTCAATTTGCTGGCAGCTCAGGCTCCTGCCCCTCGAGGAACTTCCGATCCTCAGTAGGAAGCAAAAGAAACGCAAGGGACGGAAGGAAGCATTACGGGCCATAGGCGACTCCGAAAGTCGCGAAACGAAGCGAGCACGCAGGGAACCCGAGCCTGTTGGCGCAACCACCAGTCGCAAAGCCAGTTTCACGTGTCCGGAAGCCGGCTGCAAGAACATGGCGCGCGTATTTACTTTGGATGGTGTCCTGTGTCACCTGTACGTCGGCTTGCACTCATAGGTATCCTTTTCGCTGACGGTTATCAGGCGTCAGTGCCATTCAATCCGGATAGAGAGACGGGACCGGGACTACCTCACGCAGTTCTCCTCGGAGTTATTGGCGGATGGATATCAACACTGGCGGCAGAGCCAATCCAGTAGCCCAGTGCCGCGTGTATCGTAGTCGCAAGTCGACATCGTAGACATCTTTCCGCTTTGGCAGCCATTTCCATGCGCATTAGTTCTTGGTACATAGTTTCGCGTCTAGCATCATTGTGTACGATGATCGATGAACCCTTTGTGATGGTTCGCCCAAAGAACAAGAACCTATCTTGGGCCCATTCAGGCAGGAATTACTATAGACGTACATAGCTATTGGCAACCCAACACTACAGGACGTCAGGTTGCCAAGGAAGAGCGGGGCGCGGTTAAGTTATAACACGACGTGTCCGTTGTTGTTCCTGGACCCGACCTCACAGGACCCGACCTATTATCAAACTTAGAGCCGTGAAACCAATGTTATTTGAATAGATTCGCATATCACGATCATCGCAGGGTTGGGAACCTTGAGGAACTACTGCACGGAAATTTTCTAATGCATGAGATAAGCAAATGTAGCGAGCAACGTATGAAGATGATGGTGATAGTGATGATGATGGTACGCGATAACAACCAAGAACAACGAGAATCGGGCAGCAAAGCAAGGAACGCGCACATGGAAAACGACGTGGTTACTGTTCGTGTATCTAAGTTTCCCCTCAAGGTCCACAACGCTACGACAGATATCAAAGCAGGAATAGACTCAGAAAGCAGACCAACGTGCGACTAGCGTGAGCAGCGAGCGATGCGATCTACGATCTCCTGACAGAAGGCCACGAGAGGGTAAACTTTGAAGAAACGGATGTCTTGAGACACTCGGGATCGAGATCGCGCCAGACGAAGAACGGCGACGGTGTTGGTATGAAGGGTACGACCGTGAGACTGGGAGAGGAGGGAAGGGATGCGCGCTGCATGAGAGGCATCTCGCTGTCAGCGGTAGGGGGGTTCCGCAAGGTAAGCGGGGGGCGCAGCGCCGCATGCCGTCTACGGGAGGGCTTAGTCGCGCGCGCCGCCGAAGAGAAACAATCGCTTGATGGGCTCTTCTAGCAACACTTCGACCTCAACATCGCGCTCGACGCCATTGATGACCTTGCGCTCGATACGCTTTTCCTTCTTGGGGGTCGACCGCATAATGGGGTAGGTGACAGTCTCCGATTGATAGCTTTGGGTGCGATCTAAGAAACTCAAGTATGAACGACCACTCATAGATATCCAGGGAACGAGACTTACTTGCAGCGGGTCCCGGATCGCTGTTGTGCTGCCTGGAGGTACGGTGCTCCCCGGCCACGACAACTGAGTTGCTCTTCCCAGCGCTGCCATCCACCCTAGGGAACGTGGAGTTGACAATCCGCATCTTCACGTCAGGAACTAACAGACAACCCTCTGCGCCAGGCTTGAGGAGAGGAATCTCACGAGGACTGCAGCGGGTCGAGCCGGAGAGATTTCCACCGCGGATGTGGGTTAAAGTCCGGGACCGAGAGCGCCGGGTGAAGGATGCACAGAATTGGCGGTAGAGTTCTTGAGTTGGAGCATCAACAGGACTCGATGGAGGACACGAAGACGTTATCCGAACTTCGAGGGCAGGCCTGTCCTTGTTGAGAGTAGAGTGCACGCCCCGTGAACGGTGGGGAGTGGCAACACAGGAGCCATACGCACGGATAGCAGCGTCATCGGGGTCGGGGCGAGTGAAGTCCCGTGGAGGCGCAAGGCCGTAAACGCTCGGGCGCCATGCATTCGACCCGTCTGTCCATCCTGGAATGGGCTTGTTGTCGTCCTCAGAGTCGCCGTGGGCGGGGAGGCCCCAAAAAGACTTCGTGTACTTCTCGGGGAAAAGAGCGGCCTGAATGCGACGTGCAGCCATTATTATACCACCCTCGAGGCAAGGGGTGAGGTCTTTAGTTGACGTTGCAACCCTGGGTGAGAATGGAGGCGGTGGAGGAAGAGGAGCGAAGCCGTAAATGGCGCAGAGACGCGAGTACGCGTTTACGGCACAGTCACTGACAGGGGAAGAAGCTGATGACTCCGACGGTGCGTCGCTCAAGCAATAACCATCGTCCTGAGAGCCAGGGACGTCTGGGAAAGAGTTTGCGGGGTCAGGCGGGGGACAAGAGGATGTAGTCCGGTTAAGGTTATACTCGATGTCGATGGCACAGTGGTACGACTGGTGGTCCGCGAAACGACATCGATCAGAGCAGTAGAGGGGAGAAGGTGTCTCGTCGACCGCGATAGTGCGGCTGAACAGACTACGCGCAGTGTCGGGAGTGCGGATTGTGTGGCATGTCGTGTCCGAGGAGACGACCTTGGCAGACGAAAGCTGGATGGCGGCTTTGGGCATCGCACCATGGACGAGACGTCCAGCCCTCGGGAGAATGGCGCCAGTATTATCATGAGCGGAGCAGGCAAGGTCATCCTGGTCGTCGGAGTCTGAAGATGAGTATTAGCAGCGAGGACAAAGAGACATTGGCTTCGAAGTGATGCTCACGATTGCCAATGAGAGAAGGATGCGGCTGGTGGATGCGGCTGGTGATTTGGCGGGAACACACAAGACAACAAATAGAGTCGAATGAGATTTCAATAGTGTCCATGATGTCAATGAAGGAGTGTAGGGTGTCTGGTCCCTCACGCAGAAATGGCGGATTGTGCAGTCACAGTGACAGTAAGTGCTGGCATGGTGAGCATGGCGCCCAGTAGTCGCTCGTCGGGCATCTCCGGGCTGGCATCTCTTGATCCGGGTTCCCCATTCTCATGCGCTTTCCAATGTGAACGTTTGAACTCTTGCATTTATTTCCGTGACCATTCGGGAGTGAAACACCCTGCTGCGATAAGCTCTACTTTCGCCCCGGGTCTACTTTCGCTACTGCGGTCAGGATGTATGGGTACTTCCTCTGCACGGTCGATGCAGACACCCAAGACGGACCATTACTTGGTGTCAGCATGAGAAATCTCCCCACGAACGCCCCCGTACGGCATTCGAAGCCCTCTTTCACTGACTTCCACTCCCCTACCTCCCTATTTATAGCCCATACCCAAATCTGCTTCCTTTTTTTTCCTTCACCCGTGGTCTTGTGATAGTATACATCGAACGAGGCTGGAGTCCATTGCAGCTTCGATACGTCGGGAGGAGTTTGCAGAGGGAGGTCCCCCTCAGATTGGGACAGTTGGAATTTGAGCGGTGTCCTGCGGATTGCCCGTTCCAGTCTCTCCACATTGATCAGTGCTGGGCCATCGGCCTGTAGTTTTAATCAAGTTTTCAGGGAGGAGTACGAGACATTTACGAAACATGTCCAGAACGCCCTACATGTAGGCTCAGGCACGCATCGTTCACACGAGGCGAAGCTGGCCGAGTGTTGGGTTTCCTGGATGACGCTGTTCCGCCAGGTTGAAGCCCCTAGTTACGACATGCATCTGTTACATATGGGACAACCTTCCCCTGAGGATATAGAGATACCGTGCATGTGCACTGAGATCTGCGACGAAGGGGTTTCGAGCCTCGTCACGTCCAGAAGGGCACGCTCGTATACGTTGTAAACGACGATGTATCACTTATAGGCACCTACTTCAATTCAAGGCGTTGCCCATAGATCCGGCATCCGTCTACTCCAAGATCAGGAGCCCGTGCTTTAGCAGACGCAGTCGTATATGGTCTCTACTACCGACCCCAAAGCGTACACAAGGCCATTCAGAGCTCGTGTAGGAACTCTCAGACATCTTTACACAACGTACCTGGAACTGTTATGTCTGAAATTAGGGCCAGCCATCGCAGTCCCAGGCTATTCCGTGTAGCGCCTCCCAAAAGTCAATCGCGGACAAAAACAGAGCGTACGGGAATGATAAATTCGAGTGCTCAACCATTGCGCCGAGCCCCCATAGGACAAAGAGACAGACGACTGCGATGTGTAGGTCAGAAATGAGCGTTTGAGTGTTTTGTGTGCATGTACAAACCTTCGAGGAGTATCAAGACCCCGCTTCACCTCAGCTCGCTTCCTTGTACTTTTCAGATGGTCCTCATATCCGACCCCGAGCACGGGTGGCGGTGGCGTGTGATCAACGTTTGTGGCCATTGAAAGCTTTAAGACTCAAAGAACAAAGTGAACCGATGTAATGACGGCCACTGAGAGAACTACAAGGAGAAGCGGAGGAAATTGCCAGGGGAAGAGACGCGAGATTTGCCGCGATGGCCCCGGCTAGACAACTTGGGTTTGGTCGCCTCTGGTCACGTGATGAGCGTACATTACGTTCTGGCAATGTTACAGCCTCAGCCTGTTCCCCGCTAGTCACCTAGTCACCTCTTGTGGATCCTGGTTAACATCTCGACAGCTTTGCCCCTTTTTTATCCATAGTACAGTACTCCCCTCACACAAAATCTCGCCATCGTCGAGGCGTGGTCCTACTGCCCGTCCCTCAGAGCCACCCAACCGCCTCCGTACTCTTGAATCGTCTTCAAAAGAAATTCTTGCCATCAACCCTGGCTCCGTCCACCTTCTACCCCATCTCACGGCCATCACATATATTGACAGGCCACAACAAGATCTGCAAACAAGATGATGTTAATTACCTCGTGCAGTACATAGCCAAGTACAACCCCGAACCCGGAGGATACTTAGGCAACTCGCTCTATCAGCGACTCATTGAGAACGTAGGTCCCCCCGTCTCGTACCCCCCTCTACCGATTTTCTTGTCCCAACGCGATTCTTCCGGAGCCTTGTAGGTCGACGCTGGGCGGCGCGTGGAGGCGCAGCGCCGTTGGCTTGTGCTTGACCGTTCAGTGCTTGCACGGGCTGCGAGCCCGACGGTTGGCCTTGCTGGCGGTTCGCAAACTGCTGTTGCTGTCGTGCGGCAACTTGAGCCTGTCCTGGTTGTGGAGAAACGCCAACAGGTGCCTGTTGGGGGGCCGACGGCAAGTGGCCGTGGCACAGCTACCAATGATTCATATGAAGCTATCGCTGATGTGATTACTCTTCGCTCTTCGTTCTCAACCATCCCTCCTTCAGAAATGAGCTGGCACCGGAGCCGGAGAAGAAGCTGAGCTAATGCTCTCCAACAATCTGTTCGCAGAGTCGGAGGACTTAGACAAGTGGGGATGCAGGTGCAGACGCGGATGTGAACATGGACGGTGACGAGATGGTCGTAGTGGCGGGGTACGTGGCTTTTGATAACATGCTGTTGAATCGCTATGTACGGCATATTAACTCTCCACTGCACTTCTAGACACCTCAGCTTCATCCGGATGAAAACCAAAAGGAGATCCCATTCAACTCCTCCTCCCACGACATCCCGATCGTTGATGAAGACCGGGCCGAACCACTTCTCTTAACGACCCCGCTATCCAGCGCATTGCTCCCGCACACATACACAACGCACGGATATTGACCCACAGCCCGACACTCCCGAACCGTCGTCGGCTGAGGACGTGAACGAGACAGCGCGAGCCGCCGCGCTCGGACAAGAGCGCGTGGCATATTCACGTTCTCGGATGCACGGGTGAGGACTCGGGTGAGTCTTTCGTCTGTGCAATGGCCACCTACGCGGGATCAAGGCAAAGCCAAGGCCCAAGGCCAGGATGAGAAATAATCGACCATGTCCGCTACTGGCTGCACGCGAAGCAGCAGCGGACCAATCGTCCTCTCCGCGGGCATTGGTGCAAGGAGACGAAGAAGAAGAAAGGAGAGATGAAGCGAATGCCGAGCCGACCTCCCAGCTCGAGCGGCGAGAGTCGCGACGCGCCTCGTCCTCGCGAGAATCGTTCATCCTCCCACGCGGTTCGGCGATATGGCGAAGGACAGTTGCGAGGAGGACACCGCACGGATACAGAAGATTCCGGCTACGTCTTGCCGCGCCTTCCGGGAGGGAGAGAGAGAGAGAGAGAGAGAGAGAGAGAGAGAAAGAAGGGCAAGGGCCAGGGAGGGCGAGCGAGTTGAGCTGCCCCGTAGGTTGTCCGCGCGGTGTGTTACGAACGCTCCCATTCGGCGCCGTTTACCCAGCGCCTGAGTTTCCTTTTTCGGACTGTTTACTTCTCACGTCGTTCCTATTGTCCTCCGTTGCATTGTAACCCGTCCTTTGTCCTGTAGTACAATAGCTTCCATTGTCTCACTGTCGCTATTGTACTTACGACCATTGTTCTACTGTCGCTATTGTACTTACATCCATTGTTTTTCCCTGTTCTCTCGCGACCCTAGTTACCTATTGTCCGCTCGTTCCATTGTTGCGTACATGTATATAAGACCTGTACTCTGCTACCTGGAGACCTCAGTTTCGACCTCTTGTCTCCAGGTAAGCCTTGCTGTATTTCGTTTGTAGTATACTTCACTCAATACACCTTGTCTCCAGCCCTGACCGTCGAGCTTTGCTCCGCTCTCGCTGCACAAGTGCTCGTCGGCGCTCCTGCTCGTCTCGTGCGTATCCCTGATCCTTACTCGACGTTCAGTCGTAACATTAGGTCGAAACTTCCTACACGAGCACCAGCGCAACATCCCCTTTCCTTGGAGTTTATACACGTTTATCACTTCCCTCTCGTACGGTACGCACATAGATCCTCTGTGTTGGCCTAGCGTAGTGCGCACTCTAGTCACACCATCGGACGTGGTCTTGATTCAACTCGAGGCTTGCCACTTTTAGTGGTACAGTGTGCGGAAAGCTCCTAACCCGAGACCCCGGCACTGACAGAAGTGGTCCGCCTCACGGCGTGGGAGGCTAGAGAAAGGCGGCGAAACAAAGCCAAGGCAGAACTCCCCTGGGCTCGTGTCCCTGGAGGTTAAGACACAGCAATAGGCCGAGGAGGCTGAGCAGACAGTGTTGGATCGTGCACCTGCCGTTTGATTCCTGGACAGGAAGCGAGTTTCCCTACCCCTTACCAACTCCACCCCTGGGACACCGTGGCTTGTCAGAGGTCGGCACACGTATTCCACCCGGCCGAGGTTCACGACGAACACTGGGACAAGGACCACAACAACTGGAGGGTCTGTGATCAGCAACCGTGCCCGCATAGAACCCGCACTATTCAGGAGAACCCGGCGGTTGTCGAAGCCATCGCTCCTCGACGTGCTACGATCAACAACCAGAAGGAGTTAATCCTTGCACACATTGCTAATCCACCGCCACCCGCTCCAAGAGACCCAGACCGTCCCCCAGTTCGTCAAGCGGCCGCTGTTGCAGCCAAGAACCCCTCATCTCGACCGGCCTCACGTCCAACGTCAAGGCCACCCTCCCGTGTACCCTCGCGACCTGTGAGTCGCAAACCCACTCCTGCTGCAACCCCATCCGGATCCCCTCGCACCGGAGAAATCTCCCTTCCTGTCGCATTAGAACTTGTTCGACAACGTATTGCATCCTCGTCAGACCGATCGCCAGTTGCTTCGACCTCTAGACTCCCAAAGACCGAAAGGGAACCGGAGTCAGAAGAGCCAGAGGAGCCAGTAGTCGAACCGAAGTCAGAACGAGAGACCGTTGTCCTCAACACCCCCTCAGAACCCTCATCCTCATCCTCATCCTCATCGTCTCCCAGTAGGGCACCATCACCCGCACCAAGGGTTACTCCAGCCATGACCACCCCCGCGCCTGCACTGTTCGATATCTCCAAACTCCTCAACCAGCTTGCCCCACGAGAGTACGATGGAAAATCTGCACAGGATGGTCTTCGTTTTGTCGCCTCAGCTCGGATCTATCACACCACTCTAACGGCTCAAGGTGTCGATGCACAGATCTGTTGGGTCACGGTTCTCAACAAGCTAACGGAGGGAGCGGCTGCATGGGCCGGTCCATTTATTGTCAAGGTCGCCACGGGCACGATGCCCTGGGCAGACTATGCGGCTTTCGAAACCGACTTCAAGGCACACTTCTGTGCGGCAGACGATAAACAGGCGGCCACTGCGGAACTCACCAAGCTGTGCAAGACTTCGCACAGGCTCGGCACGGTCAAAGACTACACGACCGAGTTCAATGCCATTGCCGCCCGCACGGACTTCAGCGACTACGACAAGCACGAACGCTATCGCACCGGCCTGCCCTACAAGATCAAGGACATCTTCGCACAGGGAGCCCACGACATCGACACCGTCGAGAAGATCCAGAAGGTGGCCCTGTCGATCGATCAGGCCCTGGCCATGCGGGAAGAAGAACGACCGAAGCAGTTTGGATGGAAGAAGAAAGGCGAAAAGGCAGCGGCTACGGGCACAAGTAGGAGGCCCTTCAAAGGCACCTGCTTCAACTGCGGTGAAGAAGGACACCGTCTGTTCCAGTGCCCCAAGCCTAGGGTCAACAAACCGCAAACCACATCGTCATCGTCGGCCGGGACCGAGGAGATCAACACGCTGCGAGCGCAGGTTAAGGCGATGGAGGAGAAAATCGCCGCCCTTACGGTGGTGGACAAGAAGGAGGGTTTTTGATTCGAGCCGCATTGGACGCTGCGCGTGCTGGCTCTTGTAGTAATAGTCGGTTTTCTGTACTAGGTTCATCGTTCGTGTATGAAGTGAATCATGATGGTCAACACTTTCACATACCAGTACGGTTAATCGGCAAGCAGCGGCATAAGGACATTGTAGCTATGGTAGATAGTGGAGCTACAACTAAGTTCTTACATAGACGTTTCGTAGTAGAAAATCGTGTTACGACGAGGAAGTTAGCAAGGCCAATTCCTCTATACAACATCGATGGTACAGAGAACCGTGATGGGACGATTAGTGAGGTTGCCGTATTGGATATGGCGATTGGAGACCACCGAGAGAAGGTGGTGTTTGTGGTGACAGACATCGGAGAGGAGGATGTGATCATCGGCCTGGACTGGTTACGCGAGCACAACCCTGAAGTAGATTGGGAACGTGGCTCACTGCGTCTATCGAGATGTCCAGAGACGTGTCCGGCCAACCCGAAGGCATCCAAACCTGTTGAGACCAAAGCGCGTGATACGGAGGTACGGCTTACGGCGCGCCAAGGTTCTCGACGGGTGAGGAAGGTCAGGAAGGTTGGAAGGATACGTGCGGCCGTGATGGTAGAGGAGGATAGAGAAGACGAGGAACGGCCATGGCCGCCAGGATTCCTGCCACGGTGGGATGGAACTGAGGAGTCTCTTCTCAACGCATGGGACAACGGACAACGCCTTTATGGTACTCCACAACTATTTGCTTCAGCGACGTACACATACTCTCAACAACTCGCTGAACAAGAGTACCAGAAGAAGGAGGTTCGCCCTGTCGAAGAGATCGTACCAAAGCACTACCATGAGTACTTGCATGTGTTCTCGAAGGAAGCATCCGAACGTTTACCAGAACACGGGCCCTACGACCATGCAATTGAACTAGTGCCGGACGCGAAAATGTTCCACTCCCGGGTGTATCCCCTATCACCAAGTGAACAAGTTGAGCTTGACAAGTTTCTTGCCGAGAATGTGGCCAAGGGCTATATTCAGGAGTCGAAGTCGCCGATGTCCTCGCCGTTCTTCTTTGTCAAGAAGAAGGATGGCAGTCTACGTCCAGTCCAGGACTATCGACGGCTGAACGAGATTACCATTAAGAACCGTTACCCGCTGCCGCTGGTTTCGGACCTGATGGATCGACTCAAAAAGGCCAAGTACTTTACGAAGCTCGACATCCGCTGGGGGTACAACAACGTGCGGGTCAAAGCTGGTGATGAGTGGAAGGCCGCGTTTGTGACCAACCGGGGACTGTTTGAACCAAATGTCATGTTCTTTGGGCTAGCCAATTCGCCCAGCACGTTCTCTGCACTTATGAACGACATCTTCAAGGACCTCATTGTCTTAGGCAAAGTCACTATCTATCTCGACGACATCCTCATTTTCACCAATGACATGGAGGAGCACCGCACTCTGGTGCGTGAGGTCCTGAAACGGCTGAAGGAGAACGACTTGTTCTGTAAGCCGGAGAAGTGCGAATTCGAACAGCCCAAGGTGGAATACCTCGGTGTCCTCGTTTCAGAGAACTGTGTGGAGATGGACCCTGTGAAGGTCAAGGGTATCGCAGACTGGCCAGTCCCTCAGAACGCCTCAGACGTACGGAAATTCTGCGGCTTTGCGAATTTCTACCGGCGGTTCATTAAGGACTTCAGTGCCATCTGCAAACCTTTGGATCGCCTCACGGGCAACACCACATGGCAATGGGGAGAAGAGGAGCAGTCTGCCTTTGAGGAGCTCAAACGTCGTTTCACCGAGAGCCCTGTCCTGAGCATGTACGATCCAGACCGCAACACTCGGGTTGAAGTCGACGCTTCAGGTTTCGCAACGGGTGTGGTTCTGTCTCAGGAGGGGGAGGATGGTAAATGGCACCCTGTTGCCTTCCACTCCGAATCGATGAACGATGCGGAACGCAACTACGAGATCTACGACAAGGAGATGCTCGCTATCATCCGCGCCTTGCAAGCCTGGCGCCACTACCTCGAAGGACTACCCAGCGTGTTCGAGATCCAGTCAGACCACAAAAACCTCGAGTACTGGCGTACAGCACAGAACCTCACCCGTAGGCAGGCACGATGGGCTCTCTACTTGTCACGATTCGACTTTGTCATCTCACACAAACCTGGCACCTCCAACGGTAGGGCCGACGCACTGTCGCGCAGGCCTGACCACCAGCGAGATGATGCAGATGACAATGTCAGACGCGTCTTGTTGCAACCCGAACGTTTCCGAGTATTGGCAGCCAAGCGAGGGCACCTGTCAGTGGTCCCAGACAAGGCACTGCTTCGACGCATCCGCGAGTGTGGAGATCGTGAGCAGGAGGTGGTGGAAGCACTTAGCAAATTGGACAGTCTCGGACCAGCGCGTCTCCAGAACGACTTGGTGGACTGGAACACTGAACAAGGCCTGCTTCTCTATCGCGGCCGAGTCTATGTCCCCAAGGATGATGCACTGCGTGCTGAGATCGTACGCATCCACCATGACCTCCCGCCGGCAGGACACCCGGGACAGGCGAAGACGACGGAGTTGGTTACTCGTAACTACTGGTGGCCGGGCATGGGCAAGTTTATCAAGGACTATGTGGACACCTGCGACACTTGCCGTCGTGGTAAAACATCACACACCAAACCACACGGTCCTCTCCAGCCCAATGAGATCCCCGACGGCCCAGGCCAAGTAGTAACCTGCGACTTCATCACCGGACTTCCCGACGTAGATGGTTTCAATGCGCTGCAACTCATCGTTGATCGGCATGGAAAGATGATCCATCTTATTCCGTGCACCGAGGAGATCGATGCGGAAGGAGCCGCGGACAACTTCATTCGAGAACACTTCCGTCTGCATGGACTACCACGAAAGATCATCTCCGATCGTGGACCCCAGTTCTCAAGCAAGCTCTTCCGTGCGATCCTCAAAGGCCTCGGTATAGAAAGCGCAATGTCAACTGCCTATCATCCCCAGACAGATGGCCAATTGGAACGATGGAACCAGGAGATAGAGGCTTACTTACGAATGTACTGCTCTCGACGCCGCGATGACTGGGTCAAGTGGCTGCCGATTGCAGAGTTCGCCTTTAACTCACACCAACACTCGTCGACGGGGTACTCGCCGTTCTATCTGATGTATGGCTTTGAACCCCAGTTCCACATTCCGATGTTGTCTACGGCAGTGCCCACGGCAGACGAACGAAGAGAGGAGTTGCGGCAGGCAAGGGAGGATGCAACCGCTGCCTTGACTCTAACGGCCGAACGGATGAAGGAGCACTACGATCGCTACGTCCGCGAGGCCCCGGAGTTTAAGGAAGGACAGAAGGTGTGGCTCGACACGAGGAACTTCCGTGTTCCAGGAGTCTCGAGGAAACTGGTGGACCGGTATGCTGGACCGTACCAAGTCGAACGCAAGGTGGGCAACCTAGCTTATGAGCTCAGGCTCCCCAAAGACCTTGCACTCCATCCCGTATTCCATGTGTCGCTCTTACTACCACACAAGGAGAGTCGACTCCCTGGACGACACCCTCTAGAGCCACCCACAATCGAAGTAGAAGGGGAGGAGGAGTATGAAGTGGAAGGTGTTCTAGAGTCGCGGCGGTATGGGCGGTGGAAGAAACTGCAGTACCTCGTGCATTGGAAGGGTTGGGGCCCAGAGCACGATAGTTGGGAGGATGCAGCAGACTTGGCGAATGCGCCGCAAGTGGTACAAAAATTCCATTCCACGCATCCAACGGCCCCTGGCCCTCTCAACAAGACTTAGTCGTGAAGGCACGACTCTTAGGAGGGGGGTACTGTTACGAACGCTCCCATTCGGCGCCGTTTACCCAGCGCCTGAGTTTCCTTTTTCGGACTGTTTACTTCTCACGTCGTTCCTATTGTCCTCCGTTGCATTGTAACCCGTCCTTTGTCCTGTAGTACAATAGCTTCCATTGTCTCACTATCGCTATTGTACTTACGACCATTGTTCTACTGTCGCTATTGTACTTACATCCATTGTTTTTCCCTGTTCTCTCGCGACCCTAGTTACCTATTGTCCGCTCGTTCCATTGTTGCGTACATGTATATAAGACCTGTACTCTGCTACCTGGAGACCTCAGTTTCGACCTCTTGTCTCCAGGTAAGCCTTGCTGTATTTCGTTTGTAGTATACTTCACTCAATACACCTTGTCTCCAGCCCTGACTGTCGAGCTTTGCTCCGCTCTCGCTGCACAAGTGCTCGTCGGCGCTCCTGCTCGTCTCGTGCGTATCCCTGATCCTTACTCGATGTTCAGTCGTAACACGGTGCCCCGGAAGACGTCGGTCGGCGTGGACAGCGGCTCGCACGGTTCAAGAGCGCGAGAAGTCCTTTCTTCCGGGGCACCGACCGCGGACAACCTACGGGGAGCTCAACTCGCTCGCCCTCCGCTGACGTCCTCCCCACTTTCGCGTCATACAACGGCGGACGAAACCATACCCCCACATATCGATTTGGCGCGCGACGCAAGGTGCATCCAACGTTCCGCCCACACGCTGTACCGACCAAGGCGCGAGCTGATGCACCCCCCTCTGGCGTGGTGCGTGAATTCGGACAATCGTGATGGCAGACCACCGACGAACTTGATGCAACTTCAATCTCGCCCCTCAAGAGCAATCTACCGCCGATCCCCTCTCTCGACGCATACACGGCGCTTAGCCACCAATCCACCCTCCCCCATCCGGCACCGGCCTCTCACGCGTCTACACTCTCTCGTCGTGCCCCTCCTTGCCCTCACAGTCTTCCTTAGCCTATCCCCCGCTGTACGCGCCACTCACCGCGCACGAGCGCGGGATGGCGAAGCAGTTCGGCACCCAGGAGGAGAAAGATGAAGATTGTCTCGGCCCTAGCGATGGAGCGGACGATAGCTGGACGATGGGTCCCAGGCAGAGAGTAGCCGCATCCGGGGCGGCGCAGCCGGGTATGTCGAGGACGGCATGGATATCGATGTCAATGTCTCGCATGTTGCGAGCTGTAGCTCGACGCGCAAGCCATTCCGCATCAAGGTGCTCCCAGAAGAGCCTGGAGCCAGGCGTGGTGTATTTCCCTCCGAAAAAGCCAGTGTCTCCGACCTGCCGCTTGGCGCGTGGTTCCAGTGTGCCATTCGGCTCCGCGTTCGCTACCAATCTATCTCCTTGGACCCTCGAAACACTCTTCATCGCACTGTTTAGGTGAGAATTTGAGATACTCTCGTGCTTGGACCAGCTGATTAACAAATCGTCCGCAGTAAGGTGAGGGTACCCTTTACCGACCTGCGAGAGCAATCGGTTACCGTTTACTCTCCGGATATGCCCAAGACCAGTGTGTAGCCCTGTCTCACATGGTGCCCCCCCCGGGGGAGGTTTTGACCGGCACCAAGGTTCCTGAAGAGAAGGTGACGTTCGGCTTCATCTATACTGACCCCAGGCGTCACACTAACACCGTACCTTCAGAAGAACCGGGTCGGCACTGTTACCCACAGTAACGCCACCCTTGTTCCTCCGCTTCTGTGACATAACGCGCATCGTCTCACGGTATCTGTGGATTTCCTACGGACGATATCATCGACAATGCTAACAAGAACATTCTAGGCTCAATGCTTTGATCGCTGGTGGCATTCAGCTTCGGAATTTGGTCTAAGTTTCTGAGGTTCCTGCATAACAGGACGGTCGACGCGTCTGTGGGAGAGCTCGATGAAGAAGTGGTCGAGTGCACCGGCAAGGAGGCTGTGGCCTGGTGAGGGTTGAGGGTTGTTCTATTACACCACCAGTTTCATGTATAATACAATTTTCTTATCCTTCGAGTCCGATGTGCGGAGTCTGCGGATGCTCCCATACATGTACCCACCATTTGAAGCGATTGTTCCCACGGAGACTTGAACCTCACCCACCATCACCACCTTCTGCTACCCAGCATCGTTATCCCGCATCCTTCATGTCTTTCCCTATCCGCCCGAGTATCCATGTGACGAGAGGTGAATTCAAGCCATGTGAGTTAACTCTGAAACATCTGGTGTATGTCTCGGAAGTCGTGTCTTACCACCCGTCACCCGTCGCAGGTAATGTCACGCGAGGTGGCACATATATGGGGGGTCTTTCCGATGGGGATGACTCAGATATCAAAGTCATCGTGCCACTTAGCTGTACGTTTTTACGGCGTGCGGACACTCGTGATAAGGGCTAAACGAGGGTGATAGTGTTCAACAAGCTGCAATTGGCCTTACGCGAAGAGCAAACTGAGTCGGCGCGCAAGGAAGAGCAAATCGCCAACCTGCACACCCTCCTTCGTACAAATCAGCACTCGGATCAGCCACTCTCTGCCACCGATGGCTACTCCATGGAGAATCGGTGTCTCCGTACGCTGTTAGATTTGACGCGGGCGTCCGTGGATTTCTATTACAAACGAAGCGGGGAATTGGAGAAGGTGCTCATCCCTCTCCTCGACCCTGACAACCAGTGTTGGCATTTTCCGTACGCTGATGCTCAAAACTATGTCGTTGAGTGCGTTGAAGGCTTGACCTATGTGAAGATCACTGGTCTATCTCCTGGCGGGTTCCTTGATATGGTACTCCCAGAGGATCCGTCTATCGTTCATTCATAGTGTTCAGTCTTCCATTCGTCCTCGTTCTCACCATCGCCATCCTTATGTTTACTAACTTCGCGTGGCATACGATTTTCCACGTTCGCTTGTGTTCCTATCCTCCGCTTCGCTCTCAAAAGTTTGCTTTGCATAATACAATGGCAATGCCCTCCAAGCCCGAGTCAAGTTCGCATGTACATATCAATGACCACTTTTTCTGTCTGCGAATCGCCTCGGACATGCAGGAGTTGACTGCTGAGCTCGCAGTGGGAGTGAGCCCACTTTCCTGTTGGCGTCATGAAATGACCGCGCGGTGGCTCCACTACGTAATACCACGGTACGGGCCCTTCCCCGGCAGGGTCTCGCCCTTCCCGTCTCATTGCCATACTCCTCGTGCTTCATCCCCTTCGAGGCCCGATAACTAGCGTGTTGTGTCTCTTCTCCAGCCCGTGGATGACCGGGCTTCATGTTCCGCGCGTTGATGGGGGTTTCGCCGCAACAAGAGGATAGTGACAAGGAGCTTCTGCCTCCAAAGATCACGTACAACGGACGTATGCCGGGTTCATGCTTCACGTTCCGACCGAGAATCCCTCCAACAAACCCTCGTATCTCCCGTCGAATCCAACTGCTGACGCCGCTGCAGTCTGAGTCTTGACACGAGGCCGCTACGCCCTGGCACAGACTGTCGGGCCGGAGGGCATCGGGTCTTGGGCGAGTTCGCGGACTACAGCATCGCGGAGCCCACTCGAACACTGGTGTAATCACGAAGTAATTAATACCGTTAATGCACTCCCGACCAAAGTACAAGGCCATCTCATGATGCATGAAGTCTTTCCAACAATTTAACTTTCATATGCTAAGCCGAAGTAATACATGAGCAGAGGGGGTAAAATGAGGCAAAACCCCCCAAGCCAGAGCATGTACGGGAACGTAATCCTTGACCGAGCGATATTCTGTTCATACGCAGACACAGCCGTATTTTGTGGGACTCTCGGCATGCTGGCGTAAGATTCTGTCTCTGTCGCCGTCCATAGTCGAGACCCGGATTGAGAACTGATACTGGATTCGTCGTAGAGCCAGGGATGGTGCAGCGCATCACTGGCTGAAGGGCGATTGACTGGATCTAGAGCAAGCAATGTTGCTATCAAATTCTTTGCTATAGACATGGCGTGAATAAGGCTCATGCACGCGCATTTACAATACTGCCCACCGTCAGTATCAGTCGCCTCAAGGAGACGATGCCATCTGACGCATCGATCCGTCATAGCAGGGGTGAACTCTTCACTGCGCGGAAGCCGTTTGAAGGGCGATTGGCCAGACAACCTGTCATAAATCAACCGCTGTCTACACCACTAGGAGGAAGGAGGTGCTCACATGACGAAGATCATCACCCCGACTGCCCAGCTGTCAACTTTGACATCGTAGTTCTTCTCTGCTCGGAAGAGATTCTTGACGATCTCAGGTGCCATGTAGTCCGGAGTACCACATACAGTCTACAACAGAGGTTACGACCGGCTTCAAGCCCAACTATTGGTACTTACGCGTAACTCAGTCCCTCCCGTGGTCATCTTAGCAAGCCCGAAGTCGGTCAGCTTGACCCAGAGTGGCTGCCTCGATGCTACTAGGACGTTCTAACAATACATTAGCTGAGTATGCATGACTCCGTAAGGGATAGATGTTACCCCTGGCTTTACATCACGATGTACTATACCTATATTGTGAAGGTACTGCACGTTCATGACTTTCAGTCTGTTCAGAAACAACAGGATGAGGTGCACCCACCGCCAAGGCACTGCAGATTTGACGTGTCACAAGCTTGGAATCATAGTCACCTCGACAGGATATCAGTCGACAAGTGCACTGACTAGGACGCGGGCCCACCTAGATGCCTTTCCCGCACGATAAGGTCATGCAACGAGCCTTCTCGCATGAGCTCCATGACGATATCTGTGAAGATGTGAGCGGTAAGGTGATTTATGGAATGGCGAAACTTACGCATCTCGGAACCCTCGTCAAAGATATCGATGAGTCGGACAATATTTATCTGAAAAAAAACCGTCCCTCCTGTAAATATGTGCCTTCGATACAGCGGATGCGACTTACATGGTCAACCGCTCGGAGGATCTCAGCTTCTCTTTCGATAGGATCCTGTTCCCTCTCTTCGGGAGATTTGAGGTACTTTGGTTTTTCCATGATCTTCACTGCGTGCCATTGCCTGGTCTCGACGTTCCTCGCAGAATACACTACACCATATCCACCCTCACCGATTCTGTATTGGAGAATCTTAAGTAGCTATCAGTAAGGACGTTAATAGTGGCGTTACCTCTGCACGAGTCGATAAGAGGCAAAGATCTTCATCCAGAAAAAAATATTCATGACAAGTAGCCGTCCAAGGATGGTCAACACATACCGAGGTCGGACGTACATCCTCGTAGTGAAGAGCTGCGGGCAGTCCAGGTTAGAGTAAGTATGGATGCTCTTGAGATCACGTACCGAACCATACAGGAATTTTATCCGGGCCAACAATCGCTGGAATTTTCAATATGCTCTTATGAGACAATCGGTACCGCCGGCGAGGCTGTTTGGTTATATTGTCTATCTGCGAGACAGAACGGAATGAATACGACGCTACAGAGGAAGCTAAAAAAAAAAGCACCATTCCACCGTCTTCCCCAACGAAAACGACATAAGTCCGAAAAGGGGATAATTCTTGAGCTTGAGCCCTCTTGATACGACAGCTTGTACCTGGGAAATGAAGTTACAAATGATGGAATCTGAACTTGCAGGTCGCCGCAAGTGCTCACTGTCTCGAAGCCCAGGAATTTGAAGGCTACATTCTGGGCCACTTCCAATTGTAACATCGTCGTGGCGCAGGTACTTCTCGAGCACGACATCATGGTAAGAAAATTGAAGCCGCCCGTAGTGACGCATCGTGGCAGGAGCGGCGTAGGTGATGACATCTGATTTAAATGGCGGATGCCCGTGGAATCACAATAGCACGGCAAGTATTCGGGCTGGGTGTAGGGGTGGGGAACAAGCTATTCTGATCTAAATTTTGCCCACATACCGCAGCGTGTCGGAACTGATGAGCAACGGTGTGAATGAGATCATTGTCTTAGGGCCCACACTCGTGGAGACGAGCACAAAAGGCATCGGGTGTGCCATGTGTCAGGCGATCGCCGGTGCCGTCGGGCAGTGCGGTTGCTTGGACGCGGCTGTGAGAATGAAGGTGAGATAATGATGGCGGGTAGCACTAGAGAGAGGAGATACCGGAAGCTCGAGGTTTGAAGCTACGACGGCGGGGCGAAATGGAGCCTGAGCATGCTACGGAGCTGTTTGCCGCCACCCTGCGCCCCGGAGGCACGTCGCGCGGGGTGCTTGCAGACGACCAGCCCAGACAGGCCAGAGAACTAGAAATCGTAGGCGGAAATGGCGAGCGGAGAGTGCTGACATGGCGGTGGGAACAGAGATCGAGCATCGGCCATGCTCATCCTGAGACCACATGGTTCCACTATAGGTTCCTTGTAATAGCAGTCACCCGGGGTGTGTAATTCCACAGTATTGCTGTAGAGCCGGTCCCGGCCGGTATGCCTAAACATAAGGGAGTGTAGTGTCCGGCCGGAGATGGGGTGGGGAAAAGCACTCCGGCCGGGTTTGGGGGGGTAGCTGGGGTGTATCGGCGCCTATTTTTCGAATGGTAGGTATGGGCTGTTAGATACCTTGGCTCGCTCTACATGCAGTTCTTTGATCACAATAACTATTTAACGGTCCGGACATGTACCGGAGCATTGTATATCTGTGGCGTATTAACAGGAAGTAAAGATATGCCTGTTAGATGGTGCCCGGCGCCTTTGCATGTGAATGCAGTGCTCCCTCGTGTTGGGAGCAGGATGGGGTTGTGGAACTTCCTCAATTCATATGCTAATTGTCCCGGACCTTTTTCCTCTGGTTGCTATGGAGCTTCTGACCTTGGGGAAGGGACAAAATGCCTGAATAGAGACACCATACTTATATTAACGGTGTAATATATGCTACTCGACCACCGAGCTCCCGTGCCCATTACTTTGAACTCGTTACATGGAAGGGGAGCATATTATAACCCAACTAGAGCAGCTATGGTGTCCCCTCTGGAACATGCCAAATATATGGGGGCAAAATATGTTTGGGGCTCCCGGCCGGGCGATAGAGCCATGGGCACACATTGTCCGGCCGGACGATATATGCTGTTACTTATGTCCCTCGGCCGGACGTTATATGCTGGTACTTATATCCCTCGGCCCGTCGGGTATGGGTTATTAGTTGTAATGGGTAAATGTGTTACTAGAGAGAGCATATGATATGTGTTCCGCCAATCTGACTCATATATGTATATTCTGAGCTATGGTATGACCGGCCGGATGGTAGACCTGGTGAGAAATAGCAATCAGCCGGATGGTAGACCTGGTGAGGAATAGCAATCGGCCGGATGGTAGACCTGGTGAGGAATAGCAATCGGCCGGATGGCATATGCACGATCTTATGTTACCCGGCCCGTCATGTCCTGGGCTGACCGGAGGTGAATTCATAGTATTAACCAGCCGGCGGATACAATTGTGGACCAGTGAGGAGAAAGCTTCCACTTTGGTAAGTTCGTCTAGGCCACAGGCATGTGTTAACGGGACAGGCTAACATATGGAAACCAGCATGGAATTAGAGCGATATACAGTACTAAAATAACCCTTGCACATGCACATATCACTCTGAGCTGTTCTCACGTCCGTTGTCCAACGTATCCCATATCACCCTTGTTGAGTCGACCCTCGACAGGAGAAATGCATGGTACCCATCCCAGGATGGTGGTAAGTATGCTAGTGGGGTCCGCCTAAGACCGCGGAGGTTACCTTGTTGCTCCTCCAAAATCTCGACATCTCGAGCTAGCTGTGCTCGCTCGTCTGACAGGTTCCGCGATGTGTCCGCCCCGACGGAACCTGTTGGAGATGTGTACGGATTCTCAGGGAGTTCTGGAGATGACATAGAGTCAATCTCCTGAAAATGAAGTCGTCGATAGGTAAGGGGATCTTGGGACATACCAGACCCTTCGGCCATGCGCACGTCCTCTTCCCGAGTTGAATCGATGCCGGGCGGAGGAGAAGCTACCCGGAGCTGTTGAATGGAGGTTGTAGGGGTGTCTCCGGGGTTGCGAAGGTGGTAGGATGCCACCGGAGTGCGTTCCGAAATGTGGGAAGGGTCCGAAATGGGATCCGGAGAGATTGAAGTATCTCGCTGATCCACCCTCCACGTGTAACGATCGACTGGATGGATGGGCCGAGGAGACTCCGGGAGGTAGCGTTGTGTGTCTAGTAACCCCGGCGATGGCCCCGGCGGGGGCGGAGGGACGTACTGAACGTTCCGGATGGGCGGGTTCCGAATGGGAGAGTTCCGGATGGGCGGGTTCCGGATGGGGGAGTTCCGGATGCTGTCCCCATCATCGTCCGAGTAGTACGAAAAAAGAGTGAGGGGTTGGTGGACGTCTCGCGTCGGCGAAGGTGAAGACGAGTCTGAGTAGAATAAAACGGCCAGGTCGGAGGTAGTGGGAATGGGCGAGTCTCGACAAGGGGACTCCATGCGCGGAAGGGTGTCGGAGACCTGTGGCGGTGTGTCCGGCGAGTCCGCGACATACAAGGCCATCGGTCCAAACTCCAGGGATGAAGGATGAGTGGTGTCAATGTCGGAGCCCTGTGGGGGTGTGTCCGGGGAGTCTGCAACGTACAATTCCATCGATCCCGACTCTTGGAAGGGTGGATTCGGCGGGTCAGAGTCGGAGTCATATGTGAAGATTCCGGCCACCGAAATGGCGGCCGGAGCTATAGGGACCTCATCGGAGGCAGGTGGGACGATGACGGTGCTTTTCTGCAGTGGTTCCGGATGGTCATCCTGGGCGGGCAGATCGGGAGACTCAGAGCCATAACTGAACAGTTGGGGGTGGGAACCCTGTCCGGAGTAGATGGCTCCTCTTCGGAGATGTCTGGGGCAAGGATGGCAATCTGCTGCATCGATTTCGGATGGTAGAGATGCCGTGCACCGGGGCTGTTTCGAGCAAAGGGGTGGGGGAGCGGCATGATCTGTGTCGGGGCTCCCAGCTCCCTGGGATGAACCCACGGAATGCTCGAACTCTGTGTCCCTGTACAAAAGCAATATCGAATGTTATCATCTTATCGATGGCCCCAACCAGTATACGCCGCGGAGTTGCTCACCGTCGTGAATGCTCCGGCGATGATCCCGGATTTTCAAGTAATAGAGCTTCCTGGACACGGCTAGGTGTCGGAAGCTGGATTCGGACATGTTTGACAGCCCGGGGGGGTTCTGATACTGTTGCTGGAGGTTAATAGGGAATTACAGTAGAGAAAGGTATGCTTACATTGTGACTCAGCGCGTGCTCGTTTTTTGTCAGCCATGGCGGGAAATCTGTGTATATATGAGGGGAAATACACTATTCAGACCCGGATCGTTAACCCAACATGGCCCGCAGGGCTTACATGGGTTGGTGTTGCATAGACAAGGCCCATCGCGCTGTCGAACTACGGGAGAAGCATCTTCAACGCCAGGCGGCTAACTCCGGCTGGGCGCCTCAAAATTTTCCTCCATCCGATAAGGGATCTGCAGCCGATGCGCCACGGGTGCAATTCACTTTCAAACCCGAACCACTACGCGTAAACCACCGCTATGTCTAGCCACAAATCAACCGCCGAGTAACAGCAGAAGATGAAGAGGCCTCCTCCCATGCAGGAGCAGGTAGAAGAAGCCGCGATGTTCGCGACGGAGCTCCACTACGCATGGATGCACAAACCCGGCAAGGACTCGCCAAAGCGAGCGGGCTGGGACAGTCGGTTCCGACAGACGACGATGGACTTAATCAAGGTCCTTTCCCGGGCGAGGTTCCGGAAGCTGCCCCCTCTTGCGATGGGGGCGATTTGGGCGCACAATGTGGCAATTCTGTCCACACCTGAGCATGAACAACCGGTAGGAGAAGTCTGCGAGCTACTGGACGACGATAGCTGATCTACCGTCTTGCAGCGCCCATTCGACACAGATACCGTCATGCCGGTTCAAGAAGGACACATGGCCCTCAACCCGCCGAAGCAATTCGAGAAGGGCGCGCTGCACATGTCTCCGGATCCTGAGGGCCTGCTTCCGCTCGACCGGATCCAAGCGCATTGGTGGGAGCAGTACATGGATAGTGCGTTCGTATTTCTTTAATGTACCGCACCCATACTAATCAACTGTTCTCTTGATCCTTCATGCGACTCCATAGGGACGGAGGTTGAAGATCCCAGGCGCCAACCCCCAGTTACACGTTCCGAGGACGGTCGGGACAGATCGGGAAGAACGAGGAGGCCTTCCGTACGCACATTCGATGAAGGTAAGCTGGTTTAAATTACTCGACAGCCGCATACTCACAAAATGTATCTGCAGAAGACGACCAGGAAGCCCAGGGACCGTCCGCCCAGCCACGGGGCCGTCCTCGGGAATCCGGAGCCCGTCGTCAGGGTGCGCGTCCAGGTAGGCTGCTTGTGATTAACTTCCCCAGCTGTGTACTAACTGACACACCCGTGGAACAAGCCCAGAAAAGCCGGATGCAGTCCACACCTCGACGAGGCCGTTCTGCGGATTCCGGCAAGCGTCGTGAGGCTCCGGCCCATATACCGGAGGCGATTGATGTCGACATGGAGCCGGAAGAAGTGCCTCGAGGAAGGGCCAACGACAAGGGCAAGGGCCGCACAGCTCCGGAGGTCACAGACGTCGACGAGGACATGGAGGAGGAAGAGATGGAACCTCCTGCTGCAACACCATCGACCCGACACAGCCAGCGCGAGAAGAAGGCCTCATCACGGGCGAAGATGGCCACAACGCAAGGTGCGAGTGCCTCTGGAGGTGTGAAGACCACGGCAAGAAAGTCGAAGCGCAAAGGAGCTCCCGAAGGATCGGAGATCAACGACGAGCACGAGACCAAGAGGCTCCGTTTGGATTACAACTTGCCGGAGGAGACCGTGCCCTTTACCTGGGCGCCGCATGTACACATCGACTGCATTCCCTCCTATGCATCAATTTCTAACTTGTCCTCATTATAGCCGCGCCCGTGCCATGCCTGTGTGGATGCCAAGGCACAGTGTCTGTTCTGTGGCTTGGTCAATTCCTTGTGCTTGCGTTGCTCGCAGAAGAAGGTGAAGTGTACGCTCACGGTTGTTGGCGCTCCAGTCAGCGCTGCCTACCTGGGCTACGTCTACTTCCGCCGAAGCCATTCGCCGGGTCGTCGGAATAACAACGTGCTGCCTCAGAGGGCTCCGAAGCTGTACGAACCCCCTAAGTGGTTCGTCGATCAGTACAGCGCCATCTCAAAGGCCGATCGTCACAAGGGCCCTCCGAACGTCGATCAACATGCTCCGGCGCCACGGTATCCCTCTAACCGTGGCAGGCCTCCAATCCCGCTTCTCCCGGAGCTTATTCCGCCACGAACCTGGCCCATGGAGAGGCCGCTCGGCACACGCGGCAATCCCCTGCCATCCCAGGTCACTCCGAAGGCCCGTACAGTGGCGAAGACTCCGACCGGCGGTTCCAGGAGACCTCGAACGCGGTCGCTATCCCGAGCGCACTCGACATCTGCCTCCCCAGCTCCCTCCTTGTTCCGGACATCCCCACAACCCACATCCCCTCCCGCATCGACACCGGGAGGGTCGTCGAACGTTCTGGACGACCCCGATGCACAGGCAGAATCGGAGCTCGAGTACGAAGACCTGGTTCTCCCTCCGGCTCCGGATCAGCCCCCGAAGTATGCGCGCAGCCACCTCCGAGGTCCTGCTCATCCTCCGGGCCTCGGTCCGGAGGATGAAGACGACCCCGACTATAACTCGGTCCCACGCAGGCTTCCGGATGGCTCAATGACTATCCCGGTTCCCCAATTCTCGCACACCGATGACTACGAGCAGTATTATCTTGCCCCCGCTGAGTATGAAAACCAGTCTGTGCCAAAACGCCGGGATACACGGGTACCAAGGACGACGACGACTACTCCGAAAACCCCGCGCGGTGACTTACGCTATCGTGCCACCGAACTCTCGGAGCATGAGTTCATGGCATATTCGGAGCATGCACGGGGCAGCACCTCTCGTGCCATTGAGGCTGACCCAGTTGATTCCACCGGCCACCTTATCCCGCCGTCTCTGAAAGGTAATGTCCCATGTTATGGTACTGCGCACATTTGCTTATGTCTGGATTATTTATTTCAGTCAATTGGTCAACATTGCCATGGATAACTTCGCAGGCCGATGATCAAGCCCCCGGGCCGTATCTTGACCACCCCATGGAGACCTTGGCGGACGTGCTCGAGCTCCGCGGCATCCCCCTCAACCCCCCTACGGGCCTCTCGGCCGACCCCTCGAGCCCGACGGCCGCCGCCCCTCACGATCCGGGTACACCGCGGACCTTTACCCTTGGCCCAAACACCCATCGTCTTGTCGACGAGGCCCGAGAGCGGAATGTCAACCTGGAACTGATTGTCGTTACGGCTGCCACCCGGGCTTACGAGCTTGCCCGCATTGAAGAGCGCATTCGCATGCGCAGGCGCAATTCCATCCAAGGCTCACAGTCCATCGTCTCATTCCAAGACGCCATTCAGCGGTTGTACAACCAGGTCCAGGCCACCGACCTCGACCTCGCCGACGTCACTAGCATCATGATCGACGCACAGAACCATACCCGGACGTTGGCGGAGGCGTTCCGGAACGTCCCCACTATCCCCGCGAGCTATTCCGCCCTCGTCGAGATGCTCGAAGTGTACAGCCGCCTCGAGGCCTTGTACCATGAGATGTGGGCTCGGTACGGAGCATTGCGCGAAGATGTCCGACCCCTTCGCCACGACATGGCCCGGTTTGAGAAGAGGGTGGAGCTTGTGGACCAACGGCTCGACGACGACGCGCCAACAGAGGCAGTTGAGCACATGCGCCCGGAGCTGGAGCTGTCAAAGAAGATCCTGGAGCGCGACCTTCTCCGTATCCACAGCCAGCTCTCGTCGTTGGATCACACGTATAGGTCGACCATCACGGACATCTCCAAGGGTGTTCAAAGCTCCATCAAGCCCCTCCACGACACCAACGTACAAATCTTGGATGACGTGAAAAGAGTCATGTCCCAGGCGGCCGTCCTTTCCAAGGAACAGACACTGGCCTCTGAAGACACCGGAAAGGTCGCGCTCCAGGTCCACGTTCTTGCGCAGCGTGTCCAGGCAGTGGAGGACCAGATGGGCGTCGTCTACGCACAGCCCGGTGGGCCTCCGGGAGGGTGGCTAGGGCAGCTGGCAGAGGAAGTAGCTTCGCCCCATTTGGGCGATCCTGACGATCCGGAGCCCGCCCTTCCCACCATTGTTCCTATTCCACCCTCTGACGATCCTCCGGTCTCTCCCATACAACCGCCTCCGGCTCCATCTCCACCTCCACCTTCGCGCCAACCGGCCGTCGTCGACGTTGTCCCCGGGCGAGCGATGTCAGAGCCCGCCGATAGTGCCCGGTTCATTACTGGGCTCACCCCGCCTCACCCGTTCCCACTGGGCATGTCTCCGCCGTCGCAAGTTGCCCAAGTCGGTCCACGTGTGTCTCCAGTGCCGGCCCGCCGGAGCCCATTCAATTGGAGCCCCATACCCCCACTGGAGGACGTCAAAACGCTCTCCGAGCGATTGGACGTTCTGGAGACGACATTCGAGGCCCGGGTCGAGGAGGCGGTGGCAGCACGGGTTCCGAAGGCCATCGAGGACTACTTCGGTATGTTTGGGCTTAAGCCGGACGACCTCCGGGACTTTGCCACCAACCTTGCCTGCACCCGCACGCAACGTCCAGAGCCAGAAGACCAGGAGATGGGTGAGCCATCGCAATGATATCTTGGACATTTGTCTGTACAATATTGCATGTATTACGTAGTGGAACAATGTGTACTTCTCTTGTATAGCAGAAAATATGAGAACGATTGCCATTGTCACATGTATGATACAAAAACATTTCCACAGGCTAACACGTGCCTACCGACCCTTCTTGCTCTTCCGAGTGCGGCTCCCGGATGCCTGCGAACGAGTAGCAGGGGCGGCCTGGGTGTCGCGCTCCATCAGAGCTCGCTGCCGGCATGTCTTGATCGTCAGGTCATCGCTGGCCTGGTTCCCGCCACTCCGGGCACGCTTCCGGGTGGCAGTCTGCTCAGCGCGAGCCCCTGCAGCCGCAGATGTACTGCCCTGCCCGGATGTCGCCATGCCTGTGTCCGGAACGGCTGGTGCGGATGCGGCGCCCCTTGACCGGGTCGTCCGAGGCTGAATGGACGGTTCCGGCACGTCCGGCTGCTCATCTGCATCTTCGTCCTCGTTAGCGTCCGCTTGGGTAGCATCGTGGGAGGGGCGGGCATGTGAGACGTTCCGCCCGGGGCGGGTAGTTCTTGCAGTGGGTTCCGTCGTCGGGGGCATCGCTGGAGCACTAGCGTGCTCTTCCGGAGGGGTAGCGAAGCGATGGCCAACGTCCGGCTGGGTGGCCTTCCCTGCCGGGCGGGGTCGGTGGACCGCGTTCGCCTTGCAGAACTCCTCGAGCTCGGGAATCTTGTCGAAGGTCAGCAGGGTTATCGGAAGGTGGAAGGGGAGGTCCGGAACGTCTTCGTCGTCGGTTAGGAACTGGGAGACGTGCATGTCGCGAAGTGTGAGCCCCATGGCCAGGGCGTACATCTGGACTTCTCCCACTGTGGCGGAGGGCGTCAGACCCTTCCGGAACCAGTCGAACAGACGCTCGACATCCCGACGGTTGCCATGGAAGTCGTCCGGTAGGTAGCACGACCTATAGGCCCATGACAGCCATGCGAAGCCCTGTGGCGCATCCACCGGGACGGTCTTTTCAAGCTGCTCATGCATAGTTAGATTCGTCGTAATGGTGAGCGATACATAGATCATACCTTAGAGCGGTGACGATTGAGCATGGCCTGGTATTCGGCGTCCGAGCAAAGGCCCCGAAGATACTCGAAGCGAGCGGGCCCACTGGCTCCGACGCTGCACGGAGGAAGTGGGCCGTTAGGGCTAGTCGCCCCGGAAATGGGGCTCTGTAGCTCATCGACTGCTGTTGCGCGCCCTTTACCCTTCCCAGGACCTCCGGCAACCCTCCGTGACCCTCGGACGCCAGTGGCTAGAGGCCGGTCGCTATCATCCTCCTCGTCCGGGAGATCGGCGGTATCCCCCTCGTCGTCGGACAAGTGTCGGTCACGGAGCTCGTAGTCACTGATCTCGGAGTGCCCGTTATCGTCATCCGTCTCTTCGTCCACTTCCCATTCTTCCGCATCGATGGTCTTCTTTTTTCTAGCACCGCCAGCCTTTGTCTGTTTCTTCTTCGCGCTTGCGTTGCGTCTTGCGGTGGCGCGGGCAGCGATGTTGAGTTCCCTCACCCGCTTCCGGGTTGGCTGGAACATTGTCCGACGGGTCTTGGAAGGAGGCGACACGCTTCGGGCCGGTTGCGCAGGAGTCCCGGATGCGATGTGATCGTCATCCGGAGACGTGACGAAGGTGGGGGGGCGAACAGTCTTCTTAGTGCGACGGGCTGGCTTATTTGGTGCGATCGCCTCCGGATAGATTGCGGGGAGATACTGAGGGACACCGTCGACGATCGTCTGATAGTGACTGAACCGGAAGCGACGTGGCTCGCCCTCGGGAGCCTGATTGTCCGGGTTCTCCATAGCGATGATATGGTCGAAGAACTTAGCCACATGCCGGTCGACGATTTTGCTGGGGTCGCTCCATTGGAACACATCCGGAAGCATGCCTGGGGCGAAGAAGCTGTTGGGGCTCTTTGCTATAGCGGTAAATGGGGCATGTGGCTTCTTCTGTCCGCAAGCAAACTCTGTTTGCAAGGTGAGCAAGACTATGGGGGAAACACACTACGGGTGAACGTACGGTAATGGATGCGGAGGTACTGTCGAAAGACCTGCTGCTTCCGCGACGTTTGCATCTTGTCGCCGTTCTCTTGATCGACGAGTATGGGTGTACCATCATCGTAGGTGTCGAATTCGAACGGGACGACACCGGCCGACTGCGTAGCACGAACGTCGTCCCGTAGGTCCTCGTCTGCATCTTCCGGCTTGAGAATGGCGGACCAGAAGTTCCAAAACTTCTTCCGGACGTTCACATCCCACTGTTTCATTGCCCGGAACTGCGGGTACGACTTGTCCTCGTCGACGAACAGCTCGGAGGTGTCGTAGCTACCACGACACTCAGCCGATGCGCTGTGCATATTATGTTACTGAAGCGTACCTGCACGCGTTGAGCTCTTTTTCTTCGTCTTGAAACACGCCGTATATGAATAGCGGCATACCGAATTGCTTCCAAAAGGTTCGGGACACCCCTTTCATCCAGCGGAGAGCCTGTTTCCGTGCAAGCCTGCTTTATGTCAGTTATAGTGACTGCCAGATAGTGGGCTCTACGCACTCGGGCTTCACATCGTCGTCCGGGCCCTCCTCGTTCCACTTCAGAGCCATCTCGTTCCAGGGATCCTGCTCGTCCTCCTCCAACGCCTCCCATTGCGCCTTCCGAGTGCTGTTCCATTGAGCGACATACCCTTGCGACTTCGGATCGATGTCCAGAAGGGCATCCTTGATCGTTGAACAGTTCTTCAGGCCCCAGCAACGCTCTCCGGTAAAGGCGCGACCAATCTTGAACCCCTGCTCCTCCTTGTTCTTCTTCGGTCCGTGGTTGCTAAACCAGGTATAGATTTTCTACCAACAATGCAGTAAGTATTCTATCTAACGCGCAAGGAATGCGACATACCTGAGAGAAGAAGTCGATGAGGAGGTCGGTGGCCTCAACCTCGCGCTTGACCAAGAAGTGCTTGGCAAGGGCCTCACGAAAGGCGGCCTTATCTGCGGCAGCCTTGTTCCGGTACTCGCCCTGTTTTTTCTTGAGCAGCTTCCTCGTAGGATGTTAGGTCGCTGCGGTGGGGGGCCATGGTGGGTAGTAGTAATGCTCAATGATAGAGGTTGACGCAGGGAGGATAATCGGTTCAGAGCGGACGGAGAGATAAAAATTATGGGCGGAAGGATGAGGTCTCACTCTAGAATGACCGTGAAGTGTGGATGCCTGGCCGGCGCCCGCACCGGCCGGACAGCACATGTAACCACTAAATCCCCGGCCCGTCCTTGCCGGCTAAGCGAAGGGCAGTGCATCACATCAAGTCAATTGCCACACGGTCATAATTGGCCAATGACCACTTTTTGGTTCTTGTTCTCCTCCATCCACACACCCCATTGCCCTTGACTGTATAACATATCGCTGAGCCTATGTCACCCGAGACCAGTGCAGGTCAAGTTGACCCGTTGTCCAAAATCGAGGACCGGGGGCGCACTGCGGCTTACATTGTAGCGCTGTATCATTTTCATTGATTGCGGTCACTTTCCGATTTGGATGAAGGACAAGCACCATTGTCACGTCCCACCCCTCCTCCGATTTCATTCCAGCTGATGAAGGATTGCGACTCCGTTGCCCGAATGCTGGCACATGCAAGCCAAAACCAATGTAAATGAAATTTTTGGACCCTAACACGAGGTTCTGATGTGTCGCAGTGTCGGTCACCTGGAATGCAAGCGAGTATGCGAACATGCTGCCAAAGATGACTACTCTCAAGAAGGAAGTCGAAGATCGCCTTCTTCGAGAGTTCCCGCCCATCACCTCCGCAGAAGAGGTCATCAGTCGGACAGGCCCACTCTGCGTTGTACGGCACCCCACGGTGTTCCTGGACAGAGACGGAAATATTTTGGTTTGGTCCCTTCCCGGAATTCTGCCTCCGGCACGCCAGGTAAGCACACCAATCATAATCATTTATCGATTTGCAACGAGGCCCCGGACGTCATAGGAAATCCTCCTCAAGACATCTGAGGCACTCAAAGGCCGTGCAAAGCTCAAATTGACGCCTCCGGGAAAGCCTGAAGGGAACTGGCGGACTTCCGCTTTATACTTTAACCCGAGTCCGACGTGGGGTGCCGGAGTAGTCACACTCTATCCGGCAGGCTTCCAGCTGGGGCACACAGTACGTCTATAATTGTGATTGAAGCGCTTCTATGTAGTACTAAACACATTCAAGGGACCGAATTACAAGCCCCTCCCGAGTAAGGAGTCGACGAGTGCGGAAGCGTACCAATGGATGGCAGAGATGGAGGAGACGGGCGGCCTCCTCGACGGAATTCTAGCGGTAACTCACCCGGAACTCTACAGGGTCTCCCAGGAGTTGATCCGGAACATACTCGCGGAGGGGACCAGAGCGAGTGAGGTCATGCGACTTTGGCCCACAAGTTTCAACTCCGTTCAATTTATTATCAATTGATTGTCACTGCTCCATCGGGACAAAAACACCCGTGCGGGATGGGTCGATCTCCTACTTACCCTGGGCACCTACGGACAAAAGGCGCTTCTCGAGCTCCACAACCTCGGTGTCTCCGTGCTGTACGATAGCGGAACGATTGCCATGCTATGTTCACGAGTCATCCGGCACGGTGTCGCGAGGGTGGAGGGCAATCGACTTTGCTACGCGTTGTACATGGTTGAAAATGTCCATACTCACTTTGGCATGTCGGTCCCAGGCTTTGCTCACATTAACGAAGTTTGCGCCTTGTAGAATGTACATAGAACGTTCCTTACAAACCATTTCCACCTTGACACCCTTGCGAGTTCCTGCTGTCTCCAACAATGTCGCGCCGCCGCCGCTTCGAGAAGGTGGAGCCATTCAAAGAGTATACTTTGAAGACCCGGAAGACTGGGCGCGGTCTGGAGACGACAACGAAGAAAGTTCGTCTCGATTTGCCAAACGTAGGGAGTCTTCCGCCCTCTTCCGCCGAGCCATCGCCAGCAGCGAGTGCCCGAACTACACCGGGTCCGGGTCACATCAACCTGCCGGGCATAGACCAGGGAGCACCTCTTGGCTTCGAGTTCACATTTGATGATGTGCCGCGTACCGGAAAGGCAAGTCATAAATGTGTATACAATGCCTCCGTACTGATGGAACAATGGGAATACATATTCAGTCTCAGAACGACTTCCAGAGAGATTTTCTACAGGTTCGGGAGGAGTATCTCCACCGTGGACTTGCCCGGGAGGGACTTCCGGATGATGGCCTAGGGGAGTGCGGACACCCGGCTACATGGCGGTGCTTGACCTGTCATGGGATCCCCTCGCTCTGCGCTGCATGCTGCCGGGCCCGCCACATATCTCACCCGCTGCACCGCGTCGAGTTCTGGACGGGTGAGTACTACCATCCGGGGTGGCTCCGGGACCTCGGGGTCCAGATTCATGCCGGACACCGTGGCCAGCCGTGTCCCAGTCTCGGAACGTATCCCGCGGGGTCCATGCCACAGCCGGAGTATGCAGCTCCACCTCCGGATGACTCGGAGACTGAGCCCCCATATATGGCTGGAGAGGAGGGCCCCGACATTGACGATGAAGATGCCGAAATGGACTTCCGACCCGACGACGAGACGCTCGTCACTTCGGTCGCCGAGCTGCCACGCTTCGGAGACCCTATATACACTGCTATGCCTTTGGCTGACTATCGCATGGTCCAGAGTGATCGGATGATGGTGGTAGTGGATTTGGACGGCGTGCACGAAATGTCTGTGATGTTCTGCTGTTGTCCGGATGCCCCCCGGGATGATCTGCAGCTCATCGACCTAGGATACTATCCGGCATCCATACACCGTCCCCGGACGATCTTTACCGAACGGGTGCTGGACGACTTTCTTCTCGCAAACAAGGAATGTAAGACCACCGCTCGGAACTACTACAACAAGCTGCGTCGGACAACCAATGATGCATTCCCGCATATGGTTCCGGTAGGGTAATATGCCTCCAGAATTGAAACATCACTAAGTCGGTCGACAGGATCAGTACAAAGAGCTTCTTCGGGCATCACGACAATGGCGCAATATACGTCTCCGACGGTCATCCGGTTTCGGACACCGAACAGATACTATCGCTCCCGGAGCCATGGCTATCCACTGTCCGGCATGTCCGCAGCCTGGTGAAAACCTTCCGGAGGGATGGGAAAACGACCCGGAGCAGTACGCCCTCTTCCTTCACCTGTTAGACATTTCTAAGCGGCTTGTAAGATGGAAATACATGCGCTCCGTTGTACTCGACGGAAACTTCTCCGCCCAGCATCGCCACATGAGAAACCCCGAGGATGATGTTCCGCTCGCCGATGGGCACGCATTTATGGTAACGGACGAGCCGTACAAGCGCCACCTGGGGACCGCGAAGGAGTTTAAAGAGGTCCGTGGCTATATTATTGACGTCCGGAGCCACGGAAATTAACATTCTACGCAGACCATCACCTGTAATGATCACCGGGCAGTGCTTAACTCTTCCGTCAGCAAGGGAAAGCTAGAGGCAACAGGCATCGGAGCCACAGCATGCTCCCGCCACGGATTCTTTGCCCCTCATGCGTGTGTAGACTTTCAAGGAGGCGAACAGTGTGTCCATCCAAGCGTGGGGGTCTCGTTTCACGGGGACTAACAGCTGCCAGGCAACGGAATATGGACTACGTGCTCCACTGGATCTTGGCGTATCTGAACGGACTCACTTGCATTCTGGTTATGTACGACGTTATGTGCCAGTACTTCACCAACCTCTACCGCCGCTTCCGGGATAGCCCTTCGCTCACAATGCCGGACGGGCTGACGTTCATGCGCGGGATCGGCCAATTCCATGTTCATGGGCACATTCCCCCTTGCTTTCCCCGATTCTCATCCAACTTTATCCGGGGAGCTGGAATGCAGGATGGCGAAATTATCGAGACATTGTGGAACAAGACGAACGCGATTTCAGAGTCCACACGGGGCATGTCATCCGCTCACCGACGCGAGGTGATCGATGATACAATGAAGGATTCAAATTGGATGAAGCTGACTCGCATCAGTACGTCCTTTCCGACGCCTGTAAAACTACAACCTGACAGTACAAACAGCTTCAATACTCAACCGGAAGTGGCGACGGGTGTGCAACGAATGGCAACCGGCTCTGGAGGCGTTCAATAGCCTTGCCGAGGCCTCCGGAGAGCGGCAATGCCAGGAATGGTTGGCGGACGCACTCACAGCAGATGAAGATTGTATCGATGACATGAATAGACAGCCGTGTACGTGCCTCACTGTATTCAAAGTGTACATGGCTGACTGTATGCAATGCAGTACCTACTCAGAAGGAAAAGGAGCTGGTGTTGACCCAGGAGGAAGGCAGGGTAAGCGAAGCAATGAAAGGCGCCGCAAGCTGGATCTCAAACGGTCTATGATTGGAGGAACAAAAGTGTGTAGTAACAATGCCTGGAAGGCATGTACTAATGCTACTTAGACTTTCAATCGCTTATACGGCACTCTCGCTGAAGGACTCTGCAACCAGCGATGAGCGACTGGCACTAGTGCAACACCGTCAACGGCTGGCCACCACTATGAAGGTGTTCCACAAAGTGGTAGACAGACACCTCCGGACATCTATAAGCACAACTGGAGTACCTGTGGATGCTGATCCGACAGACTTCGGACGAGTATGGGATGAGGTCCAGGGGCTCGGAGGAAGTTGGGGCAGTAGCGCAGGGGTGCCAGGCCCCGGACTCCCTCCGGAACCGGAAGAGCAGCCGCTTGCCCTTCTGTCCATGCTCGGGTATGTGTACCTTGCTCGGCACAATCTTACAGACCTTGCGGTGAAAGAACAGCAGCTCCAGGAAGGTCAGGTGAATGACTGTCTGCAGGGGGTCCAGACGGTCATCGTGTACAAGTCACTCCTCTACCGGACATGAGTGCGTACGGCTGAATTGTACCAGAAGAAGCTTTGGAGCTTCGATGAGATGCGCATAACTGATGACGGCCTGATGAAACACGTCCGGGCATATGGACAGGCTCGCCGGGCTATAGAACGCCTTTTCAATGATGACCCAACCGACACCGAGAGCATGGCACGCCGCGAGGACCTTCTCACCCGATACAAGGAAATACGAAGGGAGGACCTCGGAGTCACTACGGCGGTACTTGAACACTTTACACACGGCCTCCGGAACGTCCATACATCGTGGATATGGCATGTTGAAGATGCGGAGAATGCGCAGCGGACCACATGGCTTCAGGAATGTGAGTATACTTCATGCTTTCCGGGAGACGTACTCATAACTCGGATCACCAGTCCGTCGGATGCTTTGGCTTCGGGCGTATGCCCGGAAGTGTCGATGGGAGGAGGAAAGCATCCTGGTGCCCTTAGAAATGGACTGTACGATCCGGTTCTTCGTCACACAGTCAGAGAGATGGAGGATGTGGTCCGAGAGTGGACAAACACCAGGGCATATAGCATTCGCATTACGCCAAGCCACCATGTGGACTAACCTTGGTAACCACACATCCCAGGCTTTTCTGAAAGCACGCACAGACTTTGTCTTGTAGCACGCATGTGAAACGGTTACGGACTCTGTAATGCACTTTTCGTCATTCGAACGACACACAGATACAGACTACGTCTGAGCTGATACATGCGAGAACAAAACAAAAACATCAGTCCATGTTCTTGTGCAGGACGTTCCCAGCCTAACCCTTCTCATGCGTACAGATAACGCATATGCAGACGTCTGACAGACATGATGTGCCATCATGCCCGGACGTCAGAGCCGGCTAATACCACCGCGGGGGCACCGGAGTAGGTGGATCCCAGTACACCCCGTACTGCTCAACGAAGGTATCTGGTAAAAATAGTGTCAGTTGAATAAGAAGGGATAAATATGAGATATAAATTTTACAGCTATTGTACGCAGTACTCAGGCCAGTCAAGGCAAAGCCCCGGTTGATCGTGATCCATGCATGGGACAGAAGGGAGCTCTCAATCTCCTCGCGGTCGGCTTCCGGATCCGGCCGCATGTCGTTGACCTCCTGGAGGAGATCAAGTCGTCGATGAGACGTTTCGTGGAGTTGACGCCACGTCTGGGCTTCGGTGAGCCAGAATTGGACAGCGCGGGTGCGGGTGATGCGGGAATATTGCTGCGCGAAGTTGCGGAAGATTGTGAGCCGAGGGCGCCGACCAGGCAGTTTGTCCGCAAGGTAGAAGTAAACACGCACAAAATACCCATCCACCTCGTCGAAGGAAATAGAAGGGGGAAGGCACGCCACCATGCCTAGAAATTGGTCGATAATGTCTCGGACGTGCCACACATTGTAGGGGTAATAAAGGGAGTTTATATCTGCCAGAAAGGCATGAATTGCCAAGGTAACGTCGCTGGTTGGGACGTCGAAATATGGTTGGTAGTGATCCATCTATCTGGAATATGTCATTAGTTCTGTTTGCTATAGTGAATAAAGACTTACAGACTGGGGTCGCGAGATGTGATGGTGGTACAGAGCTGGCAAGGCTGAGGGACAAGACTTTGTAATGTCCAAGCTTATGTGGCGATGGAGGACAGTGCCGCAGCACACCGGCTGCTTCCGAGGGATTCGATATTAAGTCTTTGTGCCTGTGATGATAGGGCTAACAGCATCGAACCTATCCAAGTCACGTAGATCCTCGGCGATAATTTGCTTCTTTTAGGCGCCCTTGTACTGATTGAGGACAGGATGGTAGATAACACTGCTACACATCATCCCAAGCATCCGGCACTTTCGGAACACAACACACAACTCTGAAGACGTTTTCCGCAATGTCTTCAATGTCGTCCGAAGGAGGCACATCGCCACAGCCATTGTTTGCTGCATCCGCACTTTGGGCTGCCAGGGCTGAAGTCATTTTGGTCATGGCTCGCATCGGGCGGGCACTGTCTGTACTTCCAGCACATCCGGACATTCTGACAACCCGCCGCTGGAACTATGGCCTAGCCAGAGAAACGGTATGCAGAGTGTCTGTGACAGTTTTCTAGGAGCTGTAGCTCACAACATTATAGTGGGTGGCTATACACGCCCTAGGACTTTCCGGAGCAATCGCTCTCCAGTCCTCCAACCCCCGGGACACAGTGGATCAAACGGAAGTATACCCCGCACTATCCGTCTTGCTCTCAGCTATAGAATGGAGCGGCCGAAACCTTGTGTTCAGGCTGGACAAGCTCGACTCTGTTGCATTCCACACTGCAACCAGCCATATCACGAATGGAGTGCTGAGCAACCCACACCCGTGGGGCTTTGCTGAGTGGTGGGAGTGGACGTCCCAGGGACCTATTGGAGAACAGTGTCCGAGATGGTGGAAAGATCCTCCGCCATCTGTTGTAAGTGTCTGTACATTATGCGTAGCAGTATCTAATCACCTTTCACAGGCTCCGCCCATGCCGTTGTTTCAGGAAGACTTAGAGGAATAGAACCGGAGAGTCGACCGCAGTGCAGACACCAACATGCAGCATTTGGAAGAGAAGGAGGTGAAGCTCCGGGCCGTCACCGGACGAATGGGCAACACAGAGCCCATTGAATAGACGACAGTGCCTCATGCATTTGACTGTAGTACACGTAAAATGATGTTTTCCATGTAACACGATACACGTTCGCATCCCATACAGCTGTTATACCGTCATAGCTTGACAATAGACCACTGTGCCCTCCTGATAAATACTGATCAACTATGTAAAATACAACTTCCGAGTGCACGCCGGCCGGGCAGTACTATCGGGAATTGTGTTGGCCGGCCGGGCGACACATCCCTACTGGATGTGCTGCCCGGCCGGTCTGCAACCCTCTTATTTTCATTGCTCTGCCACTCGTCCCGAGTATTGTGAGCTGATCCGGAAGAGACATTCTGTACGTACGAGAGATCCGGAAACTGTCTAGATGTCTCATGGGTGCGATGCCTTCCCATATGCCAAGACAGAACCGGCCGGGCAGTACTATCTGAGATGGTGTTGGCCGGCCGGGCAGCACATCGTCTGCGACCCTCTTATTTTCATTGCTCTGCCACTCGTCCCGAGTATTGTGAGCTGATCCGGAAGAGACATTCTGTACGTACGAGAGATCCGGAAACTGTCTGGATGTCTCATGGGTGCGATGCCTTCCCATATGCCAAGGCAGAACCGGCCGGGCAGTACTATCTGAGATGGTGTTGGCCGGCCGGGCAGCACATCGTCTGCGACCCTCTTATTTTCATTGCTCTGCCACTCGTCCCGAGTATTGTGAGCTGATCCGGAAGAGACATTCTGTACGTACGAGAGATCCGGAAACTGTCTGGATGTCTCATGGGTGCAATGCCTTCCATATGCCAAGGCAGAACTGGCTGGGCAGTACTATCCGGAATTGTGTTGGCCGGCCGGGCGACACATCCCTACTGGATGTGCTGCCCGGCTGGCCACTATGTGACCCAACTCCTATCAACTTATTTCAAAGATGTGCTTCGAAATGGCTGTGCACAACACGAAGGAGGGAGTCTTGCTGTTATGTAAGTGCCTCACCTAGAAGGGCTTGGTATATTCTTCAAGTTCGCCACTGGCATTGATCCATGTGGACTTTACGGACCATCCACTCGTTGGACTTTACGGACCACCCACTCGTTGTGACAATGGGACTGGCATTGCTATTGTACCTGTCTATACATCAGAAAAGGGACAAACCATCACTGGATGACTGACCAGGCAGCTACCGGATCTGTGTACACAATGCTGCAGGACAAAAAGTCCTCAGAGCACCCACCGGCTCAACAGCACATACAGGTACCAGACTTGCCCGGCCGGACGGTCTCAAATGCTTGCAGCCCGCATATACCACCATAACTGTGCAGATTGTATCCGGAAGCCATGGTTTAGACTCGGAACATCCTTTCAGAGCCTGGCATAAATCCTTCAGAGTGGTACAGGCTCCTAAACAGCCCCAGTATTTGTGCCGAGGACCCGGCCGTACAGCACAACAGCCTACAGACGGCGGACCGGCCGGGCAGCTATACAAGAGATGACGACCTACCGGCCGGCCATTGAGTTGCCCAGAATGATTCGGTTGATATATCATTTACAAACTCTCAAGATGGATTTTAATATATGTACCAATAAGACCAGCACAAATGCACACTGCCTGAATCGCAAATAGACATAAAAAGTGATGGGTCCCGGCCGGACAGCTGTACTGTACCATGGCTGGTCACCGGCCGACCGTCAGATGAGGCTACATATGTGCACGGGCCGGACGCTACATATGGTAATGTAGGTCAGCCCGGCCGCCTCCGGGTGAGCAGCACTTGTGTGGATTTACACACCCCGGGTGAGAAGCAGTTTCAAGAACTTTAATGGAATACACTCCTGAGACGACTTCTGCCTTACTGGGTGTTCCGAAGATGGTATCTCAGGTGCCAGCGGTAACCTTAATCTGGCTGAACAGATGTGTTCGTTCATTGTTCTGTGGGCCCTGGATGGACAATAGGAAGGGAATAGGTCTCACGTGTTTACCATAGGGATGCACATGCCGCGCACCGCGGCGAAACCGTCGGTGGCGAAGGCCGGCTTCGTGCCGCCATGACTTCTCGGGCGCTTGTGTTGCCATAAGGGGATCGCGGGAGATCGCGGAAGATGTCCGAGGATTAGCCGACGGGATGGACCGCTGTTCCCACCATGCCGCCAGCTCATCTTCTGTCCTCTTCCGCCTCTAGGCCGTGAGGGTCAAGCCTCCCACCGCTGCTCGCTATGTCCGGCGACGATGGCTAGCCCAGTGCGGTCTTGTCTGGGCCGGTCGCCACCGTGTGCGACTGGCCAGCAGGGCGCCGGGTGGTGCTGGAGTCGGTCCAAGCAACGACATGGCTCGCTCTGCCCTGTCCCCGCCGTCCCCGCCTCAGCTCCAGCCATCGGCCCCTCAGCTTAGCCTCACCTCTCGTCTTGTCTTTCGCTGCTGTCTCCCCCTCTCTCCTACCCGTGGCTCGCTAGGTGTTGCCGTCTGTACCTGCCCCTCGTGCCCCCGCATCGCCCGCCCGGAGGCCGCGCTCGCATGCTAACATCGTACAAGCTTGGTAAGTCTTATCACACCCTTGGTCGGGCCCGTGTTAATGCCATCATCTGTTAGATCCCGTCGTCATCCCCGTCGTGGACGGCAGCCGTATCCTTTCCGGTCAAGGTCGGACGCGTTGCTTCCCCTATTCCTGTCATTGTTCCAGGTGTCTCGCGAGGACAATGCTATTTGATTCCATTTGTCTGTCCATCGCGTGGCTGTTGTTGAACCATATTGTTCCTGCGCACACCCTCGATACTCCCGACGCCTCTCGGAGTTTCTCTCATCTATTTGATACTGCGATATATTGTGCTGCATCGCGACGAATACGCTCTCACACGATGGGACGCCACACGAAGACCCGGAAGCCCCTCCAGACATGGTCTGCTCATCGGAAAGTGCTGTTTCCTTTCTCTTCCCGCCCGAGGTGCTTTTTGGGTGAGCTCGTTGTGAGTCTATATCATGTACAGTCGCCTTACTCCTTCAGGTCGCCGGCGTCCCCTCCGTGCTTCTAGGAAGGTCAAAGCACTCGTGGAGTACATCTCAAAACTTTAGCAATGCACATTGGACGACCTATCGGACTACCACCATCCCACGTTGATGCCTGAGGTAAGCGTCGAGATGCCACGCGCCATCCACAATTGACGTTGTTTTCATACCTTGCCCAGCGTTCTTCCCTAGCATTCTGCTCCAAGCTAGATAATGACGGTGCGATTGACTCAGTGACACAGGAACGTATTCGCAGGTCCAACCATAGGGCAGACCCTGATAACCTAGGGCGTCGAAGACGACCAAGGCAGAGCTCAAAGATCTCGAGCAGGAAAGCTTCACTGGGGACGTAAATCTTTGGATGTTGAATACATATGCAAAGGTCTAACGCGTACTCATTGCACCTGGTAATAATTCCTCCGTGTGTACACAAAGGCTTGGGTGATCATATCTCCCCTTGCGAACTACACAGAAGTGTCAGCGCATACTATCGCACAGATAGGACGTGACCTCCTGACATGTATGGAAAATTCAACAGCGTCGACAACACCGCCGCCAACAGACCTAGACGTGGAGAACATGGCGATAGTGCATATGCTTCTTCAACGGAAGCTTATCTTAGTCCGGGTGGAATGCTCGCCAGTAGTCTTGCGACCCCATTACCTGACCAGGGATGTCGCCATGGCATACCAGAGTCGGGACGGACTGCACCCTGTCTAGGAAGCAGGTGCAATGGTGGGGGAAAGTAGGCGTACACGGGGGCCAATTGCAATGGCGGAAGGAGAGTGGGTAGGTCGGATCGCTACAAATAGCAACGAGGCTCATGGACTGAGGCGTGAACGAAAACGCAACGGATATGCTGTACACAAACAAGCTGCCTGTGAGGTACAACGAGGGACGTCAATGGCTGAGCGCATACGGGATAGAGCCGTCGACAGCTACCTCCTCAGGCACCCTATCGCAATGCCTCGTGTAGACATGGGGGCGGGTCCGACTATATCACCGGGAATGTCTGGGACGAAGATGAAGAGCTTATACAGTTAACGTTATAACACACATGACAGAAGTCTGAAGTGATTACGGGTTCTTACGCCGCTGGCTGGCAGTGAAATCTGGCAGATAGGATCATTAACACGGGTCCGACCAAGGGTGTGATAAGACTTACCAAGCTTGTACGACATTAGCATGCGAGCGCGGCCTCCGGGCGGGCGATGCGGGGGCACGAGGGGCAGATACAGACGGCAACACCCAGCGAGCCACGGGTAGGAGAGAGGGGGAGACAGCAGCGAAAGACAAGACGAGAGGTGAGGCTAAGCTGAGGGGCCGATGGCTGGAGCTGAGGCGGGGACGGCGGGGACAGGGCAGAGCGAGCCATGTCGTTGCTTGGACCGACTCCAGCACCACCCGGCGCCCTGCTGGCCAGTCGCACACGGTGGCGACCGGCCCAGACAAGACTGCACTGGGCTAGCCATCGTCGCCGGACATAGCGAGCAGCGGTGGGAGGCTTGACCCTCACGGCCTAGAGGCGGAAGAGGACAGAAGATGAGCTGGCGGCATGGTGGGAACAGCGGTCCATCCCGTCGGCTAATCCTCGGACATCTTCCGCGATCTCCCGCGATCCCCTTATGGCAACACAAGCGCCCGAGAAGTCATACGTAGCCGCTCGTCGCTTGGGCCTTGGCCTGGCTGGGACCTCCCGGAATTCCGGAATCCTTTTATGGCAATCCAAGCGCCTTAGAAATCAGCCTCTCCCAGGCAACGGTGCTTTTCCTTCATTGTTCTCTCGATAAACAATACAGAACAAGCCATAGCCAGGCTTTTAGCCGCAATTGTCTCCACCTGTATTCAGTGTGCCACGATACCGCTGGCAGTGGCAGGCCTCGCGCTCGGCCAAGGAGATGGCGATTACTAGTCGCGCCATTGACACAAGGAGGTAAAGTGTACAAGGCCTCGACATTTCCACATCTTTGTAATCCTCCGCCGATTATCTACCGATTTTGCATTCCTATCATCGTCGCTGCCTTGCCGACATTCCCAGCCCTGACTTTTAACCTCTCTTCTTTGAACCGCTGCATGCCAAGATGTATGCTGGCCACATGGACCTCCACTGGAATATCGGATCCCATGATCCCCGGAGTGGAGAGCTTCTGAATAAGCTGAGATAGGTCTTCTTCGACTGCAAGAAGTGTTTGCATGGTCGCGGCAACGTGCACTACCGCGAGACGCCGATATGTATCGACGCTCTGGAGCACCGTGACCCGATGCTCGAGATCCAGCAGCCTTCCTTTGTTGCCTCCAAACGCGGTCCACAATTCAGAGAGGAGGCTGCTACGGGTGATAGTTGTTTCGAGGTCTTCTTCGACGCAAAGTGCCTGAACCCTGGACAGATGTCCTTCGAGGACGTCGAGTGTCGCCATGGTTCTGGTGGCCTCCAGGAGGATATCAGTAACTTGGGCTGCCAACACTTTGGTAACGGCTTCGAATGAGTGAAGGAGAGTAGTCCGGATATCCTGCGATTTCGATGCCCTGCTGCCTTCTATAGCTCGCAGCGCGTGCTCGTCGAATGCGATCACGCTAATAATATGTTCAGTAAAGCATTAGAAAGAGTGAAGTAGCGCTACACTGATGTATCCATAGCACTGTATATCTTCGATGATAACTTCTGCAATGCTCGTCCGGAGGCTTTTGAGTCAATGACGAAGTCGCGTAGAGCGGACACGAGAAGGTGGTGATTCGGAATACCACTTACATTGACCACGGCCACCAAGTCTTTGATGGCGATCTCAGCGTGCTTGACATCGACGGCGAGTGATAAGCCGTTTTCCGATTGCACCAAGAGAGTGTTCATTGCCCGACCTTGAACCTCCATGAGGGTAGGATAATCGACGTGGGCAAGGGGTACGTCTTTCGCGACGTCCCTGTGGCTGCTACATGGGCCGAGGCGAGATGCAATCGGGAGAAGACAGACGGTTGTGATCGCAGTCTCGAGCGAGGTCTCGAAACAGACGCGAAGCCCTTCCTTGACATCGTGCGCTGACCGGACGAAGGATGTGATGCTCTGTGTGGCGTTCTGTGCGGAAGTGGACAGGAAAGCGAGGGCGTTCCAAGGAGTGGATCCAAGGATGATTCGAGCAACGGCCGCGCCAATGTACGACCCTATCAAAAACGCTGACGCATACCGCCAGGGGTACTTTTAGAAAGTCTGCCGCTGTGGTGAGGACATCGGCGAGGAAATCGGCAACGGCGGCAACAGCACACAAGCACCGTGCCCTAAGGCCGAGTGGAAGAGCATCCTCCTGGATCTTCGGTTGGCCAACCGGTTGGGGAATTTCTAGCTCAGGCATGAGCAGCGACTAACGATGAGCAGGTTCAACACGTCAGCTTTTAGACGGTGACTACTTTGAGACGCATACCATCTGTGGCAAGGTATGGGGTGACAGGAAACGTTGGAGAGACGGCTCTGGAAGGCTTGCGCATTCGAGTTCCAATCATATAGATACTAGTCAATGACAAAGAATTAGTAAGTAGACCAGGGAGTGAGTAACATTGAACAAAAGGTATACGACAATAACATCAGCTGGCCTCAGGGAATCAGTTGGCGGTTGAAGTCAGGGACAATGACTCTTGAGAACGCGAAGCCGGAGATAGGATCTCTGCTTCGGATGCAGAGCTTGAGCGATCGGAAATGGCCTCTCAGGCCCCAGTAGATGATCGCGGGGTATACCACAACTCTGGGCCATTTTGAACTAGAGCTAGAGGCTGATATACCGTCTCGTGCGCTAGAAATAGATCTGGGGTATGCATTGAAACTTCCTCGTAGTTTCACTCATGCCCGCACAGGGGGCTCATATGCTCGATGAGCCCCAGACGGTAGATGATGTTCGGACGGTCGACGAAGATCAGATACTCGATTCAAGTGGTGATGACATCGAAGAGGTGATCCTACTATTACACTGCTGTACCCTGAGTCCTCGACTCATCCTGCTTCACAGTCTGACGCCACCGCTCGCATGAATGCGTTGTCGCCACCTTTACAAAGTCTGTTCACAGAAAATGAACGGCTCCGTTCCGTAGGACCCATATCGATTTGAACAAAGTTCCCACTTATTCTAGCTTAGGAAAACAAAGCATACCTCCTCGATGTCGAAGAGCTCAGCGAGCAAGTGCTCAGGCGTCAGCATCATCTCGAGATGGCCGAAAAACAGCTGGAGGACCAAAGCAGGACAATAAGCGAACTTCAAGCCCGTACCGAAGATCTAGAGAGTCAGTTGGAGGATTCTTACTACTCTAGGAACGACATATCGCAGAGTCGCCAGAGGGGTAAGCGTCAAGCTTCAGTGTTATGGAGCATATGATCTCATCTACTTTTCATTAGGTCGCAGGGAAGAATTAGTGGAGGCAGGTCCAATATCAACCAATGAGGTAGATGAGTTCATCTGACGCCATTTCCTGGATACAGCGAGGGGTACAGACCCTTCAGCGGACATGCATGTGTTTCGCAGTTTGATCTTCATTCATGGTGCTAAACCTTAGCGGACAGACAGAGTACGATCACCTATGTCCAACCTGCGATAAATACCGACATATCTTCCTCTCAAAATGGGAAATGAGGGAGCGAGTCCAACAAGCGGGGGCCGTCCAACTACGTGCCAATATCGAAGAGTTAAAGAACATACTGCGCAACGTGAAAGACGAGCTGGAGAGGGCTAGAATGCATCGTCCGGGGAACTCTGACAGAGGTGAGTCAGTCAACCATAACGCTACCGATATCCGAGGGTGACAGGTCGTGAGTCGCCAGCCGGCGAATATGCTCTAGTACTCAAAGGCAGCCCGCAACACCAGGCAATTACCCGCAGGGAAATGCACGGAACTATGACAAATCGAAGGATGTTGTTGCTTCGGGGCCGTTGGTACCATTCCTGCTCCTCGTGAAAACACCGCTGATAGATTTGGCCTCAGCAGTCTCATGGGTTGCGTGGCGCTGTGTGAGCTGGACAGTACTGGCATTGGTGGCCCTTCTGGCGTGGCGAATGCAGCGCACGATGTTGGGCAGTGGCCAGTATGAGCGCCGTACAGCGACATCTCACGTCGAAGAAGAACATTCCGACTGGAGGCGTTATGCAGGCCGGAGATAGATTCATGACTAGTTCTTGATGAGTTCTCATTTGTTTGATTGCACGTAAACAAAGGCGTGTATGGCATGACATGCAGAATGATGATCGCATCTAACTATTGGCACCTCCAAGAAAAGGGATGTTTGGAGGTTCACATCCAAACGTCGGCGCCAGCATCGACAACTGATACCGCCCATGTGACCGGCCGAGTGATTGACAATTCTAACGCGATCATACCTAGCGCGTCGTGCCGGCACATGCCACATTCATCCATTCGGACGAGGAACATTGACACAGAGGGACATCAGGGGCATTGCCCGATGGGAAGACCAGGAACAAACTCACCACAGCCACGAGAAATGGAGAGCCACAGCGCTCACCCTCATTGGTCTCTTCGCCTCGGAGTCGAAGCCTGAAATGTCCATCACATTGAATGGTCATAGGACGGGGCCTTTGAGGGCCGGCAAGCGTAAGGGCGGGAAGGCACAAAGGAAGCTGGGAACACAGAGTTGGCAAGGAAAACACTGCGACATCTGAGCGGCGCCCCAGTTGAAGTCGACTGCGGGAACTTGGACATGGAGGACACTACGAAAATAGGTTTCCATGCAGCCGCGGTGGCATGTGTGGGACTCGTAAGTGAACATGGTAATGGATGGTTCCAACACGGTACTTACCGAAACACAGGGCAACTTCAATAACGACCAAACGACGAGTGGCATGGGATGAGAAGGATTCGCAAGTTCGTAGGCAAAAGCAGCGAGAGGGTTGGCGGATAGCACGCGTACATCGGCAAGGCGTAGACATATTATAGACAGCATCTTGAATTCATGACCAGTCGCGATGGGGGCGAGCAGGGTGACCACAAGACGGGTGCCGTCCGCAACGGGGATGACGACGGGATCTAACAGATGATGGCATTAACACGGGCCCGACCAAGGGTGTGATAAGACTTACCAAGCTTGTACGATGTTAGCATGCGAGCGCGGCCTCCGGGCGGGCGATGCGGGGGCACGAGGGGCAGGTACAGACGGCAACACCTAGCGAGCCACGGGTAGGAGAGAGGGGGAGACAGCAGCGAAAGACAAGACGAGAGGTGAGGCTAAGCTGAGGGGCCGATGGCTGGAGCTGAGGCGGGGACGGCGGGGACAGGGCAGAGCGAGCCATGTCGTTGCTTGGACCGACTCCAGCACCACCCGGCGCCCTGCTGGCCAGTCGCACACGGTGGCGACCGGCCCAGACAAGACTGCACTGGGCTAGCCATCGTCGCCGGACATAGCGAGCAGCGGTGGGAGGCTTGACCCTCACGGCCTAGAGGCGGAAGAGGACAGAAGATGAGCTGGCGGCATGGTGGGAACAGCGGTCCATCCCGTCGGCTAATCCTCGGACATCTTCCGCGATCTCCCGCGATCCCCTTATGGCAACACAAGCGCCCGAGAAGTCATACGTAGCCGCTCGTCGCTTGGGCCTTGGCCTGGCTGGGACCTCCCGGAATTCCGGAATCCTTTTATGGCAATCCAAGCGCCTTAGAAATCAGCCTCTCCCAGGCAACGGTGCTTTTCCTTCATTGTTCTCTCGATAAACAATACAGAACAAGCCATAGCCAGGCTTTTAGCCGCAATTGTCTCCACCTGTATTCAGTGTGCCACGATACCGCTGGCAGTGGCAGGCCTCGCGCTCGGCCAAGGAGATGGCGATTACTAGTCGCGCCATTGACACAAGGAGGTAAAGTGTACAAGGCCTCGACATTTCCACATCTTTGTAATCCTCCGCCGATTATCTACCGATTTTGCATTCCTATCATCGTCGCTGCCTTGCCGACATTCCCAGCCCTGACTTTTAACCTCTCTTCTTTGAACCGCTGCATGCCAAGATGTATGCTGGCCACATGGACCTCCACTGGAATATCGGATCCCATGATCCCCGGAGTGGAGAGCTTCTGAATAAGCTGAGATAGGTCTTCTTCGACTGCAAGAAGTGTTTGCATGGTCGCGGCAACGTGCACTACCGCGAGACGCCGATATGTATCGACGCTCTGGAGCACCGTGACCCGATGCTCGAGATCCAGCAGCCTTCCTTTGTTGCCTCCAAACGCGGTCCACAATTCAGAGAGGAGGCTGCTACGGGTGATAGTTGTTTCGAGGTCTTCTTCGACGCAAAGTGCCTGAACCCTGGACAGATGTCCTTCGAGGACGTCGAGTGTCGCCATGGTTCTGGTGGCCTCCAGGAGGATATCAGTAACTTGGGCTGCCAACACTTTGGTAACGGCTTCGAATGAGTGAAGGAGAGTAGTCCGGATATCCTGCGATTTCGATGCCCTGCTGCCTTCTATAGCTCGCAGCGCGTGCTCGTCGAATGCGATCACGCTAATAATATGTTCAGTAAAGCATTAGAAAGAGTGAAGTAGCGCTACACTGATGTATCCATAGCACTGTATATCTTCGATGATAACTTCTGCAATGCTCGTCCGGAGGCTTTTGAGTCAATGACGAAGTCGCGTAGAGCGGACACGAGAAGGTGGTGATTCGGAATACCACTTACATTGACCACGGCCACCAAGTCTTTGATGGCGATCTCAGCGTGCTTGACATCGACGGCGAGTGATAAGCCGTTTTCCGATTGCACCAAGAGAGTGTTCATTGCCCGACCTTGAACCTCCATGAGGGTAGGATAATCGACGTGGGCAAGGGGCGTCTTTCGCGACGTCCCTGTGGCTGCTACATGGGCCGAGGCGAGATGCAATCGGGAGAAGACAGACGGTTGTGATCGCAGTCTCGAGCGAGGTCTCGAAACAGACGCGAAGCCCTTCCTTGACATCGTGCGCTGACCGGACGAAGGATGTGATGCTCTGTGTGGCGTTCTGTGCGGAAGTGGACAGGAAAGCGAGGGCGTTCCAAGGAGTGGATCCAAGGATGATTCGAGCAACGGCCGCGCCAATGTACGACCCTATCAAAAACGCGACGCATACCGCCAGGGGTACTTTTAGAAAGTCTGCCGCTGTGGTGAGGACATCGGCGAGGAAATCGGCAACGGCGGCAACAGCACACAAGCACCGTGCCCTAAGGCCGAGTGGAAGAGCATCCTCCTGGATCTTCGGTTGGCCAACCGGTTGGGGAATTTCTAGCTCAGGCATGAGCAGCGACTAACGATGAGCAGGTTCAACACGTCAGCTTTTAGACGGTGACTACTTTGAGACGCATACCATCTGTGGCAAGGTATGGGGTGACAGGAAACGTTGGAGAGACGGCTCTGGAAGGCTTGCGCATTCGAGTTCCAATCATATAGATACTAGTCAATGACAAAGAATTAGTAAGTAGACCAGGGAGTGAGTAACATTGAACAAAAGGTATACGACAATAACATCAGCTGGCCTCAGGGAATCAGTTGGCGGTTGAAGTCAGGGACAATGACTCTTGAGAACGCGAAGCCGGAGATAGGATCTCTGCTTCGGATGCAGAGCTTGAGCGATCGGAAATGGCCTCTCAGGCCCCAGTAGATGATCGCGGGGTATACCACAACTCTGGGCCATTTTGAACTAGAGCTAGAGGCTGATATACCGTCTCGTGCGCTAGAAATAGATCTGGGGTATGCATTGAAACTTCCTCGTAGTTTCACTCATGCCCGCACAGGGGGCTCATATGCTCGATGAGCCCCAGACGGTAGATGATGTTCGGACGGTCGACGAAGATCAGATACTCGATTCAAGTGGTGATGACATCGAAGAGGTGATCCTACTATTACACTGCTGTACCCTGAGTCCTCGACTCATCCTGCTTCACAGTCTGACGCCACCGCTCGCATGAATGCGTTGTCGCCACCTTTACAAAGTCTGTTCACAGAAAATGAACGGCTCCGTTCCGTAGGACCCATATCGATTTGAACAAAGTTCCCACTTATTCTAGCTTAGGAAAACAAAGCATACCTCCTCGATGTCGAAGAGCTCAGCGAGCAAGTGCTCAGGCGTCAGCATCATCTCGAGATGGCCGAAAAACAGCTGGAGGACCAAAGCAGGACAATAAGCGAACTTCAAGCCCGTACCGAAGATCTAGAGAGTCAGTTGGAGGATTCTTACTACTCTAGGAACGACATATCGCAGAGTCGCCAGAGGGGTAAGCGTCAAGCTTCAGTGTTATGGAGCATATGATCTCATCTACTTTTCATTAGGTCGCAGGGAAGAATTAGTGGAGGCAGGTCCAATATCAACCAATGAGGTAGATGAGTTCATCTGACGCCATTTCCTGGATACAGCGAGGGGTACAGACCCTTCAGCGGACATGCATGTGTTTCGCAGTTTGATCTTCATTCATGGTGCTAAACCTTAGCGGACAGACAGAGTACGATCACCTATGTCCAACCTGCGATAAATACCGACATATCTTCCTCTCAAAATGGGAAATGAGGGAGCGAGTCCAACAAGCGGGGGCCGTCCAACTACGTGCCAATATCGAAGAGTTAAAGAACATACTGCGCAACGTGAAAGACGAGCTGGAGAGGGCTAGAATGCATCGTCCGGGGAACTCTGACAGAGGTGAGTCAGTCAACCATAACGCTACCGATATCCGAGGGTGACAGGTCGTGAGTCGCCAGCCGGCGAATATGCTCTAGTACTCAAAGGCAGCCCGCAACACCAGGCAATTACCCGCAGGGAAATGCACGGAACTATGACAAATCGAAGGATGTTGTTGCTTCGGGGCCGTTGGTACCATTCCTGCTCCTCGTGAAAACACCGCTGATAGATTTGGCCTCAGCAGTCTCATGGGTTGCGTGGCGCTGTGTGAGCTGGACAGTACTGGCATTGGTGGCCCTTCTGGCGTGGCGAATGCAGCGCACGATGTTGGGCAGTGGCCAGTATGAGCGCCGTACAGCGACATCTCACGTCGAAGAAGAACATTCCGACTGGAGGCGTTATGCAGGCCGGAGATAGATTCATGACTAGTTCTTGATGAGTTCTCATTTGTTTGATTGCACGTAAACAAAGGCGTGTATGGCATGACATGCAGAATGATGATCGCATCTAACTATTGGCACCTCCAAGAAAAGGGATGTTTGGAGGTTCACATCCAAACGTCGGCGCCAGCATCGACAACTGATACCGCCCATGTGACCGGCCGAGTGATTGACAATTCTAACGCGATCATACCTAGCGCGTCGTGCCGGCACATGCCACATTCATCCATTCGGACGAGGAACATTGACACAGAGGGACATCAGGGGCATTGCCCGATGGGAAGACCAGGAACAAACTCACCACAGCCACGAGAAATGGAGAGCCACAGCGCTCACCCTCATTGGTCTCTTCGCCTCGGAGTCGAAGCCTGAAATGTCCATCACATTGAATGGTCATAGGACGGGGCCTTTGAGGGCCGGCAAGCGTAAGGGCGGGAAGGCACAAAGGAAGCTGGGAACACAGAGTTGGCAAGGAAAACACTGCGACATCTGAGCGGCGCCCCAGTTGAAGTCGACTGCGGGAACTTGGACATGGAGGACACTACGAAAATAGGTTTCCATGCAGCCGCGGTGGCATGTGTGGGACTCGTAAGTGAACATGGTAATGGATGGTTCCAACACGGTACTTACCGAAACACAGGGCAACTTCAATAACGACCAAACGACGAGTGGCATGGGATGAGAAGGATTCGCAAGTTCGTAGGCAAAAGCAGCGAGAGGGTTGGCGGATAGCACGCGTACATCGGCAAGGCGTAGACATATTATAGACAGCATCTTGAATTCATGACCAGTCGCGATGGGGGCGAGCAGGGTGACCACAAGACGGGTGCCGTCCTGCAACGGGGATGACGACGGGATCTAACAGATGATGGCATTAACACGGGCCCGACCAAGGGTGTGATAAGACTTACCAAGCTTGTACGATGTTAGCATGCGAGCGCGGCCTCCGGGCGGGCGATGCGGGGGCACGAGGGCAGGTACAGACGGCAACACCTAGCGAGCCACGGGTAGGAGAGAGGGGGAGACAGCAGCGAAAGACAAGACGAGAGGTGAGGCTAAGCTGAGGGGCCGATGGCTGGAGCTGAGGCGGGGACGGCGGGGACAGGGCAGAGCGAGCCATGTCGTTGCTTGGACCGACTCCAGCACCACCCGGCGCCCTGCTGGCCAGTCGCACACGGTGGCGACCGGCCCAGACAAGACTGCACTGGGCTAGCCATCGTCGCCGGACATAGCGAGCAGCGGTGGGAGGCTTGACCCTCACGGCCTAGAGGCGGAAGAGGACAGAAGATGAGCTGGCGGCATGGTGGGAACAGCGGTCCATCCCGTCGGCTAATCCTCGGACATCTTCCGCGATCTCCCGCGATCCCCTTATGGCAACACAAGCGCCCGAGAAGTCATACGTAGCCGCTCGTCGCTTGGGCCTTGGCCTGGCTGGGACCTCCCGGAATTCCGGAATCCTTTTATGGCAATCCAAGCGCCTTAGAAATCAGCCTCTCCCAGGCAACGGTGCTTTTCCTTCATTGTTCTCTCGATAAACAATACAGAACAAGCCATAGCCAGGCTTTTAGCCGCAATTGTCTCCACCTGTATTCAGTGTGCCACGATACCGCTGGCAGTGGCAGGCCTCGCGCTCGGCCAAGGAGATGGCGATTACTAGTCGCGCCATTGACACAAGGAGGTAAAGTGTACAAGGCCTCGACATTTCCACATCTTTGTAATCCTCCGCCGATTATCTACCGATTTTGCATTCCTATCATCGTCGCTGCCTTGCCGACATTCCCAGCCCTGACTTTTAACCTCTCTTCTTTGAACCGCTGCATGCCAAGATGTATGCTGGCCACATGGACCTCCACTGGAATATCGGATCCCATGATCCCCGGAGTGGAGAGCTTCTGAATAAGCTGAGATAGGTCTTCTTCGACTGCAAGAAGTGTTTGCATGGTCGCGGCAACGTGCACTACCGCGAGACGCCGATATGTATCGACGCTCTGGAGCACCGTGACCCGATGCTCGAGATCCAGCAGCCTTCCTTTGTTGCCTCCAAACGCGGTCCACAATTCAGAGAGGAGGCTGCTACGGGTGATAGTTGTTTCGAGGTCTTCTTCGACGCAAAGTGCCTGAACCCTGGACAGATGTCCTTCGAGGACGTCGAGTGTCGCCATGGTTCTGGTGGCCTCCAGGAGGATATCAGTAACTTGGGCTGCCAACACTTTGGTAACGGCTTCGAATGAGTGAAGGAGAGTAGTCCGGATATCCTGCGATTTCGATGCCCTGCTGCCTTCTATAGCTCGCAGCGCGTGCTCGTCGAATGCGATCACGCTAATAATATGTTCAGTAAAGCATTAGAAAGAGTGAAGTAGCGCTACACTGATGTATCCATAGCACTGTATATCTTCGATGATAACTTCTGCAATGCTCGTCCGGAGGCTTTTGAGTCAATGACGAAGTCGCGTAGAGCGGACACGAGAAGGTGGTGATTCGGAATACCACTTACATTGACCACGGCCACCAAGTCTTTGATGGCGATCTCAGCGTGCTTGACATCGACGGCGAGTGATAAGCCGTTTTCCGATTGCACCAAGAGAGTGTTCATTGCCCGACCTTGAACCTCCATGAGGGTAGGATAATCGACGTGGGCAAGGGGTACGTCTTTCGCGACGTCCCTGTGGCTGCTACATGGGCCGAGGCGAGATGCAATCGGGAGAAGACAGACGGTTGTGATCGCAGTCTCGAGCGAGGTCTCGAAACAGACGCGAAGCCCTTCCTTGACATCGTGCGCTGACCGGACGAAGGATGTGATGCTCTGTGTGGCGTTCTGTGCGGAAGTGGACAGGAAAGCGAGGGCGTTCCAAGGAGTGGATCCAAGGATGATTCGAGCAACGGCCGCGCCAATGTACGACCCTATCAAAAACGCGACGCATACCGCCAGGGGTACTTTTAGAAAGTCTGCCGCTGTGGTGAGGACATCGGCGAGGAAATCGGCAACGGCGGCAACAGCACACAAGCACCGTGCCCTAAGGCCGAGTGGAAGAGCATCCTCCTGGATCTTCGGTTGGCCAACCGGTTGGGGAATTTCTAGCTCAGGCATGAGCAGCGACTAACGATGAGCAGGTTCAACACGTCAGCTTTTAGACGGTGACTACTTTGAGACGCATACCATCTGTGGCAAGGTATGGGGTGACAGGAAACGTTGGAGAGACGGCTCTGGAAGGCTTGCGCATTCGAGTTCCAATCATATAGATACTAGTCAATGACAAAGAATTAGTAAGTAGACCAGGGAGTGAGTAACATTGAACAAAAGGTATACGACAATAACATCAGCTGGCCTCAGGGAATCAGTTGGCGGTTGAAGTCAGGGACAATGACTCTTGAGAACGCGAAGCCGGAGATAGGATCTCTGCTTCGGATGCAGAGCTTGAGCGATCGGAAATGGCCTCTCAGGCCCCAGTAGATGATCGCGGGGTATACCACAACTCTGGGCCATTTTGAACTAGAGCTAGAGGCTGATATACCGTCTCGTGCGCTAGAAATAGATCTGGGGTATGCATTGAAACTTCCTCGTAGTTTCACTCATGCCCGCACAGGGGGCTCATATGCTCGATGAGCCCCAGACGGTAGATGATGTTCGGACGGTCGACGAAGATCAGATACTCGATTCAAGTGGTGATGACATCGAAGAGGTGATCCTACTATTACACTGCTGTACCCTGAGTCCTCGACTCATCCTGCTTCACAGTCTGACGCCACCGCTCGCATGAATGCGTTGTCGCCACCTTTACAAAGTCTGTTCACAGAAAATGAACGGCTCCGTTCCGTAGGACCCATATCGATTTGAACAAAGTTCCCACTTATTCTAGCTTAGGAAAACAAAGCATACCTCCTCGATGTCGAAGAGCTCAGCGAGCAAGTGCTCAGGCGTCAGCATCATCTCGAGATGGCCGAAAAACAGCTGGAGGACCAAAGCAGGACAATAAGCGAACTTCAAGCCCGTACCGAAGATCTAGAGAGTCAGTTGGAGGATTCTTACTACTCTAGGAACGACATATCGCAGAGTCGCCAGAGGGGTAAGCGTCAAGCTTCAGTGTTATGGAGCATATGATCTCATCTACTTTTCATTAGGTCGCAGGGAAGAATTAGTGGAGGCAGGTCCAATATCAACCAATGAGGTAGATGAGTTCATCTGACGCCATTTCCTGGATACAGCGAGGGGTACAGACCCTTCAGCGGACATGCATGTGTTTCGCAGTTTGATCTTCATTCATGGTGCTAAACCTTAGCGGACAGACAGAGTACGATCACCTATGTCCAACCTGCGATAAATACCGACATATCTTCCTCTCAAAATGGGAAATGAGGGAGCGAGTCCAACAAGCGGGGGCCGTCCAACTACGTGCCAATATCGAAGAGTTAAAGAACATACTGCGCAACGTGAAAGACGAGCTGGAGAGGGCTAGAATGCATCGTCCGGGAACTCTGACAGAGGTGAGTCAGTCAACCATAACGCTACCGATATCCGAGGGTGACAGGTCGTGAGTCGCCAGCCGGTGAATATGCTCTAGTACTCAAAGGCAGCCCGCAACACCAGGCAATTACCCGCAGGGAAATGCACGGAACTATGACAAATCGAAGGATGTTGTTGCTTCGGGGCCGTTGGTACCATTCCTGCTCCTCGTGAAAACACCGCTGATAGATTTGGCCTCAGCAGTCTCATGGGTTGCGTGGCGCTGTGTGAGCTGGACAGTACTGGCATTGGTGGCCCTTCTGGCGTGGCGAATGCAGCGCACGATGTTGGGCAGTGGCCAGTATGAGCGCCGTACAGCGACATCTCACGTCGAAGAAGAACATTCCGACTGGAGGCGTTATGCAGGCCGGAGATAGATTCATGACTAGTTCTTGATGAGTTCTCATTTGTTTGATTGCACGTAAACAAAGGCGTGTATGGCATGACATGCAGAATGATGATCGCATCTAACTATTGGCACCTCCAAGAAAAGGGATGTTTGGAGGTTCACATCCAAACGTCGGCGCCAGCATCGACAACTGATACCGCCCATGTGACCGGCCGAGTGATTGACAATTCTAACGCGATCATACCTAGCGCGTCGTGCCGGCACATGCCACATTCATCCATTCGGACGAGGAACATTGACACAGAGGGACATCAGGGGCATTGCCCGATGGGAAGACCAGGAACAAACTCACCACAGCCACGAGAAATGGAGAGCCACAGCGCTCACCCTCATTGGTCTCTTCGCCTCGGAGTCGAAGCCTGAAATGTCCATCACATTGAATGGTCATAGGACGGGGCCTTTGAGGGCCGGCAAGCGTAAGGGCGGGAAGGCACAAAGGAAGCTGGGAACACAGAGTTGGCAAGGAAAACACTGCGACATCTGAGCGGCGCCCCAGTTGAAGTCGACTGCGGGAACTTGGACATGGAGGACACTACGAAAATAGGTTTCCATGCAGCCGCGGTGGCATGTGTGGGACTCGTAAGTGAACATGGTAATGGATGGTTCCAACACGGTACTTACCGAAACACAGGGCAACTTCAATAACGACCAAACGACGAGTGGCATGGGATGAGAAGGATTCGCAAGTTCGTAGGCAAAAGCAGCGAGAGGGTTGGCGGATAGCACGCGTACATCGGCAAGGCGTAGACATATTATAGACAGCATCTTGAATTCATGACCAGTCGCGATGGGGGCGAGCAGGGTGACCACAAGACGGGTGCCGTCCGCAACGGGGATGACGACGGGATCTAACAGATGATGGCATTAACACGGGCCCGACCAAGGGTGTGATAAGACTTACCAAGCTTGTACGATGTTAGCATGCGAGCGCGGCCTCCGGGCGGGCGATGCGGGGGCACGAGGGGCAGGTACAGACGGCAACACCTAGCGAGCCACGGGTAGGAGAGAGGGGGAGACAGCAGCGAAAGACAAGACGAGAGGTGAGGCTAAGCTGAGGGGCCGATGGCTGGAGCTGAGGCGGGGACGGCGGGGACAGGGCAGAGCGAGCCATGTCGTTGCTTGGACCGACTCCAGCACCACCCGGCGCCCTGCTGGCCAGTCGCACACGGTGGCGACCGGCCCAGACAAGACTGCACTGGGCTAGCCATCGTCGCCGGACATAGCGAGCAGCGGTGGGAGGCTTGACCCTCACGGCCTAGAGGCGGAAGAGGACAGAAGATGAGCTGGCGGCATGGTGGGAACAGCGGTCCATCCCGTCGGCTAATCCTCGGACATCTTCCGCAATCTCCCGCGATCCCCTTATGGCAACACAAGCGCCCGAGAAGTCATGGCGGCACGAAGCCGGCCTTCGCCACCGACGGTTTCACCGCGGTGCGCGGCATGTGCATCCCTATGGTAAACACGTGAGACCTATTCCCTTCCTATTGTCCATCCAGGGCCCACAGAACAATGAACGAACACATCTGTTCAGCCAGATTAAGGTTACCGCTGGCGCCTGAGATACCATCTTCGGAACACCCAGTAAGGCAGAAGTCGTCTCAGGATGAGCATGGCCGATGCTCGATCTCTGTTCCCACCGCCATGTCAGCACTCTCCGCTCGCCATTTCCGCCTACGATTTCTAGTTCTCTGGCCTGTCTGGGCTGGTCGTCTGCAAGCACCCCGCGCGACGTGCCTCCGGGGCGCAGGGTGGCGGCAAACAGCTCCGTAGCATGCTCAGGCTCCGTTTCGCCCCGCCGTCGTAGCTTCAAACCTCGAGCTTCCGGTATCTCCTCTCTCTAGTGCTACCCGCCATCATTATCTCACCTTCATTCTCACAGCCGCGTCCAAGCAACCGCACTGCCCGGCGGCACCGCCTGTGTGGTCTATGCTTTCCGCTTTCCGGACCTTAGTCTGGCATTGAATTTGCACCCCATGGGATGAACTGTGCACATGGAGGATATTTTTTCTGACGTATCCGTCCGCAGATACGCACTCAAGGCTCGTCAGACTCCATCTGTCTGGCTGACCGGCGGAGGAAGGGAAGGGCAACCCGATCTTCATTCCGTTCGCTAAAGCTCTTTCGGTCATAGCCATTACCCTGCCGACTTCGAGACTGTCTTGGCGATACATGATAGGTATTCTTTGGCATTGTGGCTCCTTTCGTCCGCGTTCATTGGGGTAAGTCCCTCTCAACCCCCTCGTCAAGCATTGGTCCTGAATGCCTTTTGTTCTCGTTATAGCTCATCTCTTAGATATTGTGCGTCCGCTCATTGATCTTGCTTCTGCCTGTCGCATTTACCGCGATCTTTAGAGTACACGCCATGGACCAACAATGCCCTGGTTATGTGCTTCGGGCACTCGGCGACCATCGTGCGTAACCTCGGTTGGCGGCGCTGCCTTTAATTGTACATGGACGTCTGGCCTGGTCACCCTAGGTCTTGGCAAGCACATCGGTCGACGGTCTTCCACCCGAGGAGAAGCACGATATTCCTACCGGGCGCAGGGATTACGGTCCATACTCCTTTGTTCCACCCAACGTGAGCATTGTCCCTGAATCAAATCAGTCGACGCATCTCTGTTGTTCCGTATTCACGGGAATCTATTCTCAGACTCATCCTCGTATCGAGGGCCGCGAACAGGATCCACACGAAGACGGCCAAGCTTCCGTCAGGGACTACGTTGTGTTCTCTTGACCAATGCGATATCCGACTCGCGCACCACTCGCGTAGCATCTCCAAGTGAGCGCGCAGCCGTCGGACTGCAATCCATCGTCGAGGATTGCTTTTGTTGACAGCTATCCCTCAGAATCGTGGAAATTCCCTTATATATCGTCCAGAATGGGGACAGGCACGTTCGCAGTCCTGCCACACCAATGCCTCCACGTTCTCCGTACAAGCGGCTTCGTCGAGGGCGGGCCAGCACTCCTCCTGTCCCTCTCTACCCGCTCAACCTGCAAGCGCGATTACCTCTGGAGCTCATCTATGACGTATGTTGCCTTTTTTTTGTGTCAAGTTTCGCTCATGCCAGATCTCACAGGTATTCGGGTATCTCGCACCAATTGACTTGCTCCGTTTGTCGCGCGTGCAGGTTCAACTGCGAACACTTGTCCTGGGCAAGAACACGACGACTGAAAAGTTGTGGTGGGATGCTTTGGCCGCCGTGGCTGAACTTCCCCCTTGTCCTCCGTGGCTCAGTCTGCCGAGGTATGCGTCGCTCTGCTTTGAGAAGCATTGCGACGTTTGCCTGGACGACGTTTCAAACGACAGTCCCGGAATGTTATGGGAGTTCTTTGCACGTTATTGTGACAAGTGCGCGCCGTCAATGTATGACCTCCGATGTTGTTCTCTATTGCGTAACTGATCTCGCTGTTCATCAAGGTTGTCTTGTGGCAACCCATTTGAAGGCCTCCGTCAAGGTAGGCATGGTCGCGTTTGCCATGCCCATTTAACCCTTCCGTCTGTTGTTTGTAAGACTTCATCCATAATAATCTTCCTCTGCTGGACTGCGCTGAAATGTGGTTCGTAGTGCCCACCGACAGTGTCCATTACCATGTCTTCTTTCATCGAAACGACGTCGAAAAGATCCGAAACGACCTGGCATCAGCCTCAAATCATCTTGAGAAGATGGGCATCCTGATAGACCGACAGATAGAAACGCGGGGGAAAAAGGAGGTGCACGCTCGGGATGGGTCCGATGGTATTCGTCGATCTAACATCATGTGAAGGTCGCTCGTCAGTGCAGAGCTTGGAAAGAAGCCTACGTTCATGAGGAGAAGCAGAGATTGCGGAGCATTCAGCGGACACGACGAGATGCGTAAGCGGATGATGGTTCCCACTCAGCATCCCTTTCACTGAAAGCGAAACAGGATCATGGATCGAATGGTTGATCTTGGGTTTCAGGACGGAGTCGCGGGTCTTGGGGTATTCCACGACGGTCTATCAGGTGAAGCGCGACAGCTAGTCATGCAGCCAAGGGAGCTCGACGAATCGGGTGAGTGTCGTGAACGCTGTTTCCATGCTTCCATGATCTGATATCGCCGATGCAGAATGGAAGAAGATCAAACGTGTCCTTACACACTTTCTCAATGATCGTCGCGGCATGCAGGAAAGAATTGATGTGTGAGACTTGCAACGCAAATGTCTTGCCTTCTTTAATCAGGCCCTATCCTTGTACCGCGATGGTCTCCAAGAGAATGCGGTGTGCCCACATGCCGCCGACCTGGCAGGGTATGTCGAGGTGCACACGATCGTGGACCTCGAATTCGATCCAGGGAATGGGCTGTCCTCAACCGCCTTTCGTCGACTGGTCCCTTGGCTTGCAGAGCGGTGGAGGACTGACGTTGAAGCCCAACTGCTCGCGATTTCTCCACGACTCCCCACCGGCCAGATTTCTGACCTGGTCATGGATGTCTCCATTCCTCGACGAGCTCGGCGGCACGCTACTGTCCCTCCTCCGCTCTCACTTGCATGTGCAGGATTCAAGTGCTCCAGATGCAGCTATCTGCTTTCGCCGTCCACTGTCTTCTTCCACCCTTGCTGTTATCCTCAAGAGGAGGGCTGGGAGTTGACCGTGAACGATGAACAGTTTCTTAATGGGAGGTTACCAATGATTGGCGTGGACACATATGAGAATGCCTGCTTGGTCCAGTTTCGCGGTCAACTCCCATGGTCATCCTCCACGCTCATCTCGATCTGCCCGACTATCGAAAGGATTGTCAAAGCTTCTGGCGAGAATCCATCACAGTGCACCCCCCAGACGCTGGATCAAAAGAACATTCACCTGGCCTGTTCCCTCTGCTCGTGCAGGGGAGCGTGGCTGATGGTCATGGGGTGGCGACGTGCGGTGAGTGTTCTCTGACGAATTACGATTCCTTGGCAGGTTTTCATCAAAAAATCTTGTAGATTCGACATGCAGAAACAATACATCCTAACCAGCCTCTTGAGTGGACCGCCGTTCCTCCTACGATCGAGCAGAAGGTTGATGAAGTGGAGTACCATCGTCGAAACCTAATCTCTGTAGAAGTTGAGCACCAGGCGTCCTGGAAATGCGCGGCGTGCGACTTCCCGTTGTCAAGTGGTGGTGCCGACCTCAATAGGAGTGCCGCAAATGTCATGCGTCACGCAGAGCAAAGGTTTGTGTAGCTGGTGACCTCACATTGGATGCCTCGCTCACTTTGTAACGTGATCACAGGCACCTAGATGGACCATTCAGATCCTACCTTCGCAAGAGCGCGGACTCACAACCTTATTGTCATCCCGAGATTGCGATTGTATCGTCTCATCTGCGAAGCGAAACAGAGTGGATTGCTGCCGCCCGAGCGAAGGCGTTGGCGTTCATGAAGTTGCCAAACGGGTGGTAGAGCGTTGCGAAAACGGACTTGACCTTTTAGACTCTAATAATTCGGATTTGCATACAGTTGTACTTTGCCACAATATTTACTTCGTAACCTTTGCCATTGTACGGGAGGAATAGAATGTCTGACAGATAGAGAACATGAGAGGCCCAGCGTAATCATCGTCAAGACTCAATGGTGGGAATTGAGAACTCATTGAAGAGAACCGATAGTGACTCCATCGGTATACGAAAAAGACGTGTTGTGGGCGCTTGACATGCCATGATCAGAATGTGCAGGAGATGCCCGGCAACCACCGGCCTCCTCAGCGTAGCCTCTTGTCTTGTCTTGTCTTGTCTTTTGCTCCTGTCTCCCCCTCACCCTTGCCCGTGGCTCGCTGGGTGTCACCATTCATACCTGCCCGTCGTGCCCCCGAATCGCTCGCTCTGCCCCGTCCCCGCTGTCGCAACCTCCAGCTTCAACCAACGTCTTCCCGAACTTAGTCTCTCGCCTCTTTTCTCCCTGTTCTCTAGTGCTCGTGGCTCGTGGGTTGCCGTCATTGGTCCTGATGGCGCCCGTCGGCGACCTCTGGTGTTTTAGGTATGTCCCGCCTCCGGAGCTTGGTGCGTTTCCTCCCATCCCAGATGCGTTGCCACCAGACACACACATACACCGACTCCGGTCCAGTTCCAAGCCTCTGTCCCCGTCCAAGCACTCTATCATAACCCTTGCTCCCTTCACCCTTCCGACCCCGCGCCCGCATACCAAAATTCTGGGACCCTAGTACATCCTTTCACACTTTTCACCAGTATCGGCTACTTCAATTTATTTGATCGTGTTAGTTATAACGAATGTCGTATTTATATCCTCAATGCTTATAGTGGGAGCCTCAAATATTTGGTGCGCCTTGGCGCTAACGAGCGAGGTATTCGAGCCCGCAGGGGCCCAAATATTTGCATCGCTGATGAAATATTTGGCCCGATAAAAATAAAGCATTCCGAGGAGTCGAACCCAGCGTCAACAGGGCAATTATGCCGCGCACCTGTCTTACCACCTAGACTACGAGCCCTTTATATTAGGTCTAACTAATCTTCATATCACATATGCTTTTGGCGCTTGTCTTGCTATACTTGATCGTCTTCTACTCAACGCCCGAAGTTCAAAGGGAGTACTCTCCAGCGACATGACATCACGTTTCCCTACAAATCTCATTCGCAATAGTTAAAAAAACACTTGTACACCTTTACTACTCCATATAGGTCCATAGATTTGGCAGCGTAAGTAGAGCCATATGACAGATAAGTAGTACTTATGTAATGGCTCGCGCGGAGGGCGCGAGAGTCGCGAGGTGAAGAGACGTAGGCAATCGTCACTGGGAGGCGGCACATGCAATAATAAAGATGTGGAGTGAAGGGGGCGAAACAGTGTTGCTTCGACGAAGATACAGGACGCTGTGCCAGCAGTGTGCTCCAAATCATTACTACTGGCAGACAGGGCCAAGGGCATGGATGATTGGAAAAATAAATAACAATGCTTCATTATACCATAAGTGGCATTGGGTCCCGTGTGATCGCAGAAAGAGGCATTTAACGTAGATAGTGTACTTCGGGCGTTGAGTAGAAGACGACCAAGTATAGCAAGACAAGCGCCAAAAGCATATGTGATATGAAGATTAGTTAGACCTAATATAAAGGGCTCGTAGTCTAGGTGGTAAGACAGGTGCGCGGCATAATTGCCCTGTTGACGCTGGGTTCGACTCCTCGGAATGCTTTATTTTTATCGGGCCAAATATTTCATCAGCGACGCAAATATTTGGGCCCCTGTGGGCTCGAATACCTCGCTCGTTAGCGCCAAGGCGCACCAAATATTTGAGGCTCCCACTATAAGCATTGAGGATATAAATACGACATTCGTTATAACTAACACGATCAAATAAATTGAAGTAGCCGACATTACTGCACTTTTAGGTCGGGCAATACTGACGTTGTTTCTTTGGAATTTGTGCCACCGTACATTTAGGAAGCATATGCTGCAAGATTCGTCCCCATGCCGGAGCCTGGTACGTTTTCTCACTCTGGAGAGCTACATACTCAATCCACGATACTTCGTCCGCTGGCGTCCCCGCGGAGCGTCCGAAGGGAGCTCTGCGGACATCATTCTCGTCCAGATTCCCAGACGAAGGTCGAGCTCCGGGCCTCAAACACAGATAAAAGGAGACTTGCTCGTATTGTACGGATGTCGGAAGTAGGGACAATCCTTCCCCTTAGGGGCGTAGGGGGTGGGACAGGGTGGGACTGGAGGTCACATGTATGGTCGTGGCCAGTGGATTTCCGCTGCGGGGAGCTCCGCCAGACGTCGTCGGCTACGCTTAGCACCGTGTAGACGGAGCGGTCCAATTAAGGAAAGGGGAATTGATGGAGTGGATCTTGAAAGGATCTGGAGAGGGGGGAAATGAGCACTGGCTCTACTCGACTCTACAATAGCCGTACGACCAGTAAGCGCTAGCATGGATGGAATGAGAAGTACTGAGGGAGCTACTTGACGAGCATCGGGCAGCAAGCGCGCTTGCTGAGCAATGAGGATACGTTTGCCTTTGTCTCGAGAACAAAGGCGGGATGGATTTGAAATAAAGCCCGGTGTGGGAGCGTGGGCAAGATCGGGTAAAAGGTCAACGAATCCCGGAATCCAAATACGGTCAAGAGGTTGCGCTTGTCATCCATTTGTCATGGCGACACATGTGATATGACTTTCCTCATTTGTATTCTGCCACAAGCGAGTCAACAGGCAGGCAACATGTAAAATTCAATCAAAACCAAAATCTACGACGAATTGGCGACAAAGGTGAGTGTATGTCCCCACTTTGTCTCGGTTTTTACAGGGTGCCGATTTCCCGGATGCCTGTCGTGTGTACTCCAAGCGCTCCATGGAGTCGACGTCGTCCACACGCTCGCGACGCGCAGTTCGCAGATTGCTTGCCGTGAGCCAGTCGCCTTGCATGATCCGAGTTGCCCCTGACCATACTGCTTCTGAGAGTGTCGACTTGACCTGCAGCTCCTTGAGGAACTTTATAATCCCCTTCTTTGAACCCTCGTTCACATTGAAAACCCCAAAAGGGCGCATATCAGACTTCTCGGCAGCCAGCGGACGGTTCTTCGGCATGGCCTCGGAAATCTTCTTCAGCATTTCCCCCCGTCCTTCCCAAGTGTTGCTCCCAGGAGTATACCGCACCAGCAGCTCCGCAATGAGGCACTGAAAGGCCGTCTCGCAGAAAGCTGAGTCCTCTTTGTTCGGAATGATATCACTCACAAAGTTCGCGCTGACCCGCTTTCCACGTATAGCAAGTTTCGCCGGGAGGTCTTCTACCTTCTCACGGTCGCCTTCGGAGATGCCGACGATGGCAACATTCGTTGCATGGATCATTGTGTGCCTGTTGGTGATTCGCTCTGGGAACTTCCGAAGGTAAAGGTTGATATTGTCAAATATGACGTAGAACAGGGATGGGCTGGTGATGAGGTTGATCGCGAGTTGTATGGCATCATTAGAAACTTGCAACTTCAGTCTCTCGATGCTCGTACTGGATATTGAGAGCCCAATGTTGCTAAGCAAGGTGAGCACTTGTTCGCTTGTTCCGTTGATTTTGAAGAATAACCCAAGTGGGAGAGCGAGCACATTTGTCGCGCGGTTACGGACAAATGCACAGATAAACACCATGACAAGAATTGCCTACACAATTCAAAGTGAGTATTATGGCTATATTGAATATGCGGGTTGTACTCACAAACAAGGGGTTGCGAGAAAATCCAGGAAACTCTTTCTCCCAAGCCCGGGGACCACCGGAACCCGGATCATCCAAGTCCACATTCGGGTCATCCGCCCAGTCCGGTGCTCCATCCTCCTCGAGACCACTCGCCGCTGGTGTAGGCACTCCCTCTGCCATCCGCGTCCGCCGGTACTTGTTAGGGGCTGTTGTGAATGCGTGCAGATACCCGAAGGTGAACGGGGCCTTGTTCCGAAGCTCTCGGATAAGAGCACTCGGCTGGAGCAGCGCCCGCATCCCAGCAATTGTGAGTTTACTCAGCTTGACTTGAAACGTCGGCTCCTTGATTATGGCGTCACTTTCAGCTACTGCGATTTTGCGAGAGCAAGGTTCCACCAGCATGCTGTGGAGGTATTGCTGGCAGTGGGGCCATCGCTCATGCCATAGGTTGTAGATGGTTGCAGGATAGAAGACATGGTTTGGATCAGCAGCCTTTTTGTGGTAGCCTAGGAAGCGCGAAGCTCGGGTTTTCACGGCATGGTTGGACGATGAAAATATGTATATAAGGAGTTGACTGAAAGACACAGACAGATACAAGACAAGCGACACCACGAGCTCGAGCTTGGCCTCCAGATCTGTCGGGCAGTCTGCGGCTGGCAGGTGAGCATCCCAGAAGGCCTCTGAGTATCTGAGGTCGTCGCTCATGGCAGAACAGTCCGCCCCCTATTTGTGGCGAGGAAGAGCACAATGTCATCACAGTGTTGGTGCTGGAGCCCCTATACCGCCGCCCCCGAGCTCGGGCTCGAACGTGGTGCGCGCGCGCGCGCGAGGGCGGGAGGAGCGTGTCACAAGCTGTCACACTCCGTTATTCCCCTGTCACAACTACCCCGCTCTTCCACCCGCCAACCCCCGGAACAAAAGGAGGGCTATCGCAGTGTACAAAAATGTACTGGAGGTGTGGCAGATCTAATTTACCGACTCTGTACAAAATAATAAGGAAGGAACCGGAGTGCTTACTATGTAGTATTGCTCTAAGTACGGCATCCGTGACGCCAGGCAGACACTCCATACCTCGACATGCTGATGTCTAATAAATCAACAAAAAATATATTCATACTCCCAAACATATTCTGTATCACTGCTACACCAGACTCCAAAAGCCTGGATGCGATGTGGAAGAATGCGAGGGACAAGAATGTCCTGCCCGATTCCGGTACTTTGGAACAAGCCCCTTCTGGCGAAGGTGCGCTGCGAAGCAAGCGCGGGAGCAAGGGGCTTGCTCCGAACCTTAAGGGCGTGCGGAGCACGAAATTATGAGCGGAGAAGGCGGCTTGTTCCGAACCTATGTCCGGAGTGCCAACTTTCGGTGCTCTGAGACTGATAGCGTGGATACTTGGAACTGGGCCTGCTTGGCTAATGACGACACCTGGGAGGAACACGGCAAATTAGTCGGGCAATCTTCGCTTTACCTCCCTGGATCATTTGATCGCCCACCACGCAACCCGGCTGAAAAGATCTCGAGCGGGTACAGGCTTGGGAGTTCCTTTACTACGTCTACGGTCTTCTCCCTGGGTTTCTCTGGTCTGTACAGCATCCGAAGTATTACTCGCACTTTTGCAAGCTTGTGTTTGGGGCTCGAGTGGCACTACTTGTCGAAATCCCTATGGAACTGAGGCCGATTGCTAACCTCCAGCTGCTCGTGCAATATGTGGAAGAATTTGAAGAGCTTTACTATCGGCGCCGAGTCGATCGCCTTCATTTCTGTCGACAAAGCCTGCACGGGCTCACCCATCTGATTCCTGAAGGTGGACGAGTCGGACCTGGCAGGCTGCATTCTCAATAGGCTCTAGAAAATTCGATTGATAATCTTACGGTGGAGATCTCACTACATTCACAACCTTACGCAAACCTTTCCCGGCGCGCCGTGCGACGCGCGCAGCTCAATGCGCTTATGGCGATCTACCCAGAACTTGCGGTGGTAGAGCGTCTGCCCGAGGGTGCCCGACCTCTCGGCGACAACTATGTCCTTCTTCGGCCGCGGGATTCAACGGCACGCAAGGTAGTGGGGCTTGAGTGCAAGGCTATCCTTACCTATCTTCGAGCTCGCCGCATACAAGTACCGGAGAAGTGGATACCAGGAGTATGGAAATGGGCGAGGGTCCTCTTGCCAAATGGCCAGATCGCACGCACTGCCTGGAAGGAGTGTGCGGGGGAGAAGCGCGGGAGGCCTGTACACCGTTCGCGCATGGTCAAGGTGGAGAATTATCTCTCCGGTTCCACACAAGCGTAGACTGATGAATGAACACCTAGGTCAAAGGAAATCGTTTTGCAGAGGTTCCAGTATTTTTTCGCATTGGAGGGGACACACGAGGACGGAACAGAGGTGTGGCTCGCGGTGGCAATGGTCTCGTATTTCACCCCGCCGGATGCAGCAGTTCTGAAAGAAAGCCACAACGCCCTCCTTGCGTGCCAATACCAAGGGGAGGCTTCACGTGAGGTGATTGATATCAAAGATATTCTCTCTGTCGTTGGGATGGTGCCACTTCCTCCGCGGCGTGAGGAACGGGAAGACCCAGACTCGGCCTTGTTATATTCGCATCGCTTCTTTGTGGTCAAAAAGCTTGGCTTCGATATGACTTGGATCGGTCGTAGGGAGGAAGCACATGAGGAAACAGAATCGGACAGTGAGGAATAGTTGTAGTATATTCTTTGTCCACGTACTACAAACATTATTTACCCTTTTGACCACAAAAACCAGAAGGCGCGGTTGCGACATCGTCCCAAGGAGCCCGCGCATGAGATCCCGTCATGTGCGGGGGACAGGGTTTGGTTGAACCGCTTGGCTGAGAGGATGCAGGCACCGCTGGGTGGGAGACATTCATTTCTACTGCGGCCGAAGTTGCAGTAGACCAGCCCGATGTCCGGAAAACAGGAAGGGGCCCTCGGGGAGCATATTTTTTCCTCCGAGAGGTGGTCGCCTTGGATTGATGCTGATTGCGCGAAGAGCCAAGTGTCGCTGGATTGGGTTCTACACGAGCACCCAAATGGGACCTGGGGCGAGAGGATAACAGCGACAGCGGTGTAGCATTGGTAGTGCGAGAGGTAGAGCCACGAAGTGGTGAAACATAAGATGGTGGGGATGCGACTGGCAGAGACGTGCTAGACGGAGAGGATAGGGGCAATGACGAGTGCTTTGAGCACTCAACCAGCAGTGGACTGGACGAGGGTGCACCAGGCGAGGACACAAGAGACGAGGCTGCAAGACAAGAGGCTGCAGAGACGAAGGCGCGAAAGAGGAGACTGCAAGAGACGGAGGCACGAGAGATGGGGTTGCAAGAGACGAGGGCGCAAAAGACGAGGATGCGAGAGACGAGGGTGCGAGAGACGGGGTTGCAAGTGGTGGCGAATCGCGATATGCAGCGAGAGTGAGTGACTGTACTTGGCACACCCAATGGGACGACATTCGAGTTGTGTTGCGAGACAGTTTCAGACCGCCTGATAACTGTTCTTGCCAGATTCCAAGGAAAACGGAAGATGAACTCACCATGGAACATCCTCTTTGGCTTGAATGCCTATGCTCGCCTCCAACTCCAGTACGTCAGCAAACGCGTCCACCACTTCTTCATATAGTAGCTCTACATCACAGCCCATACCCTCCCGAGCTTTGTTGAGTTTAGAAGCTGCACGAGCGGAGGAGAGGGACAGCTGGAGAAGTCGTTCGATCCGAAGGTCTGTGATGACGGTAGCGGTATGTGGCAATGGTGGTGATGGTGAGAAGAGCTCGAAAGCATCAAGGAAATACCGAGGATGCTTGTCTTCTGTGTGCTGCCTGAACATCAATTAGCAAAGGGGTGGACCGGCATACCCTGCTGAATGGACTCACATTGAACCAGTATCGCTCTGAGAATTGAGTGAGACCATGGTAAGGAAGTAGGGCTGAGGAGGATTTCGGGTCCCCGGAGGGCTTACATAATTGCGGCTTCAGGTCCCACAGACGCCCCGATCGCCGTGACGGCGCGCCCCCGGACCCGCGGTATAAGTGCCCACGACCTACCCGCAGAGTCACGGGCAAGTCAAGGGCCGAGAGGGCAAGTTGGTCATGCCAAGGGTGGGGTCGGGCCGCGCAGCGGCCCAAAAGCGCCCGAAAGTTGCCCAGGGTGCGTGAGCGAGGTGGCGCGCCGAAGGCGCGCTCCCCTCTCCCGCTGGACAAAATGCACCTTCCTTCTCCCCAGGCTCTCCCTTTCGGCTGCAACAAACCACCATCAAATTCTTCCAAATTTTGCAATATCTACTGGCTTCTCGCGGCGGCGCGCGCGCCGCCGCGTCTCCGTCTGTTGCTGAATATTTAAGCTGCACCTTGACGGCCCTCCTCCAGGCCTCCCCCTGCTCATACTGTTGACATCGACAGTCTTATATATCGCAATCTATACAGATCAACCGGAATTTTATCTGTGGGTGGTTCTATGCTGACTCTTAAGCAAGATCTGGTGCGTTGGAGCCTGAAAACATGCTATAAGCATTGCTCCTGGTGTGTATCACATACCTTCCTCAATTTCCACTGATATTTCAAGCTTCTTTCTGCAAAATTGAGCCTTGCCCATCTTCTTCCAATGAATGCATTTTTCTTTATTTTTAGGCCTCCCGATGATGACCTATAGCACCTGCAATCGGGGTGCACTCGTTGGGCGCCTATCATTAACTTGCGTCGACGATTTCTCTCCAAGCTCTTCCCTGCTCTTCCCCATTTTCGTTGATTTTGGGCTTGTTTCAAGGGGCGGAATACCGCCTTTAGAACGACCCCAATTTTGCGCCCTCGTCCCCCCGCGGTTTGCACTGTATTCTAGGTCACATTCACACTCATTCACACTGCTATGGGCCTGGATTTGGCGACTTTTCGCCCTCAATTTTCTTTCCAAACACTCAGCTACTATACAGAATATATTTTTCTTCTCTATCCGGGTCCTCGCGAGCGTCGAAGCCGGCGGAACCAGCTTTCCAGCAGCCTCGCGGGCCTCACGTGCTCCGAGATTGGTCGACCAAATTGAGTGCCTAGACCGGTCGCGCGCACCAATCAGGACCAATCCTCAGGCGCCTAGGACCAATGTTGGTCCCACCCTTGGCTCCACGACCTACCCCCGCCCTCGGCGATCTTGCACCCTAAGGTATTAGCGCCCATCCGCCTTGTTCCACGTGCCTCTGTCACAGCGGCGGCGGCCTGAGCTCTACTCCCATCTGCTCCCTATCGCGTCTTCACTCCATCCCATCAGACAAACCTCCTCCCTGAGCATCGGGTATCGCAGGTCATCGGTTGTATGTCTCCCAACGCAGCCACAAAGCACCGGAAGAAGCACAAGCGGAAAGACGTGTTCAGCGCATCTCGTTTTGAACTTGATGAGTCGGATATCAGTAGTGCATCGTCGTCTGGTGCATGGTCTTCTCTCATTGCGTTATTCTCTCTCTAACATCAGGTGTTAGGTACAGATGCCAAGATGGTTCGATTCGAGCGGGCACGGCCGTCAACTCGCCGCCAGACCCTATCCCTCTATACCCACTTGTTGCCATTCGCGCTCCCTACCGTCGTCTTCTTCCTCTGCGTCGGCATCGTGCTTGGTACCCACTCCTCATCAATTTCGCCTCACGTCATCAGTGCGCTACATACCATAAAACAGCTACTCAAGCAGTTCCCAACTCGACACCCTCCACACCATCGGATCCCTCCTCACTTCGCCGACTACGTTAACCGAGCAATCGTCACAGCTTTGCAGAGTACGGCTGAACGTCCCGATTTTGCCTCTCATGGATCTATCATTGTCCCATGGCTTACGACTCCTTCCAATCCATTTGACGACACACCATCCCACGATCCCGACAACGTCTTGACCACCGATCTGGACGGAGATTCATGCTGGTTCATCCCCGCGGCCCGTGGCCAGGTCGCTATCAGGTTGCACGAGCTCATTCTCCTAACACATGTTACTATCGACTACTTGCCTTCCGAACGCACTCTGGTCCACCATGCCCCCCGCCGTGTTGTTGTGTGGGGTTTAGTTGATGGCGCCACCAACAAGGTCCTGTACCAGCGACTTTCGACGTATCGGGAGGCGTCTCGGAAGCTGGGTGATGGTCCCCCTCAGACAGGCCTACTTTCTTCCCTTCGCGCACTTCACATATGACATCGACACGGCATTCCCTATCCAAACCTTCCCCTCTTCCGTGGATATCGTCTCGTCGGGCATAACGTCTGGTTTATTTGTGGTAGATGTTCAGAGTAATTGGGGAGGGAATACGACGAGCATATGCCGCGTACGTCTACATGGCGAGACGAGTAAATAACCCGGTGAGTCGATTCAAGTTGTCTTCATTCACTCTGAACTTAACCGGGATGCGTAGGTTCAGCGTATAAGTCAATACATCTGTATCAAAGCGTCCAACACAATTCGTCTCATGAGTGAGTGAATTAAGAAACATGTCGGAATCGGTTGAGGGTGCCCATGAGTATTCCGCACATTGTCTGCATGGTGATTGCTTGTTTGATTGATAACGGCATCCAACGTCTCCTCGAGTGTTTTATAGGCCCCTGGAGCGCATCACTCGTCGTACCAATCACCGCACAACTTCCCATTGCACCGCTCCCCGCTACACAATACTTCACCGCTCACCTCTCCTCACAATGTCTTCGGACACCAATGCCGCATCTGTTCCACTTCCGACTACGATGCTGGAAGGTACGCCACCCGCTACGACGCCAGGAGGCGCAGCTGTGCCACTCACGACACCAGGAGGCTCTCCCCCCGCGATGTCGGGAGGTGTGCCCTCCACGACGCCTGGAGGCGAGCCTCCCTCCACGGCGCCAGGGGGCGCGACTGCGCCGCCCGGAGGCGAGCCCTCCACGATGCCAAAAGGTCCACCGCCGTTCCGTAAAACTCGCGCTCGTCCACGCTCTCCATCGCCAGCCCCTCCAGTAACCGGGAAACATGATATTTATCGCCGGGAGAACTTCTTAAATAAGAAGTCCGCAAAGCAGAAGCTTGAAGTGCGTGATTTCGCCCATCACGACGATGTCGTTCATTGACCACCTCGTAGGCATCCGCGCCTCCATTGTGCTTGAAAGATACACCGAGAAAGAAGCGGGTATGTATTAGTGTAATCATGTGCAGCACTGTAATCTAACACCTTCGGTTTCGGTAGTGGTTCGAACACATGGAGGCACGGCAAGCCTCCAGTGGTCGCGAAATCTCTCAGTCGCCGAAGCCACGGTTGCTCGAGCCACCGAGAACTCCTCGTTCGAACACAGTCCAGCAGGTCCAGCCGCATCTGAATGTACCTCCGGCTCTTCAAACACCCCTAAACGTCAGCATCATTTCAGCTCTGTGTATTGGAAGTGAGGCTGATTTCGATGACCTAGGCGCAACAGGCGCCCGTGATGCGGCCCGTATTCCCCAGCGCCGCCCAGCAACCTATCTTTTCGCAGCCGGCACATGTCTATCATCAACAGCAGCCCCTATACCAGCACCAGCAGCCCGGATATGCTCTGCAACAACCGGTTTACACTCACCAGCAACCGGGCTTTGCGCATCAACAACCAGGTTTTACTCATCAGCAGCCGATCTTCGCGAACTATCTGCCTATGCCTCAGCCTCCTCAGAATGCTATGGGATATCCTTTCATCCCCGCAATCTAGCCACAACAGGTACAGATGGTGAGTCGACACTTTGGTAATGCCTGTCCGCTCTTAACGGCCTTGTAGCTGAACGTCCTTTCGGCCGCCACCTACCAAGACGGAGCTGCTATACACCAAACCCCACGACACGCGAAGCCCTTGATCTTCCAAACTCCACGACGCGCCACGAGCGTGAAGCTCAACCATCAACGGGTACAGTACGATATGGAAGATGACTCCGAGATGGACTACGAAGAAGACGGGGATGACGAGGACTCAGATGAGGTTTGTCGCGCGCGCTTTTCTGTTACGATGGGACCCTGACTGACCTGGCTGCGTCATACAGGAGCTCGCTGTCACTGCTCGATGCGGAAGATGGAAACTTGATGATTCGGAGGTACGTATTGGACGATGAGAATGATAACGACGAGGACGGGTACAAGATAGAGGAGATCTACGAGGATGCACAGGACGTAAATGGCGCGGAGGATATGGGGGAGTAGGGGCGGAGGCGGAGATGGAGGCGGAAGGGGAGGAGGCAGAGGAGCAACTTATGGAGGAGATTCAGGACGAACGTGATGCCAATGCCGGAGGACACAGACATACGTCCTGGGCGTCCGATTCTGCCCAAGGCGAGTGCGGTAAGCCCTTATGCTTTTATGCCACCTGCATTCCCTCATCTCCGTTCACTGGGATCTCGGCGCGCATGCTGCGCAGACGAGATAATGCACATCTGTCAAGCGGCACGAGTTCACGGAAAGGAAAGGTATGCTCGTCGTCCCTCTTGACGGAGTTACGTGGTTCCACTAACATACATTTGGTAGGAACGTGCTAGGACCCCGCACGGCAGTCGCTACCGTGGAGACTATGAGGCACCTTGGCCTTCGCCAGCGCCGCAAACGGCGCACACGCCGCGTGTGACCGGGGGGGAAGGATATCTCACGTTCCTTCTCGAACGGTTCCACGAGATGAGCGAACTTCAACGCGAGCAAAACGAGTTTAATCGCGAGTGGCAGTGAGTCTCGGTTCAGGCGTGATCTTCTAGTCTTTGTTTGCTGATATATGTTCTAGGGAGAACGTACTTGCCACCATGAAGCAGCTAGACCGCAAGGTTTCCAACAGACAAGCTACGGCCGCATCCACTACGCATGACGCACTCAAGGCAAACACGTCAGAGCCGATCGTGTCCGCCCATCGAACTCCATGGCATCCCTTCGGACGGTCGTGGCCCAGGCCGAGGTCGTCCCAAAGGGTGAGCAGGCTGACCTGATTGTGCGGCATGTAGATACCGTAACGGATATACCATTGGACAAGGCGTCGCAGTTTAATACCAGCATTGTCGTCGACATAGACTACAAGGGCGGAGACACCACGCTTCTTGACGGCAATCCAGGCCACACAGGAGTAAAAAGCTAGCCAGATGCGTAGAGAGCCGCGGCCGCCGAAAGTGTTGCAGCGGTTGACATGGCACTGGCCGTCAATGGTGACGACCTGGAAGATCTGCCAATAGGGTGACATCGGCATACGGCGGTAGGCTTGAGAAACATCGGACTTCCAGATGATGAGCTCCTCGGTAGGGTGCTGCTGGCGCAATTTGCGAAAGCCATGGCCGAGGGCGGGGAGACCATCAAGGACAGCCCCCTTGATAGATTCGGGACGAATCATGCCATTAAGGGAGTACTTGCCGGCGCTGAGGTTGTTGATGAGGCGTAACTTGTCGGGGTGGGGTTTTGGGATGGCATGGGTGGGCATGGAGAACATGCCAGGGAAAAGGTCAGGTCCGAAGGAGGGGGAGTACCGGGGCGATCTTCTCGTCGCGCTGATCACGCAGGAATTGGCGGGCATGTTCGTCAAGAAGGGGTGGGCGCGACTCAGGTTTCCGGATACTCGGCGGGCCGGCCATCTGCGAACGGCCAGAATCCAAAACGGAGTCCCTTGATGACGGAGGCGATGAACGTGGGGTTTGGATGATCGTGCAACAAGGATTCAAAATTTCATTGATTTTAATAGGAGATATGATTTTGAACAAGTCCGGACGGAGGCGCAAACTTCAAAGTAGGCTCGTCACAATCCCCTACTGACACGCGGACGGTCTTGATCGAGACTAGGCGCAAAGTGGAATTGATAACAGGGTCATTCAAAATAGAGGACGGCACATCAGGCAAAGGGGCATGGGACAGGGATACGTCAACGAGTCTGCGAGAAGGGGGGTTGTGATCGTCCCAGATGGGTCTGAACTTTTCTGTGTGCTTCTCATCCACTCCGAGCGTGTATTGCCCGCTGAAAATGTGGTCGAGGTCGACAAACTTCCCACAGAGGACGTTGCTCCACTCCGCGTCAGGGAACTCAGGCACGCCCACAGAGTTGAGTAGGTGCGACTTGGCGGATCGAATGTCCTGTCCATAGCGGCACTTGAGTCGGCGGAGTGTGTCGAGTACTTCCGGGCGGAGGGTCTTCCGGGCGGTGGTGTCCGCTGCCGCCCAAGCGTACTCCGAGGAGTCGGGCTTCCGCCTCTTCGAGACAGGCTCATCCTCGCTAAGAGAGAGCAGCGAGGCGGAACGAGACCGAGAAGGTCTGGTCGAGCGTGAGTGAGATTGGCTTCGCGAGTGATCGGCGCGACTCTTCCCCTTGGACTTGCCGAGCGTTCGGGATCTCCCCCGGTCGTCCTCCTGCTCCTGTTCTCCTGTTCCAGGTGAGGCGCCACCAGAACCCGGTTGCGATTTCGCCCCCTTTCGGGCGTCGTCGATCTCGGTGAGCTGCGTGCAGTACGTTTCGAAAGCCGCGCTAGCAGCAGCATTGACCTCTCCATGGCCGTTGAGCCCGAGTCGCTTCGCCAATCCAAGTAGTACGACTCCGCGCTGCTTGTCTCCACGGCGGTACGCCTCCACGAGGTCGATACATCCCTGCGTGGTCGTGGCGTCGAATTTGCGCTGCCGTGGTTCGGGGTCCGGTTCGGGCTCTGCGCCTGTCGGCTGCTCATCCTGTCGCTCAGACTGCGTCTGCCGTCGTCGGGCTGAAGGGCTTGCCTGCGCGGTCGCGGACTGGGTCTGCGAGGGCTCCGGCTCCTCCCCCTGTCCGGGCTGTGCACCCTTCTTGCGAGTGGGCTCATTGGGCATGACTCGACAGATGGCTCGTCTGCGTTGGTAGCGAAAAAGAAAGCTCTGCAGGCAGCGTGCGCGTGAGCGAGGGAGATGACGGTAAGACCAAAACGCATCATACCTGTAGGCAGCGTGCGGGGGCAGGGAGGAGATGCATTCCACCGTGCCCGGCTGCCTACATATCCCTCACCAGCACAGGGGTCGCGCAGGATGAGGAGGAGCAACAGCGGATGTCGCGTCGAGGTGGCGCGGCCAGGCTCCTGCGCGAGAGACGCGCGGTCGGACTTTCCAGCAGCCACCACGCACGCTGGGAGATTCGACTTGCGAAAATCTTCATTTTAACACGATTAAATTTTATGTTCTCCGAGTCTGGCGGGATAGTTGTTCTGTAACTTGACGAGATAGTCCATTGTAAGAACCCAGACAGAATATACATGCTTACCGCTGAAGCAACTGGCATATCCCATCTTTGATCTTCCCTGGCGGGATAACTACTCTGTGAGGCAGGATAGTCATTCTTGAGTTGCGAGACTGAATATATCTGCTTACCGCTGAAGATAAACAATATCCCGTCTTCAGCCTGGTCTGGCCGGATAAGCACTCTGTAAGATGGAATAGTCACACTTGAGTTGCGAGACTGAATATATGTGCTTACGGTTAGAGAGAGAGGATATCCTGTTTTCAGCCGTGTCTGGCCGGATGTTCATTCTGCAAGGTGGGATAGTTGGTCTCGAGTCAGACGTGACATGCAGTATTGTACATATCGTTCAATCTGGGAGACAAAGCAACGATGCTGCGTGCTTATCAGACGCAATGCCCCATCTGACGGTCGGACTTGGTACCAATTTACTACCAAATCACGGAGTACAGAAACTTGCACGACAGTGGGGTATCGTCGCCGAAGATATGGGCAATGAGTGTGATTTACAGCAGATTCACAAATGGATGACGTGAGTCGAAAAAAAAAACGACGTGTTCGAATCTTCCGAGCAACCTTCTGACCCAATCTTCCAAGCCTAGACGCTCGCCGGTCCTGCCCCAACCGAGGTCCGAGGAAGACTTGTGGCGGAGCCGAGGCCGAAAGCGAACCGAGCGGCGGTACCAGCGCCAAATGGATCTGCGATATTGGGGATGGGCGTCTAATGCCGATGGGAATGGGAAAATGGGAATCCCGGTTGTACGGACTCTTTGCAACTCGCCTCCCTCAACACCTACGTCCTCTCACGAGCCGCTGTTATCCTTGTTGCCCCTCTTCTGCTTTCATGACCTTCTCTGTCTCATGCCCTGAAACCATTGCGAAGGATCGCAAAAATCACACCCTGGTGAGTTCGGCGAGTCTTCGCAGCCTGGATTGGTGGTCTCTAACGAAGTCTTTCCAGACCGTCTCGCGCCCTCCCCTTGTAATTCCACCGGCCAAGTGCTGGTCGCGTTCCCCATTCCATGTTGCTTCAATCCCGTCCCCGTTTGGCAGCTCCGCCCTCTCGCGCATCCACACGGCCTTTCCAGTGTTATCGTCTAGCTGAGGAGATTCGTACCCTCTTGCTCCTCCTTCCTCGTCCTCGCTGTCGTGACTGGCTCCGAATTTTCGCCTCCTCTTCCGTCTTCACGCTCCGATCACCTCGAGTGGCATTCGACTCAAGAGCTACATCTACCAATAGATGAGCGGGCAGGCAGGTGTGCTTTCCCCTCTTCACCTCGGCGTTTCGTCATGACTCTGTAGCGTGAGCCCTCATATCCCTTTCAGGCCCCTCGTTACCTGATCTTTGCGTCTTCCACAGCATTTTTCATTACCACGCGCGCCGTCTCCGTAGCCTTCCATCGCACACAGTACGCTACGCCGAGATTGTTCTTCCGTGATGTTATCGTGTCACTTAGACTCCACGAATGTAGACGTTGCCGACCTTGAGAATGCTTTGTGTAGTCATCCGCACTCTTCCCCTGTAGGCATGGTGTCGCTCCGGTCTTCCGATATATAGGACCTGCTGCACCATGCTGTACCTACCGCCCTGCCCTCCCCCTGCTACCCTCCTGCCCAGCCCTCATGGACTGCTGGGGCCAAAGCTCTGGGCCGGCCTGTTGAAATACAGTAGTTAGTTGTACTTGCATCGGACGCGGACATACTAGGTAGTAGGCGCTGGTCCGGCTCTGTTTGTCTTTGTTTGTACCACCGAGTCCCTCTTTGCATCAATTTTCCTGATCGCGTTTTCTCAGCTGTTGCATCTATGTGCACCAGGCTGAGCTGAGAATATCCGTAGTTTTCTATACTAGCTGGCACTGACATGTATTTCTAGTTCGTGTCCCCGCTAGGTATTTATATATTACAGCTGTTGCATCTACGTGCACCAGACTGAGTTCGTGTCCCCGCTAGGCCACTGCCCCACGTCTTTCGACATGGCCTTCTTTTCGAGAGAGACGGGTCAGACAAGCCAGGATGGCCCCAAGCTTGACCCATTCGCTGCATTACGCCACCCCAAAGCGTCCCGTGCATCTTCCTCCACCTTCAGCGTTCCTGGTTCATCATACCTACCATATAACAATTTCCTCCTTCATCTGTGTTCGCATGTTTATGTGATCTTCAGCGTTCAGCGCTCGCGCGCCACTCCACGCTCGCTCGCTCGCCCGCTTGTGCATCTCTATCATCTGCGCTACTTATCCTTCGCGCCTTCGTCTCCGAGCACAATCTATCTAGGTCGCCTTCTTCGGCTCGCAGAATATCTTCCTGTCACTGCTGCTGGCGCACTCTCCATCCTCGTTCTGCCGTCCTCGTCTTTTCTCTTTCCTGGTAGGTATGTCCATACTGGATCGGCTCTCCTATGACTTCATTCATGTCGTCATTTGCTCCTTTCCAGCATCCCATTCGTGTTCGCTGTCCGCATGCACCGACCGGCTCTCTTCTCTGCTTCATCATGGTGCAATCCACTGTAGCTGTCTGCGGCTTCTTCCAACTCTGCAACGGCGTGCGCATTCACTCACCACGTCGTACCGACTCTTCTGCACTTACGTGGCACTGCGAGTACGACACGTCTCTGCAGTGTGCCGACAACTCCGCCCTCCCTGTCAAGTTTTGTATCTTCAGTCCTCCTGGTGACAGCGCTTTCGCGGACCGTACGGTATTGTTCATTCAAGCTAAAGCATACTTTCCCCCCAATGGCGATCCCGTCCTTCTCGAGGGCATCCGACAGGCAATCCTTCCCGGCAATCCGGACGACGACAATTATCAAGCACACGCCCCTAATCTCATCTATACTATGATTCACGGAGTTGGCGTCGTGAAGGCAACCATACACGATAGCGAGCCTGGGGATGATAGGCAGTTTGAGGTGGAGGCGTGTCCTTGGGTGCATGATAACAATCGGCCGTGCACCGTTGTGTACGTCGCCATCCTTCTCTCGCTCGCTCTCCGCCTCACATTGTTCACAGATGTGTCATGCCTGGCGATACAGCACGGTGGAGGAACATTCATCTGCCTTTTCCGAACACAGTCGTCTACTTCGCGGGCATGTGTGCACGCGTCCGTGACAATGGAATATTGGAAGTCACACTCGACGACTTATTGTTCAACCTCGTCGTGCCGTCTATGTCTGCGTCCTCCACTGTAACGTGACCTGGCGGACAACCTCCCACGAAACGACAGAAGTTTGACGCGTTCACGTACCTTCCGTGAGTACGCCGTTGTGCGCGGGTTTCCCATGCTGAGCGCTTTCACAGTATCCATTCGTCTACCCCCATTCAAGCTGAGGGGATGTCTCAGGAACATAACCCGGCTTCATCGCCTACCGAGCAACCACATGCGTCGTCGTCGAAAGATAGCGGTGAATCCTCTATGACCGCTCGCTCTCCGTCACCCATTCCACATGTTGTCGACCAGGGTCAAGGTCATGTTTACTCTACGCGCGCTGCCGAAAAATGTAAGATGGCTTGAATATGTATGATTTTTGCTCGTACGAATACAATGTTGTGTTCGTCGTTATCGACATCAGTTGTTGTGGTGTATGTATGAATGTATAAATGTAGCACGTGTGCCGTGACTTCTTTCGTAATCTAGGTGTCTTCTCCCCCTAACTGTTAAGTGTATTCCATTAAAGTTCTTGAAACTGCTACTCACCCGGGGTGTGTAAATCCACACAAGTGCTGCTCACCCGGAGGTGGCCGGGCTGACCTACATTACCATATGTAGCGTCCGGCCCGTGTACATATGTAGCCTCATCTGACGGTCGGCCGGTCACCAGCCATGGTACAGTACAGCTGTCCGGCCGGGACCCATCACTTTTTATGTCTATTTGTGATTCAGGCAGTGTGCATTTGTGCTGGTCTTATTGGTACATATATTAAAATCCATCTTGAGAGTTTGTAAATGATATATCAACCGATTCATTCTGGGCAACTCAACGGCCGGCCGGTAGGTCGTCATCTCCTGTATAGCTGCCCGGCCGGTCCGCCGTCCGTAGGCTGTTGTGCTGTACGGCTGGGTCCTCGGCACAAATACTGGGGCTGTTTAGGAGCCTGTACCACTCTGGAGGATTTATGCCAGGCTCTGAAAGGATGTTCCGAGTCTAAACCATGGCTTCCGGATACAATCTGCACAGTTATGGTGGTATATGCGGGCTGCAAGCATTTGAGACCCTCCGGCGAGGCAAGTCTTGTACCTGTATGTGCTATTGAGCCGGTGGGTGCTCTGAGGCCTTTTTGTCCTGCAGCATTGTGTACACAGATCCGGTAGCTGCCTGGTTAGTCGTCCAGTCATGGTTTGTCCCTTCTCTGATGTATAGACAGGTACAATAGCAACACCAGTCCCATTGTCACAACGAGTGGATGGTCCATAAAGCCCACATGGATCAATGCCAGTGACGAACTTGAAGAATATACCAAGCCCTTCTAGGTGAGGCACTTACATAACAGCAAGTGTTGAACCTGGGTGGGGCAAAGGACCCACGCCCGGGTGCAACTCTAGCGGACGCTCCGCATACTTACCTGGATGTGGGTGTTAGAGGCTTGCGGTACACAATAGCGTACGTGATGGGAGGAGTTAAAAGAGTTATCCATTCAGCTCATAGAGAGCCATCTTATATACTACTGTAGAGCACAGGATTATATAAGAGTCCGTGTGATCACTGTTGTGATCACAGTACCAGTTACTTATGGTAGCCGGTGACCGTACGGTATAGTTGCCCGATTGGGCTACAGGGCGGCTAAAGGCCAGGTGTTCGGTCCGACCATCCGCCAAACCTTAATATTTGGTGGAGGCCCATCAATCCCGGATATTCGGACCGTAGCACGGTCATTACCGACACGCGCTAGTTCAACACTCCCCCTCGCTAAGTATCCATATAGGTACGTAAGTGTACTAGGCACTCTAAGCAGTCCGGGGAAAGTGGAGACCAAGTTGCGAGCGAAATTTAATGAACTTCGCCTCGCCTAAGTTCTTGGTGAAGATGTCGGCAGGGTTGTCATTTCCTTCAATAAAGAAAATATCGACAATACCCTTCTCATATACTTCTCAGATGTAATGATAGCGGATATCGATGTGCTTAGACCTCGATTGCGTAACAGGGTTGGACGCAATAAAGATCGACCCTTGGTTATCTCCGGAGAGTGGTATATGATCCATATAGTAGCCAAGTTCAGCAAGCAGGTTGCAAACCCAAACTACTTGGCGGCTGCAATCGCTCATCGCCATATACTCAGCCTCAGTTGAGGAGTGAGCAATAGTCTTCTGTGCATGTGAAGTCCACGAGAAGATCCCGTTCGCTAACTTCAAAAAGAAGCCTGTTTGCGATCGTCGGGTATTGGGGTCCGATGCCCAATCAGAGTCAGTACCGGCAACAAGGCCAGCCTGAGAGTCACCCTTGTAGACCAATGAATAATTCTTGGTCCCAATGAGGTATCGGCAAATATAGAGTGCACGATTAAGGTGATCTTCGGACGGGTTGGACGCAAACTGTGCTAGTTTGGTCACGGCAAATGCCAAGTCCGGTCTGGTCCCTAACATAAGATAGAGTAAGGATCCAATAACTGTTTGGAACCTAGAGCGTAGCTCCGGTGTCGCCTGCCCTTTGTTGGGCATAGGTTGGTAACCGGCGGGAAGTGGGGTTGGAGCTGGTCGTGCGTTCATCATGCCGCAGCGTTCCAGTACTTTCTCCAAGTAGTCGCATTGATCCAAGTGGATACTGCTGCCTCGGCGCACGATACACATACGCAAGAATTCACTTGCGTCGCCAAGATCGCGGCATTCCCATTTCTTCATAAAGCGAGCTTTCAGTTGAGCTACAAGCTTCCGGTCTCGCCCACAAAAGAGCGCATCGTCAACATAGATGATAACAACTACAAGTTGACTATCGGATGATCGTTTGTAGATGTATATGCCTGCATCGTTGCTGAGCCGTTTAAAGCCCATCAACTGCATGGACTCAGACAGTGTGTGCCACCACGCAAGTCCTGCCTGCTTAAGCCCATATAGAGCACGCTTCAATATGAAGACTTTGTGCTCGGTGCCAGGGGCGCGAAACCCTTCTGGCTGCTCCATGTATATGTTTTCCTCCAGTTTGCCATAAAGATAGGCACTGCGTACATCGAGGCCTGAAATGTGCCAGTCCTCGAGTGCTGCAAGTGCTATGATGAGACGGACTGTCTCAAAGCGTACAACTGGGGAGAATATCTTGTCGAAGTCTTTGCCTTCAACTTGGGTGAAGCCTTTCCCAACAAGTCTGGCTTTCTTACGACCGTCAGTTTTGACGTCGAATACCCAGCGATTTTTCACGACCTTCCGGCCTTTCGGTCAGTCAACCAAGTCGTAGACATCGCGGCTGTGAAGAGCCTCTAGTTCTTTGTGGCAAGCAGTAAACCACTCCTTTCGCTCAGAGTTAGGTAGTCTGGCGATATCGCGGAAAGTCCACTCGTGCACATTCTGTGGCAGGACTTTCTCCCCCTCATCTGGTGGGATCGCTTTCACAATTAAGTATTGGATGAGGTCTGCTCCCCCTTCCCGGCATAGTTCTGCCACATCAGTTCTGTCTGGATCACGCAGGGCATTTTCGACTTCGTCTGATGATGCTTCGTCCGATGACTCCTCGTCATCGTCATCATCTGATGTTTCGTCGTCATCCTCAGAGTCTTCCTCTGAGGATGCCTCTGAACCATGTTCACTAGGAGTGCCTGAGTGAGGATGAGTGTGCGTCTCTGCAGGTTTGGGTTGTGGTACAGGGCCCGAGACGTGCTCTTCCTCAGCGTCACTACTACTAGATGACACTAACGAGGTAGGTTCCCGTGGCGTGTTCCATTTCGATGGAAGACGTTGAGCGGACTTATCACGTGAACGTGGAAGTGATTTGGAAGAGCTAGGCCCGGGAAGCCTCTCATCCCTAGATGGTGGTACAGTGGCGGGTTGAGAGCAACTCGATTCACCACGTGTTTCAACCATCTTTTTCCACGACGTCCGTTTCTCAATATCTTTGAAAATGTCTACTGGGTGCCGTGATTCACCGTAGACATTACCATCGCGAACTGGAATTTTCCGCTCTCTCACAGGTCGTTGCGGGGAACTCGCCCGAGACCTTTCAACCGGAGGAGATTGTGGCAACACAGGGCTGGGCACTCGCTGCGGTGACTGTCTGCGCGATACATGCTGTACAGGGGGTTCAGCCGGCGGTGCAGGTGCGACGTCTCATGCCTTGCCCTTGTTCTTTTTAGGAAGGATTTTGGGAGGATGACGTGGTTCCTCGTCATCATCAGGGAGAATAGAAGGAGCGGGGACCTGGTTCGCAGGTTTGCTTTGTTCTAACTCTTCAGGGGCAATGTTTTGCCTCTGCCGCTTTGGTTCGTGTGAACACTTCGGAAATATATGTTCGTCAAACAGTGCTTGAGCAGCCGTAAAGACAACATTGTTTGGTGAGCACATAAACTTGTGGTTATGGCCTCCAGCACCGACACCGAGGTAGACCATCAGCTCCGATTTGGGTGATAGTTTGTTCTTTCGAACTTCGGGTGGTATAAAGACATAGGCTCCACATCTGAAGACATGGAGGTGACTAATGTCAGTCTTGGAGCCATTTAGAACTTTGAAGGGTGTACGCCATTCTAGGTGACGTATCGGTGTTCTATTGTACACATGCACTGTATGCTCGAATGAGAATTCCCACCAGGATTGGGGTATGCAGGCATCATGCCGCATAGCCTCCCCCTTATCCATGAGCGTACGAATAATTCACTCTGCGTGGCCATTCTGTTGATGAATGTGCGGTGCGCTAGGGATTATATCAATGCCTCGATCCTTGAGCATGTTCGTAAAGGCATCTGATTTCAGTTCACCTCCCGAGTCAGATTTCCACTTCTGCACCTTCGCGCCATATTGGTTTTCGACAAATGTAAGCCATTGTCGTGTGGTTTGAAGTGCAGTGTCCTTGGTACGAAGACCAATGCTCCATGCATATGATGTAAAATCATCATAGTACAGGATCTCATACTTGTATTTGTGGTACGAGGGGACAGGGAATTCTTTGAGGTCCGCATGGACAAGCTCAAAAGGTCTGGATGCGCGTCAAATATCGAGCGGATGGGGTTGCAAAGGCATTTTGCCTTCCACACATCCTCGGCAGATTGAATCCTTCTGAGGGATCTCAACAAGCGGGCACTTTTCAGTGTGTTTCCGAGTGTGTCTCAACACATTGCGCGAAGGGTGGCCTAAGTGGCGGTGAAGAGTATCATAGTCTACAGCTTCAGAGGCTGTGACAGTGTTTCGTGCCAATATAGGCTGCGAATAGGTAACATAGATTGTATCACCAACATTGCATGGTTCGAACGCAACTACAAGCTTGTTGCTCCGAAAGAAGGATATGCTGGTGGTTGACGCACGCGCCTGCATTCCATCTCGGAGTAACGCTCCCATGGAGATAAGCTTGTGGGTTAGATTAGGGACGAGAGCGACACTAGTCAGCTTGATTGTTTCCCCTGAATCTAACGGGAGGAAGACTGTTCCTTCGCCAGTCATATAAGTGACGCCATCCGCTGTATAGAGCGGTTTATGGACCTTATAGTAGTGGAAGTCGGCAAAGTCGTTCATAGTGAACGTAAAGTGCATGGACGCTCCTGAGTCGAGCATCCACATGTTCGAGTCTTGCCGCTTAATTTGCCTTCCTTTGCCTTTGCAGCGTGCACACTTCGCATATGATGAGCGATGAGTACATATATTATCGTCTGTAGCTAATCGTACAGGTGTAGCTACAGGTACGTGCATGGCATCCACACTCCGAGAGGGACCTGCGACACTACTCACTGCACGTAAAGGCAGGCAGTCAGCATACAACTCGGTGTGAGAGGAAGAATGGACTAACATGGTCCGGTTGAAGAACTCATTGAGCTCGTTCTCAGCGTCAGTTATCCCGAGGGATATGGCGGTCTCGCCGTCCGACTCGTTGTTGGACTCGCTCTCCATCGGATCGTCCGTTGGGACGTCCGTTGGGTTGTCCAGAGGTGCGAGGCGCTCCTCAAGGGTTAGTGTGATGTGCTCCCTGAGAGTGCGCGTTCGCTTGGGGAGCGGGGCGTGCACCTCGGTTTCGGAGTCCTCGGCGTCGGAGTCCGTGACCTTGACAATTCTCGCCGTTCTGCCAGTGCTGAACGCGTGTCCACCACTCATCGTCGGAGATGCGCTCCGACTGAGGGCGCGCGTTGTGCTCGTGGGCAATGGCGTTGATGATGCTGTCGACAAAGAGGAGGATGGTAGGGCGCTCTCGGGGATGCCCTCGAGAGTGCGGATGCGCTCGTATGTGGGCATAACCCCGAGCTCGTTGGCGAGGGCCATGGCACGCGTGAGCGCCGGGTACTTGTTGTTCCCGGTCTTCGCGCGCACGGGCTTGCACATGAGAGCGCGTGGGTCGACTGGGCCGTCGGGCCCCTGAGTGATGATGGTCGGCGCGTCAGCAATGTGAGCGAAGTGCGCATGTTGGTGCGCACCTTGCTGCTGAGCACGGCCGTCGCGCTTGGAGTGTGCACCATGAGGGCGTCCACCGGACTGGTTTTGCTGCTGCCTCTGAGGGCGCGGCTGGTGTTGCTGCTGCTGTCCCTGAGGACACTGTTGTTGACGGAAGGTAGGGTCGGGACCCTTGCGCTTAACAGCGCTGATCTTCATTGCGTTGTTGCGTGGTGCATGACGTCCTTGACATTGCTCCCAGTGCATGATGACGGCCTGGCGGACACCAGCGAGGGTGATCGACTTGATCGCGGGGGTAGTGGCGGTGTCGGTAAGGCCAGAGGTGTAGACCTGGATGGTCAAGTTCATCGAGGGCGGGAGCTTCGACATGAGCATCATGCCCTTGACGTGTTCGGAGATGTCAAACTTGTTGGTCTCGAGGTGCTGGAAGTGGGCCTCGAGCTTGTCGAGCGCAGGGACGGGGTTCGAGTCGCTAGGAACAGTGAGGGCGATGGCGGCACGGAAGTCCTGGTAGACAATCGGGATGCCGGGCTTCCCGTAGTTGTCCTGGAAGTGCTTCCACATGGCCGCGGCAGTGTCCTTGGTGTCGACGGCACTGAGAATGCTCGTTGTGATGCAAAGATGGAGGATACCGATGGCCTGGATGTTCTTGGCAGACCAGTCCTTGCAGTCGTCCGCGGCAGCGGCAGGCTGGGACGTTATAATAATGTGCCACATTGCCTGGGCCATAAGGTACGACTTTATCCCCTGGGCCCACTCGAGGTAATTGGGGCCCGAAAGGACGTTGCGATTAAAACACACCGGCAGCAAGCTCTGATGGAGCGCGACACCCAGGCCGCCCCTGCTACTTGTTCGCAGGCATCCGGGAGCTGCACTTGGAAGAGCAAGAAGGGTCGGTAGGTACGTGTTAGCCTGTAGAAATGTTTTTGTATCATACATGTGACAATAGCAATTGTTCTCATATTTTCTGCTATGCAAGAGAAGTACACATTGTTTGGCTACGTAATACATGCAATATTGTTCAGACAAACATCCAAGATATCATTGTGACAGCTCACCCATCTCCTGGTCTTCTGGCTCTGGACGTTGCGTGCGGGTGCAGGCAAGGTTGGCAGCAAAGTCCCGGAGGTCGTCCGGCTTAAGCCCAAACATACCAAAGTAGTCCTTGATGGCCTTCGGAACCCATGCCGCCACCGCCTCCTCGACCCGGGCCTCGAATGTCACCTCCAGGACGTCGAATTGCTCGGAGAGCGTTTTGATGTCCTCCAGTGGGGGTATGGGGCTCCAATTGAATGGGCTCCAGCGGGCCGGCACTGGAGACACACGCGGACCGACTTGGGCAAATTGGGACGGCAGAGACATGCCCAGTGGGAACGGGTGAGGCGGGGTGAGCCCAGTGATGAACCGGGCACTATCGGCGGGCTCTGACATCGCTCACGCGGGGACAACGTCGACAACGGCCGGTTGGGGCGAAGGTGGAGGTGGAGATGGAGCTGGAGGCGGTTGCATGGGAGAGACCGGAGGATCGTCAGAGGGTGGAATAGGAACAATGGTGGGAAGGGTGGGCTCCGGATCATCAGGATCGCCCAAACGGGGCGAAGCTACTTCCTCTGCCAGCTGCCCTAGCCACCCTCCCGGAGGCCCACCGGGCTGTGCGTAGATGACCCCCATCTGGTCCTCCACTGCCTGGACACGCTGCGCAAGAACATGGACCTAGAGTGCGACCTTTCCGGTGTCTTCAAAGGCCAGTGTCTGTTCCTTGGAAAGGACGGCCGCCTGGGATATGACCCTTTTCACGTCATCCAAGATTTGTACGTTGGTGTCGTGGAGAGGCTTGACGGAGTTTTGAACACCCTTGGAGATGTCCGTGATGGTTGACCTATACATGTGATCCAACGACGAGAGCTGGGTGTGGATATAGAGAAGGTCGCGCTCCAGGATCTTCTTTGACAGCTCCAGCTCTGGGCACATGTGCTCAACTGCCTCTGTTGGCGTGTCATCGAGCCGTTGGTCCACAAGCTCCACCCTCTTCTCAAACCGGGCCATGTCATGATGAAGGGGTCGGACATCTTCGTGCAATGCTCCGTACCGAGCCCACATCTCATGGTACAAGGCCTTGAGGCGGCTGTACACTTTGAGCATCTCGACGAGGGCAGAATAGCTCACGGGGATAGTGGGTACGTTCCGGAATGCCTCCGCCAATGTCCGGGTATGTTTCTGTGTGTCAATCATGATGCTAGTGATGTTGGCGAGGTCGAGTTCGGTGGCCTGGACCTGGTTGTACAACCGCTGGATGGCGTCTTGGAATGAGATGATGGACTGTGAGCCTTGGATAGAATTGCGCCTGCAAATGCGAATGCGCTCTTCAATGCGGGCAAGCTCATAAGCCCGGGTGGCGGCCGTGATGACAATCGGTTCCAGGTTGACGTTCCGCTCTCGGGCCTTGTCGACAAGATGATGGGTGTTTGGGCCAAGGGTAAAGGTCCACGGTATACCCGGATTGTGAGGGGCGGCGGCCGTCGGGCTCGAGGGGTCAGCCGAGAGGCCCGTTGGGGGGTTGAGGGGGATACCGCGGAGCTCGAGCACGTCTGCCAAGGTCTCCATGGGGTGGTCAAGATACGGCCCGGGGGCTTGATCATTGGCCTGCGAAGTTATCCATGGCAATGTTGACCAATTGACTGAAATAAATAATCCAGACATAAGCAAATGTGCACAGTACCATAACATGGGACATTACCTTTCAGAGACAGTGGGATAAGGTGGCTGGTGGAATCAACCGGGTCAGCCTCAATGGCACGAGAGGTGCTGCCCCGTGCATGCTCCGAATACGCCATATACTCATGCTCCAAGAGTTCGGTGGCACAATAGCGTAAGTCACCCTGTGGGGTTTTCGGAGTAGTCATCGTCGTTCTTGGTACCCGTGTATCCCGGCGTTTTGGCACGGACCGGTTTTCATGCTCAGCGGGGGCAAGATAATACTGCTCGTAGTCATCGGTGTGCGAGAATTGGGGAACCGGGATAGTCGTCGAGCCATCCGGAAGCCTGCGTGGGACCGAGTTATAGTCGGGGTCGTCTTCATCCTCCGGACCGAGGCCCGGAGGATGAGCAGGACCTCGGAGGTGGCTGCGCGCATACTTCGGGGGCTGATCCGGAGCCGGAGGGAGAACCAGGTCTTCGTACTCGAGCTCCGATTCTGCCTGTGCATCGGGGTCGTCCAGAACGTTCGACGATCCTCCCGGTGTCGATGCGGGAGGGGATGTGGGTTGTGGGGATGTCCGGAACAAGGAGGGAGCTGGGGAGGCAGATGTCGAGTGCGCTCGGGATAGCGACCGCGTTCGAGGTCTCCTGGAACTGCCGGTCGGAGTCTTCGCCACTGTACGGGCCTTCGGAGTGACCTGGAATGGCAGGGGATTGCCGCGTGTGCCGAGCGGCCTCTCCATGGGCCAGGTTCGTGGCAGAATAAGCTCCGGGAGAAGCGGGATTGGAGGCCTGCCACGGTTAGAGGGATACCGTGGTGCCGGAGCATGTTGATCGACATTCGGAGGGCCCTTGTGACGATTGGCCTTTGAGATGGCGCTGTACTGATCGATGAACCACTTAGGGGGTTCATACAGCTTCGGAGCCCTCTGAGGCAGCACATTGTTATTTCGACGGCCCGGCGAATGGCTTCGGCGGAAGTAGACGTAGCCCAGGTAGGCAGCGCTGACCGGAGCGCCAACAACCATAAGCGTACACTTCACCTTCTTCTGCGAGCAACGCCAGCACGAGGAATTGACCAAGCCACAGAACAGACACTGTGCCTTGGCATCCACACAGGCATGGCACGGGCGTGGCTATAATGAGGACAAGTTAGAAATTGATGCATAGGAGGGAATGCAGTCGATGTGTACATGCGGTGCCCAGGTAAAGGGCACGGTCTCCTCCGGCAAGTTGTAATCCAAACGGAGCCTCTTGGTCTCGTGCTCGTCATTGATCTCCGATCCTTTGGGAGCTCTTTTGCGCTTCGACTTTTCTGCCATGGTCTTCACACCTCCAAAGGCACTCGTACCTTGCGTTGTGGCCATCTTCGCCCGTGATGAGGCCTTCTTCTCATGCTGGCTGTGTTAGGTTAATGGTGTTGCAGCGGGAGGTTCCATCTCTTCATCCTCTATATCATCGTCGACGTCTGTGACCTCCGGGGCTGTGCGGCCCTTGCCCTTGTCTTTGGCCCTTCCACGAGGCACTTCTTCCAGCTCCATGTCGACATCAATCGGCTCCGGTATATAGGCCGGAGCCTCACGACACTTGCCGGAATCTGCAGAATGGCCTCGTCAAGGTGTGGACTGCATCCGGCTTTTCTGGGCTTGTTCCACGGGTGTGTAAGTTAGTACACAGCTGGGGAAGTTAATCACAAGCAGCCTACCTGGACGAGCATCCTGACGATGGGCTCCGGATTCCCGAGGACGGCCCCGTGGCTGGGCGGACGGTCCCTGGGCTTCCTGGTCATCTTCTGCAGATACATTTGTGAGTATGCGGCTGTCGAGTAATTTAAACCAGCTTACCTTCATCGGATGTGCATACGGAAGGCCTCCTCATTCTTCCTGTTCTGTCCCGACCATCCTTGGAACGTGTAACTGGGGGTTAGCACCTGGGATCTTCAACCTCCATCCCTATGGAGTCGCATGAAAGATCAAGAAAACAGTTGATTAGTATGGATGTGGTACATTAAAGAAATATGAACGCACTATCTATGTACTGCTCCCACCAATGCGCTTGGATCCGGTCGAGCGGAAACATGTGCAGCATACCCTTCTCGAATTGCTTTGGCGGGTTGAGGGCCAGGTGTCCTTCTTGAACCGGCATAATGGTATCAGTGTCGAACAGGTGCTGCAAGACGGTAGATCAGCTATCGTCGTCCAGTAGCTCACAGACTTCTCCTACCGGTTGTTTATGCTCCGGTGTGGACAGAATTGCCACATTGTGCACCCAAATCGCCCCCATCACAAGAGGGGGCAGCTTCCAGAACCTCGCCCGGGAAAGGACCTTGATTAAGTCCATCGTCGTCTGTCAGAACCAACTGTTCCAGCCCGCTCGCTTTGGCGAGTCCTTGCCGGGTTTGTGCATTCATGCGTAGTGGAGCTCTGTCGTGAACATTGCGGCTTCTTCTACCTGCTTCTGTGTAGGAAGAGGCCTTTTCATCTTCTGTCGTTGCTTGGCGGTTGATTTGTGGCTAGACATCTTGGTGGTTTATGCATAGTGGTTCGGGTTTGAAAGTGAATTGCACCCATGGGGTGCATCGGGTGCAGATCCCTTATCGGATGGAGGAAAACTTTGAGGTGCCCAGCCGGAGTTAGTTGCCTGGCGTTGAAGATGCTTCTTCCATAGTTTGACAGTGCGATGGGCCTTGTCTATGCAACACCAACCCATGTAAGCCCTGCGGGCCATGTTGGGTTAACGGTCCGGGTCTGAATAGTGTATTCCCCCTCATATATACACAGATTTCCCACCATGGCTGACAAAAAATGAGCACGTGCTGAGTCACAATGTAAGCATACCTTTCTCTACTGTAATTCCCTATTAGCCTCCAGCAACAGCATCAGAACCCCCCCGGGCTGTCAAACATGTCCGAATCCAGCGTCCGACACCTAGCCGTGTCCAGGAAGCTCTATTACTTGAAAATCTGGGATCATTGCCCAAGCATTCACAACGGTGAGCAACTCCACAGCATATACTGGTTGGGGCCATCGATAAGATGATAACATTCGATATTGCTTTTGTACAGAGACACAGAGTCCGAGCATTCCGTGGGTTCATCCCGGGGAGCTGGGAGCCCTGACACAGGTCATGCCGCTGCCCCCGGTACGGCATTTCTACCATTCGAAATCCATGCAGCAGATTGCCATCCTTGCCCCAGACATCTCCGAAGAGGAGCCATCTACTCCGGACAGGGTTCCCATCCCCCAACTGTTCAGTTACGGCTCTGAGTCTCCCGATCCACCCACCCAGGATGACCATCCGGAACCACTGCAGGAAAGCACCGTCGTCATCCCACATGCCTCCGATAAGGTCCCTATAGCTCCGGCTGCCATTCCGGCGGCCGAAATCTTCACATATGACTCCAACTCTGACTCACCGAATCCACCCTTCCAAGAGTCGGGATCGATCGAATTGTATGTTGCAGACTCCCTGGACACACTCCCACAGGTCTCTGACACCCTTCCGCCCATGGATTCCCTTTGTCGAGACTTGCCCATTCCCACTACCTCCAATCTGGCCGTTTTATTCTACTCAGACTCGTCTTTACCTTCACCAATGCGAGACGTCCACCAACCCCTCACTCTGTTTTTGTACTACTCAGACGATGATGGGAACAGCATCTGGAACTCTCCCATCCGGAACCCGCCCATCCAAAACATTCAGTATGTCCCTCCACCCCCTGCCGGGGCCATCGCCGGGGTTACTAGACACACAACGCTACCTCCTGGAGTCTCCTCGGCCCATCCATCCGGTCGATCGTTACACGTGGAGGGTGGATCAGTGAGATACTTCAATCTCTCCGGATCCCATTTTGGACCCTTCCCACATCCGGCTTCGGACACCGAACAGATACTGTCGCTCCCGGAGCCATGGCTATCTGCTGTCCGGCATGTCTGCAGCCTGGTGAAAACCTTCCGGAGGGATGGGAAAACGACCCAGAGCAGTACGCCCTCTTCCTTCACCTATTAGACATTTCTAAGTGGCTTGTAAGATGGAAATACATGCACTCCGTGGTACTCGATGGAAACTTCTCTGCCCAGCATTGCCACATGAGAAACTCCGAGGATGATGTTCCGCTCGCCGATGGGCATGCATTTATGGTAACGGACGAGCCGTACAAGCGCCACCTGGGGACCGTGAAGGAGTTTAAAGAGGTCCGTGGCTATGTTATTGATGTCCGGAGCCACGGAAAATAACATTCTACGCAGACCATCACC